>CM034706.1:204095874-204130213 GCA_020142125.1 Phrynosoma platyrhinos | reverse complement strand
AGGAGAAATGCCATCTGTCGTCAAAGCTGCTGACCGAGACATGGAGAAATATGTTTGGGTATCATCAGCGTACTGATAACACCCCGCCCCATGCCTCCGAATAATCTCTCCCAGCGGCTTCATGTATATATCGAAAAGCATCGAGACAGAATGGCACTGTATCTCACTTTTGGTGTAAAACTAAGTGCTCATATAAGTGAATTTACTTATACAAATATACATGAGATGGTGGTTCATGGTTAACCCCCCCCCCCATTAATCACACTTTAATCCTATACTTCAACAATATTTTCTGTAAGCCCCATAATAAACCCTATATCCCTGTTTTGCTGTGTTATTGTTTTACTGTCTGAACATTTAATTGAGGTGTTTGTCTTTTTCTTATATAATTAATAAAGTTGTCAAATAAATCTGAACAGATTCTTGTGTCATTTTATTAGTGCATTTCCCCAGTGACACATGCTCTTTTATACATCAGCTGATCTTTTGACACTAAAGGAAAATCTAAGGGCCACCAGCTTTGAATGTATTTTTTTCTCTTTTGTTAGAAATATCTGTCTGTGTGCCTCATTCCCTCTGAAGTAGATATTATGGTACAATTTGGATTGTTAAGCAAATAGGTTGAAAATGAAGAATATCTGATTGAAAGCATTTCAATTACATATGCTAATTGAAGACATTTCAGTAGAAAACTGCAGCTCAACATTATTATCGTTTCGGCTATGTCAGTTTTCTTGGTCATTGTATATGAGTGCATGTTCAGCAGTTTATTTATGCTTTATTATAGTTTAGTTAAGCAATTATTTACATATTGCCATTGAGTTACTGTCAATGAACTAAGATTCTGAAGATGAGCTGAGAGTTATCATAAAATTTTCTAACTTAAAAAACTTTATAGAGTTTGGATGTTTGTAGTAGAAATGCTGATGAAAGCAGTCTCTTAGTTTCACATGCATATATGAAGGCTGTATGAGAGCCAAAAGGATCAGTACTTACTGTATTGTGTCTGCTAAGGCACTTTTTTGATTTTTGATTTTTTTTGTCTTAGATGCTATACTAAGCATACACACTGTGTAGAATATACATATTTTACACTTGAATAGGCTTTTGAACAGTTTACTTTTTTTCAGTGCAAATGAAAGCTCTCTAATGCTCTGAAGTAGAATCTTTATCATTTAAAATTTCTGGATTTGTCTTTGGAGAAAAATTAATAAAGGAGGCAGTGCCCTAAAGTATTTGGTATGGAGTTGAATTCCAAACCAAATTTGATATTAAAGAAAAGAGCAAAAATGGTACAGTCCTTACATTAGAGGAAAACACATTACATATATTTGATATAAAATACCAGATTTATTCCCTGGATGAAAACCAGGATTTTAAACACCTGCCCAGCCATGGAAACCCCATGGGTGACTTTCGGCAAGTCACACTCCCTCAGCTTCGAGTTGAGGGGGGGACGACCTTGTGACAGGTTTGCCTTTGGGTCACTATAAGTCAGAAATAACTTGGAAGTGAGACAAGAACAAATAAAAGGTAAATATGGAAGTCATGAAAGAGCTATAAAATGTTAAAGCAGGGGTAGGCAACCTTTCCCCTTTAAGGGCCGAGGGACTTCAGCTCCCAGAATCCCAGGAGCTATTGGCCAACATGGCTGAGGCTTCTGGGAGCTGAAGTCCCTCGGCCCTTAAAGGGGAAAGGTTGCCTACCCCTGTGTTAAAGGCTAAAGGCATGCAACTGAGCACTAAAGGCATAATCATCTAAGCCAGGGGTAGGTAACCTTTTTGAGCCGGGGGCCGGGTTGCTGTCCCTCAGACAATTGGGGGGCCGAAGCACCAATAAATAAATAAATAAATAAAAATTAAAAAAATTAAAAAGTTTAAAAAAATTAAAAATTAAAAAAATATGCATGCACACTCTCTCAGCCCCAGAAAAGTCATGGCAAAACCCCTGTGGAGATTTTGCCAAGAAAACCACAAGAACAAGTAATAACAACAATAATCAATATCATCATGGTGGGCAGCGGTGGCGGCGGTGGCAGGACCGGCTTGGGGCCGGTCCAAAGGCCTTGGCGGGCCGCATCCGACCCCCGGGCCTTAGGTTGCCTACCCCTGATCTAAGCCATGGTATTCCCCATCACCGTGTACGGATATGAGCGCTGGATAGTGAAAAAAGCAGATAAAATAAACTCATTTGAGATGTGGTACTAGAGAAGAGAGAGAGGTCATGGGCATGAATCTGCAAAACTCAAACAGAGCAGTAAGTCTTGGAGATGTCTCTTCCACAGGATCAACTTGAGGGCAGTCAACAACAATAACAACAAATGGAAGACAATAAAACACCTTATGACACTGATTCTGAAGGGCTGAGACTACGAAATATAGTGTAGGATCTTTCTCTAAAGCTATTGAGTGTTGTGGTATAACTGCAACATCATTGTATGTGCACATACCTGTGTTATCTACATATAACACCTTCGTAAGTCTCGTGTTGACTCTATAAAGAAGAACCTTTTGCACAATCCCCAATCTTTGTCGACATGGTTATCTGTTCCCTCATGAATGAAAACAAAGAAAATTCGGAGTATCTGTTTAAGCAGCTCAGCATCACACTCTTTATTTCCATTGCTGTTGCCATAGTCACCCTCTTGTTGAGCGTTATACTGTCAACTTTGCTGGGAGAGATGTCATCAAAACCTTGATGCATTTTAAATATAACTGCAGATACTATACAGAATCAAATCAGCTTCTTATTAGAAATCTTTCACTGCAAAATTCTATACCTTATTTAATTTGTTATGTGCAGAAGAGAGGACAAACTTACATTAATGCTTAAACAAATTATTGTAATACAATGGCATAAATGCTCTATTAAAGCAAAAATGCAATACTCTTGGTAATGATTTGGAATGGTTTAAGTGAGAGAACATTACGTGTGTGACTATTTAATAGTTATTAATCTATTCAAGAAATGATGTTGAATTTCTTTTGGCAGGAAAATCATTTTCACCTTTTCTTCAAGAAGGATCTTGATATTGCATTGCTGTGGTATAAAATAGTTTGAATATATTAAAGAATATTTATTTATTTATTTCCTTTACATATCGCCTTTCAGACTGGGACCCAAGGTGGCTTGCACAATATATTAAGTCATGTTATATGTTCTTTCAGTCTTTATGCTTAAAATATGTTTTGATCACTTCATAATGGTCCAGTAAAATAAATAAAATGTAGTGTAAGAGACGAAAATACTAGAGGACCATTTCTGCTCATCAATGATTGATTATTCTGAAAGAACAAAATACTTTTCAGTATGTAATTAATTCCACATTTCAAACCATTTTGCATCCATGTTGTCATCAGGAAACATGCACAGAGGTTTTGTCTGACAATATGTTTGAGTTAGACAGCTTGATGGAGAGTATAGATCAGGGGTAGGCAACCTTTTTGAGCCGGGGGTCGGGTTGCTGCCCCTCAGACAATTTGGGGGCCGAAGCACCATAAATAAATAAATAAATAAATAAATATTTTTTAAAAAAAATAAATAAAAATTTTTAAAAATATGCATGCACACTCTGTCAGCTCCAGAAAAGCCATGGCAAAACCACTGTGGAGATTTTGCCAAGAAAACCCCAAGAACAAGTAATAACAACAATAATCAATATTATCATGGCGGGCGGGGGGGGGGCAACGGCGGCGGCGGCAGGACCGGCTTGGGGCTGGTCCAAAGGCCTCAGTGGGCCGCATCCGGCCCCCGGGCCTTAGGTTGCCTACCCCTGGTATAGATACAGGGGCTGGTTTCAGAGTAATTCTCTTTTCAAAAGAAATCTTGTGAATTGTACTTTCAAGAGGGGTGGTGGTGCAATGAAGCTAGGGATCTACAGCAGAGTTGTTATAATCTTTACAAACTACTGTTTGTGGGTAATTTGTGAGAAATCACAATATAAGAGTAATAAAAAACAACTACACTTACATATTTTAATGTAAATGCTTTCAAATTCCGATTTTTTAACTCACAAACTCTAATGGAGTCTTTCACAGGAGGCCAGGATGTTTAATGCCTTGCATGTTTTGCATGTAGCAGTGTGCCAAAATAATGTTGTGCTCCTGGATTATAAATATCCACAGAAGCTCTCAAATTTGTTTTTCTTGAAAATATTTTGGGATTATGATGGTGGCAGACTTTCTCCTTTTTCCTGCTTTGTTAAAATGGGAAACTGGACTGCTGAAGCATTATTTCTGAGTGGTTTCCCTTGCTATAGTTTGTGTGCAAGGAAAAGAGCTGAAGGCAGTAGAAACAAATAACAGGTTTGAAGGGAGATTAATTTTTATACTAAGTAAAGAACTAGTAAATTGCAAGCTCGTGTTACAGATGTAATGGTAAAACTTTATTGTGCTCAATTTCTAATAACATCTTTGCTGAACAGCAGGGATCGTATGCTACTTCTTTAATTACTTTTAAAATGGCAATTTTAAGGTGTGTGCATTAGTGATGATCTGCTACTGTTGCAGGTCAACATGTGTCCGATTTCAATTTATTCTCAATTGATTCTTTACAGACTGAAAGAAAATTGTAAAAATGCCTCAGTCTACAGTAATGATGTCCACACCAGGGTGATTTAACTGTAATTAACTATTGGTTGTCAGTTTAGTTAGAACAGTATTAAAGCTTGTGAAGGTCATATCTTCAAGAGTGCTTAGGCTTTTGGAGATGAGGACACCCTTATTAACTACCCTCTGGGTGACATAATACTTGGAAAATCAATTACATTTAAACATTTTTAATTTTCTTAAATTTATTTCCAATATAAAAGTGCTAGACTGGTATTCTCCTTTTATATTTGTTCAAATATGTATTTAAAACTTTTATAAGCAGTGCTTTAGGGTATACCTTCCCAAGATGGTGTACAACAACTGATAAAACTGTTATTGGGAGCAAAGTATCCCAAAGCCCAGGGGATAAAATTTGAATGCCATTAGCATTACAAAAAGATACTTCTTCTGAGATCCCAGATATCTCCATCCTTTGTGAAATCACAGCCCGCTTTCCCAGTGTAATAGGGCTGGAAGGAAGAGGGGCCTGCTTGCATAAATATCCCTCCACTTTGTGAAAATGCAGACCCTCATCCTTCCCCTTCTGTATGATTTTTAACATCTGATGAAGAAGCCTGTGGAGCTTCAAAAACTTTAGCCATGTATTTTGTGCATTTTAGTTGTCTGAATAAAGATTTCACTGTTTTGTGGATTTTGGATGTTATTGTACTTAGCATCTGTCATTATTAGCACTAGTGCTCTTCATCCCCTCCCTATCAGTGATATAGGCAGAGTAGAAGAGATCAAATACTCTCAGTTCCAGAAGACATGCAGATAGGTGAAGCAGAACCAAGCAACATACCCAAATATTTAGAAAGAGTTCATAGATATGTTGTTCCTCCTTGAGTAGAAACAGCTGTAAACTTGCTAGAGCCTGTGATTTACGTTGGTTTCAGCTGAATGTAAGAGTTCTGACATTCACGAGTTTGTTATGCCATGGAGAAGTTTAAGTGTCAGAAAGCTGTTAAATAAGTCCTAGAGACCAGACTCCTGAGACTTGCTCCAGCAACTTGGAATTGGTGAAGGGTGCCCCCCAGAGGTTTGTAAAGTTACATTTTAACATTCATTTTAAATTTTCTAGAAAGTTGTATTCAGAATCCTTTTTTTTTAATCTCCACTTTTATACAGGTAATATTTCTGTACAGAATTTTAAAAGACCTTAGAAAAGGAAACATACATATGCTCTCTTTAAAATCACTGCAGACTTAATATCCTAAATACAGCTTGTATTGGTATTTGACAGGGGCACCTACAGAAAAAGGGTTTGGTTTGTAATTTGCAGCTGGACAGCCTGCTCTGAAAGTGGGCCATCACTGTTGTCCCAAATGAGCTGCTGGCAGGAGTGGTTTTTTACTGCTCCTTTTGCTGGCGGCTTCGGAGCAACCTTTGGCTAATCCAGGGACATGTGTTACCTCCATGCCAAGCAGCCGAAAGCCCATGTCAGCTTACTTTAGTTCAGATCCAAAATAGAGATTTGCCTTTGTTTCCTTCTGAATCTTTGTCTTTTTCCTTAGTGACTGTAGTGGGAAAATTAACATATATCTGTGACTTGCTTTGTTTTTCTAGAATTTAGTGAGTTTTGCAGGCATAACAGGCCCTTTTGAGAGGAAGAAGGTGGGCAAAGTTCAAGTAAAGAAGAGGTGGATTTTTGTTTTTGGCTAAGGGCTTTTACAGTGTGACTTTATTTGGAAAAAGGGTGCTATAACTTCTTTGTGTTTTTATATGTACTTTGTATAATCTGGGTGCACAACAATATAGAGATGCCCTTGGATACGTTGCTTGCAGAATTTCAGAATGGAATTCCAAAGGTTAGGATGTTAAGATAAATAAAAAATAGTTTGAGACTTTCTGAGTGGGAAAACTTGATTGCTGCTTCTATTGCTTTTTTACTCAAAAGTTTGCAACTCTCATTTTCAGGAGGAGGATTTGATTTTCTAGATTTGAGTTTGTGTCATAAGGCATATTTCTTGACTTATACAAATAAGTAGCAAACATGGCCTAACTCATATACTACTCCATCTGCAATCTTGGTATCAATCTCTTGGAACCTCTTTCTGGATGGACTGCCTTAGGGTATATTTATTCAAGGAAGAAAGGGGCAGTGTCCCCTGTAATTTCTGCTGCTAAGGTGGCTTGGCCTATGATCTCTCATCAGTTTCAATTTGATCTGTACTGTCATGCCAAGCTAACTCTGTGGAGTAATCTTAATTTAAAGTTGCAAAGCAATCCTTTTTATGAAAGAAATAGTTTGAGTATGGGGTTTATACTTTGGTTCAGTTGTTGAGTCCAGACCAAGAATTTTGCTATTAGTTTTGCAGTCTACTTATCACTTCTCCACAGGGAAACTTCTCTCTGGTAGAAAGTCAGGATATACATTAAATAAATATAAACAAACTGTGGCAGTATTTATAGTGTGAACTACTTTTGTTGTCTGTCTATGAAGCAACAGCTCTGAATGCCTCTGTTGTATTTATTTATTTCATTTGTATGCTGCTTTTCTCCCAGAAGGGACCCAAGGTGGCTCTCAGACAAAAACATTTTTTTAAAATTACAATAAATTTTTAAAACAACTAAAGTAATCTAAAAACAGTATAAAAATTACATAAAAACATACAAAAGTTAAAACTATTGGAAGTAATGCTTAGAGAAACTGAAACCAGCAAGTCTAGTTTATAAATGTTTGTTGGAATGCATAAATTTGATGTTAATGAAGTTAGAAATGTATAGAAGAAAGAGATAGATTGTCCTGTGCAAATCAATCAATGGAAAACTGTCCTAGCTTAAATATCTAAAATCACTTTAGAACTAAACTGTGTTTAATCTAGCAAAAATTGATGTTTCAAATGTATTAGACACCATTGCTCCTTAATGGAAAGAAATTGTCTACTTCAACTAAATATTGATGATGATGATATACAGATAATGCTTCCTTGTGATATATTATGTGGGTGGGTTCAGAGGTTACCTTTTTGGTTGAATGTGTTATAACATATTAATTTATTAGAAAAAACATATGCCTTTTGTACATGCACAGTTTTTAAAATTATGTCTTGATGGTTTGGAATCTAACTGAAGGTTGGTATGGTTGGATCCTGTGTGCTTTTATTGTTGCAAAATAATTTCTACTCTATGTAAGAAAGATACCTATTCATCTTCTGTCGTTGGATGGTAAGAAGATCTTGCTACACATGAAATCTGAGAAAACATATTTTTGGAATATGTTCCTCTTAAGTTACTACAGTATATATCAGGGGTAGGCAACCTAAGGCCCGGAGGCCGGATGCGGCCCGCCGAGGCCTTTGGACCGGCCCCAGGCCAGTCCTGCCACCGCCGCCGCCCACCATGATGATATTGATTATTGTTCTTATTACTTGTTCTTGGGGTTTTCTTGGCAAAATCTCCACAGGGTTTTTGCCATGGCTTTTCTGGGGCTGAGAGAGTGCATGCATATTTTTTTAAATTTTTAAATTTAAAAAAATATTTATTTATTTATTTATTTATTTATTTATTTTTGGTGCTTCGTGCGCCCCCCCCCCCCATTGTCTGAGGGACAGCAACCCGGCCTCCAGCTCAAAAAGGTTGCCTACCCCTGGTATATATGCTTAGCCCATGTTTGCATCCTTAGTACCTCCTCTTTCCCTATTCCTCTTACTACCTTAAGCTGTTCCCCAATGCATTAGCTTTGTAGTCAGTTTAAAATTCCAGTAAAAACTTTTAAAAAATCAAATTGAATTTGCAATTTGAAATTTTGGGATTAGTGTGTTTTATTTTGTATAGAACTGTGCCAAGTTATATATGTTTGCTGAGGAAGTGGCTAAATTAGTAAGAGTTACATTTTTGTGTGTGTGGTGCTGGGTCTCAAAATACTTCTTGTTAGGTAAGAAAAGTTGTGCCTCCTTGATAAGAGACGTGTAGCCACAATATAACAATGTCTGTGCCCAAAAGCTGGGTGAAAACAAGCTTTATAACATTTGTGTTAATAAAGAAAGGAAATATGTCCAGAACTCGAGGCATAATTGAGCATCAGCCAGCTCTGTCCTCTCCAGTTCTGCTGAAGTCCTTGTTGTTGTTGCTGTTGCTGTTGTGTACCTTCAAGTCATTTCTGACTTATGGCACCCCTAAGGCTACTCTATCACTTATTGGTTAATAAATGTTGTTTATAAGATGAAAGGGATGAGATGGGAACCAAGTCTGTCATGGTGAAGGTACTGTGTAAAACTGGAGTTAACTGGGTATCACTGGTATAGAATAGTGGTTTTATATAGGTCAGCAGTTCTGGCTCTCCAGAAGTTTTTGGACTACATCTCCCACAAGCTCTTTAGTGTAAGGCAAGAGCATGATAGAAGCCAGTCCTTGCAGCCCTCATTGTCTTTGATATGCAGTTGTTAACACACCCTAGTTACAGGATTCATTTCAGTGCCCCAGATTCCCTAGACCTCTTAGGCAGTCACATTCCCAAGGAGCTTGTAATAGGTCCAGCAGCTTCTAACTGATGTTTAACCTCAATGGCACAGCTACGTCTAAGTAATTGCTTCTATTTTATGCCTTGATATTGGTGGCATCGCCTGTATAGTGATTGCCTTTCTGCAGAGGGCTTGGACCTCTGTGATCACAGAGCTTGCCAGTGCTGCTGATTATCATGCCCTGCTTCTATGGTCTAACTTACAGGGAGATGCAGAAGCCTAGCATTAGTTGCAGAGCAGTGCAGAGCAAATGCTCTGTTCCTGAGTTGGTTATAGGCTGCATTCCATTCATCAAGGATCCAAGAATTCTGTGGGTTAAATGTAAGGCTTCAAGAACTGGCAACAAATGTGGGAACATATTTGAAGAATATCTAATTTCATAGGGGGAGGGGGATAAATTATTTGGTCATTTAGATATTGTTGGACTGTGATTCCATTGGCTGTGTTGCATAGGTCTGCTGAAATGTGTAATCCAATGCTTGGATTTCTGGATCTGGTTTAAAGGAAGATTATTAATGCTGCTTTTATAGATTTCTTTCTCCATTTAGAAAAAATCCTTGGCACATGAATTGTATAGCTTCCTTTGCCACCTTTCCTTTCTTTCCTATCATTTCCTTTGTGTGAGTCATCCCAATTTTTTTAAAAGAGAGATGTTCATTGTGCTTTGTGTATGTGTATATGTTTGTGTGTGTCTAACATATTGATTAGTGCTGGTCAGGCCATAGCAGCTTCACTCCACTGCTTACAAAGAATCTCACTCCACTGTAAAGGACTGCACTGTGCTAATCCTCCTTACACTGCAGCACTTGTCACCTACCCGATAGGTGTTAAATACTGCATTTGGAGGGGATTATCACCATCTCCTCTGCTTTGGCAGTAGAAGAGAGAAGAAAGCAAATGCTTTCTTGCTGTTCTCTTAGGGAGGAGTAAGGGGGATTCCCAAAGGCGTTATTGTAAGGTTTGTGTAAGCAGTTTGGGATCTGTAGGGATGGAATAAATTGCTATCTGAACACAGAGATTATTAATGCATTTTTAGGGTAGCTTTTAGTTTAAAAGCTGTGTGCTAACAGCTTTTAAAAAGCAAACATTACTCACATCAGTATGAGTCTCTCTTGTGGCACACAGGAGATACAAGATTTGCACTTTGTGTATTTATTCTCACTGTGGAACACCTTTGGCATATCATTGTGGAAGACTATCGATACAACTGAAATTCTCTTGTAGTGACTTCTCAGTACTGTTGGTATCTTCTAGAATTCACAACAAACTATCAGAGCAACTTTACTAATTGACTTCAGATTTGTGTGAAATACTTCAAATCTATATTAATGGAGAGATCTTGGCTGTACATGATTTGTCTAAGCATTGTTCCAACCCCAATGTTCATCTATCTAATCCTGTTGTTTTATATGTGCGTTAGCCTGCAGTGTCTGTGTTAGCCTGCAGTGTGATAATGTGTACATGTTACTTGGAGGTCAGAGGGATTCTTTTGAGTCTCTGCTTTTCCTAAGTATTAAAATGTTCCAGGAACAGGCTTAGCATCCGGACCAATGGACTTAAGAAGACAGTGGTTGAACCCTTTAAAAACAAATTGGAATCTTTTGATCCTTGATAACTGTTTTCCAGGAGCTAATAATGTACACTTCTTCCAGAAGAAATTGTACAATGTCTCTCAGTTCTGCATGGTCTTAGGTGATACTCATGGCTTGGATTTGTGCTAGTATGGTTTCCATCTTTTTGGACTAGAAAGAACCTTGGTACAACTTGATGAATGACTTGAGCAGGGCAGTTGATGGTGGAATCCACCTCTGTTCTTCTGGACCTTTCAACAATCTTTGGTGTCATGAAGCATGACGCCTTTCTTAATAGGTTAGCTGGTGTAGAACTAAGAGGGCAACACTGTTTTAGAGGCTCTAATCCAGGGGTAGGCAACCTTTTTGAGCCGGGGGCCAGGTTGCTGTCCCTCAGACAATTGGGCGGGGGGGGGGGGGGCCAAAGCACCAAAAATAAATAAATAAATAAAAATAAAATAATAATAATAATAAAAATAAAAAATATATATGCATGCACTCTCTCTCAGCCCCAGAAAAGCCATGGCAAAACCCCTGTGGAGATTTTGCCAAGAAAACCCCAAGAACAAGTAATAACAACAATAATCAATATCATCATGGCAGGCGGCGGCAGGACTGGCCTGGGGCCGGTCCAAAGGCCTCGGGGGGCCGTATTCAGCCCCCAGGCCTTAGGTTGCCTACCCCTGCTCTAATCCTTTCTTTAGAGATGTACCCAGAATGTAGTGTTGTGAAATTTCAATTCTGCACCATGACAATTGACTGTTGGGATGTCTTGAAGCTCTATCTAGTTTTGCATGCTTTTTGACATCTACAGGAAACCACTGGGAGAAGCCATGTAGAGGTTTGGGCTAACATATCATTAACATACGGATGACACACCTCCCACTGTTACTTTTTCCATCTAGTTATTGCAAGCGCAGGGAGGGGAAAAATGAGGGAGGACCTCTTGAGGTCCTGTGTAGGCCCTGAAACTTTCTGGCAGATGCTTCAGTCTGCTTTTAAATTAATTGAGGGTCATTTTTGTAAATGCTATGTGAAATGTTCTGTGCTTAAGTTGTATTGTTTTAAAATAATCTGGAAAAGTGGCATAAAATATTTTAAATAAATGTCTAAGTTCTAATTTGTTGCAAAGGTCATCAGAAGGAGCTATAAATACCAATTGTTATTTCCTGTCATACTGTAGAAGAATAAATCATTAATGTTGGTGTTTTCATTTTGAGAATACTTTGTAGAAAGCCCTCCCTGGTTTTGGTAGTTTTTTACTAGTTTGCACCAACTGAGTTTATTGTACAAGTATCATTTTCAAAAAATATATAATAGATATTAAAGTTTATATAGTTGGCTTTGTTGTTCAACTCAGGTGACACCTCCAGAATAGGAGATATGGATGAATAGATTCTTGCTCAGAGCATATTTGCTTATCAGCATTTCCCATGTTTATTCCTGAGAGCAGCAACGGCTTCTGAAGTGTTATGTTAAACATGTGTTGTTTCCATTGCTGAGGAAAATAAGGGTAATGTATGCTGTAGGCTGTGTGTGCTATCCTTCTGGCTAGTTTTATTTTTATGTAGTTATTTACACAAATGTGCATTCTCCAGTCAGGTTAACTGTGAAGGTCTCTATTTCTGGACAGATAGATATTAAGGAAAGAGCAATGTCACAAACTTGCAAAACATGTTCACACATTATCAAGTTGAACATTCAAGCACTTATACAGTGGTACCTCTACTTACGAATGCTTCATCTTACGAAAAATTCAACTTACGAAACGCGCCTCCGAATAAATTTTGTTTCAACTTACGAAATTGTTCTACTTACGAAATTGGCGGGAAGGAGCTGCTTTTTTGAATTTCGTGGCATACTATTGGTTAGTGAAATCTGGCAAAGCAGCACTCTATTGGCTAGAGAACCAGGAAGTGTTTGCCTAGTGAAACTAAGTTAGGTAGCACTGTTAGGGCTTGCCAGAGAGAAGAGGAAGTGTGTTTTTCTTTGCCTCCTCCTCTTCCCTCCCTCCTCCCTCCCTCCCCCTCTCTCACTCACTGTTGCCATCGCACAGCCAGCCGACCCGAAAGGTAAATGAAACTTTTTTACTGTACATTTGTATTGAGTTGTAGTTTGAATCTGGGGGCCTGGAACGGATTAGGCCTTTTCAATGTTAAATTTGCTTCAACTTACGAAATTTTCTACTTACGAAATGGGCTGTGGAACGGATTAATTTCGTAAGTAGAGGTATCACTGTATTTAGTGAATGCATTTCATGCATCTGTTCAAACTGTCCTCTTGTGTAGAAAATAATATGGCTTGGAGTTGATGGCAAAATATTAAAGGAACTGGGCTCTCTTAGGGCCTAAGCAGACTGCCAGAAATAGTGCACATTAAATTGAGGCACTGCCCTGGCTCAGTGCTAGGGAATCATGGGAACTGTATTTTTTTCTGAGACATTGAGCCTTCTCTGTCAGAGAGCTCTGGTGCCACAATAAGCTACAGTTCCCATGATTCCCTAGCACGGAGCCAGGGCAGTGCCTCAATTTAATATGCACTATTTCTGGCAGTCTGCTTAGGCCTTTAATTACAGGCTTTAAATTTTCTGAATGATTCATTTTGCTTTTTTGGTGTCTATACCACTTAAAGTTACCATATCTTTTAAATAAATTGAACAATGTTTACCACAGAAATATGAAAATAAATGTGAGTAACAAAAATGAAGTTGTTCTTATAAGCCTCTTTGCATAAACTAGTTCTTAGGACCAAGAAGCAATTGTTATTGGTCTCTAATTTAGTAAGGAGTTTTTATAATTTTCAGTGAAGCTGGCACTCAAGACTTAACAGCTGCTTATACAAGAAGAATGCAAGATTTATAAACCAATTTTGAGAATTGGCAGTCTTGTTGCATGGAAAGAGATCTTTTAGATGTGAAGTGGAATGTGCAAGGTACTATAAACATATTGCTAATATATCAGAATGTTGTTGTTTTTTTTAATACTGTTTTTAATACTGTTTCTTCAGTTTCTAAACAATCCCAGATGGTTAGCACTGGTTCTTCACAAACAATAGACTAATGGCTTACATAGCTCAGATTATGATTAAAGACTCCATGATACTATTGAGAAAGCTTGAACAAAATACCCCATAGTTTATTGATGTATTATTTTACATCCCCTTTTCTTTTTGCAAAGGGCTCAGTAGTTCTCCACCCCTAATTCAACTATTTGGACAGCCATGACACTTTCTAAAATTCCAATTATGCTCCCCAGTCCAAAACGTTGGGGACTATCTGCTCTAACATTTGCATCAGACTGGCTTTATAGCTACTCTGGAAAGTGTATTATTTTTGCTCTATATGTGTTTTGCTCTATACATGTTAAACCTGGCAATTCAGATCCCAGACAAAAGTGTCTTGAATTGCTATATAGGTATGAAACGCTTGCCTTAACTAACCGATTTACTGTGGCATAAGCTTTGCAATTAGATCTCACTTTGTCAGATACATGAAATGTTATTTTCAATTGATGGAGAAAAAATTGTACACAATGTGGCCAAAAAGCTGTGCAATCAGCCAGTGTACATCAGGTCTTTGACATTTTTATGCAAAATTCAAATCTATACAAGAAGGAACACTGATAGTAATTGGTGTTAACACAGTTGTCTTACCTTTGTAATGCTAATTTTCTGCCTATTATCAGAAAGAAATTGAGGGTCTTGATTTAAACCTAAATGTAACCATCCTGTACAGTTGTGTCCATGTATGGAAAATAATTGATTATTATGTGGAAATGTTAATATTACAATAGTTCCAAAGTCATGTATAAACCATGAGACATTAGGTTTTCTACTGTAAGTCGTGGTAGAAGGTATTTTATAATATATTTGTAGAACACTGGATGATAGTTTAAGAACAGCAAGTAAAAATGCAAGTAAAATTGTTAAAGAATTTTTTTGGTTATGGTTGGTTTCTGTCCCAGAACAGTATTAATCACTTGTATAATAGTGATATTAAGCTACTAGACAGTTTTAGAACTTTAGGTCATGATATTAAGCTACTAGACAGTTTTAGAACTTTTAGAATCCCCAATCCATAGTATCTCAGATACAGATATACTTAACTGGAGCTAACACATTCAATGGCTCATTAACTGTGGAAGATAATTGGCTGTATTATCTTAACTACCATTCTGCATCTTGCTGCTATTGTCTGCCTTCAAGTTGTTTCCAACTTATGGTGACCCTGAAGTGATCCTATTGTGGGGTTTTCTTGGCAAGATTGACAAGAGGATCAGAGAGCATAGCTTTCTGAAGGTCACCCTGGAGGTTTCCATGGAGGTCCATTCAAACCCTGGTCTCTCAGGGTCCTTCCCTAGTATTTTGTATTATTGGTTAGCAAAGGAGGGAAAAGTAAGTTACTTCCACAAGCTTGCAATCACCTCATATCAGGTATACATCATGAACAAGCTTCAAGAAAGATCAGGTAATTATTTTGAAATGTCTCATTGTGTTAGCTTTCATATTTAAGACCCAGACTTGACTGCTTTGACACAAAGGTGCTAATGCAACTGTGTATCATCTGCCATGCAATATAGGATTGCAAACTACTTTATTATTCTTGGTGTCACAGAAATCTGTTGTTGATGATGTATCTAGTTAATCATATTTTAGTGTCTCTACACAAGAACTAGTCACCTAGCTGTAAGAATTGCAGTACTTACTGATTGTATTTCTGTATTTTCTAAACTTATTTGAAAGAATTTCCACTTTTAAAATGTTGTATACATGATTAAAACAGAATAATAAAAAAAGGGAAACCCTCCCCCCTTGAATGATATAGTTAACTATTGCTTTTTCTGAGGCTGACAGCAGACAAAGGAGAAAAGCTGGCTTACGTCCCAGGGTTTTTGTGGTGAAAACACACTGACCACACCACCAGCTCCTACAACAGCCCAGCAACTGATGCACAGTCTGTACCGTCCTGTCCCCCCACAGTGAGGAAGGGCCTGCCAAAATGGAGCATTTGCAACCACAAGCCATGCCATTATTTTTTCCCTTTCTGTTACAAATGCGTGCACACAAACACTTTACCAGAGCTGCTTATCCCTCCATCCTGCCCACTGGATGCCTCATGCAATTGGTTGCTTGATCTCATGATCAGTATGCCCATGAAACATTGCCACAGCACAATCATGGTATTTATTCCTTCCTATACATACTTTCCTTCACTCCCCATGGTCCCTTGTTGGACCAGCCGGTTTGTTAATGTTTTTATGAAATCTAGTGCATTGTTGGTAACCTGACATGGTTGTTGTCATTTTGCTCCATCGGTTATACAAAGGGTTGATGGTGCAGCGACCCACTCATATGCTTGTGCAACCAATTGTGGGCAGTTGATAGAAAAAATTACGGCCAGCAGTGGTGATGGTGGCTCCCCTGGCCCAGGGTGCGCCTCCTTCTGACTGCTTCTGCATCTGCACGCAGTCCACATGCCAGTGTTATTTTTTTGGGGGGGGGGGAGAGGGTGTTTTTGTTTTTGCTCTGGTGCTTGGGTCCATTTGCCTCCTGTTTTGACCATGTGTATTGTCTGAACATGTAAATTTCAAAATGGGGCTGAACAACCCATGAGATGAATTAGATGAGAAGTTGTTGACTTATAGACTCTGCCTGAGATGTTAAACTCAAACAGGTTGAGTGGGTCTGTCAGCCCATCAAAATTTCTTCTAGAAACCACTGAGTTTGATAGTGAGGGAAATGGTGGTCAAAAAATATACCTTTCACCATTACATCTACAATGTTCTATCTTTCTGCATCTTATTTTAATGCAGCACTTGTCTCTTCCAGTCATTAGCTTGTCCTCTTTCTTCATGATTGTTGGTACCGATCTATCATACCTAACTTCCCAACATCTGAAGTAAATAATTCAAGTTATGCATGCAACCTTTGGCCTAATTTAACCTGTCTTCAGAATCATTCTGCTTTTTGCGATAGTAGTTTTTATTGGTTTAGGGTGAAGGAGGGCACCACCATTCCCATGTTACATTCTCGTGAGGACGTGCATTTGTCTCTGTTCACCAGAACGCTCTTGATATGAACAGTCCTCCACTCATCACAGGACTGGATGATCAAATTCAACAATTGGTTTGCTCCCTCTGTACCTAGGGACACTACCATTATGCACTTGGTGCCAGCACAATTGGAATTGTCTTGTTCCCCCCATGGGGGGCTTTGGTACCATCACTCATCCTTTAATGCAGGGGTAGGCAACCTTTCCCCTTTAAGGGCCGAGGGACTTCAGCTCCCAGAATCCCAGGAGCTATTGGCCAACATGGGACTATTGGCCAACATGGCTGAGGCTTCTGGGAGCTGAAGTCCCTCGGCCCTTAAAGGGGAAAGGTTGCCTAACCCTGCTCTAATGCCAAGCTATTCCTGTATCGCTCACTTGATACAAATATATTCTGGGATATGCTTGGTCCTCTGTACTCTGAACCAGTACCATAATTTCCTTTAGACTGCCAAATTGAAGGAATGATTACGCTCCCATACTGAGAGCCAGTACCATTCCAGGTTTGTCATGCCTGTTACTGGGATGGCCATACCCCCCTTTCAGATTGGCCTTAATACCTTTGTTTCCTCCCTACTGATGGCTTTCAGGACGTACTTGTTCCCTTCATATTGTAGGAATGTTTTTCACTTCCCCTGTACGAGTGTCAGTGAATGCAGTTGGTGCCTTCTTTCCAAGGGCCACTACATGTAACGGGAAATACATGTTTACACCCATACGCACACCCCTTCCTAGGGGTTTTTGTTGGTACCATTCACATCTGCGAAACATGTGGTAAACAACTGTTTGGTCTCTAACTGAGATGAGCCCATCTCATATACTGACCCCCAATTTCAGGGCAATCTTCTTGGGCCTTGTTGCAGATGGGGACTGTGTCAATTCTTTCCCATTTGCCACTCTGGGCAGGAATGCCATCTATGGACATCCCTCCAATTCAAGCCTCTGTTTCACAGATTTGCCCACTCTTGTGGACACTTTGAGCTCTTGGGATGTGCATACTTGTCCCATCTCTCCAGCCTGTCTGATGTCACAACGTTCTCCTGAACCTCTGGTCTCAAGGTATCATTTTGGTGAGGTGGTAATATTTCAGGTCTCCAACTGCAATCCTGCCAAGGCTAATTATGCACTGTGCTCCCTCCTTCCCAGTTATTATACTCTGTCACAGCATACTTTATGCTTCATCACGCACCCTGGATCTATACAATAAAGGGTTTCACACCACTGTCATAGGGTCTGCAAAGCTCTTTTACTCATGCTGGCCGTGTTCTATTGGATTAATGCTGGAGCTACAGTTGTTCCCCCTAAACATGACCCATTCATGATGGAGTGACATGACATCCCTCCTGGTATACTGTTTGCTTATCAGTTCTGACCGTTCCTGCCAAGCCATGTTATCCTTGATACAACCTCTTCAGGATATCATGGATGTGATAACATTCCCACAGGGATCTTTTTCTACTTGACATTGTGGAATCCCTTTACTTTTATAATGCTATGACTAGTCTTCTAGTCATCACATCAGCCACTATTTTCTCTGGCATTTTCACCACAACTGCATGTTTCATGCTGATAGTCTAAAACATTACGTTCAAATCTTGTGGGTCACAACAATTGGATATTGTGATATTCTCACAGTCCCTGTTATCAGTGTCTTTGCTATGACTAGATGAGGTACTATTCCTCTTCTCTGATGCCTACCACTATTCCAGAAATTGTTACTGGGCCTTCTCCAGTTCGTTGCCATTAGACTCTCCCTATATAAATGGACTATCCAGACGTCCTACTGCCCATTTGTGGTGCAGGCACTTGTTTCTGCCGTTTTTGTTGGTGATGCCCAACCATCTTATTGCTGAGCACAGATGATCTATTTCACATTCTATGTCCAAGGGGACACTCAGCCCTAGATTGTTTAGCGTTCTAGGCGATGTCTGTGGATGCCATAATCTTCAAACAATGGCTTAGAACAGGGGTCAGCAGCCTTTGTTGCCGGAGGGCCGGGAAGGGGGGGAATGGCGTGGGGGCCGGGCGGGCATGCGCATGACACCCCGCAGTTGTGTGCATGCATGCGGGCGTGGGGGGCACCATTTTGGAAGGCCCCAGCACGCATGTGCTGGGCAAATTCGGCTGGTGCAGGCGCGCTGGGGCCTTGCCAGAGCCCAGGGAAGGCCCCAGTGCACGTGCACTGGACAAATTTGGCCAGCGCACGCACGCTGGGGCCTTCCCAAGGGCCAGGGAAGGCTCCACGGCGGCCGGAGCAAGGATCGTTCTGAGAGGGCGAGCAAGAGGGCCGTAAAAAGAAACACTTGGAGCCCATCGAGGAACCCATCCTTTCTAAAAGGGCTCGATTGGCAGGCAAGGCTCCACTGGGATGGGTGCGGGCGCATTCCACCAGGGCGGTAGCATCATCCTCTGCCTTCCTCTTTGGCAGGGGTAGGCAATCTTTCACCTTTAAGGGCTGAAGAACTTCAGATCCCAGAATCCCAGGAGCTATTGGCCAACATGGGACTATTGGCCAACATGGCTGAGGCTTCTGGGAGCTGAAGTCCCTCGGCCCTTAAAGGGGAAAGGTTGCCTACCCCTGCTCTTTGGTGTGCCTCTAGAGGAGGTTTGCAAGGCAGCCATCTGGTCCCAACCCATGACTTTTATTATACATTACAGGTTGGACACTCGGGCCAGGCAGGATGCCTCGTTTGGGAAGGCAGTGTTGTTATCAGCACTTCACTAATATTTCAATGCTTATGCGTGGATCTTTGCACCTTTTACAAATGATTCTAAGACTCATTATGTTCATGTTTAATGAGAGACTTTATTGCACTGCAAAGTAGAATTTGCACTGAATTCTTGAATAATGATGCAACATCATTACAATCCATTATGAATGTCTTGAAGACTGTTGAGTTATTGCACTTGAAAGTTCAATGCCTTTAATTGCTTGTATGTTTGAATTTATTCCAAGTGATGTTACAATGCCTTGATTTTAACTCAGATTTCAATATATTGTTGTTGGGTTACTTCTTAATCCTGGAAAACTTGATTCAAATGAATATAAGTACTTGAATTTGAAGTTTACAGATGTTGTTGCAATAAACTCTTTATTTGGACTTACAGGCTTGGTGTCAGGACACTCCCTCCTCCACTGACTTTAGCTTGTTAGTCTGAGTAACCCATTTGCGTGCATTCGCAGAGACCACGAAGAAGAAGGACAGGTTGCTTACCTGTAACAGTATTTCTTTGAGTGGTCATCTGTGAATTCATACAAATCCCGCCCAACCTCCCCTCAGTCGTGTCCTGCTCTACTTTGAATTCACTGCTGTCGCTACATTAGTGGTGTACTTGGAACTGAGAAAGGAGCGGGAACGCTGGGGCCTATATAGGGGTGGGCAGAGCTACCGCCAAAAAGTTGCAATCCAACTTCTGCCCAGTGATTCTAGAAGATTCCGAGCTAGCTGCGCATGCGCAGAGTAAAACCCATTTGTGTGAATTCGCAGATGACCACTTGAAGAAATACTGTTACAGGTAAGCAACCTGTCCATATATTTGTTCGTTTCTCCTTCATAATACTATGTAACTTTACATTCCTTTATCATTCCATTTTTCTATTTTCATTCGTATTTGTTATTACATTTTCACATTGTTACTTCAAGCTTAAAACTGCTATTCCTCCCAATTGCTCTCTCATAAATTTCATTATCAAATTCCCATTCCTTGTTAAATTTTTCCAAAGTTTTGTCTCTTAATAGTTGTGTTAATTTATCTGATTCTATAACCTCAAATAATTTCCACATCCAATCTTCTTTTGTTGGAATGGCTTTCTTTTTACAATTTTGCACAAAGGCAATCCTTGCAGTGGTCAATAAATAAAACAAAAATTTCCCATATTTTTTCTCAATTTGCTCATCCATTATTCCTAATTAAAAAAAAAATCAGGCTTCATTTCTACTTTCCCCCTATTATTTCATTAATTATTAAATTTATCATTTTCCAATAATCTTTAGCTAATTTGCACCCCCAACAACAATGATAAATGTGCCAGGTGTTTCACCACATTTCCAACTCTTATTGTTGATCTTTTTATAAGTTTTTGCCAATTTATCAGGGGATAGGTATCATCTGTAGTACATCTCTTTAAATTTTTGGCACACCGTATATTTCATTCCCTTATTCCATATTTTCTTCCATTGTGTCAGTTGAATTGAATGCCCTATATATTTTGCCCATTGAATCATCATTTCTTTGACCACCTCCCCTTCCATTTGAAGAAATAATAATAATAATAATAATAATAATAATAATAATAATAATAATAATATATTTATATTAATAAAATATTTTACTTATATTAATATATTATTTATATTAATAGTTTTTTTAAAATGTATTCTTTCTATTGTTCGCTTCTTGTTATTAAATAATATCTCTTCAATTTCTGTTTTTTCTCCGGCCCAACCATGATTTTTTATATCTACCAATGCTCTTTCATAAATTTGTCTGTATTGGAACCATCCCAAGTTGAATCCCTTCTCTTGTAAAGTCTCCTGTTTGCATATTGTTATTTTCCCTCCTTGCTTTTCTACAGTGTCACTATATCTACACCACCTCTCTTCTTTGTACATCTTTTTCTTATAGAAAGCTTCCTGAGGAGATAACCATCTAGGTCAGGGGTAGGCAACCTAAGGCCCGGGGGCCGGATGCGGCCCCCCAAGGCCTTTGGACCGGCCCCAGGCCAGCCTTGCCGCTGCCACCACTGCTTGCCATGATGATATTGATTATTGTTGTTATTACTTGTTCTTGGGGTTTTCTTGGCAAAATCTCCACAGGGGGTTTGCCATGGCTTTTCTGGGGCTGAAAGAGAGTGCATGCATATTTTTAAATTTTTTTTAATTTTTAATTTTTATTATTTATTTATTTATGGCGCTTCACCCCCCTAATTCTCTGAGGGACAGCAACCCGGCCCCCTGCTCAAAAAGGTTGCCTACCCCTGATCTAGGTATTTTATTCATTATCCTATTTTTGTACATCTTCCAGACTCTCAAGAGTGGTCTTCTTATACAATGACAATTGAATATTTTGTTTGTTTTTTCCTTATCGTAAGCAAATAAGCATGTAGTCCAAAGTTTAATCCCTCACTTCCAGATCAATCCATTTTTTTAATCCAATCAAGGCTACATGCTTCTGAATATAATTTAAAGTTTGGTAAGGCTAGACCTCCTCTCTCACAGGCATCCTGCAATATTTCTAATCTTACTTTAGGTTTCTTTCCCTGCCATATAAATTTTGTAATATCTTATGTCATCATTCAAAGGGTTCTCTATTGTTTAAAATAGGTATTTGAAACAAAAATAGTATTTTCGGTAATATTGCCATTTTTATTGCTGATATTCTCCTCATCCTGCTTTTTGGATACTGTGGACCCACTTCTGCTTTCACTGCTGAGAATAATTTCTACTGCATTGTTGTGAGTGTGTGAGAGAGAGGTAAAGAAGGCATAGATCAGGGGTAGGCAACCTAAGGCCCGGGGGCTGGATGTGGCCCCCTGAGGCCGTTGGACCGGCCCCAGGCCGGTCCTGCTGTCGCTGCCCCCCGCCACCGACCACCATGATGATACTGATTATTGTTGTTATTACTTGTTCTTGGGGTTTTCTTGGCAAAATCTCCACAGGGGTTTTGCCATGGCTTTTCTGGGGCTGAGAGAGTGTGCATGCATATATTTTTTAATTTTATTTATTTATTTATTTATTTATTTATTTATTTATGGTGCTTCAGCTCCCCCCGGCTCAAAAAGGTTGCCTACCCCTGGCATAGATTGACACAGAGTACTGGTTTTCAATATTTAGTCCTTTAGGTGTTTTGGACTTCAGCACTCAGAAGCCCCAGATAGTATGGCAGTAGTCAGATTCTAGGAGTTGAAATCCAGAGCATCTGTACAATCAACATTTGAGAACCAGTTGTATAGAAGTGTGCCGTACTGCAGATTACACACTTTTTTGCTCTGATTCCCCTCATCAAACAATTGGCTGTGGTTCTGAAATGTTTTTTCCTTTAAACTTCATTGAAAATAGTTCTCCGTCTCTGATCTAGACCTCTCTGTCCTCTACCAAAGTGTTGCCTCTGTCATCTGACCAGCCTACCTATCCCTCCATCAAGGTCTCCTTTTCCATTTACAAAGGTAGTCACTTGAATCGCTGGTGAATTGCTATTTCTAAACATTGACATCTGTGTTAATGATTAAAATGGGGAATGTAAAGGAAGAGGATGCTATGGCACTTAGCACATTATTACATGCAATCATTAGTACGTTAGACCTTTTGCCTTAAAGTTCCTTGTTTCCTGCATATGATTCAATAATTTATGTGGAAGGGCTGGTGGGAATGTCACCAGTGTCCTCAGAGAGACTGAGTATTTTCCTATGTGTTTGGTCTGACTGTCCTGTAAAAGATGACCCAGATTTGTTTGGGATAAAAGCTTCTAAATCGAGTAATGCCTCTGGTAGCTAGGAAGGATCAGAAAGTGATTGATGGTAGAAGTATCCAGGTATACACTTTTCTTTTAGATATTATTGAACTGTGCCTCTAAGGCCTTTTCCATTTTTCAAGAACTTGTTTGTCTTGCTTTAAATTGAAAATACAAATATGTTCATCTCAAGTCTGGGTTAATGTGGTTGTAGCTCAGCAAGCAGCAGGACTTAATTCACAGTTTGTTTCTGAAATCTACATTTTTAATTTTTCTTAAACAACATAAGCGTTTTGAGTACAATGGAACATATTTTCCTTGTCCTTCCAGGCAGAACATACTTAATGTGTAGCTATATTTGCTGTGCTGTCCTATCATTACAAAAATTAGAAATCCATTTGTGAAGGCAGATGCCATTGTTTGTTAGTTTCATTTCTAAAACAAGTGAAAAATTATAAGGATCCCAGTTAATTTTGTAGTAATGTGGAACAATATTTGTATTTATATGCCTCATATTTTGAACACACTTTTTAAATATGCAAATTATGCCTCTATATGTGATTATTCATTTATTTTAAATATTTTAAAACTACCTGTGAATGTCAAAGTATGTTTCAAATTGTGATTAGAATCACACAAAATAGAATATAAGCATTAAAATAACACAGTTGTACTGACACAGAAAAGGCAGAAATGTGGCAGAAGAGATGAATTGTATCAAGCATTAAAATTGACATGCCAGGATTTTCAAATGGCACCAAACATTTGTAATTTTGGCATCAGTGGCACCTCTACAGAGATGGTATTCCTCTGTGAAGGTACCACAATGCAAAACTATATCTTCCTATTACAGAATATTGGAAAAGATAAAAACATTATTTCAAAGCAAAGCAAAGCAAAACTATAGTAGTTTCAAAACTACAGTACTTTGAGACACACACACACACACACTCAAAGCAGTTCAGGAAAGGGACATATAAAACAATTCAACTTTGGTCCTTCCCCAAAATACAGAATTAGATTCCATCTTTTGACTTGTTCTAACCTGCATAGAACAATGTTGGCTCTGCTATGCTCCCAGAACATCTTTGGTGTACTCTGCTCCTTGGCTATTCACACTTCTTGTTCCCAGCAATACAAAAGGTAATTGATTACAGTTGTCTCTCCCCATTCATGGACTTCAAGTCTGCGGTCTTGGTCCTTTGCAGATTGGCAAGCGGGGGGGGGGGGGGGGGGGGGGATAAAATGGCACGTGCACAGGGCCACACACAAGAGCATGCGGCCATTCAAGCCAATGAGGATTGAATATTTATGGTTTTTCATTGGGGGACAGGGTCCAGAAGGAATCCCTCATGAAAATGGAGGGGCGACTGTATGTCCAAAATGATCCATCTCTATCATATGGTTTGAACATCCTGAAGACACGCAGTAATCCTGCACTAAAAGTACGGTATTGTTATATCTATCCAACCTCTATGCAGAAAACATTGTATGCAGAGTAGGTGTAGTAGACTCAAGAGGTAGGTGGAGTGAAGATAGGAGGAAGGAACATTAACAACCTAAGATACCCAGAGGATACAATATTACTACCAGAAAAAAAGAGAGGCCAGGAGCAAGTGCTGAAGAAGGTCAAGGAGGAAAGTGCCATGGTTGCATTAATGCTGAACATTAAAAAATCCAACAATAATGACCATGGAAGATCTACAGGAATTCATCCTAGACAAAGAGAAAATTGAAATAATCAAAGAGTTCCCATACCTTGGATCAAACAGTGAGCAGAATGAAGTCTGCAGTCAAAGTTAGAAGAAGATTAAGATTGGGAGGGGCAGCTATGAAAGAAATCGACAAGATCCTAAGGTGCAAAATATACAACTGAGCACTAAAGTGGAATCATCTAAACCATTATATTCTCCATCACTGTGTATGGATGCAAGAGGTGGACAGTGAAGAAAGTGGGTAAGAAGAAAATCAATTCATTTGAGATGTGGTGCTGGAGAAAAGTGCTAAGAATACTAAAAAGACAAACAAATGGGTCCTTGAACAGATCAAGCCTGAAATCTCCCTGGAAGCAAATATGATCAAATTGAGGCTGTTGTATTTTAGGACCATCATGGGAAGGCATGACTCATTAGAGAAGACAATAGTGCTAGGAAAGATGGAGGGAAGTAGAAACAGAGGAAGACTGCATGCTAAATGGATCGACTCAATCAGAGAATGTGAAGCCGAAGGCCTTTACGGCCAGCATGCATAGGTTTTTGTTGGGTTTTCGGGCTGAGAGGCCATGTTTTCTGAAGATGCCAGCCACAGATCCAGGCGAAACGTCAGGAATACATTCTTCTAGAACATGGCACCACAGCCTAAAAAACCCACAAAAACCTATCAATCAGAAAAGTCATGGGTATAAATTTACAGGACCTAAGCAGAACAGTGGAGGGCAGGGGGACTTGGAGATGTCTCATCCAAGCAGTTGCCATGAATTGAGGTTGACATGAGGGCACTTAACAACAATTGTTATACAGTTGGTTCTTCTCTTCCCCAAGCTTGCCATTCGCAGATAGGAGCATCCGTGGATGCCCCCGCCACATTCTCCCCAGTGGTGGTGCATCCACATGGCTGCACCAGCACGGTCATGTGCATGTCATGTCTCTATTGAGGGCAGCAGGACTTGAGGTTCCACAGAATTTAGTATCCATCGGGAGGGGGGTTTCAACTGTAAATCTGCCTTTGCATTTTCTTCCTTTACTTTCTTCCATAATTGTTCCAAGTCATTGCTATTTTCTCTAGTAGTATGGTATCATCTGCATATCTTAAATTATTGGTGTCCCTTTCTCCAGTTTGCACACCTCCTTCCGCAGAGTCGGATCCTGTTTTGCACATTATATTTTCATCATACCAGTCAAACAGAGTGATAAAATGCCGCCTTGCCTGACCCCCTTGCCAATTAGAAACAGTTCTGTTTCTCCGGATTCTGTCCTCACAGTAGCCTCTTGTCCAGTACAGGTTACGCATCAGGATAATCAAATACCGTGGCACATCCATTTCTTTAGAGCAATCCATAGATTTTCATGATCTACACAAAGGTTTTGCTATAATCTATAAAGTCAGGCTGGTTTTCTTTGGAAATTATTTGGTGTGCTCCATTATCCAACAGATGCTTGCATTATTATTTATTTATCATTTATATTTATTTACAGCAGTGGTCCCCAAAGTGGGTGGTAGTTGGGGGTGTTGGAAAGCTCCAGGGGGACACTGAGGGGAAAAAGAGCAACAGGAGGGAGCTGAGGGGGGAAAGGGGGCAGCAGGGAATTGTGGGGATGGAGGTAAAGACCTCACAAAGCTAAGTCTCGGCCCTTTGTTCCCTCATGTTTAGGATTCCCCTTTTGTGTCTAAAATGCAATATCCTGAAATCTAGAAAGCATATCCAGGAGTAGCTGTGTTGGCCACACTGCAGACAATAACATCCAAAATCCACAACACTGATACCTTTATCCTGTTTGATTTTTAACACCCTTGCCCAATGAAAAAGTTACAGTTGAGCTTCAAAAGCTTGCCTATCTATTTTGTGCCAATAAAGGTATCACTGTTTTGTTTTTTAAAAAAGATTTTTTTATGTTATTGGGCTTTGCTGTATGGGCTGGCCAGCATGGCAACCCCTGGATATGATTCATAGGGGTCCCTGTTAGTCGCATAGCTGTTTGGGAGCATTTCTCTCTCCCTCCCCTGCATAGAAATTGGGAAAACCCACCTTTGGTAAGTTCTCTTCCAAGCGACTAGAATTCAGAGACATAGGTTTAATTTGCATTACAGAAATAATGCAATTCAACACTGCTTTAACTGTCATGGCTCCGTTCTGTGGAAATCTGGGATTTGTAGTTTTGTGAGCTATGTAGCCTCTCTCAGGGAACTCTGGAGTGACAACAAACTACAAATTCCAGAATTCCATAGCACCGAACCATGGCAGTTAAAGCGGTGTCAAACTTTATTAATTTTGCAGTGCAAATTCAACCATAAGTCATGTTACTCTGGAAAATCAGCATGCTAAGGGATCTTTTAGCCCCTTTGAGACTAATTGTGTGAAAAAAGTTGTAGCATATGCTTTCGTAGACTTGCATTTGAGGTTTTGTGGAAGAGAATTATGGCAACCCTAATTGCAAGAAACTTCTTTTGTACACCATTCTGGGACAGGACAGAGGGAGGCTGAATGGAGAGCTGCATGGGAAACAAGCTGTGTCTGTCCAGACTGAGAGGCAAGAGACCTAGCATGGCTCCTTCATCTTTGCCTCACCCTGAAACAGAGCAAGCAGATCCAGTTGTGGGCAGAAGGCAGGGTAAAGACAGCCCTGGTGACAACTAATCAGGACTGAGCTGGTGACAGCCAATAGAATATTGGGCTGTAAGGGGGAAATTCCTTTAGGAATAGCTGGAAGTCTTTATTGAATTAGTAAATGAACCTTGACACCACCTCCAACCGCTGGACTCTCACAGCAGCTTCTAGAAGGACACTTTACAACTCAACGCAAAGACTGAACTGACGCCAGACAAATCCCATTCATGGAATCCTGCAAAGTAATGATCACGGAGTAACATCACATCCTGTTGTATGTGTTCTTATGTTGCACTGTAATGTTTGACTATCTTATAAAGCAGGGATAGGCAACTTAAGGCCCGGGGGCTGGATGCGGCCCCCCGAGGCCTTTGGACCGCCTCTCCCTGCCTGATATTGATTATTGTTGTTATTACTTGTTCTTGGGGTTTTCTTGGCAAAATCTCCACAGGGGTTTTGTCATGGCTTTCCTGGGGCTGAGAGAGTGTGCATGCATATTTTAAATTTTTTAAAATTTTTTAAAATTTATTTATTTATTTATTTATTTATTTTTGGTGCTTCGGCCCCCCCCCCCCCCCCCCCAATTGTCTGAGGGACAACCCGGCACCCGGCTCAAAAAGGTTGTCTACCCCTGTTATAAAGGCTTGAAAATCAATAAAAATATTTTTTAAAAAAAGATTAGAATAGTCTATTTGTATTTCCTCATTACCTGGAACAAAATGGTTGTGCTTATATCTGAGAAGCTCATAGTAAATCATGTCAATGCTCTTGCTGCCCCACAAGTGAAATAGAATTGTCCAGCAGATTAAAAAGCTTGTGAAATATCATTGGTTTCTGGGCATTAAGAGAGCCTCACTATCAGGTTACTGCAAATGCTGCAAATGCTATCTAGACTGCACATTGGGTGTCAAGCTACTCTTCTGTGTGACACATCCCATTCTTGTTCTCGGAGTTAGTAAGGAGAGCAAATAAATATTTTGTTTCTTTCTTATTTTCTTTTTTGTGTGCATGAGAGAGAGAAGAAGGGAAAGCCTTACCTGTGCAATCATCCCCCTTGTCTTTCATTGTTTTGATATCTCTGGTAAACTTACCCCCTTTCACCTCCTTCCTTAAGATGAAGAGCCTTAATCTTTTAAATCTTCCACCATGTGTAAGCCTCTCCAGGCTTGTAATCACTTTTGTCACCTGTCTCTGGACCTCTTCTATTTTTGCTCTATCTATTTTAGAGATAAGGTGGCTCAAAATGAAAGTGCTAAAAAATAGAGACTGTGCTGTTTATAAACAGTCTTGCTGCTGTTTATGCAGCATCCCTCATGAACAGATGTCTGGAATGCTATTCTGCCCTTGCTTCTGGGTGGGTCAGTAGTAGAAAAGAAAAAGAAATGAACTTATTTCTGTAACTGGCAAATGGCAGAGGCATAACTAATGGGAATGCTGCAGCAGGCTGCTAGGGAATCCTAAGGGCAAGGGGACAAAGAATAAGATAAATTTTACGGAGTTCCTTAATTGATGCTAAATCAGTAGCACTAAGGAGGCTGTGATTTTTTTTTATACAACAAAAAGGTTGTTCCCATCTGGTGAATACTCTGTAAATGGTTAGAAAAGGAAAGTTTGGAGTGGGAGAACAGTCCAGTATCCACAGTTTTGAGAGCAGGTACAACATGTAAAATACAAAATGCAATTAAAAAGGAAACACATAAAACAACAGTTAAAATACAATACTATAAAACCATTAAATGATGTTGTTGCTGTATACCTTCAAGTCATTTCTGACTTATGGTGACCCTAAGCCGCCCGGATTGGTTTACTATTGGGTGGGGTATAAATAAATTTTATTATTATTATTATTATTATTATTATTACTAAGGCAAACTGATCATCGGGTTTTCCTGGCTAGTTTCTTCAAAGGGGGGTTGCCATTGCCACTGCCATCCACTGAGGCTAAGAAAATGTGACTGGCCCAAGGTCACCCAGTGGGTTTCCATGGCTGAGCCAGGATTTGAACCTTGTTCTCCAGAGTCATAGTCCAACACTGAAATCAGTACACCTCACTGGCTCTCACCATTAAAATGCACTCATATAATATAATATAATATAATATAATATAATATAATATAATATAAATATATTATATAATATATAATGTTATTTTAAACACTGTCAGCGTTTTCAGCTGGCATATCTCTTCCAGCTGGTCATTCCACAGTCTGGGAGCAGCAGATGAAAAGGTCCTTTGGGAAACCATTACCAGTCTAGTCCTGGCCAACTGGAGCAAACATGTCCCAGAAGATCTGAGTATACAGGACGGATTGTAAGGGAGAAGGCAATCCTGTAGGTAACCTGAACCCAAACCATGTAGGGCTTTAAAGGTAATAACCAACACTTTATACTTTGCCTGGAAAACAAATTGCCAACCAGTGGAGTGATTTTAAGATTGGTGTGATGTGGTCACTCCTGGATGTACTCGTATTCAATCTAGCTGCCATATTCTGCACCAGTTGGAGTTTGTGGACTTGGTACAAAAGTAGCCCAATGTAGAACACTGAAGTCCAGCCTTGAGTTACTAATGCATGCACTATCTTTATATTCTCCAATTCTAGGAAGGGGCGCAGTTGGCATATTAACTAAAGTGGATGACAAACACTCCTGACCGTCACATCTGTCTGTACTGACTTTTGGAGGGGTGGGTCCAAAAGCACTCCCAAACTGTGAACACAGTTTTTCAGGTCCATCCAGAACTGGTTGACACACCTCCAGCCCCAGATTAGTAAAGGTTTCCTACAATGGAACCTGAACTGATTTCCCTTTAAATTGGCAACATTGGGGGAAAAGATTAATTAGGTATGAGGGCCCTATAAGAAACCTACATTGAGATTTTAAATTTGTGATCTCTTGGGTTTCCTCAATGATTTACGTATTATTCCTGCAACCAGAGAAAATAGAACATTTTAAACAAATAGACAAACAAAAAAGAACAATTACACTCAGAGAAAAACAAGATGGTTCCTCACACTTTGACTATTTGTTGTTAACTGCTGTCAAGTTGACTTTGTTTTATGGTGACCCCATTATTGAGAGACTTCCAGGTCACCCTTTCATCAACAGCCCTGCTCAGGTCTTGCAGATTCATGGCTGTGGCTTCTTTGATTGAATCTACCAATCTAGAATACGGTGTTCCTTTTTTATTGCTGCCTTCTACCATTGACCCAAGTCTAAACATGAAATTCATTTATACAGTTGGCCTTCTGTATCCAAAGATTCTTTATCCATGGATTCTAGCATCTGTGACTTGAAAATATTCAAAAACATATACATTCTAAAAAGCTAACCTTGATTTTTGCCATTTTATATTAGGGATCCCATTTCATTATGTCATTGTATTTAATGGGACTTGTGTATCCACCAATTTTTTTTTATCTTGGGGAATCAAACCCCAGCAGATACCAAGAGTCCCCTGTATTTGTTATACATGTAGCTGAAGGTACGTTTATGCAATATTTTTTTTTAAAAAATGTGCATGAAACAAAGTTTGTATGCATTGTATACATTGAATCAACACAAAACAAAGATATCACTATCTTATCCATCCATGAAAAACATTTTGGTTTTCTAATTATTTCAATTTTCGAAATTCTGGATAGGAGAGGCTGTATTCTTGTAATTTTCATTGGTGTCTGTGGGCCTTTGCAGACTGCCAGAAATAGTGCAAATTGAGTCCACTTTAACTGCCCTGACTCAGTGCTAGGGAATCATGGGAACTATAGTTTATTGTGGCACCAGAGCTCTCTGACAGAGAAGTCTCAATGTCTCAGAAAAAAACTACAGTTTCCATGATTCCCTAGCACTGAGCCAGGGCAGTTAAAGTGGACTCAATTTGCACTATTTCTGGCAGTGTGCCTTTGTAGTCCTCTTTTTAGGCAGTAGACTGTTTTAGAGTATGTTTGGTCTTTTTGTTACTGTTTTGTTTCAGTTAAAAGTAGGCCAAACTCTTTTTAAAATGACATACCAAACAGGAGGCTTACAGGAACTATAAGATAGCTGATCACACTGTGTTTGGGATGGCAATGCCATTACTTCTGCTTTCCAGTTACTTACATCTGCTTTCTTTTCAACTTAGGTTTCTCCAGTACTAATCTTTCATGTTTCCTATTAAGTTGAAAGTAAGAGGAGAGACAAGGATAGGCTGTTACTTAATCATTTAGAACCAACAGGTGTGTTAATATAGGTGTATTGGTTCTATAAAAAATGGTCGCTGATATATATTTAATATTTACATTTGTCACTTGATACATGATTCTGGCTTTCTTTTGCTAGGACCCATTTCTTTTAGCATCTTTTTTTGTTATTCTCCCTTCATAAAACTCTTAAGAAATGGTTTCTTGCTAATCTATTAAAATACACTGTTATAATAAATTTGAAGGCCATATTTGGTGTGCCAATATTTTAATGTAAAGCATTCAGCATCTGTCAGCATAATATCCTGCCTTTATCACCTCATTGAATTTGCCAGAGGAATGCTGATAGTAATTTGCACAGCATCATTTAATCTCCTTTGTCAAATTATGAAGTTGTTATTGATTTCCAGCTGCTGGTTAGCTTCACAGTTCTTTGTATCTTAACATTTTTGCTAGGGATTCTCATGCTATGTTACTTATTGTTAGAACTGTCAATTAAGAATAGATGTCTTGAACAGTGGGAAGCAAATACATTCTCTCTAGAGCTTACAGTCTGTACTCTTATTTCAAATGGAATGTTGTCTGATCTAGGGTGTAATTAAATAGTGGCTATGTAATAAGCAGTAAATTAAAGCATGTAGAACTTTCATGTTGTTTGTAGCTTTGGGTAAAATAGCTAAGGTGGTGAAATTGCTTATTTAAAAGAAAGAATAGTACTTCTTGAGCTCAGCCTTTAGTTTTAGGACCATGTACTTATTTTCTTAGCTTTGTAGATATACATGTAGAATAATTTGTGATAATTTTATGCTCTTTGCCTTGACTCTGTGATGGTATTTGATATTCGATAAACAAGTCATATAGTGTAACAGAATGGAAATACAAAACTGTATGTTAGTTAAAATGCCATGTTACCTAATTGCATTCTATCTTGTAAATGCACCCAGGAAGTTTGCATTTACTCATATTAAATAAAAAGATTTTTGGACTACATTTTATGAAGGTATTTCATCTCCATTTTAGTATTTCAGTTAGAGGCTTAAATTGTGTTGTACTAGGCATAATTTTGTAGGAAGGAAATATTGACCTTTCTTAAATGTTTTCTTCACACAATCAAAAATGTCTGCTTTAATTAGATGAATCCCTGAAAATATAAGACATTTGGCCCTTCAGTGCATGTCTCAGAAATGAATTAGAACAAGAGCTACTGAAAAGATTATCAGGAATTCTTAATGTTAATTCTGAGTCTGATTTTCCATAGTGACAGTAAATATGAGAAATGAAGAGCTGGACTTGTATTCCTATTGATACAAATCTAAGTAATGAGTGTTTTTACTTCAATTAATGTGCTACTCATGAAGGTGTGGTTTAATCATGCAAGAGCTTCTCAAGTTATCTTTTTGCAATTTGGGGCTTTAACATTGAACAAATGAGTAATGTTAGCAAGTAATTGGTTTGGGGGTTGTGTGCAGAGACTGCAGAGTTAGTACAGGCATGTCATTTTCAGGTTCTGTACCAGATCCATGTAATACAATAATACTCTGCAAGTCCTGCATGTTTTGAAGAAGACAACATAGCATTATCAGCATGGTGCAATATAAAGAATGACTACGCTTCAGCTCCATTTTTAAGAGAGTTTAACTGCATTACAGAAGTATGAGCTGGGATTGGGACTTAATGAGGAATTGCAGTTGGCTCTTCTTTCAACCATAGCTATCATTGGTATAGCTGGTCTATCAGTTGGATGAGTGTGAGAAATATAGATAAGAACAGTGTTGAAATTCCACTCAGTATTTTGCAAAAGAGCAATGTACATTGAGGAGATAGCAAGCCCAAGCTCCTCCAGGCTAGAAACTGCAAGGTTGTTCCTATTGCAACATTTGAGTCATTGTTCAGTATGCCGGGCAAATCTGTAGGTGCCAGAAATCCATTGTCACAACTACTTTTATTTTTACTGTACTTGCTTAAATGAGACCCTCATTGGCACAAATTAATTAGGCTAGTTTCTATTTTGTGCTTCACTGATTCTCTCCTCACCTATAATTATAGCTTTCTGAAGGCCTCTGAGAAGGAGTATGGCATCTTTTAGCCATAAAAAAGTGTAATTTGCTTAGAGTTTGTTTGACAGGCATGCTGTAAATATGCATTGGGAGCAAATATAATGTTCGCTTGTGGACTGGCAGCATATATTGTTATTTTATGAAGATTTTTCAATGTATACTGAGATTATTGTCTTTTTGTGTTTTGTAAGGTACTACCTGAATGGGTCTGATCAGTGTGAAAAGGGTCTACAACGTTTGCTTGCGAAGAAGGTGTGAGGAGTTTTGCTGCAAACAGATGTGCGTAAGTTTGCACCATACAGTATATGTGTAGTATGTACCATTGCAACATCTTATGAACTGAAAGTCTATCATCTTTATACATCATTCTCATCTGGTTCTTTGAAATCATAGAAATAAACTTTTGGCTAATTTTTAAAAAACTAATCTTCAAAAATAAGCAATTCCAAAAAGTTCAGTTGAGAGCCATTGTTTGGAAATTAATCACTATGTAAACATAGCCTCAAAGAGAAGATGTTGTGCTGTTTTCTTTGAAGGTTGAGCTTCTGCTTATGAAATTGTCCATTATTTGATTTGTGTCTGGCATGAATGTGGTGTTTAAACAGTTCAGCTTAAAAAAAATTAAGTACCGTATTTTTTGGCATATAAGACGCATTTTTTCTTC
>CM034706.1:204058649-204071213 GCA_020142125.1 Phrynosoma platyrhinos | reverse complement strand
ATTCCCTATTACCATGTATGGGTGTGAGAGCTGGACAGTTAGGAAAGATGATAGGAGGCAAATCAATGCATTTGAGATGTGGTGCTGGAGAAGAGTGCTGAGGATCCCATGGACAGCCAAAAGGACAAACAAGTGGGTCCTAGAGCAGATCAAGCCGAAAAACTCCCTGGAAGCCAAGATGCTCAACTGATGTTGTTGTACTTTGGACACATCATGAGAAGAGAGGACTCATTGGAAAAGACAATAATGCTGAGAAAGGTGGAGGGAGTAGGAAGAGAGGAAGGCCACTTACTAGATCAGGGGTAGGCAACCTAAGGCTCGGGGGCCAGATGCGGGCCCCCGCTGCCGCCTACCATGATGATATTATTGTTGTTATTACTTGTTCTTGGGGTTTTCTTGGCAAAATCTCCACAGGGGTTTTGTCATGGCTTTTCTGGGGCTGAGAGGGTGTGCATGCATATTTTTTTAATTTTTAATTTTTTTTAAAAATATTTTTATTTATTTATTTTTGGTGCTTTTGCCCCTCAATTGTCTGAGGGACAGCAACCCGTCCCCCAGCTCAAAAAGGTTGCCTACCCCTGTACTAGATGGATGGACTCTATTAAGGAGGTCACGGGTATTAAGGAGTTGCAGGAATTAAGCAAAGCCGTGGAGGACAGAGGGTCTTGGGGATTTCTCATCCATATAGTCGCCATGAGTCGAGATTGACTTGAGGATAGTTAGCAAAAACAAAGCTGCAAGAGAATAGATCTTTATTTTTAACCTGAAATCCTAAGTAAGGCAGAAGGAATTAATTGATGCTCTTCATTTGGGGTGGGATCCTGTGGGTTTTAACATGCTAATATCTTCTCAAATAGCTTTAACCCATAATTTACAAGGGGATACTGAAAAATTCTTAGCCCGACCTACTTTCCAAAATCTGAGCTCAATTTTGTCACTGTAGCTTCAGAAGAATGTTCTTTTGTTTTGTAAATTGCAAATTTGCAGGATTGTAGCTCTAATTTCTGAATTTTTTCAGAACATAGATAGAACCATGCCAGTGAAAAGTGTTGAATTTTTAAGTGGTGAACTCCAGGCCATTAAGAAGTTCCTGTTCCTGCAATAGAAAACTCCAAAGGAAATCCATAAGGTTATGATGCAAACATTGTGCAAAGTGCCCATCGTACTCAATTGTAAACAAGTGGTGTACCAACTTTCAGCTGGAGATTTTGAGACCAAAGATTTAGCAAGGTCTGGGGGACCTCAACAATGTCAATTCCTGAAGTTGTTGAACATATTCATTATCTGATTTTGCCAGATCGATGAATCTCAGCTAAAACAGTTGATTAGAAACAAGAGATATCCCAGGAACGCATAAGGTTTATAATACATTAGTAGTTGGCTATGCAGAAACTGTCAGCCAGGTGTGTGCCAAAATGTTTGGATACTGACTATAGAAACAAAATTGAGTGGATACCTTCAAACTGAGAGCCAGTGTGGTGTAGTGGTTTGAGCATTGGTTTATGTTTCTGGAGAACAGGGATCCATGATGAAACATAAAACCCTCTGGGTCTCCCTAGACAAGTCATACTCACTCAGCCTCATTGGATGGTATTGGCATACCTTTCCTGAAGAAACTTACCAAAAAAACCCTGTAATAGGTTTGCCTTAGGATCTCCATAAATTGGAAATGATTTGAAGGCACATAACAACAACAGATCTTCAAACTGAGTTTGCACTATTTTGAGCAATCTAGTGCTAAAATTTTGGAATGACTCATCACTGTTTATGAAACTTGGTTACATCACTACAATCCAGACGCCAAACAAAAGTCCTTGTAGTGGCAGCAATAGGGTTCTCCACAGCCAAAGAATCCAAGACTTAAAGATCAGCAGCAAAGGCATAAGGAAGGAAGGTATTTTGATACCTGACTATCTTCAGAAGGGCCAAACAATGAATGAGGAATACTACTCTTGCTTAAGGGAGATTGGAAGGAGGAACACTATGGCTGGCAACATGATGGATGTTTTGAAGAATTTGTGGTTTCAGCGCATAGACCATCACCCTAGCCACCAGATCATTCTCCATCTGACTATCTCCTGTTTCCAGATCTTAAAAAGAGTTTGAAAGGAAATAATTTCTGAATGATTCAGAGGTGATAGCAGCAGAAGAGCAGTATTTCAATGACCAGATATCAATTTTTTTTTTTTTGGAAAGGTTAAAGAAACTTGAGAAATGATGTACCAAGTATGTTGAAGTTTGGAGTAAATATGTGGAATAGCATGCAGGTTTCATGGCTCTAGGACTAGGTCATTCCCTCCATGGTCAGGCCGAGAACATTTCAGCATCCCTTCATAGTCTACTCCAGGGTTGGATGTTTTGTTCCTATTGTATGCTCAGTATGTTGCCACAGCAGCAAATGTTTGTGTGGTCCACACACTTGCTTTTGCTGTGTGCTGGCATGAAATCTACCAATCTTTCAAATGCTGTTTCCTACGATATAGGATTCCTGATGGTTGCCTTGATGAACTGATGCTTGCATTGTTTAAAAAAAAAGTTAGTAAGAGTGGGTTTTTGGAACACCATTTATGGTTGCATGTTCAAACTGAGATATTCAGATTGAGACTTAACGAGTAGAATATTCTTAGGAGTGGTTGATCTTAAGGGAAAAATAAGTAAACCTCTACTATGATCTTGCATACCATTATACTTGGGATGGGAGGATTGAAAATGCCCCACCTAATGGTAACTTCTTGGCTAACAAAGAACAACAAAAAGAGAATATGAACATAGAAGGTGCACTGGTTAACTTGCCAAGCCTGTTTAATAGTCTTCTTAAATAGATTTTAGCATTACATCTGACATAAGCTTCAACACAGGGCCGAAACAGACAGCTGAAAAAACCTGCTTCTGGGCATCATCGGAGTGCCGTGTTTAAATGCCACACGCTCCGATGATGCCTAGAAGCCAGGTGGCTTCCCTGACGTGGGCAGCTTCAAGATGTTCCACCAGCACAGCATTTAGATGCCGCACACCACCAGAGCTTCTTGAAACTGCCCTGGGACTGTGGCAGGGCAAATAGGAGCGGATTTTTTTCTGCTCTTATTTGGGCCGGGTTCAAGACAGATTGGGGCCATAGCAAGTGTTTGCTATGGCCCCGATTTATCTTTGGTGGGGGCGGCTTCAAGCCACCCCTTCTTGTTGGTCTGTTCTGGCCCATAAAGTGTTAAGAAGATGCAGGTCCACTTTACGTGTCTGAGAAAGGTGTGAAGGTGAAAATCTCTCTTTATTCCCCCTCCTCTTCACAACAGTTGTTTGAAGCATGGAAGAATGTTACTAATCACCTAGCTCTGACTTCTCATGGACAATGTGGAAAAATAATTATTTGCTAGACATATAATTATAATGCTGATAAAAAAAGAACATCAATTTAAATTTTAGAGAGTCTGTATTTCCGAGTTACTTGATACACAATTTTAAAATCCCCTTTGAAGTTCCAGACAAGAGTTGTTATACTTTGCTGAGGGGCAGGACATGTTCAGTTTAATGTTCAGGATGAGAGATTTTGTCCTTTATGAATTTATTCTGCCAAAATCAGACAGCCTGTGAACAGGTGTCTGCTGATACAGACAGTCCCCTAATACTCTAGAGCAGATTTTAATGATGGAAGGAGGAATCCTTCCATCTTTAAAATCTTCAAACAGAAGAGGTTCCTTCAGTTGGAGGAGCCAACTATAACGTAACTTCCTCTTTCCATTCTTCAATTCTATAGTTATCTGTCCTTTGGAGACAATAAACAGTAGTTTCCTACATTAATGGGAACTGAAGTTGATTTGCAGGTAACTAATGAATAAAGGGTTATTTGATCTTTACAAGTAGGTCCTACTTAGAGGTAGAAAGAGAAATTTGTTTTTAAAATGGGGTATTTACTGTTGAGCGAGAGCGTGGTGTAGTGGTTTGAATGTTGGAGTAGGACATTGGGAGACCAGAGTTTGAATCCCTACTTAGCCAAAAAAAACCACTAGGTGACCTTGGGCATGTCACACACTCTCATACTCACAAGCGAGCAAATGCAATTTTTTGCCAATTAAACCCAGTAATAGGGTCATTTTAGAGTCATCATGTCAAAAATGACTTGAAGATACACAACAACAACAAACTTGGTGTTAAAATGTTTTGCATTTTGGTCTCCATATACTGAGTATAGATTTCAGTCTGTGCATTGTTAAACTTGCCTTGTATAGCAAACTTGACTTATACATTTCAAAAATGCAGAATTATAAACTTAGTGCCACTTACAGTAGTTAAGTTAAATCTGCCAATTAAAAGCTAATGCTAATGTATTAGTTTTGTAGCTTTCACAGTGTGTAAAGTGAAATCTTGGCACATTTGCATAGGTAACAACAATTTAATATTTAATAATAAGATGTAAGATGTAGGGTTCAATAATGTAAACATTTATGTTTGAATTACTTTTTATGTATAGTCATTCTGTCTTCACAGTGTAATATTACAATAAAACAGAATCCCATGTCTATGAAAGCTGAAGAGGTCCTGAATTGTCCCGCCCCATCTAACTCGTAAATTATATAATTGTGAGATTGAACTTTATCCTGCACTAAACCATCATACCTTCTTCTTCAAGTAAGGATAAGAGAGGTAGAAGGTCCTTCAGAACCTAGAGGGTATTTTAAATACTTTATAAGATCTCAGCGTCTTAAAAACCTCTTATTTGGTCATCAGGGACTACAATTTAAATTCAGCGTGTTGAATCTAGACTTTGTAGTGCTTTCAGTAGAGCCAGATTTTTTGTAATGAATTTTTTCATAGTAGGGGACATTGTGGGATATCTGGGGATGCTACAAACTCTTAATCTGTTCTAATACTGACCAGTCAAAAGTTGGAACAAACTCAGTAATACTGTGGGTGACCAATCAGTTTTAAGACTGATTACTTATTGAGTACAGATTCTTCTGCTAAATGAAATTATTCATTCTGCAAATTATTGTTATCATTTCAGGAGGTTAGAATGGATTATGGGCACATAAGAATGTGACAACATCAAGTCTCAGGAATATGATCTGAAACAGCTTATGCCAGTACATTCTGTGTGTATTTGATTGAGCTTTGCTGTTCAGTGAAAATTTTTTAGAGTTTGGAATTGCGTCTAACCTTTCCTGACAGTAATTGTACTTCGATGTTCTTCAGTACCATAAGTATGGTAGTATAAATATGTTTTTGTTTATGCTTTACATTTAAATTGGAAATGCTGAGAGCTCATTCTGAAAATAAAGTGTTGTGCCTAAATTTGCATTTGCTTTTCATGGTTTTCTTTGTCACTGTATATATTGATGTACCATAAATTTTAAATATTATTTTAAGGGAAGTAATTCAGATAAGCCAAAGAGTAAAATTGTTATCACAGTCTATATCTAATGCTTTCACTTGTCTCATGCATAAGTAAAATAAAATTTCTTCTACTATTTGGGCATTCTTCGGTTTCAAAACTGCACTGTAGGTAGTAGTCTTCTCTGATTTGCCTCATGTTATACTTGAGTACAGTTCCGATGTCCTCCTGATCCTTCATCTCCTTTTTCCCCTTTACTCAGTATTCTTTTGAAAGGCTGCCAACATATTTTCATATGTTGCTTATAAAACGAATAAAAGAAAGGAGTATTGCACATGGTGAAGTGAGCTAGTACTTACTACAATTCAACGGGTCCAGATGGTATTCATTGGAGAGTCCTTAAAGTACTCAGATGTGAAATTGCCCGTTTTTTAAAAGAAATATGTAGCATATCCTATTATCAGCCTTTGCACCAGCAAACTGGAGAGTGACCAGTGCAGCACCACTTTAATTAAAAAAAAAAAAAGAATGATCCTAGAAGAATCTGGAAAATTCCACGCTGGTTGGATTAACATGAGTTCCAGGTAAATCAGTGAAAAGCATTAGGAGTGAGCACTGAGGTGGCCAGGCTTGCTTATTTATAAAGGCAAAAAGATAAAGGGTTCTCCTTTGACAAGGTTGTCAAGTTGTGTCTGACTATAGCGGTTAGTGCTCATCTCTGTTACTAAGATGAGCCAACATTGTCAAAGATGACACTGGAATCATGACTGCACAGAATGCTGTTATCTTCCCACCGAAGCCGTACCTATTTATTTATTTGCACTTTTACATGCTTTTGAACTGCTCGGTTGGCAGAAGCTGGGACTAATGATGGGAGCTCACTCCATCATGCAGCACTTGGGCTTTGAACTACCAACCTGCTGATCTTGCAGTCGTCAGACTCAGCATCTTAACTACTGAACCACCATATAGCATCAAATTATTTATTCTAGTTAGTGGAAGACTGGACATTGAAAGGGCAAGTGTGTTTATATGCAAGTGTAAAATGATGCAGATGGAGCAAAAACGTTGCAACTTCACAGGAACATTGACATGATCTATGCTGACAGCATCTAGGCAAGAAAGAGATCTGGAGTTGTGAATAGCTCAATGAAAGTTTGGCCTAGGTTGTGGCTGATATGAAAAATGTAAATTCCATGTTGAACATCATACAAAGAATAAAAAATTAAATGTACCAGTATTATGCTATCTTTATACAAATCTATGGTGTGAGCACAGTTGGAATATTGGATAAAATTCTGGCCATCACACCACACACACATGGTGGAAAAAGTGCAGAAAAGGACACCAAAACTCTTGAGAAAATGACTGCAGTATTGAGCTATTCAGTTATTTACTGTTACTTTCTTATGTTGTGAACTTGTGAAACAAAGACTTCATACAAGTGATGATAATCTTTTTTTTTTTTTTTGAGAAATAACATGGAAAGCCTGGTGTCTTTTTGTTTGTTCTAGCAATATATATATATATATATATATATATATATATATATATATATAATGTCACTATGTCATTTTGTTAACAAATAAAATTAAGAAAAAATCCCAACCAATCCTCACTAAGTAGCTGAAGCAACTCCCTTTGAGGAAATGTCCCGACATTTGTGGCACTTTTCTTAGAAAAAAGGCAAGGAACAGATTTTCTGACTGAGTTGTACAAAATGGTATGTCATATAAAGAAAATAGAGTCTTCCATAATACTAGAAGAAAAGATCGTCAACTGAAGCTGAATCATGAGAGATTTAGGACAAACAGTGGTAGAAGATTCAGATAATATGTTCACATAACTCTCAAGTAGTGCATATTCAAGCTGTGGAATTGGCTCACTCAAAAAGTAACAATGGCTACCAACTTGGATAGCTTTAAGGACAGATTAGACAAATCCATAGAGGATAGGGCTATTGGTGCACATCATGGTTGTATATAATGTCCAGTATTAGAAGAAATATACCTCACATTTCCATGGGCTGGAGAGTATAAGCAGGCAGGTGCTATTGCATTTATGTCCTGTTTCTAGATCTCCTATAGGCAGCTAGTTGGCCACTGTACTAAATTAGATAGTTCTGTAATCTAATCCAACATAATTCTTCAGTTTCTTATGTGCCTGTTTATGAGCTAGTTTTGGCTCAGGAACTAATTTCTGAACAAGACGTTAGACTTCATAGAAGATAAAAAAAATTGAGAGTCATTGTTAAATTGACTGTGGCAATTGTAATGAGTACATTAAGGACAATACATGTGCTGTTGAAAAGTGATTAGAAACAAGTTAATAAAACAAATATAATCTAATTCTTAGGTGTACGCGATATAAAAGGAGGAATAGGTTTGGATCCTTCTCCTATCATTTGACCTTCAAAAGTTTTGTCATCTTTTCAAAAAATATGCCTTTGATTTTCAAGGGGAGGGAGGAAGCCTGAACTGATATGCTTGCACAGACTCTGTTGATGCATAGCTGAGGTGTTGTTTTTTTCAAGTTAACAAACAGAAAATAGCAGTAAAAGGTATTATATTTTAAAGGGTTTAACAAGACTTACTGACAGTTGAGAAACAAGATTGTCCTTTAGAGGTAGCTGTGAAAAATATAAACAATGCCCCAGAGAAGCAGTTATTCTAGTATAAGAAAAGGAGAGCTGATGTGCTTATCAGTAAGTACGGCGTCGTTGCATACAATTTGGAGAACTGAGAAAATTAAATACATTTTAAGTATTATTTGATCCTGTTTTTTTCCTGAAGAAACCTGTGAATTTGTGTTAAATTTATCTTGGCTTATGAAAAGAGATGTAATGACTTCTGCTAACGAGATAAAGGAGAAGGCAGCACTTAATTTCCTAGGTGATACACAAAATAAAATGATTTGCATGCCTTCAAAAGATTATGTACAATCTTGTTAAATGCAGTACAATGCAAATGAAGAACAAATTTGCTACCCAGATAGAATGCATTTTTGTAACTCAGGGCTGCTGTCTGCAGAATTCCAATAGAGGATGAATCAAGAGGTACTTACTCTCTCCAATGGCTCTCAAGTTTTGATAATCATTGTTGGCAAGATGATGTATCCAGGCATGCGTTGATAGTGTATGTTTGTTATAACAATGACATGTCATTCTGAGGTTTGATAATTATAGTACTTTTTAGTGGAAAATGCGAGTTTGCCAGCATTTAGATCTCATAATTTTATAGTATGCATATTTTTCTTTCCTTTGATTGTCTTAACATGCAATATATTCTAGTCACTTTAACCAGCAATGTTCCCAATAATTGAAGAATTCCTACTTTTGAAGTGTTCTACATGCAAATAAACTGTCAGTGGTGGTTCCAGAGGGTGATTTTGCAATTAGACTAATCTTGTAATGAGTGATTAGGTGAGCGACAGCATTCTGCTTGCAAACAGTATATATTGACTAGTGAAGCTCTGTAATGAAGCGTAGAAAGCTCAATGCCCAGTGTTCTCTGGTAGAATTGTCAGTTACTGGCACATCATGGATGAAACAGTTTATTGAGCGTGACTGCCAAATTTTGCACAGGTGCCAGATTAATTTTGATGTATCGCATTTAGAGCAATGGCTTTGGACAGTTACTTTCCAGTGTGTTTGCTGGAAAACCATCAGAGAGAATTTGTGAACCATTGGACTAAAATAGCTGTGCTATTGTAAAGAATCTCCTGCAGTACTGTAAAATCTCTATAATAAGAAATTACAGAAATTGTGAATTTTAGCATATTCCATCTATAAAACTAATTCCTTGATTGGAAATTCTATTCTTACGCAATGCAAAGAGGTTGTTCCCTGCTTTAATTGCCTTCCTTGGAATCAGTACCAGAGGGACAGAAAGAGCCATGCCATGAACCAGGGGTAGGCAACCTTTCCCCTTTAAGGGCCGTGGGACTTCAGCTCCCAGAATCCCAGGAGCTATTGGCCAACATGGAACTATTGGCCAACATGGCTGAGGCTTCTGGGAGCTGTCCCTCGGCCCTTAAAGGGGAAAGGTTGCCTACCCCTGCCATGAACAGTAACTTTGTAAGATGGCATCACACATAGAAAATATGATTAGGCAAACAAAAAAAATCATATTTGTAACTGAGTAGGTCCCATTTAGGTAAGTAGAATACCTGATAAGCACACAGAAGTGATGTGTGGCTGTTTTTCTAGTCTGATCACATTGTTTATTCTCCTTGGGATGTTTCAGGGAACCATGTGACAAATTAGTATGGAGACTTTTTTGGGTGTTGCAGCCTTGAATAATACCAAAACAAATCATGGACAAACTAGGAGCTCTTTAATAAACAAAAAAGTAGCAACCTGCCATGGCTCAGCACTGTTGTTTCAAAGATATGCCTTTTATGGGAAAATTAGAATTCAGAATTAATGGATTCTGATATATATCCTAGAACAGGGGCTGGCAACCTACAGCCCCCGGGCCGGGTACGGCCCAGGTCGCCGGACTTACCGGCCCAGGTGGACCCCTGCCGCCGCCGCTGCACGTTTTGACCTACGTGCGGCCGCGTATGTCGCGGCCGCCATTTTGGAAATTAAAATGGCGGCCACAACATGCGTGGCGGCAGCACACGGGGGGGTTGAGCGCGATGGCGGGGGTTGCACACGCGCATAAGCGTGCGCGCCACCATCCCTCCCCTCAGCCCAGCAGAGACCAGAACTTTGGAGGACCAGCCCAGGTCTCAAAAAGGTTGCCTACCCCTGTCCTAGAAGATATAGAACCAACTAGAAACATTTGCTACAAGAGGAAATTTAATAAGTATGGTAGAGATAAATCATTATGAGTAGAGAGGCTCAGCAGTTGCCTGGTAGAGGTGGATTAGTACTTATCCGAAACAAAGCCATCACTTGAATGCATATTAAGTCAGGCTAGTGCACAAGTAGGAAGCAAAAGACAGCCACTGCATTTTGACTATGTAAATAAGTCACTGAATAAATATGAATAAATGTGAATAAATTGGCTCTCCATATCCATGGATCCATAGCTTCAAAATATTTTTTTTAAATCCCAAAAGCAAAGCTTGATTTTGCAATTTTATATAAAGGACACCATTTTACTACATCATTGTAGCCTTGGGCCTGTAGCATGACACCTGGTTCAAACATAGTAACTTCATGACTATAAAGGAGGAGGTATAAACCTGACTGCAGGTGGAAAAGTCTGTTGGTTTCTCTTTTTTTTTCTTCCTAATTCTTGACTGCACTTAATAATAAGAAAATTTATTATTTATAAAGCACCTCAGTTACTGGGCAGCATACAATTGACTTAAAAAGAACAAACTCTGCCAGCAGAGTTACAATCTTTTTAAAAAGACTGTTAAAGGAGGGAAAGAAACACAAGAGGACAAGGAAGACTAAGAGAAGAGATCAAATGTTAAAGACGTTAAAGACATTTTCAGGCACTCTTTAAACACTTGAAAGGCGAAAGAGGTGTAGATGTTTGTTGCAGGTGGGGGAGGGAATTAAAAGAGTGAGTTCCAAAGGAGAGGGAAGATGAAAGAAGTAAAGGACAAGTGTCTGAAATGAGAGAAGTAGCCTGCATTTTAGTCATCTGCAGAACAGTGGTTTCCACAAACCAAAAATGTTGGTTCATAGCTGAACTTGGTGTTTCAGAAAACAGCCCACTTTGCCTCACACTGGTTCAGAGGATGCTCATTTGACTTGGGTCCAAGTCTGAATTTTGTTTCAAAGGCTGGGAGAAGATAGAGGGGAAAACCAACTCCCCCCCACCCCTGTTTCCTGATTCATGGAGAGAACCTGCTGACTGCACCACCAGCTCCCACAATGGACCAACAACTGATGCACAATCCACCCCATCCCAAGGAAGGACTGCCATAATGGAGCATTTGTGGCTATACGCCATGCCACATTGCTTTTTTTTTTTTTACTGTTCCATTGCAAACACATGTGCAGGTGTAAAAAAAAAAATATGGCCTACAATGGCACTAACGGCTCACCCATCCTAGGGTGCTTGTTTCTGACCACCTCTGCTCTGCTGCACAGTGGTGCAATAGTCTGGTCTCTCTGGCTTGAACTGGAGCAAACCAGGATTTATTTTGCTGCTATATTAAGCCCAGGAGTGCAACTTGGGTCCGTTTTCCTCCCATTTTGGCCATGTGCATCGTCTGTAAATAGGTGAGTTCCAAAATGGGGTTGGGCCCATGCAGACAAGCCTCAAACTGTTCATCTCATATTTTTTCGCAGGAAATCAACAAACAGCTTTAAACTTTACCCTGTTTGTCAAAATTGGGTGGACAGATGGACACAGTAGCCCCTAAGAAGGACATTATATCTGCCAAATTTCAGCTATCACTACAGCAGAAATCTATAGAATTTCACATGGATAGATATAGAGATTAGGGAGTTGTGATTAACAAACAACAATGTAAGACTTCTTCAGTTTTCTTTTCAACACACTGTTGATGAAGTGCCAGTATGGGCAAATGTAGGTGTGGACCAAACAATGATAGGGTACATGGACTTTAATATCCAGCATTTTTCAGACAAAGATCCAGTCATACACTCTGGAATGTCTCACAGACTTTAACAAAACAGTTCTAATATTCCTGCACTTGGGAGAAGTAAAACACTTGACCAGTGTGTGAGTATATTACTTCAGTATCCCTTCTTCAAAATAGTGCAGTTGAAGTGTTCTGCTAAAATCTCACTGGGGTTAAAAATTAGAGAAGCCAGTCACAAAAGTGTACCATGTCCTTTCTCTCACTTCTTCCTCCATCTTTCTATTGTCCTTATATGGAGACAGCATGGGGAGAAATAGATCGATTTGAGGAGAAATATTGGCTGTAACTCTGTGTAATGTGCTAATGACTCTTCTCGTATGTTTTGATTCAGTTTCAGTCTGCTTAAGACAAGTCCTAATTTAACTTGAATGTTTCCCAAATTGCCTGGATCAGCCCAGTTTTGTTTTGTTATAGTAATCAGAATACAGAGGTAGTAAATAAGAGCAATAATGAGTCAAAGAATGAAAAAGTTGCTAAAGAATAATTATTAATGTTACTACATTCTCTTTCATATAGGATTCTGTTGATGGGAGTGAAATAAAAAAGTTATCTAGAAGATATTGGGTGAAGTAGAATTAACAGTGTGATACTTTGAACTGACAAGTTTGATGTCATCTGCAATTGGAGGTAGAAATGGCTACAGAGTTAGAGAAAAGAATAAAACT
>CM034706.1:204033697-204054231 GCA_020142125.1 Phrynosoma platyrhinos | reverse complement strand
CCGGACGAGACTCTGCAGACGCAATACGTGCAGAGGAGAAAGCTCTTCACTACATATATTGCCTCTCGATAGGAATAAAGAAAATTCCTATGGCGAGTTCTGTCAGATAAGAGTCGAGTTTTCCGCCACTTGCACTCTAGCTGTTGTCCAGCCCGCTTCATCTTCCTTAGCTCAGGTGTATACCATGGCTTACGATTTGAAGCGGTGCGGCAAGGGCGCTTGGGAGCGATCGTGTCTATGGCCCTGGCAAGATCGCTATTCCAAGAATTAACCAGAGCCTCGACAGGATCACCGGCATTTCCAACTATTGAACCCTCTAAGGCTTTCTGGAATCCAATTGGCTCCATTAGCCTTCAAGGGCGGACCATTCGAATAGGCCCCCCACCCCCAGAGGAGTGGATATTGGCTCTCAGTTCCATTTTGACCAGGAAGTGATCCGTCCATGACAATGCGGAGGTACTTACCACCTCCGCCCACGGATATTCCTGTTCCGTACTAAAGACCGCATCGAGTGTATGACCTGCACAATGCGTGGGCCCGTCGACCAATTGGGATAGGCCCATGTTTGTCATGCTTTTGTTGCAATAGATAAACTCTTGAAAAGCAATAGAATGTTTACAAAATGAAAAGCTTTTATTCTGTTACCTGCAGTTCACAGAGGCTTTGAGGAAATGAATGCATGCAAGTATGAAGCAAGCTTACTGTGAACAGTCTGATTCAAGCTTTCTCATTCCTATTTCCTGCCTCCTGTCTGTTTCCTTGCTGTTCCTTGGAAATAGAGCAGTTCTATTTCCCTGATGACCGCCAGAATGGGGGGGGGGGCAAAACTTTAAGGCAGCAACACAGACTGCTCTTCTTTTTGAACGGATTGTATTGTCATTTTTTCCCCCAACTGTTATCTGTAGTACAAAAATGACATAGCTAATTAATTCAGTATTTCTTTTCTGTGATGTATAATAGGCAAAGGTTTGGTAAGTGTATATTAGATGTGTTTCATTTACAAGGATGGAATAATTGGAAGATGAATTTTCTTTTTGTCATGAATAGTGCTGGATCAAAAAGAATGTTTAAACATTCATTTTATTACCTTTCCTAACATAGAAATTAATGCCACCATCCTAATTCAAGGCCCTGGAAAACCAGATTGCTCACTAAGTTGGCTGGGGGATTTAAGGAGACACTGTGTAGGTCAAAAAGGTGGTCCATTGTTGCTGTTTTGGATGGTACAGTGAAATGAAGGGTTTAATGGTTTTATTCAGAAAGCTTCAGAAGGGAAATACGTCCACACTGTAAATGTTGTGCCTTCATCCTGGATACTTTGCCTGAGGATGGGATATTCAAGTCAAAGAAGACAGAAAAAGAATGGGTGTGTGTCTTATTTCTGAGAATCTTTAGAATAAAGTCATATTTAAAATTGCCTATAGTTTTACACTGTGTGTGTGGGAATATATAGCTCTGAAAGTTAACACTTAATCCTACTCTGGATAAGACCTCTTCCATGTGTCCTAAAAAGACATCCCAGGACTTTTAGTATTCAGAAGATTGTGAGGGTTATCAGGTGGGTTTCAGCCTGCATGCCACATGTGAATGAACCAGAACAGGGATGAGTGGTAAAGCCTAGTCCTTTCTAACACCTCCAGATCAGGTATATGCTCTGATTTTAGGAATTCTGAGAACCTCTGTTTGCATTGCTCCCCATCTCTCATTGCCATACTTTCAGCTACACAAGCGCCAGAATTGGCAAAAGGTCAGTATAGGAGCTGGATATGTTTGTATTAGCTTGTAGTCTAATTTTGTATTCTTTTACCTAGGCACAGAAGCAGGAGCTGCTATAGTTGTGTAAGAAAGAAGAAGTCAGAATTGTCCCATCTCCCAAAACATCATCAGGTTTGCAGACATATTCATCAGGCCATACAGATTCTGTGGTCTCTCATTCATTGTGTTATATGCTTTCAAGTCAACTTCAACTTATTGGCAGATCTGCCCAATTTAGCAGTAAGTGAGGGCCAACATTAAAATAGGTTAATTGACACCAACCTGAGGGATGCCACTGAGTCCACCATTCCTGCATTTTCCAAGGTAGAAAGAACCACTCCTCTTCAGCGCCACTGTGATGGTTCTCTGTGGTCCCACTCTACTCTGCTGAGCTGGATGGGACCCTTTGAGACCACTGTAATCCCAAAATAAACAACTTGCTGCCACCACCCAATGATTTAACATATCACATCCCAGCAATGCACTGGGACATTGCTGGGGCCTTCTACTAATAACCTACAAATAGAAAAAAGCACTAGCTGAGCTACGGCTGTTAAAAGGAATTAAGAATGAGGCAGAGTACTAAAGAAAAGGGTTTATTATAAATCAGAGAACATTTAAAGAATATGATGTGGAGGACAACTGGTCCTCCAGGCACAAGCTTAAAAGATAAGTTACAAAAAGATAATCATTTCAGCCAAACCTGAATCCCTGTCTAATAAAAAAAAAAAAAACCCGAGACATTGCTGTTTCTCAGCTTCTGCTCTCCCAAGAAGAGCTTCAAGTGTCTCTCCCCAACCACCATCCAGAAGGTTCTTTTATCACAGCCATCTGATTGGCTATTTGCCCGCACACCACTAGTGATGCCATCCTCCTCATAGATTCCAGTACCCCCTCCCACAGGGAAAAAGGCCCTGGTAAATGGAGAGACTCCCATTTATCACAGCCACTACCAACTCCCACCTGTGGTTTTCAGAGGTATGTAAAGCCCCACTTCCTCAGGGGCACCTGAGCTACAGCCACCAGTGTCCTCCAGCCACCTACATCTAGTAGCTAGTAGCATCAGTTTGTAATTTGTAGTTCTTTTTAAATGTCTGGCCATTATTTTCACTGTAATAAGATCTTTTTCAGTAAGAGAGTTAACCATTCTACATAAAATTCCAACAACATTTGCAGTGTCAGGCTTGGTGAAATTAGCAATATATAAAAGTTTGCCAACTGCAGTCCTTTACTTGTCATCATTTCCTAAAGGTTCAAATTGTTCAGTGTTTCTTAAGAAACCCACCTCCATTGGAGTTGGCATGACTTTAGCATGTTTTAAAACCAAGGGATTCCACAAGATCTGCAATTTTCTGCTTTTGATTAAGAAAGAATTTTTCATCATGGTTACTTTCTATTTGTATTCCAAGATAGTGTGAGATATTCCCCGAATGTTAACATCTATCTTGGTCTTGAGATTTTGGATTATCTTTTCACTACCTGCCTTGTATTTGACATCACAGGATAAGATCATCCACATAGACTGTAATGTAAATCCATTTATTATTTGTGAACGTTTTGTATACACATTTGACAACAGTGCCTGGTGTTCCTTGTTAAGATGTTGGTTCAGCTTCTCACTTCATGCTCTGGCAACCTGCTTCAAACCATAAATGCTCTTTTCAATTTACACAGAAGATGTTCTTTCCCTGCAACTTGAAATACTAGAGACTGTTCCATGTATAGCTTCTCCTCTAGATTAGCATACATCAGTGTGGTTCTCAAACTGTGGGGTCTGAACCTAAAGTGGCAAACCTAAGATCTCTAACCTTTTAGAGACTGAGTCCCCAAACTCAGTGGCATTCCTGCTGGGGGTGGGACTTTCAGGAGGCAGGACTTTTGGGGGTGGGACTTTCAGGGGGTGGGTATTTTGGGGGCAGGACTTACAAGGTAGGACTTCCACCTTCCAGGAGCAGGACTTCCGGGGGGGAGGGGAAACAAGGCACATTCTCTCAGCCTCAGGCTAGTAATAGCAACCCTCCCCCCTGATGAAACTTGTGAAGAAAACTCCATGATAATTTCACCTTAGTGTTGCCATAAGTCAGAAATGACTTGAAGGCACCACACACACAAGTCATGCTTTCTCAGCCTCAGAGGAATGTAATAGCAAAAATCTCCTCTGAAGAAATATTGCCAAGAAAACCCCAGGATAGGTTTGCCTTAAGGTTTCCATAAGTAGGAATCAAGAAGTCACACTCTCTCAGCCTCAAAGGAAGACAATGGCAATCCTCCTCTGAACAAATCTTGCCAAGAAAAACCCAAGATAGATTTGCGACAAGGTTGCCATAAGCAGCAAACAAGGAATCACACACTCTCAGCTTCAGAGGAAGGCAATGGCAAACATCTTCTGAATAAATCTTGCCAAGAAAACCTCAGGATAGGTTCGCCTTAAGCTTGCCATAAGTAGGAAACAAGGAGTCACACTCTCTCAGCTTCACAATGGCAAACTTCCTCTGAACAAATTTTGCCAAGCAAACCCCATGAAACAACTTGACGTCACACAACAGCAACAAATGAGTAAGGAAAGAATGTCTCCAGATTGAAGCCCAGGCCCTCAAAAATACAAACACACAGAGATGCCCAACAGAGATAAACAACCAGGGATGAACAGCCCTGCCCAATCCCAATCGATGCCTTGTTCTGAGTTCTCCATAGTAGAGGAAAGTGGAGGTGGCTGAGCTAAACAGTCTCCTAATCTTGAGCTCTGTACTATGACCACCTTGCCATCAGAAACTAAAACACACTTCTTGTTAGGGTGCATCTACATTGTAGAAATAATGCCGTTTGACCTCACTTTAAGTGTTGTAGCACCGTCCTGTGGACTCCTGAGATTTGTAGTTCCTCCCCAAGGTCTTGAGCCTTTTCTGCCCAGAAGTGCTGGTGCCTCCCCAAACTACAAATCCCAGGATTCTGTAAAATGAAGCCAGGGCAGGCGCCATGTCACACTACCTCAGCCTTTTGGAGATATCTCATGTTTTAATTAAAAACACACACATTAGAATACACCTTGGTTTGAATCTGGGCTTGACCATGGAAACCCACTGGGTGACTTAGAGCAAGTCACACTCTCTCAACCTCAGAGGATGGCAGTGGCAAACATCTCCTCTGGAGAAAGGTGCCAAGAAAACCCTGTGATAGGTTTGCCTTAGAATTGCCATAAGTCTGAAATGACTTGAAGGCATACAAAACACACATACAGCTGCACCTTTTCCAGATGTCCTCACGGCAAAGGAGGACAAGTGTAGGACATTGGAGGAAACAGGTAGAACGTTACATCACCCCACATCCCTCAGAGTCACTGAAAAACCAGCCTTTGGAGAACTTTTTCCCCACCAACAGCACAGAGAGAGAATGAGAGAGAGAGAGAGGCTTGCCCAGGGTCACCCACCAGGTTTCTATGGAGCCACTCTATCAGCCTCAGAGGATGGGATTCAAACTTCAATCCCTGGTCTCCTCAGTTGTGTATATGCACGTGTGTGTGCACGCGTGCGCACATACACACACACAGTGGGCCCTTGGTATCCACTGGGATTTGGTTTCAGGATTCTATGTGGATGACATTTGGAGGACATTTTTTTGGAATCCCTCCTGGATAGAAGGATGAAATGGAGGACATGTCCCAGAAAAGGAGGACAGCCCTGCCCTAACTTTGTCACAGCGCTTGGGTGTGAAGTTGAGTGAGGAAGGGGTTGAAAGGAGAAAGGACCACAGGGGGTGCCTGAGAAGGAAGAGGAGGAGGAAGAGGAGAAAAATGCATCTGGAAAGCCCCCCTGTGCTTCTCCCACCATCCCCAACACACCCACCTACCTTCCCATGAAGCTGCCCATTTCTCCCCTCCTGCTCCTTTGGACCCCTGGCTTTCACCTTCCTGCCTCCTCTGCTACTCCTTTGCCCCTCTCCTGTCTGCAGAAGAGGCCACTGGATCATGACCAACTCTCCGGCTCCTCCTGCCCCAGCAGGCTCCCCTCAAGTGCTGGGCTGGAGGTTTTCTGGGGCTGAAAAGCCATGTAGCAGGGCATGCGACGGCCACAGCAAGGAGGAGTGGGGAGACACATGCAGCAGGCCCCGCTCGTTGTGGTGGTTAGGTTTTCTGTGGGAGAACAGGGCTCAGCAGGTGGACCTGAGCACCTCCCTGCCCCTCCTTGGTGTGGCCACCATCTGCCCAGCGACATGGCTTTGTGTGCCACAGATGGCATGTGTGTCATGCATTTGCCAACATGGCCATAGCCTTTCACTTGTTAGATGGTAATCTATATGCATATTTACTCAGATTTAAGTTCCTTTGAGTTCAGTGAGGCTAACTTCCACATAAGGGATATAGCAGGGGTAGGCAACCTAAGGCCCGGGGGCCAGATGCGGCCCCCTGAAGCCTTTGGACCGGCCCCATGCCGGTCCTGCCGCCACCGCCGCTGCCCACCATGATGATATTGATTAGTGTTATTATTACTTGTTCTTGGAGTTTTCCTGGCAAAATCTCCACAGGGGTTTTGCCATGGCTTTTCTGGGGCTGAGAGAGTGTGCATGCATTTTTTTAATTTTAATTTTTTTTTAAAAATTTATTTTGATATGTATTTATTTATTTTTGGTGCTTCGGCTCCCCAATTGTCTGAGGGACAGCAACCTGGCCCCCAGCTCAAAAAGGTTGCCTACCCCTGGGGTATAGACTCTGCTTTTGAGGATATTGTTGTTTTAGTGGGGTGAAATTGCTACAACAGTATTGAATACCTATTCTGATCAAAGAGACCCAAGTTTGTTTAGGAAAAAGGTGAAGAAATTAACTGCAGCCTAGTCCCTGTGATTTGAAGTATCTGTTGCTAGCTTCATTCATGCTTACTCCTAAGTAAGCATGCCTGTGAATCCAGTCACATATTTCAAGCAATTACATAGCATTTAACAGAAAGGTGGCAATGGAGGTGAGGAAGAAATGGCATGTGTTGTAACATGAACACTAGGAGACTGTTGCTCTTGTATTATACAGTTCTGTCGTCTCCGATGAATTCAGTGAGATTAACTCAGTGTAGCTCACATTGTTTTGGGTTGCACTCTGTTAACACAGCGGGAAAGTTGAGTCCATATGCTGAAGACTGCCAGCTAGGAAACAGACACCACTGCCAAGTCTGGAAAGTCACTCACGACTGCTGGGTTCTTCAGAAGAGGCTTTTAAATGTTAGTTGCAGTAAAATATTTACAAGAACGATACAGCAATATTTACACCACCAGGCTGTGTACTAGAGCATTCATCCTTATATACACAAACACAGCTAGGATTCTGATCCAACCCCTTGCTAGTGTTTCATCAGCTTCCCGTCTTATGTCTACAGTGACAGTGCAGTTTGAACCTGCTATGACTCATCTTCATGCTCAAGTTGCAGCACCTTCCTCTGAGTCAGCATTTCCTCTTTAACCCATTGTATGCACCTGAGACATTTTATACAACCTGGGGCAAAAATATCCTGACACACTCTACAGACCATATGTATTCATCTATAAGTGAACCTCATGTACAAGTCGAGGGCAAGTTTTGGGGCTAATATTATGGATTTTGATAAGGCCCATGGATAAGTTGAGAGTAAAACGTAGGAGCATGTAACAAAGGGTCTGAATGGAGCAAAGAAAAACAATGCCAAAGAACTTACAAAATTCAAGCAGGCATAACTGTTTGTCCTCACACTAAAGGCTGGGTGGATGAGAGAATAGAGAGGGGTCAGTGCTTCCAGGACAGATGGTTTCTTTTTCTTTTTTTTAGTAAGAGTTAAAGTACGATACTTACATTGACCCAGTCAACCCAGGTTTTTTAGGTACAATTATTAGACTAAAATTTCTAGACTTAAACATGAATATATACAGTACTTAACCAGGAGTAAGCTCCACTGAATTTAGTTGGGGCTTTGATTGAATTTAATGGAGCTTGAATTCAGCAGGAATTACTCCTGGTTAAGTGTGTAGAGTGCAGACCCAAACAATTTGTGCTACGCTTGGTCCATCTCATCCTTTCCCTCCATGAAGAGTCAGGAACATGGATTAACTGGGTGCTGTCATTTTCCCTCCCTTGCTATCAAGGCTGGGTGTAGCATGCATATACAATGGTTTAGGAGAAGTGAGGCAGAGAATATGGAGTTCACTTCTTGGGGGTTATAAGCTTTTTAGAGCCTGGGCCATCAAGATGAGCTCTCTTTATACTTTACCTTTATTTTTGTCACTGCCATATGAAGGGACAGGCAGATGTGGTACAACAGTGAGAGAACAAGTCTCCCAGATAACATCTGTGGCTGCTCTGGTATAAGTAGAAGAGTAGTCAAACTTACAGTCATATACTTTTGAGTGAAAAGCATGAAACTGACACACCTACAGATTGGCCCATAATACCCCTTTTTCCCCCCTATGAATCTCAGTAAGGAAATCACTCCAAGAGCCAAGAAAGTGACCAGTAATGTATATATTCTATTCTGTATACTAAGAACCAAGGTAGACATTCTTGCCATACAAAATAATCCTGAATAACTACTGTTGCATTCAATTTAGGAGATGGAAAATGGGCAAGAGATCAGGGCATTTAGTGTGTGTATCCCAGTTTATAACAGTTTTACCAAATGGTCCTGATATGCTGCAAAGTGGAGCATTCCATTTGTCCTAGCAGTGGGTTTGACTATGAACTGACCTTTCACCAGTAACATTTCAGGACAATATGTCAGCTATATGACTCTAAGATATTTCTCTAACACATGCACAAACCTTTCCCTGCCTGCTTTTTTTTTTAAAAAAGAAAAGGAAATCTTTGCTTGTTGAAGAAATTGTTGAAAGGGCTTTCGAGGAGTTTTTTTTTTTTGGTCTTTTTTTTTGGTAAAACTTTATTGCTAAACAGATTTCCTTTTGAAACTGGCATATCTTGAGATATGTTTGAAAAATTAGACATTCTGTATAAATCCCTTCAAAAAAATGAAGCAACCGTACTTCACTGAAATAATAAAATCTAGGCATTAAAAAAAAACACCACTGTAACCATGGACAAATGGTTTGAAAAGTAATGGTTTGAAAATTCTACTCTTGTCAACATGCTTAAAGAAACAGACCTTCAAGTAATTCCCTCAGAGTTGGAGAGTTATTTGACTGCCCATTAAGTCACATTACAAGAACATTTAAAAAAAATATTTTTATGAAAACCTTGAAGCACTGAGCTGGATAAAAAAAAAATCCATTTGAAAATGCACCACAGCCAAGATCATTAAACATGACTGATCAAGAACATCTTGTTGATCTGCAGACTGATACTTCTTTAGAAATAAAATTTAGAGAGAGCTCCTTGCTGGGGTTTTGGATTAATGTTAGACAAGAATACCCAATATTAAGTGAAAAGACTATGGAAGTGCTCATATCTTTCACAGCTGCCTCCTAACTTGGTGAAACTGGATTCTTAGTTCTGATAGCTATGAAGGCTAGATAGCTTGCAAGATGTGATGTCACTCAAGAACTGAGAGCTGATCTTTCTAATGTTATTCTTTGTTTTAGTAAACTTTGCTCCCAGAAAAAAGCACATTTGTCACATTAAGTATAAGTATTGTGTTGAGTTGGGTACTGAATTTATTGAAATAATACTGTTATAATTTGAACAATGTTATTCCTTTTAAAATGTTAAAATGTGATTATACACAAATGCATAAACAAATAAGCACACTAAAAAACAAAATCTTTTTATTCATATACAGTCGGACCTCCTTATCCATGGGGAATCCATTCCGGACACCACCACCACCCCCGTGAATACAAAAAAAAAGTGTGACTTAAAGTCCTATTTTCCTCAATGGTGATGTGACATGCACATTGCCACTAGCACAGCCATGTGCACACATGGCCACTGGAGACAATGGGGGTTACCATCCACGGATGCTCAGATCTGTGGATGGCAAGCCTGTGGATATGGAGGTCCGGCTGTACTATGTTGAGCCGGGTGGGGGACACCTACATGTAGATATAAAGAGGTAAAAGGATCACAGGCGTAAAAAGTTTGAGAACCATTGGTTTACAGAAAGTAATCTAGGTGTTGAACATGCGTTTGTTTGATGCAGCAACACTTAGGTGCATGACTACTGGAGCAAAGTTTTCATCTTAATGTTCACCATATTTTTGACTATAGACCTTTGCTACATCCTGCTTTATATCTTTGAATTTCCCCTTCTGCATCCTGCTTTGTGGTAAAGACCCATGACTTTTTACCTTTGGGTAATTCTGACAATCCATATTTCATTTTTATAAAAATATTACATCTTTTCCCTAGGAGCTTGCACCCACTTCTTAGTATCTGATTCTTGTAATTCCATGACCTTTTGCCAATTACAGGGGTGTAGAAACCTTTCCTCTATGGCTAAATCAGAGAATCAGTCAGATGGTATTGGCGTACTGGGACTTGGACACCTGGAAGATTAAAGAGCTTGTTGTGCTGTGGTTGCTGATGGTCTTCTCCTTCCACTATAAAGAAATCTAGATTGACATCTTGTTTCTTTGCAGTGGAAGGAGAAGACCACCAGCAACCAGAGTGTAGCAAGCTATTTGATCTTCCAGGTTTTTTTGCATTCTGTTAGATTTGGAATGTGATCTTTCCCAACTAAAACAGCCCTTGAAAATTTTATTGTGTGCCCATTAAGTTCTAGAATCCTGTAAGCATTTGTAGCATAACCAGTAAAGATTCTATCTTCACTTCTGCAGTCAGGTTTGCCTTTCTTCTGCTTGAGAAGATAGGTATATACTTTACTTCCAAAAACTTTGAGATGACTTACATTAGGCCAGGCTCCATCCCATAACTGGTAAGGAGTTTCATCACTGGACTTAGCTGATAGTCTCTTATTTAATTATGTTGCAGTCAGTATAGCCCCAAACCAGCAGCATTTGGGCTATTGGCTTATGTGAGCATAGTCATTGCCATCTCTTTCAGAGTTCTATTCATCCTCTCTGTTACACCATTCTGTTTGGGCTGTAAGCCTGTGTGATTTGTGGTGAGCTAGTTCTTCTCCAGTCTGAGATCTTATTTCATAATGGTTCTACATAAAGCTCTGCCTCTGTTGATATTCCATTATTTCAGCAATTGCTGTTTAAAGATTTATATCTTCTTTGATTTGTAAATTCATTACAAATTCTCCATTAATTATTGGAGAGTAATATTTTGGAAGACTAGCAATAAGCAATCCAAGCTTCAGATTTTACAGGAGTTTGAAGATCAGCTAGTATAAACATGGATGCATTAACATTTATTAAAAAATCAAGGGCTCTTTAATTTACTTAATTTACTTTATTTATTTACAACCTGGACAAATAGTGAGGTCTGGGTATTTCTGCTTGGAGAATCATATACAGTGGGCCCTTGGTATCTGCAGACTTAAGCATCTGTGACAGCAAGCCACTCGTTGTCCCCAAAGTTGGCGCATGCACGTGGCCATGCTACCATTAGGGACAGCCCCTGTTGTTCCCAGTGGTGGTGTGTGCATGCAGCTGTGCCACCATTAAGGACAACAGGACTTCATCTGATGTTCCATTGTCCATAATGGTGATGCAGCTGTGTGCACACATTGCCACTGGGGAAAATGGGATTTGAGCTTCCATGGATTTTGGTATCTGCTGAGAGCTGGATCCCCCACAGATATTGAGGTCCAACTGTAATTCCTTTAACTTGCCCCATATTGTTTATGCATTGCTTAAATTCTGAATGTGATAAATTATATTGCTATCTACTGCCAGGCATGTGTAAGTTTATGCCTTTTGATCATTTATATCAAATTGTTTTAAAGATTCTCCTGCTTCTATAGGTTACTGGTTGATCGCAACATTGAATAGCCCCATTGTAGTTTAGTACATTTGAATATTCCAAGCCTGTTTTATAATTACAGTTGGCCCTCTGTATGCATGGATTCTGCTTCCATTGATTCAACTATCTATGGCTTGAAACTATTCCCCCGCACCAAATAAATAAATTAATTAATTTTAAAAATTCCCAAAGCAAAACATGATTTTACCATTGTATATGACGAACACCATTTTACTGTGTAATTGTATATAATGGGACTTGACCATCCATGGATTTTGGTATCCATAGGGGGTTGTGTTTTGGAACCAAACAGATACTAAGTGCCCACTGTACAGCTTTGTAGCTTCTCCATGTTGGGAGCTAGGCTGGGATTAGCAGCTGCCATTCTTGTTTAATCATCTGTTGTTAAGTAGGAATGCAGGGACTCTTAGCAGGTTTGAAGAGTCAGCCGCAAGAATGAGGCCTTGGAGAAAACACTCAAAGAACAGCCTGGAGCCTTGATCCCCAGTTGTTGGATTAGAAGTAGATTCCAGGGGAGTTAGCTCCTTTTCTGGAAAAGATGAAGACTGGTTTAATTAAGACTCAGCCTCCTTTAACAGAGAATCAGCACTTCCACTTGTGAACTCTGTTAAAGGAGGCTGAGGGGGGAAGCACACGAGTGCTTCCAGGACGCCGCTGGACGGAGCGCCGCGGGACCGCAGCCTCCGCACCGCGGCGCTCTTGCGGCGTCCCTGAAAGGAGTGCCAAATTGGCGCTCCTTTTAGAAGACAGGGAAAGTGCACCCTAAAAGTGTAGGGCGCATTTTCCTGCCTTTTCCACCACAGCGTGTGAGGACGCTGCGGCGGGAGGTTGCCTCCGGAGCGCCGGCCGTGCGGAGGGCCGGCAGCTCCGAGGGCAACCTCGGGAAGAGGAAGGGGCGCCATGCGTGCGGCTGCCCCTCCTCTTCCAGGCCTCGGAGATGACTTTATTAGTCGTCTGCCGAGGCCCTGAGTCTTAATTGAACAGTCTTTCTTTCCCAGAAAAGGGGCTAACTCCCTTGGAATCTACTTCTAATCCAACACACACAGGAGTTTATCACACGAGACGGATCCCGTCAGAAACTGGATTTAAACTGAAAAACGTTCAGTTCCATTTCAGACTACGTTGGGGTTAACCCTAACAGAAAGTAGAAAAACCCCGCAAAAGTGGGTTGTTTTTCAGACGACGTTAGCATTAACGAGAATTAACGCAACATTAATCTGAGCAGAAACTAGCCAAAATCCACTCCTTTTTACTTTTGGAAAATCCTGAAAGTAAAAAGGGGCAGGTTTTGTCTACTTTCTGTACATTAACCCCATCGTGTGGGAAAAACTACCCACTTTTGCGAGTTTTTTCTGGTTCTTAAATCCTGTTTCTGTACAATGTTTTTGCAATTTGCTCCTGTGTGATAAACTCCATAGATAATACTTTGCTGCTGCCATAGGTGTTCTTTTTTTATAGATAACAAATAGCAGAAAGTATAACAGTAGTCATTACTGTGCACAGTTCTGCACATTGAGGCATGAAAATGGCACAGTCTTTTTTCTGGGTACAATGGGTACAATTTCTCCCTGTATAACTCAAACTATATTTTTGCCATTGTTTGGGGGAGGGGGAATGCGTTTTTAATGAATTGTTCTAAAATTCTTTCAGACACAATAAAATAGTTGTCGTTATTGTTGCAATTTGCTAATAAGTTCACAACTCATACCAAAGTAGAAAGCACTTAAATGGTTTGGCTTATCAACTTGAAAGATACATTGTCTCAGCTGCCAAGACTTATTCCCTTTTGGTTTTTATGGGGTGAGCAAAATATTCAGCTGTGTAGTTAATTAGGAATCATTAGCAATCTGAACAAACAGATGTGATTTTAGCTATTAGTTCTCAAATCACCTCCTTTTAATCAGCTCGAACACTGATATTCAGGTTACACTAAGAGCTTAAATTATATGATTTCTTAAAATGTGATCAAATGTTGATGCAAAATTAGATGAACCTTTTGTCTGTATGGCCCTTATTCATACGCCTGAGCTCTCTGTTTTAGGAAAAGTGTAGATCAGTAGACTATCTAGAGTAGCAGCCTGGCTTTAATGGTGACCTGGATGCTGCAGAGGACATGAGAATCATATCAAATCATTGGTGGTCCATTCTTTGGAGATTTTCAGACTTGAGGAAAAAAGTTGGAAGTAAAAGGCATACCCCCAGCAAAGTCATGCAATCACACTGAAGATTTTCAGACATACCATGCTTATCCAGGACTTCTCCTGTGAAGATCCAGGAATGCTTCAGCAACAAACCATGGGGAAATCCTGGAAGTGGTTTGTTGCTAGATATTCCTGGTTCTTCCTGGGATAAGTCCTGGATAAGCACGGTGTCCTCTGAAAATCTTCAGTGCGATTGCACAGTTCTCCTGGTTTCCATTATGGTACTTGGGGTATTCAGTATTGAGAGGCTCAGCGCCCTTGAGGATAGTGAAATGGCTACAAAGTTGCTTTTCAAATTATTGGAGGGCCAACATTTCTGTTGATATGTACCACTCCTCATTATCTCATTCTTTTTTTAAAAAAGTGGCTTAAACTTGTGTTCAGTGTCTTCCGAATACCGTACTTCCTCTTCCCATTACTTCCTTTACACAAACCATCCTACACAAACCCTTTCATAACTATCAATGTTTGACTTCTCCCCACTAAATATGTTAGTATTGATTCTTGCTTCACTGTCAGTTTTAGGCCCAATTATTGTAGACCAGTCTGGAGAAAATGTTAAAGCTAGTGTAAGTAAATAGCGGAAATATATTTTGTGACATTCTGAGTCTTCACCATTGATCATTCTATTTGAGTATGAGAAATGGCATTATGAAGGCCTAATGTTTCCAAAGCAAATAACTGCACATCTGACATTAGCATCATCATTCAAAAACCACTAGAATATTATGTGTAAACTTTTCTGACCCAAACTGTGGTTGGGTCCTATCATTGTTATTTGCTTGCTTTATATGGCATTCCATTTGCTCATAAAAGCTATTTCAATTTCTCTTACTGCTGTTGAATAATTTAGGAATTGAGTGATTACTAAATTTATTTCAAAGGCAGGCTTCAAAATCAGTATTACAACTATGGACATACTTGAGATATGACTTATAACCCTACTAAATTGTGTATGTATATAGTATATGAACTTTGTTGTCCAATAGGAGCATGCCTTTTAATATTTTTTATTACAGTGATGGAATATAGAATAGGCTTAGCTTTGGAATTCCACATTTACTTTTACTATATTATTAGAATCTAATCTGACTTTTTGATGATGTCTGATCAAACTATACCATTTATTCACATATTGATAACCAGATTTTTATCTGTTCTTATTTCCTCCCCCCCTCCCTCATATGTATTCTGATTTGTGTGAATAAAGGACTGTGGCATATTTTTATTTTGTCCTAATTATGGTAATAAAATGTGGAATTTCTACTTTTGAATTTCAAAGATCTGAGGCAGATTCCTTTTACTAAAATCCAGTGTTTGTCTAATTGGAAGTGTTCTGTAACAGTGAGTAAAACAAAGATTCTCATTATTTATTTTTAAGCCCACCTTCAGATGTTCAGGGCCCCACCTATAAAATACGTTGCCTATATCACTCGAATCAGGTTGATGGTAAAGTTGGTCTTCTATATCCACGGATTTTCTATCCATGGATTCAGCCATCTATGGCTTGAAAATATTCAAAAAATTTCAAAAAGTAAATGTTGTTTTTGCCATTTTATATAAGGGAAACCATTTTATTGTGCCATTGTATATAATGGGACTTGAGCATCCAGAGATTTTGGTGTCCACAGGGGTACTGGAATCAAAACCCAGCAGATACCAAGGGCTCAACTGGAGAAAAACAGGTACCTGCTCTCCCCCACTCCTGACACTTTTATCCCAGCTTTCTCCAGTGGAATACAGTATTATTATTTCAGGTGTGATCCTGACATTCCCTGAAGTATGCTTGAGATAATTTCACAGTGGGAATGTTGTGCTTTGTGGTTCTATAAAGCATATTCTTTTCCAGTTGGGTCAAATACATTTGTTGTAATTGATGTATGATATTAAAAAATCAATAACAAGAAGCTCATCATACTTTCCTGCCTCTGTGCTGTGTGTTTTATCTTAGTTTCAAGGCTGTCATCATTGGACACTTAAGTTTGGTGATGACCATAGCTAGCCTGTGGAAAAAGATTTAAAATTCCAGAAATGAGCCTTGACTAAGTTTTTGGGTGGATTTACGGTATGTGGCAAATTAACCTCCAACATTATGACATTATGGACCTCCAAGCAACATCCTTTCTATGTAAGAAGGCCAAATCAAATATTATGAAACATGGCTTCTAGAGCAGTTATAAAAGAAAAGCAAATTTAACTTGAGTATTTTGTTGACATGAATCATTGCTGACCCTAAAGAAGGTTTTCAGTTCAGCAGTTCTGTTTGTAAACAATACATTTGTGATTTTTCCCAATTTAAATTTATTAAGCTGAAAAAGACCAACTTTAAAATCTGCAAAATATTACTTGCATTTTCTGATCAACAGTTGATTCAATGATTAAATACAAATACTAGCTGTACTAAAAAGATTTTAGAATTCATGTTTGTATACACAATTCATTATTCAATATGTCAACACATTCTATTCTGAATTACATTTTGCGGCTTTGTGATAGTCTTAAAGAAGGATCTGTGGATGTCTGATGGTGCAGTATGCTTCTATAAATTTTATAGGGGTCATTATCTGACAAACAACAAATCAACTGGTTAGACAGGTGGAGGGGGGGAAGGACGACAAAAACTGTTAGCAATGGCTGCCAGCCCTGTTATCGTGAGCTGTGCTACATATTTCTGTCCCGCTCCCTAGCCTCCTGGGCACTTTTTAAAAAATTTTCTTCATGTGGCTATTCTGTTGGCTGTTGTGAATTCAGTGAACTATTGCTTTAAGGTAGACTCCCTATAAGATGAGAGTGACTTGGTGTTTGTTTTTTTAAAAATATGTTTATACTATATTTTAAGGCAAAGTCTCTTCAAGGAGGTTTTATAAAGGAATGATTAAAAGCAATGAAATCTTAAAAAATACAACTAAACCATCAGCATAAAACATTTAAAATAATAATAGCGAGTGTGTGAAAATGAAAAAAATATTTTATATGTAAAAATAGTCTGGGATAGGGCTTTTAAAAAATTAGGGAAGTTTGTCCTGTTAAAAGATCCCAGAAGGATGAGGAAAGGATGAGGTTCCTGGGCATGCCAGTCTAATAGATCTTACTAATGGCCATGTTCATATAGGTTCAACTAACCTGCTCCTAAGCTGGTCCCATAAGGCTTTAAAAGTAAGCTGCTTGCACTTTAAATTGAGCTCAGCAACATATTGATGATCTGTATAACTGCTACAGGATCAGTATTATATGCTGAGAGAATTTATGTCTCAGAAGCAACCAGGCGTCTGAATTCTGCACCACCTGAAATGTCCAAATCCCATGTAGAGCCGTGGACATGGATTACCATACCAAGCTCTGCTTTTTTCAGTTAGGTTGTGGCCAGAAAATCAGCCATAGATGATCAAATTCATTTTCTGTCAATTAAAGCTATCTGGGTTTCCATAAATAGCACTTAGTTCAGGAGTACCACTAAGCTATGTACTTGGTCCTTCAGGGAGAGTGCAACTTTATCCACAGATAAGGTCAAGATAGGTTCAGATCAACAGATCTGCCATCTACAGTCTTTCCATCTTGCCAGGTCTAAGCCTCAGCTTGTTTGCTCTCATACATCTCTGATGTCAATAAGCAGCTTTATCATGTCTGCAGGTATCAGTCTCTGAATTAAGCACGGACCAATAAAAACAGACACAGATGATATAAACAACCAATGTGCAGGTTAGTTATATCCTCCATAGGCTTTCCTTACCACCATGATTTAGGTTGGTTGGCTTCTTGATAACATTCATCTATTGGCTTTCAATTTACTAGCCCCCGCAAGGGGATATACAGTGGATAAAAACATTTAAACATGTCATTAAAAAAAATAAAATAAAATATTAAGTACACAAAGAACAACTTCTAAAAACCAACTAAAGTAATTCCTTAAAAATAATTTAAAACCCAGAGAAAATAAAAGTCAGATCCATGGTTTTAAGGAGCAAAGGCTATGTGAAACAACAGTCTTGGCTGCCTGCTGGAAATTCAAAAAAGATGAAGCCAGCATGACTTTAGTTAGGAGTTCTACAGTCAGGGTGCTGATACAGAGAAAGCCCTGCCATATGTATTTACCAATCTCATCTCATCTCATTGGGTGGTGGGACACACAGTAGTACCTCCTCCAAGGATCTCAAATTTCAGCCAGGCTCATATGGGTGGAGGCAGTCTTTCAGATACCCTAGTGCCAAGCCATTTAGGTAGTGGATTTTGCCTGATTGGTCAGGATTTACTCAAGGTAGAAAAACAGAGAGGGAAGTAAGATGCAAGCAGCAACAGCAAGTCTCAAAAAAAAAAAAAAAAAAAAGGAGTGGCACAATCCAACCCTCATGGTTCTCCTTTGCCTGATGCAGGCATCTCATGGGTGCTACCTTGAAGAAATAAGTAGCTGGTAGAAGGGAATAGAACATGACAGATAATATTCGTTGAAGTAAAATCATAAGATTTTTGGATTCAACCAATGTTAAAGAAAAGATTCTGCTTGAAAGTATTAATTACACACTTATTTGTATTGACAATGTGGTAAGGAAATTAGATTTTGCTTTCCCCCTGCAATTAATGTTGATTATCCATCCTTTCCCCTCAATTTTGGTATCCATGGGGGGGGGCAGAGTGGATTCCCTGCAGATACCAAGCACCAACTGTATCCTGTAGTCAGGGATATCCTGTGGTATTTTCCTGAAGCTGGAGCTCTTTGCTATGAATTAAAATACAGATTATTTAAAAACAAGAATGATTTAATGAGAACATCACTAAAATGCCTGTGCATGACAAAATAATATTGATGTTGTATTTATACAGGAATGTACATGTCTGCTTTACATTGTTTTCTTTTACCTATTAATCCCCATAACAGCCCTGTAAAGAAGGTTTACTGAGAGACAATGATGGCTCAGGATCATGTAGTAAATTCAATGACTTATTGGGGATTTGAATTCGAGACTCCATTTTCTCAGTCCAGCATTTGAAATATCACTCTGTACTACTACTGTCAGATCATCGGTTACTATATGAATGCTATGAAAGCTGAAACATTGAGATAGAAAACATGCAACAGTTCACATGTTGAATTTTCTTAATTAGAATGTAGATTAGAATAATATGCATAATTAAAATAATTTGTATGATATGCAAATTAGTTCCTTGGATTTGATAGACTAGTATATGCAGGACCTGAATATCATACCATCTCTATTCAGTGTGTAATTATGTTGAATAAATATTTGTGAATTGAGTGTGTCTGTGTGGGGATTAATTTTGAGAGGCGCTACTTCTTACATACTGGATATTTCTTTTGTATGTGAATATTTTTTTTGGCTTCATTTTATCCTTAAACTCAGCCTTTAAAATTATTTATTATCCACCATTAGGAGGCTCCACATGTTCAAAATATTCTGCACTTAGTAATGATTCTACAAAGCTAGTTTTTCTGGCACACATACAAAATTTACAGGCCAATCTTTCCATTTTTACTGTAGTCACTCAATTTGTTCAGCGACACTTACTCTGAGAAGTATGCGTGGACTGCAGCCTTGGAATAATAATCTACTGAATTCATTCATGCTTAACAAATTGATCTCAATAAACCATAGTTTATTAAGCAGCAAAAGAACATCAGGCCCACATGTTTTTTTGGCCTTTCCTTCTCATTACCTTGCAAGTTGGCCTTGGCATTTCTCTCCTCTCCTTAAACAACTATTTCCTGTTTTATCTAAAACAGTTGTAGTTTAATGTCGGCTTACTGATTAGGTCCTGATAATAGGCATTGTATCATGTTATGCTGGCTGTACTCTGATTCTGTACTGGCTCCTGTATATTCAAATCGTCCCTGTGAGGGAATGGCCCTAAAATGCAATGCACAAATCTTCAAAAACAAAACAGAAAAACACTTCCAGTTTCACCAGCCAGCTTGAGAACAGGAACATTAGAAAGATTCAGTCACCATATACCCTTCCCAATAGGTGCTAGGTGTGGCCTAGCATGTGCCCTTACCAATTGAAACTAAGTGTTATCCCAGTAAGAAACAGGAGACTACACCAGAAAGCCCTGTAATATCATTGGGATCTGTAAGGCAGTCTCCTTATTTCACATTCAGGGTGTGGATGCTAGTTAATTCTTTGTAATCATCATGATGTAAAAGGAGTGCATGAAGTCCCTCTCTTGGGCTTATGCCATAAAGGTCTCTGGGATGATTTCCCAATAAGAGAAACAGAAGTAGAGCATGACTATTCAGAGAATCATCAGATGGCTCTCCTGTTTAGATGTTGGAAACACTGCCCAAGACATAGCACCATGGCATCTCAGTGCCAGGCAAATTAGTAGTGAGAAAGCGTGTACCTCTCTTACACAGCATTTTCACTACACACCAGGCTGCCAGCCTCACTTTGGGGGGTTGCAGACTGTCAAAAATAGTGTGAATTCAGTCCACTTTTAGGGTTAGGGTTAAGGTTAGGGAATCATGGGAACTGAATTTTATTGTGGCACTAGAGTTCTCTGACAAAGAAGGTTCAATGTCTCAGAAAAATAACAATTCCCATTATTCCCTAGCACTAACCCTAACCCTAAAAGTGGACTGAATTCACACTATTTTTGACAGTCTGCAACCCCCCTTTGTGAAATAGGTTATGCTCTATCATCCTTGGACAGCAGTTGGAGCGCATGTACCGTATTTTTTGCCATATAAGACGCATTTTTTCTTCCCCAAAACG
>CM034706.1:204003917-204033597 GCA_020142125.1 Phrynosoma platyrhinos | reverse complement strand
TGGCTTCAGTTTAAACCCGGTTTTTCCCATCCCCAAAGGAGGGACCCTTTGCTTTGGGAATTGAAAGCAAAGGATCGATCCTCTTTAAACCCAAGTCAAAGCTCTCTTCTGGGTTGCTACTTCAATGGGGCAGTCTAGGAGAGAGCCCTGGCTTCAGTTTGAAGCCGGTTTTTCCCATCCCCAAAAGAGGTCGCGCAGCACAGGGGGCAGGGGCGGAGCATGTTGAGAGCAACCCGGCAGCCATTTTGTGTTGCTACACAAAAGGGCGGCCGGAGAAGCCCGGCAAAAAAAACCCGCCATAGCGGCAGTGCCGCTGCGGCGGCGGCTGCGGCGGCAGGACCAAAATGGGGCCGGTAACAAGGCCTCCCTGGGCCGGATCCGGTCTGCAGGCCGTAGGTTGCTGACCCCTGCCCTAAAAAATTCATGGAGTCGCCATAAGGTGACAGGAGACTTGCAAGAAAGTTGGGCAGGGAATTTGTGCAACACCTGGCCCTGCTGCTGGCTTAAACTTACATTTACAACTTAAAATTGTTCTTAAACTGCTGTTAACTTTATACAGTTGATATAAAATATTTTACTACAGTATTTGGTTAAGAATCTTTTTTTTCCTAGATTTTCCTCCTTTAAAATTGGGTGCGTCTTATATGCCGGAGCGTCTTATATGGCGAAAAATACGGTAATTAATTAATTGCAATTATTTATTAGTATCATATAGATGTTCTACACAGTATGAATGGTACAGTGCCATTCATAAACTTTTGCTCTGTATGTGTGGTATATTCATCCTGAGGCATAACGTAATAAACTGTAGTAATTATGATATTTTACAGGCATATATAGTCAGTGTAAACTTGCAGCTAACTGAGGGGGATTGCAGACTGCCAGAAATAGTGCAAATTGAGCCCACTTTTAGGGTTAGGGTTAGTGCTAGGGAATCATGGGGACTGTATTTTATTGTGGCACCAGAGCTCTCTGACAGAGAAGGCTCAGTGTCTCAGGGGGAAAAAAACAATTCCCATGATTCCCTAGCACTAACCCTAACCCTTAAAGTGGACTCAATTTGCACTATTTCTGGCAGTCTGCAACCCCCTTTAGCTTTGAGATACATACACCATGTCTTCATGTGTTCACACTTAAATTAGTTCTGTAATGTATTGCCTGATCTCTGGGATTTTACATCCAAGGAAACCTATGTTTGACTGTTGATTAGTTAAAATACAATAAATTGGTTTTAGGGTAAGGAATAAAAGAAGTTAATGGAACTGTGAAGTCGTAGGCTTTCATGGCCAGCATCCATAGTTTTTTTGTGGGTTTTTTTTCGGGTTGTGTGGCCATGTTCTAGAAGAGTTAATGGAACTGTTTGGCTACTGATGTTTTATTCCAGCACACTGTTTCACATCAGTGGACTTGATAGGTTTAATAATATAAAGTAGTGTTTCTCAGGCTATCTGATCTAAGGGACTAGCAATTATTTTTTTACAGTGTGGCAGGGACTAGCACTGTGTTTGTGCTGAATGACTACAATTGTTTTTTCTTCCTTGGAAACTGACCAAGGACCCACAGCCAATAGCTCAGGGACCAGGGACCACCACTTTGAGTAGCATTGGTGTACACTTTGGGCAAGTCCTAATGATGTCTGAATTTTATCCTTTATTTCTTTTCTGAGTAATACAGTTTAAATGTTTAATCCTTCAGCTAATCTTTTTTGCAATGAAAATTCATTTTTAAATCAAGCTTTACTGGGATATGTGGCTTCTAAAACCACTTCTCAGTCTGTTTCTTGGAATTCATTCATTTATTTACAGTCATGGACCAAATATAAAAATAAAATGCATAAAATACATAAAATACACAGAAAAACAGTTAAAATACAGCTAAAATTTATAAAACACTAAATATAAATGTCCATCAGTTCCTAACTAATACCCCCAGAATTAAAAGTTGGGGAAGATAAAATTTCATAGCTAAAACTAAAATTTCTGTGTTAAAATTTCCCCCCTAAAATTTGTCTGCGAGTAGTAATAGCACACACACAGAATATAGCAACCTTCTCTGTAATTTGGAGAGATAAAATCTGTTTCTTGGAGTGTAGTGATGAGAGATCTGATATGGTGGTGATAGGGAAGTCATTTGTTTGGCTTTCATTGAAGTAGCTCAGGGATGTTTAACATAGGATTGCAGTAGCAACCGGTATCTTACACTGGATCAAATCTGGTTTAGATGGTTGTGGCTATGTGTGATGGATAGGATAGATGTATGCCCTCTTCTAGATTCAGGGCATGTTGTGAATCCAGAGGAATATTGACAAGGGGAGGAGAAGAGAAAACGGTTTTGACAAGAAACAAAATAAGAATTTTGCTCTCCTGATGGTAAAAGATACAGAGTTAACCACTTGAAAGAAGGTGATTGGCCCAGAGTTCCCAATTGTGATACTCCTTCCCCAGGGAAGTCAGGCTGGCTCCATCCCTTTCGAGTTTCTGGTGGGCACCTAAGACTGTGTTGTTTCACATGTCCTCAGGTCCTCAAAATCCAGGTTGATTGCTCTACTTTCTAAATATCTGTAATTTTAAAAACTGTTCTCAAGGAGTTTCCCAATGATCTTATGTATTTGATGTTTTAAATGTTTTTATCTGTTGTCCATCATGTTGGGAACTGTGGTAAGCTTGAAAGCTGATAGTTAAATGCTGTACTTGAGATAAAATAAATAAGAATTTAGGGAAAGGTTAGGAATTGCTACAACTATATCTGAGTGAACTGTGGGAGCCAGGCTTGTTTCAGCCAGACATTTTTAAAAGGAGTCTTGAAATAGGTTTTCTGTTCTTTATTGAGCCACTTTCTCAACCTGTTGTATTTTGACTTACACAATCTTGGCCATAGAGACATGCCTAATTTCCCTTAGTTCCCTTGAAACAACCTAATAGTGGGTTGAGAGGGAAGGTTAAAGTGAGACAGGGGCTGCAGTATAAGTAAAAGGTATTCTGAAGCTCCATACCACTGTTTTTCTTTCTGAGTGACTGTCGCATCCTTTAATTTAGTCATGCCAAGAGCCCTTTCACACTACATGATGGTAGCATTATAGTTTAATAGTTTTTTTGTGGGGTTTTTTGGGCTGTGTGGCCATGTTCTAGAAGAGTTTCTTTCTGACGTTTCGCCAGCATCTGTGGCTAGCATCTTCAGAGGCTGAAAAAACCACAAAAAAACTATGGATGCCGGCCATGAAAGCCTACGACTTCACATTATGGTTTAACTTTAACTGCCACTGTTTAATTATGTAATTTTGGTGTTTGTAGTCTGTTGAGGCACTAGATCTCTCTGGCTGAGAATTCTAAATGTCCTTTCCTAAACCGCAAACCCCAGGATTCCACAGAATGTTCCATGGCAGTCAAAGGTGAATCACAGTGCTACAATTGTGTAGCATGAAAGGCTTGCTACTTTTTCATGTTTCTGTATATTAGTTCTCCATACATTTTGGAAGCTCCCACTAGTACAGAAAGTGGCATCTCACAATCAGGTTCAATGGATAAGCATATTATACAGATACCTCTGGGTCTGCACTGGCTTCTTGTATTTTTTTAAATGCAATTCAGAGTTCAGATTTTGACCTACAATGATTCATGCTTCTTGAGGACAACAACACCATTGCTTCCATTAATCTAGTGTAAAACCGCATCAGTTCTTGACTTTTCACAATTGATCTTGTTGTTTTAAATGCCATAATTTGTTTAATTAATATGCTTTACTGTTAAATCGTTAGCAACCTAGAAATTATGTATGGCTGCATAAAGCAGGGGTAGGCAACCTTTTTGAGCCGGCGGCCGGGTTGCTGTCCCTCAGACAATTATGGGGCCGAAGCACCAAAAATAAATAAATAAATAGATAGATAAATAAATAAATATATTTTTTAAAAAATTAAAAATTAAAAAAAATGTGCATGCACACTCTCTCAGCCCCAGAAAAGCCATGGAAAAACCCCTGTGGAGATTTTGCCAAGAAAACCCCAAGAACAAGTCATAACAACAATAATCAATATCATCATGGCAAGCGGCGGCAGGACCGGCCTGGGGCTGGTCCAAAGGCCTTGGGGGGGGCGCATCCAGCCCCCGGGCCTTAGGTTGCCTACCCCTGGCATAAAGCATTAACTAAAGTTAAATAGTCAACAGTACTATCTAGACATCCTAATTTAATCATTTTGAGAGGATGGAGGTTTCCTCAAACCTCCATCTTAACCTATCCTCAAATCTAATACAAACCTAATACATCTTGTGACTGATGAAAATTTTGCTATTGGAGGCTGAAACAGATCAGCCAAAAGCACCAGTTTTGGGCTGATCTGGGGGCATGGCATTTAGATGCACACTCATGGATCAACCTGATGCTGTATTGCAGCCGCCTAAGGCGGCCCAATCCAAGTCACAAAAAGAGCTCAGAAACATTGGGACCATGGTGTCTGGTTGCTGTGGTCCTGTGCCTTTCAGGCACACTCAGAGCTGCCTGTCTGCTTGAGGCCTCAGTCAGCCCTCTGTTTTTTCAAATTCAAACAACTACATCTTGAAAAACCTTGATTTTGCCATTTTATATAAGGGACACCATTTTACCATAGCATTGTGTATAGTGGGACTTGAAAATCCACAAATTTTGGTATCCATGGAGGGTCCTGGAACAAAACCCCAGCGGATACCAAGGGCCCACTGTTCAATCTAATGACTAAAACTGCAACATTTGGGTATGTTTTATTTCTTATTTAAAACTATACAAATTATACAAAACATGTTAAATTGTAGGTTATGTGGGATAAAAACATAATTGACGGAAGATACTAGATGTATCATAGGCAAACAGAACATCATTTTTTATTTTATTTTTTTTAAAAAAGTTGCTTTATTTATTTATTTTACACGAAGTCTTATTTTACACGAAAACAATAAAAATGTTAAAACAATTAAATTCATCTTACTAAAAACATATAAAAATCATATAAAACATACAAAAGTTAAAAACATAAATAAAGCACACAACCTGTATAAAAGCCTCCCTCATAATGATTATATATTAATATACATTATTGGGAATTTGTTGTTGTTTTGGGACTGATGGATGAAGGCTTGTGCTCAAGTGAAATGCTACCATCAAGTAATGCTACCATCATGTAGTGTGAAAGTGAAAGCAGTTGGCTTATTGCCTAAGGAAGAGTAATTTATTCTGCATTGAATGGGAAAAAATTAAGAAATGCATATATAACGCATGATTTATACTTGATATTGTATTAGCAAGACAAATGTTCTCAGATTGATGTTATATGCATCTGGTGTCTCCCAGCTATCGTATATGTTTGTTGTTGTTGCTAATTGCAACCCTATGAATGACACTTCCAGGTCACCCCCCTGTCATCAGCCATTTTGCTCAAGTCCACTCAGGGTTGTGGCTTCTTTGAGACTATCCATTTGGAATGTGGTCTTCCTCTTTTCCTATTACCTCCTACTTTGCTAAGCATTATTGTCTTTTCTAGTAAGTCAGATTTTCTCATGTTATGGCCAAAGTATGTTTACTTGTCTTGGCTTCCAGAGGGATTTGATTTGCTCTAGATTTATTTGTCTTTTTAGCAATCTGCAGTACCTGAAGAACTCTTCTCCAGCACCACAATTTACATAAGGTGATTTTTTTTCCCTATCAGTCCAGCTTTTTTCACTGTCCAGCTTTTACAACCACACATAGAAATGGGAAATACGATGACATGGACAGTCCTAACTTTAGTATTCAGTGATATGTCTTTACACTTCAGGATCTTGTCTAATTCCTTCATAGCTACCCTTCCAAGTCTTAGGGGGGGGTTGCAGACTTCCAGAAATAGTGCAAATTGAGTCCACTTTTAGGGTTAGGGTTAGTGCTAGGGAATCATGGGAATTGTTTTTTTCCCCTGAGACATTGAGCCTTCTCTGTCAGAGAGCTCTGGTGCCACAATAAAATACAGTTCCCATGATTCCCTAACCCTAAAAGTGGACTCAGTTTGCACTATTTCTGGCAGTCTGCAACCTCCCTTAGTCTTCTTCTGATTTCTCAGTTTCGGTCTTCATGCTGATCTATCTCAAAGCTGTCTGAATCATCTGTGGCCATTATTTTTGTTTTCTTAATGTTCAGTTGCAAACCTGCCTTTGCACTTTTTTCCTTGACTTTCTTCAATAATGGTGTCATGTGCATCTCTTAAATTGTTCATGTTCCTTCCAATTTTGATGCTTCTTTCCTCTAGTCCTGTTTTATGTATAATATTTTTGACATGCAAGTTAAACAAAGACAGTGCACTGCTAGCAAAACAGTACAATACCTTCCATGATATAGAACAATGAGATAACAACCATGTGCACACATGAGCAAAGTGACACAGATTCTGTTTTTAAAATGCGATTTTGTAGATTTTTTGGGCTGTGTTCTAGAAGAATTTCTTCCTGAGACGTTTCACCTGCATCTGTGGCTGGCATCTGCAGGCAAAACATCGGGAAGAAATTCTTCTAGAACATGGCCACACAGCCCGGAAAAAAGAAAGTCAGGCTTTCATGGCTGGCATGGATGCTGGCCATGAAAGCCTCTGACTTTCTTTTTTTAAATTTGTTTTTATTGAATTTTAAAATCTTTTCAAGTTAGCGTACATAACATCAGCATAATGCAGTGTAAAAACCAGAACATAACAAAATGAAGCTAAAGGATGCAGAACTGGACAACAGTTATTGTGCAGCAGGGTCCAGTAGATAAGTTCTTTCAGGAATGAGCGAGGGCGTCTTGTCAGATTGTAAGGTGTCTTTCCAGAAAGTGTTGTGCGAATCGCATTGATAATGTGCAGTGTTATACAAGGCATTACTATACAGCATTGCCAGAGATTAGAATAGCAGAGGTAGGTGACCAGCTTACTGCCTATATGGTATAAATTAAAGTGACATTTTTGATTCTGGGAACTGAATTTCCTTGTGTTCATTAAAATTAATTCTACCTTCTATTAATATAGATTGTGTAAAATGGAAGGTGCTACATAAATGCAATTTGTTTCTATAAAGCTGGTCTACCTTTAGAGCAAATGTAATTGGTTTGAGATAAATTGCTGGTTTTTAATTTTGTGGATAACGTGAAACCTGTTAACATAAATAACATTTTGGAAAGCAATATGTAATGTTAATGACTTGGTGAGCACCTGTCCCTTGAGTAGAGACTCAATAATTCTCCAAATTTTGCTTTTCTTCTGATGTTTTTTGTTGGGGAGGATGTCACATTATTCCTTGCATTTATTCTCAGTTCTATGCAGTATTCATTGCTCTTCAGAATAAAGCTGTATTCACATGATCATCTGAGTCTGCTGCAGGAACATTTTTAAAAATTAACTTCAAAAAACGATAGTCATGATTGAGTGTAAAACGTGATCAAATTAGACTTCTGCATGTATCCTTTGTCAGTTATACAAATAATTTAAGATTGTAGCAGTGCCTCAAAAAATGAGCACAGGATGGTTTTTTTTAAAAAAACCAATAGTCATGAGCAAGGCCTTGCCTGAATGGCCTCTCAATCTCTTGAAAGATAAAACAAAGATGATAATGAAGAAGCTGGTAGAAGAAACTAGCACCTGGATTCAGCAACAGTTTGTGGGCATTGAAACTCTAAAGGATGCACAGAAAACCACCACAATCAGGGACTTCTCCATTCACTTCAGTAAATGGAGACTTTTGGTCTCATAATGGTTTAGACGTAAAGGCACAACTGTGCCAGAGTGATGAAAACAGGATTCTTTGGATAGAAAATCCTCCATATTGTAGACAAGTGTAGTCTTAGCTTTTATGCCTCACATATCAACTGCTGCAGAATGGGAAGTCACAAAATTGTTATCCTTTTCTGAGGACAGACTTGGCAATACAGTCTACAAATGGATACAACTAATAAATTACAAAAGCAGATTCTCTTGGGCAGCATACATTATAGTATTTTACATTATTTAGTCTATAACTCTTGGTATACTAAATTTAATATTCCTAGGCTGTATAGAAAATGGTTGCAACTGAAGTTTGGCATTGTATATGGAAAATAGTTATGCATGTACAGATTTGATAAAGTAGTTCTTTCTGTTTGGATTTTTCTATTCCACCATTTCTACAAGTGTTCAAAACTGGAAAAAAAAATAAATGAGAAAAATAATTAATTGTAATGAATTGCAATTGTAATATAATTAATTTAAAATCAAATTAAAGTACATTGAAACAATAACTAGTAACAATTAATTCCATATTAAGCTCCAGTACAACCCCTCTGAAATGACGTTATGTACTCTGGCCATTTGAAAACAGGCTTGTGTACCTCTCTTGAAAGGATATTTGAGAGCTTGGGCATCACAGGAGGAAAAGGCCATCTTCTGGTATTCATGTTTTCTACATCTGGTGATGCTTGTGAATCTCAGAATAGGAATTTGGGATTTTAATTTATTTACAGGCAGGCTTGTGGGGATGAAGAAGGCTTACAATTCTTAAACTGTTTGGAGCTCCATCTCCAAAGACCAAGAGCAGCACCTTGTACTGAATCTGAATCAAATCAGTAATCAGTAACACTGGTGAAAAATTAGGTTTATGTGAAGCAATAGCAATAGAAGCATGTTGCTATAATCTAGTCCAGAATTATGAACAGCATAATTAATCTCAGGCAAACTCAGGCAAAGTCTGCTCCCTCACCCCAAGTACAAAACTGGTGTACAAGACCAAGTTGATTCAAAGACATACTTGGGCACTGTTGCCCATCAATATCCAGGTGCAGGACAATGTTGCACTACAGGTTGAGTCTCCCTTATCTAAAATGCTTGGGACTAGAATTGTTTTGGATTTTTAAATTTTATTTTGGAATACCTGCATCTGCATAAATGTTCATAATGAGATATCTTGGAAATGGGATCCACATCTAAACACAAAATTATTTTTTGTTTCATATATACACATAACCTGAAGGTAGTTTAATACAATATTTATGTTGCTGTATTTTGGCTGTTAAGTCAAAACGGGTTGGTTGAGAGGTAAGAATGTCCATATGTTCAGGCTAGCACCAGAGTTTAGAGAAATAGAGGGGAGCATTTAGGGGGTAGTATGTCTAATGAACACCCCCACAAGCCGTATGAAAATTGGCCATATTTAAGTGCTAGAAAATTATGAATGTCTGGTCGGTGAGAATTGAAAAAAATTAGGGTGGGATTGGGATTGGAATGGAGTACCTGCCAGAAAGCATGGCAGGTGGCTGGAACACTGAATAAGGACACTCCAATATTTAGAGGCAGATTCCACACGTAGAAGTATAATACGTAAATAATAAAGAAAGACTGGAGTTCTAAAGTTTCTCTAGAATTCCAGTTTCCTTTACTATTTATCTTAACTGGCAACACATAACAGTATTTGAGAAAACAGACAAACTTGAAACCTTTGAAGAAGCATGGAAGCCATTTCTGAAATATTTGGGTGATAACTGAAGGCAACCCATTGAAGCAATCCTTTGAGCCTTTGAAGCACCTCTAATCTCAGTTCCCTTTCTCTGCCTTTTATTTTTCTTTTTGCAAAATGCAACATAGGATTATAACCTCTGTTATAGCTGGCACTATGACATTTCGTGTAGTAGGAGGTGGGAAGGAAGTCTATAGTATGAACAAAGACAACTTGAGAGACTAAAAATGCAAAAACTACTGAACATTCTGACACTCTAGGATTCTTTGTCAGAGACATCAGTTCCTTCCCTGACCCAATAGTACCATGGGCCTTCTGATGTATATTTCTAATATCTAAAGTGGGGAGGCAAGGTAAAAGTGGGGGGGGGGGGATACTAGGATCTTTAAAAATATGTTGTCTGAACTGTTGCATTGGCTTATAGGATCAGACCATAGAAGATATTTGGTCCTTTTTTTTTTTTTTGAAGCCTTAATTAAAGTGATTTCTTTTTAGCTTCTTTTTTAATAGTATAGTCAAAAGCAGCTGTACAATGTTTAAAATTAAACAGAATATATTAGCAAGTTCTGTAATTGTGGACAACATAGCTGAAATGCATTCTTTCGGTTTATTTTTATTGTAGGTTCAAAAAATAGCAGACTAGCTTAGACATGCAGCTCGTTGTAAAATGGCATGTCAGTACTATGCAAGTTAATGTAATTTCAAAGATGGTATTTAAAAATACTAAGTACAGTTGTCCCTCCAATTCGTGGTCCTGCTCTTCACGGGAGGGACAAGCGGGGAGGGATAAAATGGTGGTGCACACCCGTGCATGGCCCCCACATGCGCCTGGGGCTCAAATATTTGCGAACTGCCATTTTCGCACGGTGGGCTCTGGAACGGATCCCCGCAAATTAGGAGGGGCTACTGTAATAAGGGAGAATAACCACAGGTTGCATAGGAGGCAGTTGTGCCCTATTGAGTGATAATGATGACTCATTTTCTTCCAGACTGGCTTGACATGCTATTGTTCTACTGGGCATGATCTTCTGGTCATGATTTAAAACCTAGTTATATATAGGCTTTTGATAAAGTTGTGTTCAAATAGGTGTGACCAGGTAGCAGCGTAAAGTGCAAGCTTTCCTGTGGGAGGATTAATTTCCCTGCTTGAATTCCTGTGTTGAATTTGGTCACCTTGTTGTTTTATATACGGTACATTCTATAAATGAATTATGCTTACATCTCTATTATTACATGAAACAACTAATCATCTAAAGGCAAGAGATTAGGAGAAGCTGAACTCTTGAGTGGAAAGCTAATGCCTTTGGTTGCTATTGTTTGAAAGTGGAGGATTTGTAGAAAATAGTGGTCCCTCCTGATTTGTGGGGGATATGTTCTGGGCCCTCCCACGAATCTGAAATTTCACAAATATTCAAAACCCATTGTCCCTCCCTTACTGACATCTCCTCCCCCCTCCCCCGCATTAACCAGGTCATTCTTGTTGATCAGTATCAGATCTAAAGTGGCTGATCCCCTTGTTGCCACTTCCACCTTTTGTACAATGAAATTGTCTTCCAGGCAAGTGAAGAGTTTGCTAGACATTAATGTGTTGGGTGAGTTTGATTTCAAACAAGTATCAGGATAGTTGAAATCACCCATCACTACTACATCTCTCCTTTCTCTGTGTGTGGTCATCTGTTCTAGAAAGGCATCATCTAATTTCTCAGTCTGACTTGGGAGTCTGTAATAACATCCCTGTTTTTCCCCTTACCTTTAATTTTTATCCAGATGCTCTCCACCTGGCTTCTAGAATTTAAGTCCTAGATCTCTACACAGATGTAGACATCTTGACATACAATGCTGCTGCTCCTCCTTTCCTGTTTGGCCTATTTCCTGTTTGGCCTATTTCTATTCCTACATTCCAATAATGAGACTCATCCCACCAGGTTTCAGTGATGCCTGTTATATTGTATTTGCTTTGTTGTGCTAGGAGTTCAAGTTCATCTTGCTTATTTCCCATGCTCTGTGCATTAGTGTAGAGACACTGAAGACCATGGGTTCTCCCTCTTAACTGCCTGTGTAAAGTTTTCTCTCTCCCACTGCTCTCCCTGCACTATTTGCCTTGTTCCCTCTGTAACCGTTTGACTATTATCTTCAGTCCTTGGTGAACTCCTGCCTTCCAAAGTACTGTCTCCCTCCCCTGCATAACTCAATTTAAAGCCCTCCTGATCAAATTTTTGAGACTAACATTTCTGCCAACTGGTATGAAATGCAATCCATCCCTTGCCAGAAGTCACCCCCTCATGGAACTGCAGACCATGATCCAAAAATCCAAATCATTCTTGGTGACACCATCTACGGCACCAGTTATTCACATCTGCTATTTTCCTCTCCCTTCCTGGACCATGCCCTTCAACTGGGAGAAGAGATAACAACCTGTGCATCCAGCTCTTTCACCTTCCTACCCAAAGCCTCATAATCCCTTCTGATATTCTGAAGGCTATGCCTTGCAGTATCATTGGTTCCCACATGGACCAAAAGGAAGGGACAGTGGTCAGTAGGCTTGACAAGTCTTGTCAGCCTCTGTTGTCACATCATGAATCTTTGCCCCAGGGAGACAACTTGCCTCCCGAGGCATCTTATCAGTCCCACAAACCACTGCTTCTGTACCCCTCAGCAAGGAGTCTCCCACCACCACAACATGCCTCCTCCAAGGCTTAGCAATAACTGTTCCCTGTGTTGGTACTCTCAGGGTCCACTGCACTGTCCCTGAGGACTGTCCCTGCTGCTCTTCCTCGTCATCCCTAAAAAGGGAAAGAGCTTCAAATCGATTCTGTAGCTGCAAGCTCCCAGAATTATCCCTGGTTTCTCTACTTCTCTGTGTAACATTCCTCCAACTGCCTACCTCCTGTGTATGTGAAGTAACCTCCTCCATAGAAACTTCTTGTGTGTGTTACCCATCCAGGACCATCCATTCCATTCTGTCCAGGAAAACTTCTTTCTCCCTAATATACTGAAATGTCCCTATCCAGGCCTCCAGCTGTTGGACCTTCTCTTCCAACAGGGCTACCAATTTTCACTTGGTGCAGGTGAAGTTCCCTAGGCAAGAAGATAAACATCCCATAACTATTGCAGATGACTGCAGCAGCTCTTCACTGTCTATATTGAGAAGTCTAAAGTGGTCAGTGAAACAGGACTCTGGGCTTCTCCCTCCAATCAAGTCTCTGTCTCATTTGCTCTGAGCAGAAGCCCCCAACTTAGCCCCTTAAAGAAAAAACATTGAAAAGTAACAGAATCCTCAAACACTGTTCCCAGGTCTCCTTCTGCTCTGTGCTCTGAGTCTGAAAATGACTTCTCAGCCAGAAGTTTCTCTTTCCTCCTCCTTTGCAGGAAATGGACTCTAATGCCTCTGAAGCAGTTGTAAAGAGCTAGGCTTTTAGCTCCACCCCTATGACTCACCAAAGCCCCACCACTCAGGAATAAAAAACACTCCAAGTTTGAAAAAAACTCACCCAATAAAAATGGCTTCTCAGCCAGAGGTTTCTCTCTCCTCCTCCTTTGCAGGAAATGGAGTCTAATGCCTCTGAAACAGTAATCAATTAAGGGTATTAGCAAAAAATGCTTGTCTTCAGCATGTCAGTCCCAAAAGCTTTTTGAAGATCAGATGCCCTAAGAAGATGGCAGATGGCTACCAGAGAGAATGGCAAAATATGCATCTCTAGAGCTCTAGTTGAGATTTTGGCACTGTGACTTTCCCCTCACACTGAATATGTACATTTATCTACCTTGTAGATTGTACTCTTTGGTGCAAATTGTATTACATGACATACTCCTAAATTCTTTGATTCAAGAAATGCTAGGAGAAGAGACTAAAGAGTAGATGTGTATTGAACTGCCCAATGGACAAGATCCAACAGGATCTCTCCATTGATGGATTTCTTCTCTTAACAGAACCTGAAGTGTAGTGGTTCCCTCTCCCTCTTCTTGCTGCCCATAAAATCAAAGAGTGCTGAGAGGAGGGGCAAAGGGGAAGAAAATCCAGTATTGCTAGAAGATGTTCAGTGCATGATGCTGGATTTAGGCCAACATGGCTGTATGTGGCTATAGTAGCTGCTGAAGCATATTTGTGGTAAATACTCAGCAGACATCTGTTCCATATCTTTGCATGCCACTGTCTTGAAGAAGTGCAACTTTAAAATTATTGGCTGGCAAGATCTTTCCAGACTTCTTTTGGTATTTAGCAGTCTCTAATACAGTTCTTCAGAGGCCCTTTCACACTACACAATTCCAGTGCTATATTCCACTTGAATTGCCATGGCAACAACCTATGGAATTCTGGGGTTTGTAGTTTGGTGAGGTACTGAAGCTTACATTGGATGGGACTAAGACAGTTAACATAGAATCATAGAACTGTAATTATGTAGTGTGAAATGGCCTGAGACAATGACACCATATCTTATGATCTATGTGTATCTGACTTTTAAAAAAATCTCATTTATAAATAAACAGATTAAGCAATAAGGATTGGAAGAAAAAAACAACTGCAAAATCAGTACATATCTAGCTGAACTCTCCCCCCCTCCCATGAATTGCTTGAATAGACTGCTGTCATATTAGATAAAAAACATTCAGCAGCATTCAGCAGGGATCAGTGCTGGCTACAGTACTGTTTCATTTTTACCCTGTAACATGGACAGAGATTTGGGTGACATAGGACCTTATCACATGCTGCTCTCAAAAGTGGCAAGAAAGCGATATGAGCATCATTCCAGTACTATAGCGCTAGTATAAATATGGCGCTAGCGCTATAATAGCGCTATGGATCAGCTCGCGCTATTGCAATGCCCACTGAAACCGACATTCAAAAGAATGCGAATGATGCTACATTCCGAGCGGTTTCTCGCTGGATTCCGAGCGACGTCGTGTAATCGCACGGAGAAATATAGTGCTATAGCGCCTGATTCTTAGCGGATTCTGAGCGACGTCGTGTGATCACGCGGGAAAATATAGCGCTATAGCGCCTGATTCTTAGTGGATTCTGAGCGACGTCGTGTGATCACGCGGGAAAATATAGCGCTATAGCGCCTGATTCTTAGTGGATTCTTGCTGCTTTTGGCCCCGTGTGATAAGGTCCATACATGAGCAGTCAGGATAGGAAGAGTGGAATCAAAATTTCTATTATAAACTGGAGAGCTGTGCAGATAACAACCAAATGAAATTCAAAAGAACAAATAACACATTGCAGAGGAAATTACCAAATCTGTATGCACGAAAATGAGGAAAGGAGCAAATGTGTTGACGTTAGAAATTCTTTAAAGAAGACCTAGTAAAAGTTCACAAAGTAAATCATGTGAGGAAAGGCATAGTGAACATGTTTATGCTGTGAACAGTTCACTGCATATACTGAGGAAATAAAACCTATTGGAGTTAATCTAATAAGGTAAATTTAACATGGACGCATTTCACAGTTATACCTGCAATTAAGGAAATATACAAGTTATTTAAGGAATTCCCAGTCTTGAGGGGGAAAATAAAAAAATGATCAGGTATGAATCACATGTCATAATCCCATAACTCCTAAATGTTGTTGGAATGGAATAATTTGTTTTGGGGCAGAAGTGTTACGCTGATGTGTTAATGACACTTCTTAAACACCAGTTCTTTTGTCTGAATAAGCAGTCATATACCTGATAAAAGGTTCTACTCTGTAGGACATAAAATTGAAACCCAATCTGTTACATATGGATGTGTCCGAGTGCAGTGATGTTTGCATTGTGTTGTGTGTATGAAAGGTCAATGGGGGTGTATCTTACTGATGACTAAACTTCTTTGTTCCTTATCAGTCCGTTTCTAAGTACAATTCAGGGGTGAAACAAATGGGCAAAATAAAGCGGCTTTGAAGGCAGGGTGTTTATATTATGCACCTCCGAAAGTGGGTGGAAACCCAAATGAAGCTATGCTCTGGAGCTAAAAACCAGAGCAAAAAGAATCTGGGATGCTCCAGCTTAGCTCAGAAAATGCATATCTTCACTCCTACACATAAACAGCCTGGCACCAGTGCAGGGCTGCGGCCAAGCAAAAAAAAATGAAAGTGCAACAACTTCAACGGATGTGGTTACAACATACACAAACCAGACAGTCCAACAGGTTGTATGGTGGCCCTCCACAATTGTGCTTTGCCAATGTATCACTCAAACACACCAATGCACCAGTGCCCTATACTGGCGGAGCATTGCACATGCAACAGTGTGGTCGATGAAAGGGGCAACCATGCAATGGGATGGCATCTGGGAGGTACTTGTAAGTCGTGGGTGGTGTGTTTGCACAAGGTGCACATGCATAATGGGGAGGCAAAAACAAACAAAACCCCCAACAGCACAGCTTGATGCTGCGCCATGCAGTTTGTCCATGGGTACTCTGCCCATCTTTGAGTGGACCATGTGAACAGCAGGGTTTTGACCTGCTTTTGGAAACAGCAGGATCAAGCCATTTTTCCTGCCTATCTGCTTTGGCCCTCAAACTCCCATATGTAGGTCGAATCAGCCTGCCTATGCAATGAGATTGTATTCAGAAGCCTCTCTCTGAGTACCATTTCCATCAGAGATGGATGGTCACAAAAGAAAAAGCCTTCTCAGCTACATCTCCTGTTTATGTAACTTTCCCCGAAGGAGATTTAGCTGACACCTACTCTGCTGTCTTTTCAATGCCAGATGAATTCCTTTTTATTCTCCCAGGCTTTTAACTTTTAACAGTGATGACATTTTTGTTGCTAGCTTTAGCCACTATTTTAATCTTGTAGTTACATTTATTGTTCTTCATTTGGTTTATTTTAATTATATAAGCTGTGTGAAAATATTTAGATTGAAAAGCTACATATAAATCTTATAAATCAGTGGTGGGGAAAGCCCTCTCAGTCATCCATTTTTGAGGGGGGAAACTGTTTGTTTTTAATTAATTTTGTCTTTTATTATTATTATTATTTTCATTTCACAGTCTTTCTCCCCCCACCACATTTTAGGCCCTGGAGAGATCTTTATTTAAATAGGAAGAAACTGGAAGTCTTGTTAAATTAGGGCCTCTCTTGAACCTAAAACAGCCCAAAGAGGCATAAAATGTGGTGAAATGTGTTCCTTTTAAAAAAGATAACACAACAATGATTCTTTTAAAAATCTGAGGTTGGAACCCAGTGTTGTAATGGGATGTGATAGGACATGCAGTCCTCCACAGTCCTACATTGTGACCCCCATCCTTGGCAGTTTATCCACCTCTCAGCTAAATAAAGATGAGAGCAGATCTTCAGTTGTACCTGCCACAAATAGCAAACTACTTGTGATCAATTCATTTTTCATTAAGTCATTAAGTCAGAATACCAGGTGCTGTAGGAAGGAACTGGCAAAGCCTCCTATGGAGTATTCCTTGTCTAAGAAAAAAAAAGAAAATTATGGGGTCATCATCAGTTGACTGGCAGTTTGAAAGCACATATATAAACATGCTACAGTTAGAAATGAGTTACCTAACATAACTAAGGGCCTCGGCAGACGGGTAATTGGGCCGTCTCCGAGGCCCGGAAGAGGAGGAGCTGCCGCACGTTCGGCGGCCCTTCCTCTTCCTGAGGGCGCACCCGGAAGCGCCGGCCATCTGCGCCGCGGCGTTTGAGCCCCGGAAAGTGCGCCCGCCGCTTTTAGGGCGCACTTTCCGGAGAATCTAAAAGGATCGCCATTTTGGCGGTCCTTTTAGATTCGCCGCAGGAGCGCCGTGGTCCGGAGGCTGAACTCCGGTGGCGCTCTGGACCAGGGCGTCTCCGACGCCCTGGTCTGCATCCCCCCTAAGTTAGTTTAATTTTACTGCTTTTGGAGTGTGTGTAATTTTCCACTACTACTACAGTTATGGGGTGTGGCTTCACTAAATGGTAGAGGAGAAATATCATGATTTAAGTACTGCCTCAGGATGCACCTGGGATTGCCATATTTCACTTCCTCAAATCAAGGCATCTATTTGCATATTATGCAAATTACTCTAATTTGCATTCTAATTAATGCAAATAAAGCATGTTCATTGTTGCCTTTTTTCCTTCCACTATATTTTAGTCTTCATACCATTTTTTACTGTTACACTTAATCAGGGAGAACCAGTACATAGTAATATTTAAAATGCTGGATTTGGAACAGCAGACCCAAGTTCCTTTTCCTCCTGTCTAAAAGGCAGGGACAGACTTGTTGTTTGACAGAAGAGTGCATCAACATTTTGCCCCATATTTCAGTTCCTAGAGACTTGCTCCTTTAAAAGTGAAAACCTGGAATTAGAGTCAGGTGATGATCCAAACAGGCCTAGAATCTGGGTAAAACCTAGGAACCAAGTGGTATGGCAGTTCTAGCTATACCTTATGGTGCTTTGTTGTCGTTGTGTGCTTTCAGGTCATTTCCAGCTTAGGGCAAACCTAAGGTGACCTTAACATGGGGTTTTTCATGTTCAAAGGAGGTTTGTCATTTTCCCCCATTGCTTAATTGTAGGAACTGACTACGATGAGATGGTAAGGGAGGATTTTATTTTTTATTTTTTGTACTACAGGCCAGCACTTGTAGCATTCAGAAGCATTTAAAATAATACCTAAAAGTAACTCTCCAATTTACATTTTAGTAATGGAAAAGTAAGGGGTTGCCTCTTTAAAAGCTGAAACTGTATTGGCAATTCATTACTTTTGGAGAGAGAAACTTGAAATTATAACATTACTTAAAATGATTGTTTTTAAAAGTAACTTTTAAAACTCTGGATCAGAGCAGGATATATACCTGTTTTGTTTGATCAGTGTTTGCCATAAGGCTGTCAAATTTCTGTTTTTCAGGTTTTGAATGACATTACACTAGAGCTGAATGAAACAATGTAGTTTTATCTATTTTATTTATTTCAATTTGTACACTGCCTTGAATCTTGGTTGGAGGGGGGAGGTGAGATATAAATAAAGATGATGATGATACATTACAAAGGTTGTTCCTTCTAAAAGCAATAAATTTCCACTGTATTGTATGAACCTAGTACACTCTAAAACAAGACAAAAATTAAATTATAAAAGGTCAGTCCAATCTGAAAATAAAATTATAATGATATAAAGTCTAAAAGATGAATGCAGGACTTTCAGTGGGTTTTGTTCTTTAACGAAATATGCAGAGATGATGATTCTCAGTCATGAGACAAACACAGAGACACACAATTTTTGTTCTTCACATTTACCCCCTAAAAGTTTTGTATTTAGTTTTTGCACTACAACTAGTTTTTTTATACAACTACTCAGTGAATCTTCTTGGTACATATGAACATTTTAATTTAATAATAGAACTTCAGTTTCAAAGTGTTTTATGCCAGCAGTAAGGTTAGAGGGTGTGGTAGATATTCATTATTAAATAGTGTGTTACTAAATGGTGAATTATTTGTTCTGTGAAATTTTCTGTTGAAGGAGGAGGAAAAAGAAGGAGAAGAAGGCCATTTAATGGAATTTGGAGGGGAAAACGTACTGCAGAATACCATGTTATTGCTCTCTGGTTCATTGCTTATGAACTTGTGATTAATGAGAGATGAATCTCTATCTTGCAGACATGGACTAATATTTTAGACAATGCTGGAACCAGTTTTGACTTCCACAATCTTGCCAGTGAGAAATGTTCTTGGTCTTTTCCTTTTGAATACAAATGGTTGGAATAGTTAATAGTATTTGAAGCCAAACTACAGATGAAGATGGCATTCAGGGTGGGTATAGAGTTGTAAGCTCAAGTTGTAATTGGGTGATGAGCACTGGAGAAAGAACAGGGAAACTATTTAAGCTCATTGCCTTGAATGGGAAAACAATCTGTCAGCTGCACTTAAACTGAACCTGTAAAGATCCATTGTAAACAATGTTACTTGTACCTTGTCTACTCTTGTCTCACTGGCCTAGAATATTTGAAGTAGCTATTTTCTCAACCCTAAGCCTTTTTGATGTGCGCTGGGTGACACATTACTGCTGAAATTCAACCACAAAGATAATCAGCAGATGTACTGACATGAGACCAGCAGTGATAGCGTCTGATCAAAAAGCTTGGTGGCCAGTCTACATAATTCTACAACATGTCCTCATCCTCTGCTGCTTTCAGATTACCTTTTCTACTTGCAATGATGAATTGCTTTTTACATCTTCTCTTGACACATTATACCTGAAGGCTCTTTGGCGGAAAAAAGATTTATATCACTACCTGGTAAAGGCAGAGGTCTTGCAGAAATGTTTCCGGAGTCAACATTTCTTTTAGCTGGTAATTGCTCAGCAGAAGGTTGTGGCCTACATGAAATATTTTTCTGCTTTGCTTTCCTGTGGTGATTTTCCAGAGGAGGGGCCAAGGAGAAATCAAGTACTTCAGGTATAGAGAGTTCTTGAACTAATGACTCATGCTTACCAGGAATTGATCCTAATACCAACCTGGGAATACTGGAATAACATTCAGAACATACTATTCAGTGTTTAACAGCTAAATGTATACATGCATTCTAATGAAAAGCATTGTGTTTTGATGATGTGATTTCCTTCAAATTTGGTCTGTGGGCATTTATTTACTTAAAAAAAACCAACCCCGCCCTTTATCCAAAGATCTCAGAGAGATGTAATTTTGATAATTTAAAACAATTTACAATTTTAAAACAGTAAAAGATCAATTTAAAATGCATTAAGACACTTCTGTCATTTCTTGATCCAATGTGTTTGTGCTAAGTAGCTCAGAGAGAGTGGCTTTTGCTATAATTTCAGGTTCCAAATGATTGCCATACTTGGATACATTTAGTCCTATGGCAGATTGGCTTCGTGAAGTTTGTTTTGTTTTTAAAAGTGAAGTGCATAGCTTCATTTGTTTGCTTGAATTATCTTGAGCTACATGCTCAGTTAGATCTTTAGTAATGAATGAGTAATGATTGTGTGTAAACGGATGTGCTAGGCTGCAATATTTTCTTGCCCTAAAGAAAAGTAATGTTGTGGTATCAGCAGGGACTGCATTCTCTTACACACAACTCTTTTAGAGCCACAAAATTACTGCCACTAGTGCCAAAATTCAGCAGCAGTTGTGGTGGCTCAGCTGCACTGGAGGGTGCCAGAGCATTTTTCTTTACCATATAGTCCTGTGAGATCCTATAGGACAGAGTGCCTTTTCCTCTGCAACTCAACAGGGACAAACTGAGGTTTTTACCAAATTTTGCTGGTAATGTCAGTTCTGTCAGTTGAGATTATTTGGCTGTGCTGATATCATGAGAACCATTTGGTTTGGATGATCCTGCAGGGCTCTCAAGGTTTGAGGCTTATGGAGAATGATTGTCAACATTTCAGAGTAAGGAGACAACAGAAAGGCACTGGCTATGTGGTTCTGACAGTGGCATCTTGTCAACAAAGCCTTGTGCTGCCCATCTCAGCTCTAAAGAGTAGTGCTGTTTTGATCATCTTCTGAATTAGCAGTCATAAATCATGAGCCTTAAGTGTGAAGTTGTGGATACGATTTTGTTGGCTCTTGGGACAAAAAAATCCCCACCCTTTTCCAGGTAAGGCCTGTAGGATTTGTCTTAGGCACAAGTGTGCATATAATTATATGAAAAATTGGCCTTCTAACCAAACACAAATGCTTTTTATGCTTACAATGCTGCTTCACTAGAGGAATGTTTCAGCCTTTCCAGTTTTTACAGCTCCTCTGCAGTAAGCTTTACCATTTGTATACACAAGTGATCACATTTTGACAACATTATGTTTAGGTTCTGCAAAACCATAATCAGTTGTATGAATGCAAACTATTCAAGTTATATAATAATTTCCTAAGCCTGCCATCTCACACTTCATTATTGTGGAGAGAGGCAGGCAAATGATGAATTGCTTGGAAATCAGAAATTGTTCATCTTCTGGAAAGGCTTAGTGGGAAGAGAGGAGGGGAGGACATAGGTTGAATGTGCTTTTAAAAATATCTGTAGTCTAAGGCATGTTAAAAAGCAACATTTCCTACACAGTCTGTTAAATTGAACAGGGGGGGAAATGGAAATAATGAAAATTAGGATCACTTTTGTCTTCAGTGTAGCTGTATTCTAAAAGAATAGAAAGCAAAATAAATTATCCTGCTGTTGAATTTCAGCTATTGATATTTTTGAAAGAATAGAATATTGTATAGTGTTTATGGCAGTGTTTTGTGGCTGTGTGTATTATTACGTTAGCGGTTCTGGAAAGTACTTTTAGGTTGTTGAAGCTTATCCATTAACAAGACATATTACAATGACTTGAATATCTTAATAATAAATTTCTCATGCCATTCATAAGAAAATGCAAATAATATTATCTGAAATTTCTGTCTGACATGCAGAAAACACTAAACTTTTATCGCATTGCAACAAAAATAAACTCATTTACTGCTGCACAAAAATGATTATGCCCTGTGTTTGCCTGTTGTAAAATTGATTTATTCCTATAGTAATTACAGCAGTTGATTTGGGGAAAGTTGAAAACATTTCTTTCCTCAAGCATAACAAGGCTTCTGTGTTCCCTTTGCTGCTGCATTGCAACACTTTGAACTTGCTTAGCAGATGCGACAAAAGGGTTTAATTAAAATACTAGGAGGATGAAAAATACATTTGTCTACATTAACTTTATACATTTCCTATTCTTTAATTCTAATAATAAAGGAAATATAGTGTGACTGAGATAATAGGTTATCCTTCCCTTTTGTCTATGTCCTTCCCCAGATGCTTCAATGAAGGGTAGGGCAGTTCTGCAGGATGGTTTGGTAATTCTGCTGCATACCCTGAAGTACAATTTAATTATTAGCTCTTGGTAAATAAACAAGAAAGTAAATAAGCAGGCTCCAATGCCCAAGGTCACTATAAAACACACTTATGCAAAGAATCAACTCTCAATAGCAAATACAAATGCAAATGATTCCTAGGATATTTACAAGCATGGAATATTCTCTAATTATAATTATTGAATTCAGTTACATATTTTAAGTCTTAACCACATTTTCCTGTTTAATACAACACCATACTACCCTGAATACATCTGATTTTGTCTGATCCCAGAAGCTAAGCAAGGTCAGACCTGGTGCTTGCATGGGAGACCACCAGTTAATATTGTACCATCATCTCCAGGTAGGGTTTAGAAAGAATTCTGCTGGAAACACTGGAGAACCTCTTCCAGTCAGATTATGTAATAGTAGGCTAGAAGGACCAATCCATTATAAAGCTGTTTTCACTGTTTCCATAAGTATTTAATATATTTGATTTTTTAAAAAAGGTTTAAGGTAGTTTTAAAAATCCATTTGCCCTTGAAACCAGATGTACAACATTACAGAGCACAGTCAATTGGAATGGAACGCTCAATTGTTGCTCAAATTTTTGCTGTGGTATACCCAACTAAAAACGTCTGTTTCTTCATTTTTGATGAGGATTTGGGGTTCTTATTTCAGAAGCTATTCTAGAAAAATACAGGCATGACAGTATTTTGCCATGAACAGCAGTTATTAATATTTTTCAATGCGAACCAATTTTCGTATCACGGTTGCCTCCAAAATAGGTCCCCTGAGATAGCTGCATTGTACTTAGGTGATCATTCAATGCAATTTAATGCCCCTGTCACAGCTTTTCACCAGGGTGGTCAAGGAGGTCTAAAAACACAGATTATTTTTACAACACTTTCAATGCATCCTTATGTGGGATGTAACTAATGGTGTTAAGCAGTTACCAAGATCATGATATCAGTGTTGCAGTAATTGTCAGAATTATTTTTTCAATGACCAGGGCTCCATTGAGCTAGCATTACATTTTTAAACAATAGTGACATGTGTTTAAGAGTTGCGTCTTTTCCCATTGACTGACAGCCTGTTAGTCCCATTCAAAGATGTTTTAATTGTGAGTCAACACATAAGTAAGTCCCATTGAGTCAGTGGGTCTACTCTGAACAGGACTAACAACAGGATTTAGGTCATCATTAGAAACTTAATTCTGAGATAGCAGACAGAATTTGTCAGTTGTAAAAGTATATTAATACATTGCTAAACTGGAATACAGTACTTTTTACTTTTCCATGTGTGTTCTTCTTCTTGACTCCTCTTCCAGAATTTTGAAATTCTTTCTGAGTTAACATTCATGGGGGCAGTGAGGGTGTGCAGCCAAGGGGGAGACTAGAGGTCCAAATTGAGGGACCTGGAAATCCACATTTGATCCATGGGTTGGAGGTTCCCTAGCCTGCCATAGGGTTATGACTTTGCATCCCAGATATGGACTTCTGCACCTGTTTGACTTGTGGCCCTTCTGGCTGCTTCATGGGCATTCCTTAAATCAGGGGTAGGCAACCTGTCCCCTTTAAGGGCCAAGGGACTTCAGCTCCCAGAATCCCAGGAGCTATTGGCCAACATGGGACTATTGGCCAACATGGCTGAGGCTTCTGGGAGCTGAAGTCCCTCGGTCCTTAAAGGGGACAGGTTGCCTACCCCTGCCTTAAATCAAGAAAAACAAAGGCTGTTAGTAGGTTCTTCACTGTTCTGGGAGTTTCTGGTTCTTAGCCTCAAACCTATTTTTCCTTGACATCAGAGATAGTCTTGTCTTCTGAGGAAAGAGCCAGTTGCCGTTTGGAGTGTATCAATCCTTTGAATGACACAAAGTAGTCATTATTTCCTACCTCTTATGATCTGAGCAGTGAAAGCTGTGCATCTAGGCACAGCATTAAATTTCCAAGCAACATGGTGGTTAAAAGTCTTGGAAGGGGGAAAAAATCTTGTGGCATTTTAATATGTTGGAGGTGGGAGTACTCAGTAACAGGTGGTATTTTAAACTAATTAATATTTGTGAGTAACAATGTGTTACTGGTAAGAAAACAAATCAATCTTTATGTGAATATTCATGATGCTGATTTTTTCACAGCTTCTTGAATTGCTCAGCATTTCTCCAGCTGCCATTGTATGTTGTTCTTCCGTCATAATAATAATAGTCCACAAAGCCAAACTCCTGTTGTAGTCAAGTTTCCTGGGAGTGAGATATTTTAACACATTAGCACAGTGCAATTATTGAACTTTTAATTATTGTGAGTATGGTTTATTTTGTCCACTAAGGCTACATCTGCACTGTAGACATAATCCATTTTGACACCACTTTAATTGCCATGGCTCAATACTAGGGAGTTGTAGTTTGGTGAGACATTTGGCCTTCTCTGTCAGAGCACTCTGTTGCCTCAACAAACTACTATTCCCAGAATTCCCTAGCACTGAGGCATGGCAGTTAAAGTCATGTCAAACGGGGTTATTTCTGGATACAGCCCGAGTCCCAAATATTTTTAGCATTCTTTACCATTATAGTGAGCGATGCTATTTAGTGTGCGATTTTGTCCTACTAAGAGCCAAACTATGCACATAGATAATGCTATGTTTGTAGTGAAAGTATGTGTTAAAAGTTATTCTATCTCAATGTTTTGTGAGCAAGTGTTTTACAGTATATCAAACTTGTCTAATGTAATCTTCATAATACTTTCATTTCAACTCCTCCCTGTGGCTTGTGTTTGGATGAACTCAGAGGCAAATCACTTTATTTCATAGTGAGATGGAGTTTTCTATTTCATGCATGTTCACATTGCCATTTGAAAACCATAATGGGTTTTAACCTTAATAAATCTTAGAATGAGTCCCTGTGGTCTTGGAGAAATTGCTTCATCTTGTACAGGGCACAGAACTTGCTTGCTTTGACGGCATGGTTAACCCCAACAACAAGTGCTGGGCTTCCTGTGTCTTTCAGGGCACTTCCTTAAGTAGTTCCAACGGAAGAATAAAATGCACGTATTCCAATTGTGTAACTAGTTTGTTTTTAAAAATCAGAACCAAAATCCAATCCAAACCAAACAAAAAAAATCTGGTTTAAAAAAACAAAATGCTGGTTTTTGTGTAGCGTAAAGGTGGGCAAGTATCTTTGAAGATGTCATCACTAGGTGGGGGGGATACTTTGAAAGACACCCAAATGTCTGTGACTTAATGCCAAAAGAGGTTAAAGGTTAATTTTGAAGCTAGCAATGGTTTAATATTGGGGTCGCAATAGCTCAAGTGGTTAAGACATTTGTTAATATATGCAAGCACTGTGTTTGTGTGTGTGTGGTTAGCTATGGAGTTAGTTTTGGCTTTTAGCTTATGAGTATGCTTATACTTGGAACTGCTTTTACAATGTAACTGTAACTCCTGGATCTGGAAACATGGATCTGTAACTTTTCTATTCTACAACAACATCAGCAAGATGTGATCCTTTGGTGGATTGTATGTTTTCTTTTCTTATTTACTTTATAGAACAATAAAGCTTTACTTTAGAATTACAAGAAGTGTTTGCATGCTTTTAGCATGGGAAAGGCTGATGGAGGAAGCTATTTACTATACTCTGCTGTACTGCACATCACATCCGAATATCAACAAAAATAGCATTCCGTCATGTTGGCTTCTGCTAACAGATAGGGATCAAGGTCTGCTGCTTCAGGAGGAGTTTAAACAATCCAGGACAAGTCCCTTGACCTAGGAACCATGAAGCCACACAGCCTCCATCTTACTGGTATTTAAATTTAGTTTATTGGCCTAAATCCAGCTCAGCCCCAATCCTCGGCTTCTCGGGGTGGCCCACAGCCGCCCGTCTGTAGAGGCCCTATAAATAGGAAACAGATGATAATGTGGTTTCTGATGATAATTCTATCAACGTAACTCAAATAAGAGTTAGTCTGTCACTAGCTGTCAAAGAAGATATACATTGTACAGGTTAATAACAAAATACTGAACCACCTTAAATTCAACCAATTTTTTTTTAATGGTAAAAATCGTAAAATACATTTATACATAGCAAGTGTCTTCAGAGAGATTGAGGCTTATGAAACAAAATAGAATCTAATATTCACAGCAAAACTTGGAAACAAAAAGCATTCAGGGTCTGGAAATCATAGGGTAGACTCTGCCAGGAGCAGATGGTTTTTCAGAAGACAATTGTGAAAAACAAAGCAGAGGAGAACCCTGGGCCAAGGTGGTATAATCAAATGTGGTCAAAGAAGTTTTGCCTAAAGATGGGGCAACAAATGGGGGAGCAAGTGTTCAAGATTTTATGCTTCACAGAAGAAATTATACAAAGGGGAATTGATTGGCAGTGAAGTCTGGCAGTCTTTTTAATAGCTGGATCAAGGTAAGGTTCAAGTAACTTGATGGTTGTTCTGCAAAGTTAGCTGTTGGACGCCTCCTCCTATTCCCCCCCCCCCCAACACATACAGAGGTAGTGAGAGAGTCTGAACAAGATAAACACAGTAAATGGTTAGTATATAAAGAGATCTTGCAGCACCTTTCTTAACTATGTGAAAGAAGTTGTAGCATAATCTGTAGATTTGGTCTAAGAGTGAACTGTTGCCCCAAAAGGACCTTTATAATCAGACTATATGAATAGCCATAGAAGTGCAAAATGTGAGGGTATGGTGATGAGGTGACAAGTTCAATTTTAACTATGAGCATTGAGGAATAAAGGCAGGAGGAGAAAGATGTTATCTAAGTCCAGAGTAGGTGACTGACTATATAAATGGTGGAGGGAGTTTTGGAATGTGGTGTATGCAGGCTGGGAACCAGAAAGGAGATATGATAAACTGGCTAAGAGAGCAGCCTCGTGAGGCTGGGGTGTTAACCATTGTTATAAAATGTGCAGTGTGCCAGGAAGCCACTGTCTCTGTTCAACCCATTGTTGATGGATTGGAGTTGGTAGCTATATCGTAATTTAGCTGTTTCTCTTTCCCTGGACAGCAGTTCACTCCATGCTTCTGAGGAAGTAGACCAAGTCTATGACAGCTTATGCCACAACATCTTTTGCATAGTCTCAAAAGTACCTTTGATCTCTTTGCATACTGATATTCCAGACTAAGGGGGGTTGCAGACTGTCAAAAATAGTGTGAATTCAGTCCACTTTTAGGGTTAGGGTTAGTGCTAGGGAATCATGGGAATTGTTATTTTTCTGAGACATTGAACCTTCTTTGTCAGAGAACTCTAGTGCCACAATAAAATTCAGTTCCCATGATTCCCTAACCTTAACCCTAACCCTAAAAGTGGACTGAATTCACACTATTTTTGACAGTCTGCAACCCCCCTAACACAGCTACATCTCTGAATTCTAACCCCCACAGTAAATGGATGTAAGTTCTGAGATGGAAATACAGGTTAGATCTACCTGGAGCAGGGCATCCTAATACATAGAAGCATATCCATCATCATCTTACAGAGTAGCTTCAGATACATGCCTAATTGGACTTCGTTCTTGAGCATGTTGTCTTTTTTTTTTTTTAATCAAGTCTACAAAAAGAGGGATCCCTGCCACGTTTTGTACCGTGGAACCAAGGACAAGAAGCATAGAAACGTTGAAGAGAGATTGGAAGGTCTTGACATCTCTCTGACAAGAGTAATAATTTTCTAACTCATTATTTGATAGTGGTTAAGTAACTGTAGTCATGAGGCCTCTGCTGATATCACTTAGTGATTGTTACGGGGCCCAGACAATGCCCTTGAGCAGGAAGATATGTATAACACATTCTCAGCAAATGGTGTGGCAGTGCACTGAGTTATTACTATATTCTTTTTGTTTCATATTTCTGTGGATTATTTGTGCATGGTCTTGATGTTAATAAAATGTTTTGTGAGTTAACTTAAGTTCTCCAAGTTATATCACAGACTCTAAAGACTTTTTAAAAATATTTCTGGATGACCTGGAAAAATATTAGGATGTAGGCTTTAGTTATTTCTTTTAGAAAAGATGTTTGGTTTTAAATAGCCCATAGCAGGTAGCCCTTGCCTGTGGAGTATTTCTGAGTATGTATGTTTGGGTGGATTCCAGGTTGAGTGGCATGCATCATCATCTTGTAAAGTGACTCTCTTTCAGCTTACTTAAAAAGGAGATTTCTGATCTGGGTCATAGTTTATCTGTAGGGGCTTTTCTTTAAAATAATTTCTTCAATAAAATCAATTTGATTTGGATGAGGGAAAATGCGTTTATTATAAACAGACCTTCTTCCTGTGATGCAGATGAAGAGGGAGAAAACAAATGGGGGCGTTATCTCAAAGTTGCTTTTCAGTCTTGTCAGGGTAGAGATGTCAGAAAGGAGGGATTTACAAAGAAGACCCTGAAGATAAAATATAACCTAGATTTGATGGATTCAGACTGTTTTGGAAATCTTTGCCTCTGCATTACTTTCTGAAATAAGTGAGTTTAATTTGTTTTTTTTAACAAGAAAGCATTGGTCTTATGGGTGAGCCAGCATGATGTAGTGGTTTGAACACTGGACTGCCCAAAAAAAAAAAAAAAAAAAAGAGAGAGAGAGAGAGAGAGAGAGAGAGAGAGACCAAGGTTTGATTCCCTGCTCAGCCACTAAACCCACCCACTCAGTGACTTTGGGCAAGTCACACCCTCTCAGCCTCCAAGGAAGGCAATGGCAAACCTCCTCTGAATAAATCATGCCAAAAAAACCTCAGGGAATAACTTGAAGGCAACAACAACAACAACAACAACAGTTGCTCTTATGTAGATTTAACATTGGAACTATATTGTTGTGAACTCTGATGGGCTTCAGATTTTTCTTTGTCCCTTGCTAACACTGGACCTCTAATTCTACCTGTTGAAATATTCTTGATCTGCTTTTGTAATGAGTGTCTGTTAGAAGAAAGGAAAATTTAGGAGTGGGGTGATGGAAATGATGAAATGGAGTAAAATAAAAAATTCTTCCAATGGCCTTCCTTTTTCTACTGACAGTGGCAGCTTCCATTTGCCTTTGTTCTCTAGGCACTAAGGCTCAACTAGCTCATCCTTGCTTCCCACCACGGTGACCCGGTACTAAACACAAAATCATTTACGCTTCCTATACAGTTGCCCCTCCATTTTCGTGGACTTTAAGTCTGTGTCCTTTACCCATTTGTAGGTGGGAAACCGAGGGGGATAAAATGGGGCACATACCCCCATTCAAGCCTGTGGGGCTTGAACATTTGTGGTTTCACAGGGGGAGGGAGTCCAGAACGGATTCTCTGCAAAAATGGAGGGGCAACTGTATACTGTACTTTATACCCATAACCTGAAGATAATTTTATACAATATTTTAAATAATTTTGTGTATGAAGAAAAGTTTGTATACATTGAACCATCAAAAAGCAAAGGTGTCACTATTTCCTTGGTAGAGTGAGGAAGACGACCTGCCCTCTTGATCCTTATCCATCTTGGCTGGTCGTCGGGGGGGGGGG
>CM034706.1:203981788-204003817 GCA_020142125.1 Phrynosoma platyrhinos | reverse complement strand
GTTCAAAACATGGCAGCCAGATTACTTACTAGCACATCTAGGAGAGAGCATATTACACCTGTGCAGAAATCTCTCCACTGGTTGCCAATTAGTTTCCAGGCACAGTACAAGGTGTTGGTTTTTACCTTTAAAGCCCTACATGGCTTGGGTCCAACTTATCTCCGGGACCGCCTCTTCCCATATGATCCCCCCCACACGCTCCGGTCCTCTGGGTGGAATCTGCTGCAGCCTATGAAAACTAGGCTGTCGCAGACCTCCCAGAGAGCTTTTTCTGTCGTTGCCCCAAAATTATGGAATGGCCTGCTGGATGAGATCTGTCTTACTACCACTCTCAACTGCTTCAAAATAGCACCAAAGACGGATCTCTTCCAGCAGGCCTTCCCGGAATAACCTCCCAGCTCCAAAGATAGTCTGGACTTGCTTACCTGTTCCCTAGCCGCCACTGCCTTATGGTTGGTTTGTTTAATTATAGGTTGTCTGATTTTACTCTGCCATTTTAATATTGCCTTAGTTTAATTTATTTTTAAGGGGTGGGTGGGTTAGGGGAATCAATGTTGATTGATGCGTTTTATCCATGTACTGTTTTAATTTGTTGTATGCCGCCTCGGTTGCCTAGCAGAGGGGTGGGTTAAAAATAAAAATTATTATTATTATTATTATTATTATTATTATTATTATGTGAGCCATGAAAAAATGTTGGATTTTGGAATATTTCGGATTTCAGAATTCTGGTTAAGAGTGACTCAACCTGTAATTAGTTTCCCAGGACATTAGAGTAATTTAATGTGATAGATTGCAGTAGGACTGTAGTACTTTGTATAAATTTGGAAGATGTGGAATGATGCAATGCAGCCTGCTTACATCAGCTTGTACTGAACATACTTATGTGGTTTTCTTGGCTTTTAAAAGACATACATTTCTCATACCACAAATATAAACAGGTAACTTGAAATTGTGCAGATTTTAACTTATTTGTCAAATTGTATAGTAGCTGAAGCTTTCTGCTTCTCTCCCACCCCACCCACCCCATTCTTCCATCAGTAAATGCTTTGGTGGGTTTTGTTTTGTGATTGTCAAATATTAAATTAATTTCTGTTCCTGAAGCTTGTATAATAGAGTTGACTTTAGAATAATTATAATTGTCTATTTAACTTTGATAGCCTGTAGCAGTGGGTTTAAGTAGTTGCTCCATGGTGTGTCTGTCTGAACCAGTTGAAGGATTCATTGAATATTCAGTATATCTAAGCCTGTTGCATTAGGGGTTTGGGTGCTGAGGCCTCCTTTGAGGTAGGCACTCAACTATAATTGAGTTGGTTTTGTTTAGTGAACAATGCCTACTAAAATGACTCATGGCTCTGTAGAAGTATTGTGCTTGAAATTGTACTGAACTGGGAATAAGTGAAGAGATGGCAGTGGGAAAGGCACACAAGTTTTATTTCCAGGTATCTTCTAAGAATTGATAGGATTCTTTATGCAGAAGGTGGCATCAAGCTGTGGGCTTTCAGGGGGCAAATTAGCATTATGATATAGTCTGCGGCAACAATATGGAACCCTAATGTTCTACAGAACTGAATTTGTTGTGCTACACTTGAACAGTTGTGCAATTACCAGGGAATAACATTAAATTTGTAAGCCGCCTTGATCATATCCATGGAAAGGCGGGGTAAAAATAAAATTTATTATTATTATTATTATTATTATTATTATTATTAAATCCAACAAAAATGTAAAGAACTTCTAACTAAGGAGAGAAGCAAGTATTTAAATAAAAATAATTCAGGAAACTTGTCTTAAGTTGTAACATATCTAAGAAACATCTCAGGAATTTTGAACAGGATTCTACTCTAAATCAAAGGGAGCATTATGACTCTCTTGCAAGACAATGATTGCATGAAGTGTGCATAATAATTATTTGCTGGTGAGCCATGTGATCAAGTCAAAATGCAGGGCTGGGGAACTGCTGTGTGCCAGGAATTAATTTTCACCCCCGAAGCCCTGTGTGGGCCCCACCTCCTGATTTTGGTCTCCAAACTGACTGAAAATCAGCCTTAAAAATAAACAAGAGTCTACCTATAATTTATATTTCTTTCTGGGTTTTTTTGCTTGAAAATTGGGTTTTATTACTGCATCAGGAAAATATTTGAGCATTTGGAGACAGGCTTTTTGACTGAAAAACTTTTAAAAGATTGGGCGTGGGATCTTTATACTACAAACATTTGTAGGCTGTATGAGGCTCATGAATCACCTGTTCCTTACTTCTGTTTTTATGTTATAAACTGGAACAAGAAAAATAAGAGTGTGCAATACACAGTGGAAGAGTGCATGATTTTATATGCTTAAGGTCCAAGGCTCAAACTATGGAATAAAAACAAGCAATCATAGTAGACAGAGAATTCTGTTTTACTTTTGTCAGGTTTTTCTTTGTGAAGCAAGCAGTTTTCTTCTAAATGTGGATAAAACTGTAAATCTGTGCCAGGGCTGTGCAACTTCACATCTAAGGGTAAGCACTGCAAGATTGACAACTGCTCTGCATGTTTAAAACGAATAAACAAACAAACTACCTGCACATTAAACTTTGCTTGCAAAAGTAAAAGGTTCTAACCTGATGTTCACTTGACCATTTTTCTCGATTTGTATGTTTGTGAATGTTATTGTTCTCAGGCTGGCCTCCCTTCATCTTATAAGTGCCCAGAGCATTTTGATCAAGAATTATGTTGGCCTTGTATGCTGCAGATCATTTGTATTTGTATGCTCTCACTGCAAACCTTTTCTTCCTATTTGATACTGTGTTCAGTGTATCTTTAGTTTAGAAGAAGCTTGTTTACAAAAACTCATAATAGAATGCTTAAGTGTCCTTGCAGTGTTTATAAATTAGGAATGTGAATGGCAAGTACTTGGCTCTGCTGCAGTGACCCTGCCCTTTGCTCTGCCAGTTCTACAAGGCAACAGATGCAACTAGGGAGGAAGCAGTCCTTTAGATATCCTGGTTCCAAACTGTTCAGTGGTTTGTAAGTAAGAACAAGCACTTTGCATTGTTCCTGGAATTAAACTGAGAACCAGTGTAAATGAAAGATAATTAGAGTAATAGATATGCTGAACAGCAAGGTTCAGGGGTAATTCTGGAACATGGCTTTTGTACTTGTTTAAATTTCCAAATGTTTTTTTAAAAAAGAATTCTTATGTAGAACATGTTTTAGTAATTCAATCTGGATTACTGGACCATGATTGGGCATGTGAAATATTTAATGCCTTGTTCCTCTAGAGCAGGGGTAGGCAACCTTTCCCCTTTAAGGGCCGAGGGATTTCAGCTCCCAGAAGACTCAGCCATGTTGGCCAATAGTCCCATGTTGGCCAATAGCTCCTGGGATTCTGGGACCTGAAGTCCTTCGGCCCTTAAAGGGGAAAGGTTGCCTACCCCTGCTCTAGAGATTGTATTTGAACAACCTTCATATCATGCTAGTAGCTCAAACCATGGTAGACATTTGGCTTCAAAGAACTCTTTCTCTGCTCTTTCTCACACAGAGGCAAAATCCTTTTTTTAAAAAATGAATCCAAACCTTCAGTGTTATATGATCAATAAAGAATCAAAATTCTTATCTTCTGTTCGTGCCACCTGTAATTGGTTGAAATATGCCCCAGTAATTTCTCTTTTCATATTTGTTGGCTTACTTTTTACTTCACTGTGCAAAAGTGGTCTCAATGATCTTGCACAGAAATCAAGATTTCTGACCAATTGTAAACTATTGTGCCTTCCAGGGTAGGAAAAAATTCCTGTTACTAATGGAGAAAAGATTTCAGATTCTAAGGAAAAGTTAATTCATATAACTTGCTTTTCCTCTCTTGAACTACCGGTACATCAGTATTGACTTTATGACAGTTGATGAAGTTTTTTTAAATTATACATTGAGCAGTGAACAAACTGCAGAACAACAAAACAAAGTGCTCTGAGGGCTTACGTCCATTGTCATAGCACATAATGTTTCAGCAAAATTGTTTCTAGGTCTTTCACCCTTCCTCATTTCTGCTGAGCACAGCTGTGAACATCTGCCCTCTTTGCTTGGTCTCTCCATTTTCACTGTCCTCTCAGATTCTTCCTGTAGGCATCCCTTCATAGCCATTTTAAGGCTCCTTTCATAGGCATACCTAGGTTCCACTGCCTCCCAGGCTCCTTTTCATGATCTTAGCGGCTCAGAACAATGGAGAGAACTCCTTAGAGCAGGGGTAGGCAACCTTTTTGAGCTGGGGGGCTGGGTTGCTGTCCCTCAAACAATTGGGGGGGCCGAAGCAAATAAATAAATAAATATGCATGCACACTCTCTCAGCCCCAGAAAAGCCCCTGTGGAGATTTTGCCAAGAAAACCCCAAGAACAAGTAATAACAACAATAATCAATATCATCATGACGGGGGTCGGCAGCGGCGGCGGCAGGACCGGCCCAGGGCCGGTCCAAAGGCCTCAGGGGGCCGTATCCAGCCCCCAGGCCGTAGGTTGCCTACCCCTGCCTTAGAGTGACAATAGCTTAGCACATAGAAAATAACAAAGCAATATTGCCATAGTCCTTTCTGATAACTTACTTTCTTTGTGATGCAGTCAGCTGCCCTGTAATTGCCAATGAGGGGTAGTGGGCTTCATTACTGTTCAGTGCATTACAAAATAATTTTTTGTAGTAGTATAGAAACATTGAATTTATTAGAGCAGATATATGTCAGGACTTGCAATGTTTTGATGCTTTAAAAAGAATTGTCTCAGTGCAGCCATTTTGTATTGTATTACTCCTCCTAGATCTATACATACTGCCTCTAAGTGCTAGAATCTTCTGTAATTTGTTCTTCTGCATAACTCACAATGGACAGTGCAGTAAACATACGACTTCTGTTTAAATGGAACTCTATAAATCTTTCCGTCCAGTATATCAGTTACAAGAGGGAGCATCTTGCCGAAGGAATGGCTTATAATGGATGCAGTGAAACACAATACATTGTATGCAGTAGTTAAATATTAATATGCATAGGCAGTGTTTAAAGCTCAGGAATGAATCTTACTGAGGATGAAATTTCAAAGCACTTGGAAGGTTTCATAATGAGGCTTCTGGATATAGTAAGCTCTGTCTTATCAAAGGCAGTCACTCTTTTGTGAACTATGTCAACAATTAAATGAAAATGTGTTTCTTGAAAAGGTTTTGCTGACACACAATACTAAAGAATTTCAACTAAAGGGTCTTCTCAGGTCCTTTTTAATTACCTAAAAATGTAACTATGGTCTTTAATAGGGAACCAGATTGGCCATTCTGAAAGATCATTTGTACTTTTCACTTGTCTTTCTCTTTTCTTTCTGTCTTTAAAATCATATGGATGCCCTTTTTTCAGACAGTTCATTAAAACTAATTGAGGATATCTCAATGAGAGGTGTGGTTAATTTTAAGATTATCTTTCTTTATAACCACAGCCATCTGGAGGATTCAGTTTCTTCAGGTAATGATAAGGAAGCTGACCCCCTTTTATTCTTTGGAACATAGTATTTTGGAAACAAAATCCACATGGATATAGTGACTTAAGAGAGCTGAAGCTGCAGGGTCTGAGTTAATTATAGTGTGTAATATTCTGTCTTCCATGTCTCATGCCTGTAAAGTCTTAAAATGGGTAGTGTGAAATTTAGATCTTCATTTTTCACACATAGTTTTGTTTTGCTGTCTCTAGAATGGGCACTGGATTGGGAAATTAATCCAAATGGAAAATACCATTGCTATGTATCTAGATAACCCACTGTTTATTCCTGATTTTGTAGCTTATTTGTTTGTGACAGTGTGTGCTGCCCATTAGTGGTGTTATCAATCAAGGTCTTTTAATTGATAAAGTGTTCCAGAAACTGATTTTGATAAGTTAATCTATAGATGTTATGACAAGGACATTTTTGGGGGGGTTAGATAGCAGTGTAACTGATTGGCTGTAGATGTTTCTGACACATCCTGTCAAAATGGGTTATTCTATCTGAAACCAGTATGGTTACAGATGAGAATGATCCTGAAAAACATCATTCACTTTTACTTGTGACATCCATCACCTCCTAATTACTGCAATTTTCAAGTAAGAAACACATTCTCCTTATTGTCTCTCAAGAGAGTTGATTGTCACTGATGTAACCTGGCTGTGCTGAAGTGACATGGAAACTAATAGGATTAATTTACTAGATTCAGGGCACACCTATGCTTCAGGCTGAAATACATTGCTTTAACTTTCAGGCATTTTTTAAAGTTTATATATCAGTCATTTGTGCTGACACTAGCACTGCTAAATTGAGCATAGTGGTAGGACTGAACATCCTTGTATTCACATTAAATATTAGAGCCATTTTTGTTGATCAGCTTTATAGGAACATACCTCATAGCACAGAAATGTTTACCTTCTAACCAATGAAATAAATACTTCTTATATTTTTATTAGAATTATGAAATGTATGGATATATCCCATGGTTGTGTAATGGTATTAAATACTTGAAATGAAAAGGGCAAATTGAAAGAAGAGAATTTAAGAGTCTCATGATTTTTAAAAGAAATATCCACTCAAGACCATTTCAAATAGGAATACCATTAGCCAATTTGAAAGTCCTAGCTAGTTAAAGGACATTTTCTACACATGTAAACAACAGTTAACAAGCTTTTATTAAGTATCCATTGTGAAGAAGTGGTCACTGACCATGCTTCATTTCCTGGAATTTTAAGAGCTTTATGTGATCAGTTGGGCAAGTAAATCCATTTCAAAGGGGCGAAGCAGACAGGCAGAAAGGGATGGTCTCTGGCCGCAATTGGGCTGGGATTGCAGTGACTGCATGGCCTGCTCCCAAAGTGGGTCATGGCCAGAAGTGGGTTTAAATCAACTCCTCAGCAGCTTTGGGCTCTGTTTCGTGACGTCAGAGTAGCTTCTGGTCACTTTGGGGGTGTGCATAATGTAAATGCCATGCCCCCAAAGCAGCTGGAGGCTGCTTCTTTTTGCCCATGGAAACCTACAAAAGTGGCATACTGATTTATTATTTGTTCTTTACATATATTTGCTGCTATATTCAGTTCTTTCCAGGTCTGCTGGCAAGTATATGGAGGAAAAATCTTGTATGTATGTGATGTTTCTCTTACTGTCTGTATATATATGAATGGCATAATAATGTTAACAGTCTTTGAGAAGTGGCAAACCAGGATTATGTGTATTTTGTATGGAAAAAAAATAGGAAAAATGTGTACATAATTACCTATGCAGTGGATATTTGCAATATATCTTTGCTCATTTAGAAATGTAGTAATGCTGCTTGTAACATTTAGTTGTAGTTTATGAGTTAAGGAATGAGTTTGACTTTTTAATGTGTATTGCCATACTATCTTTTTCCTAAGACTGGAACAACACAAGCGATCCAAAGATAACAAGTTGTGAAGCATTTAGTAATTATAAGAAACAGTTTTTTGTCTTGAAAAAAATGTGTACGGTATATATTTACACATTTAATGTTATTGTTTAAAGTGCTGGGTTTGATTGCACAGTCTGGTAATGACAGTAATTAAATAACCTGATAATAGCAACAGCATTCATTTCTACCACAGATGAGTGATACTGACTTCCTGAGACAGAGAGCACCACTACATTGGCACTCATTTGAAATTCAGGCCCAAGGGTAAAATCTACTATCCATAAATGATGCAGGAGTGGGTGGCTCTTACTTCTCTGCTAAATACATTGCTAGTTTCCCCCTGGCAGGTGTAAATTGGTCAATTAATGTGCTCCTGCTGGGCATAGACATAGACATCTGTTACACCATCTACCAACCATGAGACCCAAGCACTTCTAGCATTTTTTCTTTGCATTTTTTCTCTGTCTATCTTGTAAGTTTAGACAGTGTTTTTCCCCACCTGCAGTAGATGTTTTCCAGCCTGATCAGGGCAATGTGCATTGCATTTTTGTTTTTAAATGATGGACACTGGGTGAGAATGTCAGGGGAAAGTATATTCTTAATTGCTATATCCCTCCTTGGAGCATATACAGCAGACTGCTATAAGATGCTTTGGCCTATATTCATGGCCTATATTCTTAAAAGAGGGTGAAATATCAATGTTTGCAAAGGTACATATAATGAGATCTTATAAGAGTGACCAAAAACTGTTCACACTAGCTGAACTCATTCAGTAACTTACTTTTCTTAGCAGGAATTCATTAATGCCTGAAAGAGAAAAAATGCAGCATCAAAGGCAACCACTGTCCTGTTCTCTTGCCACACAGAATGAGTCTTTCACAAATAAAAATGCTCTACCGATTAATTAAAGGCTTTTAATGCAGTGGATAATCCTACAGGAGGAATGAAGAGAGGCAGTATTTGCTCCTAACCTGCCCCCTGTCTTCCAAGGGGTCCTCCAGCCTTCTGGAGCATACCTTCCAGCAGTGTAGGTGGAAGAATGAGTCAGTGAAATTTATCTCCCTTCCCTTCTACTGTGGAAGTGTATTCAGCATCTAAGCCAGTCGCCATACAACTACGTTATAGCTGGAAATAAGGTGTTTCCTTCTTCACTGCCAACATTGTATTCACACAGCGTTATCCAGTGAAGCAATCTCAAGTTATCAGGGGCCTTTTACATTTTGTCCTGCAAGGCAGCCTGTTGTGAAGAATCAGCACAAGAATTTGTAGTTAAAATCACTTGGATCCAGTCTGACTTGTTCTGTAGTTGATACAGGTCCTGTGGATGTAACCTTGGCCCCTGTTTGTCTTATTTTTATCGGATACATTTCAGTTTGTGCAACTTGAGACTATGGTCAGGATCAGAGGCCGGCAACCTACGGCCCCCAGGCCGGTTCCGGCCCAGGTTGCCGGACTTACCGGCCCAGGCGGACCGCTGCCGCCGCCACACGTTTTTTCATCTGTGTGGCCGTGCGCGCCGCGGCCACCATTTTGAATTTCAAAATAGTGGCCGCAGCGCGTTTGTGAATGTGCAGGAGTACTGCGCATGTGCAAACGAGTCGCAGCCGCCATTTTGTTCTCCAAAATGGCGGCCGCGACTCGTTTGTGCATGCACAGTACTGCTGTGCGTGCGCAAACGCGTTGCAGCCACCATTTTGGAATTCAAAATGACGGCCGCGACATGCACAGCGGCGGCTGTGGCCGTGTGCGCTGCGGTAGAGGTGCACGCAGGGGGGCGCGTGTGGCGATGGGGGTGCACAGAAACACAGTAAGGATAAAGAGATTCACTACAATGATCAATGTAGAGAAATAGAAGCCAACAACAACAAAAGGAGGACACAAGACCTTTTCCACAAGATCAAAAAAATCAAAGAGAAATTTAAACCAAGGGTGGACATGCCCTACGATCAGAAAAGGAACATAATACACAACCATGAAGAAATTAAAAAGTTGAGAATATACACAAAAGAGATATACGAAAAATATGAACGGTGAAATGACACATTGGAAGACGAATCTTACAAAGATGAACCCCAAATTTTGGATGGTGAAGCAAAAGCTGCACCATAAGCAATTGTGAAGAATAAAACACCAGGAGGAGATGACATACCAATAGAAATGCTGCAATCCACAGAGATGAACTCAAGTATAGTTCTAACTAAATCTGCCAAAAATTAGGGAAAATGAAACAGTGGCCCGGAGATTGGAAGTGATCAATATAGATTCCTTTCCACATAAAAGGAGACAGAAAATATTTCAGTAGTTACAGAATCATTGCACTAATTTCCATATAAGCAAAGCTATGCTCAGAATTCTGCAGCAGATACTCCAAACACATATGGAGTGAGAAATCCCAGAGGTGCAAGTTGGATTTACAAAAGAAAGAGGCACTAGAAATCACATTGCAAGCATATGTTGGATAATGGAATGTACCAGGGAATTCCAGAATAAAATCTGCATGTGCTTTATTGATGACAGCAAAGCCTTTCACTGCATAGGTCATGAAAAGCTATGGCTTACTCTTAGAGGAATTAGAGTGCCACAACATCTAATTGTCCTAATGCATAACCTTACTCGGGACAAGAGGCTGCTGTTAGAACAGACTATGGAGAAACAGAATGGTTCCCAATCGGCAAAGATGTCAGACAAGGCTGCATACTATCGCCCTATTTATTCAACCTGTATGCAGAAAATATTGTTTGCACAACAAGCTTAGAGTCAGAGGCAGGAGTGAAGACTGGGGGAAGGAATGTTAACAATCTACAATATGCAGATGACACAGTACTACTAGCAGAAACCAATAAGGACCTGGAACAATTACTGAAGGTCAAGGAGGAAAGTACCAAGGTAGGCTTAATGCTTAACATTAAGAAAACAAAAGTAATTTCCATAGAAGATCTACAAGAATTCATCCTAGTCAACAGGAAAACCAAAATAACCAAAGAATTCCCGTACCTTGGATCACATCTTTACCAGAACAGAGACTGTAGTCAGGAAATCAGAAGAAGACTAGGAATGGGAAGGGTAGTTATGAAAGAACTGGACAAGATCCTAAAGTGCAAAGATTATAACTCTGAAAACAAAATTGAAGATAGTACAAGCAATTGTTTTCCCCATCATCATATGTGAATGTGAAAGTGGGACATTGAAAAAAGCTGATGGAAAGAAAATCAACTGATTTGAAATGTAGTGCTGGAGAAGAGTGCTGAAGTACCATGAATGGCCAAGAAGACAAACAACTGGGTTCTAGAAAATCCCTGGATGACTAAATTGAGACTGTCGTACTTTGGCCACGTCATGAGAAGGCATGAATAATTAGAAACGACAATGATACTTGGAAAGAGAGGAAGACCAAAGGCCAGATGGTTTGACTTGATCAGGGAGGCATTGGGTCCGAGCCTGCAGGTCCTGAGCAGGGCAGTCGAGGAAAGGGACTCTTGGAGATGTCTCATCTACAGGGTCACTATGAGTCAGAGTAGACTTTGGGGCAGTTAATAACGAAACAAGAAGGAGAAAAAAATGCTTCTCAGATATAAATATCATATACCAAAAGGCAATCAACAGCTGTAACATTTCCACTATAGGAATATGAGAGGCTTCCTTACAACTGTCAGATTATTGGTCCTTCAATTCCAGCACTCTTGGCATTGACTGGAAGTGGCTGTCCAGAGTTCTAGGCAGGATTTTTTTTGGGGTGGGGGGTGGGGATGGCCCTACCTGGAGATGCCAAGGATTGAATGTGAGACCTTGTGCATGCAAAACATGTTCTGCCACTGAACTAAAGCCCCTTCCAATTTGAAATAAATATCTACTGACATCTGTCTGTCTGTCTATATATCTATCTCAGCTCAGCTCAGCTCAGCTCAAAAAAGGACCCATAGAATTATGTTTTAAAAGCTGCTTGTTTCTGTGCTGCTTTGGCAGCCCATATACTAAATTGATATTTTTCCCCAGGAATGAGATGTAGAAGATTAGTATAGCCCCTATACAAGGATAACCATGCAGACTTGAAAAGCATTCCATATTAACAGAAAAAAGGAAAACCACTGTTTCAGAGTATGGAGAAGTACTGATGCATTTAGATGTTAGGATTATTGCAGTGTAAAAATAAGGGTATTGATGGATTATTATATGTGGTTTTTATATCTGTGAAGCAAATTTTTCCCCTGGAGAAAATATGCTATTGGAAATATCGTAGATAAATTTTGTCTACTGGTTCTGCATTCCGTCCCCCCCCCCCCTTTTATTTGTTTGAACCTGTGCCATGTTACCTAGTTCATGAGAGGCCATGGGAAGAAATCAATAGAGACTTGTGCTACATATATTTAAGAACTACTGCCAGTCAGATTAGATCAGTGGTGCACAACATGAATTACTCTGAGGGCTGCTTCTATATTTTTATTAACTCAGCAGGACCACACTGCTATATTAGTGGTAGAAAAGCATTTTCCTTACATTTTAACCCATTCTGTGTCATATCCTTTTCTTCACTGCATTCCATCACATGCTCTTTGTTCTCTTTGTTGCCTACCTGTCAGATAGCTACCTTTTTCATGCCATCATATGCATCTCTTACTATTCCATCTTGAATGTAAGAGGAACCTTCTTGGGTAAGTCCAAAGTCCACCCAATTGAATAGTCTCTTTTAACTGTGGTTAGTCAACTGTCCTCAGGAAGCCCATAGACAGAGCGTGAAGGCCATGGCCACTAACTGTCTACTCACACCATAATTTTAAAAACTTCCATCATCTTAAACCTTTGCTTCTGGTGTGTGTGTGTGTGTGTGTGTGTGTGAAAATTTGGGAACGCACTGTTAAATGGCTGATCATGCGGGTTTTCTGCAACATCAGTGTTTGGCAGAATTTCAGGTGGCTGAGGCAGGAGAAAAGGATTGAGAGTGTGTATGTCAGAAGATAAAATAGAAGGAACATGATCTTAGCTGGATCTTGTGCCTTGCCCAGTCCTTTTGTTTGGGAAGAAGTGATGTGATTTCACTTCTGGTTAACAGAGTTTGAAATATTTGGAGACTGTAGTTTATGGAACAGTTACTGCACTGTATACAATAAACAGATACACTAGAAATGTAGACTTGACTCCTCTCTTCTAAGTTTCTTTTTGGTTTGGCTTATGGACTGTCTACACTGCCTTTGCTAAATTTGCTTTCCCAGCATGTTTGTATTGTATTCCACAAATGCAATCGACCCCTGGTTTTTAGGCTCAATAACTACTTCAGGTTGCCTTTAAGCAGGAGTTGGCAATTATGGACCGCTGAATGTTTTTGAACTAGAATTCTCAACATAGCTGTGCTGGCTAGGGCTTCTGAAAGTTGTAGGCCAAAATATCTAGAGAGCCACAGTTTCTATCTCTGTCTAAGGCCTTTTTTTTCATTCTTACTTTCATTCCTGACCTATGAATCTTTCAGCCCCCTCCTTTAGGAGATTCTTTTACATCTGAGTGGATGCACCTTCAGTGGCTTTATCCTATATTTCCAGATTATGTGAAACCAACAGCTGTAGCTGTGTTACAGGTAGTGTTATTATTTAGCTGCTAAGGGTGCATCTACACTGTAGAAACAATGCAGTTTGACACCACTTTAACTGCCATGGCTCCACCCTACAGAATCCTGGGATTTGTAGTTTTACAGTGTCTTTAGCCTTCTCTGTCAAAGCATGTTGATGCCTCACAAAATTAAAAATCCCAGGATTCTTTAGGATGGCACCATGGCTGTTAAAGTAGTGTCACCTGCGTTATTTCTTCAGTGGAGATGCACCCTTAGTTATTATGGTTGTCTATTGTGCCTTTATGTAGATGTGCCTTTTCTAACTGGCTGAATGATGATTTAGAAGCCAGGAATGAATAAGACCCCATGCTTCCTCCTTGTATCTTCTCACAGTCTAAAGCTGGTTACACACTTGGTTAATAAGTTGAAATTACAAGAGCTTGTGATGTTATGTTTGAAAATGAATTAAGTAATGTTGATTATTAGAAATTGGAAACTTAATTCACTAGAATAAACACTAATAATGGAATTTTTGAATTTTGTTGGTTGTCACTTTAAACTGTTAGACTTGGGCCAGGCCATGGGATTTTCAGACAGTGGCATGGAGGTAGTCACTCTTGACCTTAGGAAGTACATTTCCTTACTGGCTCCTTCAACAGTCGCTTTTTGTCCATTTAGGGTTGCCTTCCTTCATCTGGAATTTTCCTTATTTGGACTACAACACTCATGATAGGGTCGTTGCCTGTAAATCATGGGAGTTTAGCACATCTGAGAACTGTTAGGTTAGGGAAATCTGTCCCAAAATCAGTTCGTCATCACTCATCTGCATCACTCTTTTCTTTCCAACCACACTTTACTCTTGTTTTTAAAGGTTAATTGGGAATGATTTATTTCAATTAGAGAGTACTGATCCACTGCATGTACAACAAGAAGTGGATAGATACAAAAATTGACCCTCTTCCTCCAGAAAGTCTCCAAACACCTTCCTTCCATGCAGGCTTGCTGGTGGGCATTATGAAAAGGTCCTGGCTGCTTGAGACCCTTGGTGTCTGCTAAGGAAACAAATCAGTTTCTCTTAACCCCTGTTCCCTTCCAAGACTCGCCTTTCACACCTTCTTTTCCATTCTTGTTTTTTAAATTCTTTATTTTTATTTTTCAGCTTTTTGTCTGCTCCCCAAGCAAACTAGTTGACCTGGCCTCCAAAAGGTTCTTTCTATTCCCCCTTTTCCTTTCTGCTGACGTCTTAAAGAAGTCACACAGATTAGGCTGCCCAACAACAAACCCACAGTTCTAATATTTTTTTCTCCTGAGGCAGCAGGCCTTACAGTTTTACTGAATGTGAAGGAGAGACCCCTCCTCTTACAGATTCCAATAGCCTAATTTACTAAAGCATATTGCAAACTTCAGTATTAACTAAGGAATCTAGAAAGTTAGGTAAAATCATGGAGAGAGAAAAATGAATCAGTTAATACCAAGCACAGAACATTTCACATAGTTCCCTGTTTGTGATTTAGTAGCTATCTGAAGTTTAATTAAACCAGGATGCAAGAGCTTAGGAAGGGAGAGAGTCTGGAGAACATGGTCCTGTATTTTGTTCCTGGCTTCTAAAATGGTAAGTTAGCTAAACTTGGAACTGTATGTCCAATCCAGTATTGTCTTGCAGTCTGGACTTAATACTGGCCAAAAATTGAGGATGTCATCTTGTTGCAAGTCTAATATCTGTTGCTACTTATTAAATGATGTTAGTATGCATGGTGTATGCTTCCAAAGTAGTAATTTTTAATTTTATTCTTTCCAATTTAATATGAGCTTTTTAATAATGTAGAACTTCAGAGATAGAAGCAATGCATTTGCATATGCCAGCTACACACCATCAGGTTTGTGTCTTTATACATCCTGTGCTTTAGTATCAAAGCCTGTTTTGTTGTTGTTTTATTTAATAGCACCCAAAGGTGCAGTTGGGACATCACAGAAGGCATAAAGAGACACAGTTGCTGCACTAAAAGCTTGTAATCTAAATTTAGGATTGACGTAATATGTTTGGATGAGAAAAATTGCTTATGTGTGGGGTGTGTGTCTGTGTGTGTGAAAGAGAGAGGGAGAATGAGCTCTGTTGGAAAATAGGTTGCTTACTTAGTTGCAAAGCTACTATATATGATGCCTGAATAGGAAAAAAAATGGTTGGTGAAAACTATCACAGTTAATTGACTTGTAATAACTTAAAGGAGTAACATCTTGCAAGAGAGATTGGACAATTAGAAAAATGTTGAAGCCTATTCTGCTTTGGAAAGGGCATTCTTGACTCCATCTGTGAGAGCAGCTGTCAGGAAAGAGAAGATGGTATCCAGAGCAGTTAGAGGTGTCTTCTAATGTAAAAAAAATAATAATAATAAGTGAGAAACAATAAAGCTGTCCAGGAATAAGGCTTTAATAAGATCCTCTAGTCCTGTGTCCCACTTCACAGAACACAGTCAGGGCTGTCAGAGGACAGTTCTCTGTTTGAGGGCATCCTTTGTATGAAGGGATGTCCATTTTGAGTCAGGTTTAAAGATCAAGAGCTATAGAAAGCCAGGAGAGCAGCAGTCTTGAAGCAGTCTGCTTCAGTTAGCGTCTGGGAAGAGACTGAATGGACTGGCACATGGGTTGTCTGGGTAAATTCTTCTTTACTATGGTGAGATATATTTTATTTCTACTGAAATCATACTAATTATTTCTAAATTTGTATCTACTCAGATAAATCACCATTTTCAACTTCTATGGAGATTTGTATCTCTTTATTTTTTAAACAATGCATAAGTACTCATCCGTAAACTTATCCATACATCTAGATCATCTCAGCTTTCCCCATCTCTTTGTGTCAAATTTAGTGGTGCTGTGTAGTGTTTTGTGTCCTACTATCAGCTTCTGTGATCTTAGCAGCATCTGACTGGTACAGGGTTAGTTCCCACGTGCTGTGCTCTGTAATGACTGGATCCAAGTATCAGGTTAATGCTAATTAATCTTTGCTGATACTGTGTTTTGGTGTACATAATGTCCAAGTGTCACCCTGAGATCTTCTGATATAGGGTGGGATAAAAATATTTAAATAAATAAATAAACAAATATATACAGGGATAGAAGGGGATATAATGTTTCTGCAGCAGCTTACAATGTGCTGCTGCATACAAAATTCAGATCTTCTGTACATTTGTAGTCTCTGGCTTTAAAACAGGGTGGGAATCATATGGTTCTCCAAATGTGTTGTTGTTGTATGCCTTCAAGTTGTTTCCAGCTTATGGCAAACCTATCGTAGGGTTTTTTGACAAGATGTTTTTTCAGAAAGTTGTTTGCCTTTGCCTTCCTTTGAAGCTGAGAGAGTGTGACTTGCCCAAGATCACTGAGTGGGTTACCATGGCTGAGTGGATCTCCAGAGTCATAGTCCAATGCTCAGACCACTATACTATGCTGGCTGTGCCTCTAGATGTGACCAAATGGCAACTCCCAGCATTCCTCACCATGGAGTATGATGGCTAGAGCTGATGGCCATTGCATAACTTTATGAGGGACACTTGATTCCTTTACTTTAAAAAGTAGAGTTGAAAGTGAAAGGATGCTGCTGCTAAATCTTATGACTGGAAGATATAAATATGGTTTCAGTGGCTGGGGTCAGGGCTTCATTCTCCTGTATAACTCCTAAAAATTGCAGAATAAGACTAATAGATTATGCACTTCAAACAGTTCTTGGCATTGCATAAAATTCTTGGGTTGAAGGTTTATTTCCTTTCAAATAAAAACAAAACCAGTTAGACATTTATGCTAATCTGAGTCCTGTTTTGTCTGATTGACAGCAGATCTTCCAAGGCTTTTGGGAGGGGTCCTTTTAACTGAAGACACCATAAATTAAATTTGGAGTCATCTCCATGCAAAGTATTTGCTCTGAATTGTTAACCCTCTCCAAATCTTGCAGTGTGGATCATCTCTTTGAGGAGGGAGTTGAACAGAGGACTGTTTAATGATAAGAGACTGCTAAATGTAGGTGTGCCACAGTGATTCCCAAACTTTGGTCCTCCAAATGTTTTGGACTTCAGCTCCCAGAATTCCTGACTGTTGGCCAAGCTACCTGAGGGTTCTGGGAGCTGAAGTCCAAAAGACCTGGAGGACCAAAGTTTGGGAATCACTGGTGTGCCACATCCATTGATCCTTTTTGTATCTTTTAAACCTTCAGAAAGCAAGGGAAAGGATGCTGCCTCTGTCTCTGTCACCCAATGCTTCTGTATCCTGTTTTCTACCCTCTGCAGTGAAACAAAATTGACTATAATTGTTGGTAAGAAAGACTAGAGGAAGAAAGGAGTAGGAACGTAATAACAAGTACTTTCCCCCCTCCTGTTTCAATATTTTAATGGATATAGGCACATTCTCTAGTTGTGATATTGCAGTTACATTGTGCAAGGAAAATGAGATGCAGTAATTTTGGTTACCTCATCTGTTAAGAGTATCAGCACAGACACTGAAACCCTAATGCAGGGGTAGGCAACCTTTTTGAGCTGGGGGCTGGGTTGCTGTCCCTCAGACAATTGGGGGGCCGAAGCACCAATATGTATGTGTGTGTGTATGTGTGTGTGTATATATATATATATATATAAAATTTAAAAAAATATGCATGCACACTCTCTCAGCCCCAGAAAAGATTTGTGGAGATTTTGCCAAGAAAACCCCAAGAACAAGTAATAACAACAATAATCAATATCATCATGGTGGGGGGGGGGGCTGCGTCTGGCCTCTGGGCCTTAGGTTGCCTACCCCTGCCCTCATGTCTTAGCTTATATTTGCAGTTTGCTTCTGCACTTGGGGAATGAGGCAATTAAGAATTCCTATAAAGCCTAAACGTGTCCTGCTTAAAATCCCATAGATGTGCCATGGATGGAGACAAGATTAGTAAGATGGGGAACGGGGGATTCTAGACAAGCTTTTCTTCTCTGAAACATTTGCCATTACTTTCCTCCTCCCCAGAATATAATATTTTTTGATCTTTTGGAAGCCTGAAATCCAAAGTATCCATCAACTCCCTATAGACTAATTTGTGGGCAAGGCCAGAGCCAGCATAAAGTCCTTTGCAGAGAGAATGGAAGAGGCCATCTGTCAGTGCTGTTCCCTGTTGCTTTCCCACTGATTTGTGCCATGTGTATACATGTGTGTTTAGTTTAGATTGAACCTATCTTCTCCCAGATATCACAGTGAAGTGGAATGTGGAATATGGATATTATGTGGCTGCTAATGTTTTAAAAATGTTACTGAAAATACAGAAAGTCAAGGTTAATTCTTGGAACCTTTCCTCTTCTTTTCCTTATTACAGAACTTGGCCTTATTTACTGTGAATGTATACAATTGCTGTTAATTCTTCATAACATGTATTTGTATGATCATGCAAATGCATAATTTTGAAAGAGAGACTCAATTTTGAAGACTGATTAGCAATCTGCTTTCTTTTTCAGCTGAAGGTTGGGGGCAGAAGTCCAATTCTCTGTTTATTTTGAAGAGGGAATTGGAGGTTCTTGTTTTCCTCAGCCATTAGATAAGCAATTTGACTAAATAGCAGTTTTAATCAGGTTTAATGACGTCTTCTCTGCATGTAAGAGTCCATAAGATATTTAAGTATAAAGGTCTGTTGTAATTAGTTAGGTTATTAAATTTGTTTACAGATCATAAGGTATGGCTTTCCTTTGATAATGGTGTAGCATTGACCTTTATTCTTAGTTAAAAGTTAATTAGGGAATACATAACAAAGTTACCCCTGTTGCTGGTTGGGATGTGTTACACTGTGCATGCTTACTGAAGGGGAATATTAAGGTATCCAGTTTTAATACATCATGGATAACAAAAACAATGTGTGTCTGTTTTCAGATGCACTAAGTTGTACAGGTGGATGTCTGGTTTCGTGGGGGATCTGTTCTGGACCCCCTTGTGAAAATGGAGATTTGCCAATATCCAAACCCCATAGGCTTGAATGGGGCACACCTCATTGATTTTAACGAAGGTCACTCTCTGTGAATATTTGTGCACCACAGAAAGGGTGTCCTACTTGTGGCGGCAGCAGTGGCTTCTCTCTGCTGCTTTGGCGCAGTGTGTGTAAAAGCTGTGCCGAAGACGCAGCCTTTTGCTGCCCACTGCGCGGTTGCTTGGGCAGTGTGATGCCAGCCTGGGGGTGGAGTCAGGGCGGCCAGCGTACGGTTGCCATGCCCCCATTCTGCCCCCAGGCTGGCCCTTTTGGTCGTCTGTACTGGCCCTAAATTGGCAGCGACTTATGTCTGATAACATCTGGGGATATCTCGGATCCAGGATTGAAGCCGGAAGAGGTAAACCGGCTTATTTGGGGAGCGATAATCTCCTACCTTTCTTGCCTTTTCATCATTTAGCAGTGATTCCTAAACTCTAGCCTTTCAGGTATTTTGGATTTCAGCACCCAGAATCCCATACCATTGGCCAAGATGGTTGAGGCTTCTGGGAATTGAAGTGCAAAACCCTTGGAAGGGCAGAGTCAAAACAACAGTATTTTGTATAAAACACAAATGAGATAATAGAATAATTATAATTCCATTCTACTTTCAGTGCATTTCCTTGTTTATTGACTAACACAACTACCTGTCTAGTGTCTCATAGTAGGAATAAAGCATTCTAGGGAAGACACTATGTATCTTCTAGTAGGCAATCTTGATGCAGGATATGTCTTGTGTTAGAAATGAAACATTTATAGTAATCAAGACAACGTGAAAGCTGGGAGAAATCAGGTGGAGGACTATCTTGTGAGAGCCAGTTGTTTTAACAGGTCATTCATTCATTCATTTTACTTATTTCTTTCTTTTATATGCTCCTTTTTCCCAGAAAGGGACCCAAGGTGGCTTATAGATTTTCATAAGGCAAAATTTACATCTGTGCATTAATGTGTTCCTCAAATGCTTACAGTTACGTATGATTCTGTACTATGAATAAGCTGCAGTTCAGTATGATAGAAGAGAGTGCTGATCAGTGTGGGAAACAGAATGCTGAGCAGGCAATTTAATACCTTCCAGATATTGTGGACTGCAAAACCAATCATCCCTGACCATTGGCCATGCTGGCTGGGGCTGATAAAGAGTTGTAAAATTTATTATCTAGAGGGCACAAGGTTGTGTCCATGTGGATTAAATAGGCCTTTTATCTAATCCACCAAAGATATTCATTGGTTCTTTGGTTCAATATGGTGTGTTGCAAATAATCTTCCCTTTCCATTACTCTTCTACATAGACGTTTCTGTCTTTTGTCTGTCTTTGATGTCTGAGTTTTTCTTTTGTGAACAGATTACATTTTGTATATCTCTGTTATGTTTCTTCCTTTCTCATCCATTACATAGAAAGGACTACTTGCAAGTGGTTTAGAGGGTCAGCAATTTTACTTGAAGCTATGTGCAATCTTGCACCTCTTACCCCTAGTTTTCCATTTTTTTATTCCCTTACCCCATTATATTTTTATGGTTACTTTATTACTAAATCTCAGCTAGAAGGAAGACACTGTAAGAAGAGGGGATAGCAAATGAGCTGTTATGGGATTATTTTTGTAAAACTTCAAAACAGACTAGGGATATTTACATAATGGGAATATATGAATTACAATTTTAAATTTTAAAAAAGTCACTGTGTGAGAGAGCATTAATATTAAGATGTGCACCCAGTCTTCACTGTATCTTGTATTTTCACAGGGATGAATTAATTAGGGCTTTATAGTATAGTGTCTTCTTTCTGTAGTTGATCTGACCTTAGTATTATTTAAACAAGCTGATGTATCTGCTCTATAAGATTCCAATCCTAAAACTGCTTTTACATGGGTAAATCCCCAATGGTTAGAAATGGTGCTACTTTCTATAGGCTGCCTTCCATGCTGGATATATCTTAAGTGAGGCTATAATCCTAAACATAATTGCTTAGAAATTTTTTGAAACAGTACTAAATAAATTCAACAGCCAAAAGTTGTATGCAGGTAACATAAAGTTATGTTCCAAAATATCCAAACACCACTAGTGTTAACAGTGATCCAAGTCACTGTCTTGATTTACAAATTTTCAAACATGTATTATCAAACATGTTTTTATACAGGCTTCCCTCACATTTTGATGCCTTGCTTTCTGACAGCTTGTCTTCCAGTGTTTGCAAATTACAAAAATTAATTTGACAGGGGTTTGTTAGTCCTTTTGTCAGTTCCTCTTGCCTATGAGACTTGCTTTGGACCACTCACACACACTTTGGTATATATATATATATATATATATATATATATATATATATATGTTAATTTAGCTTTTGCACACATTCAAAAGTGATATATAGTGTGTTACAGGGGAAGCTAAAGAATCCATGGGTTCCACTTTTCAACCGATTCCACTTTCTGACTGTGCTCCTGTCCCTAACTATCAAATAAGTTGGGGCTTTTTGTATTTAAAAAAGAAAAACTATTTGTTACATTTCACAAAGTGCTCTTGTAGCACCTGTGAGAATAACTGAGAGAAAGAAGTTTGTAACATAAGCTTGTCTAGACACAGGGCTTGTACAGATCAGCATAAAGAGCCGGCCTGGGGACAGAGTGGAGGCATAGCGATTGCACACTGGCCGCCCCAGCTCTGCCCCCACGCTGGCTTCATATCACACACCTCACCACACGGCGGGAGGTGTCACAGCACTCCCTTGGTGCAGCGTCTACACACGCTGCGCCAAAGGAGCAAAGAAGAGCCACTGCTGCAGCTAGGACGCCCTTTCTGTGGCACAAAAAAGAGCCGCTTTTTGCGGCTTCTTTTTGCACCACAGGAAGGCCAGATTGGGGCCACAGTGTGTGGTTGCCGCAGCCCCACTCTGGCAAGGAAAGAGGCAGTCTGTATAGCCCCTAAGGCTCCATCTGCACTGCAGAAATAAGCCAGTTTTACACCACCCATGGCTCAGTGTATGGGATTCTGGGAATTGTAGTTTGTTGTGGCACTAGAGATCTCTGATGAAGAAGGCCAAATGTCTCACAGAACTACAATTCCCAGAATTCCATAGCATTGAGCTGTAGTACCGTATTTTTCGGCATATAAGACGCTCCGGCATATAAGACGC
>CM034706.1:203946085-203966433 GCA_020142125.1 Phrynosoma platyrhinos | reverse complement strand
TTGAAGATGGGGACAATGTTTGCCCTCCTCTAGTCTGCTGGCACTTCTCCTGTTCTGCAGGAGTTCTCAAAGATTGTTGTCAGTGGCTCTGTGATTACATTTGCCAGTTCTTTTAATATCCTTGGATGTAGTTCATTTGATCCCGGAGACTTAAATTCATTTAGGTTAACCAGGTATTCCTGTGCTACCTCTTTACTTATTCTGTACTGCATTTCCCCTATTGTGTCCTCTGCTCCATTTCCCTCAGGTTGAACACCCTTTTCCTTTTGTGAGAAGACTGAAGCAAAGAAGGTGTTGAGTAGTTCTGCCTTTTCTCTGTCTCCTGTTAGAATTTCTCCATCTTCTCTGCACAGTGGCCCTACCATTTCCTTCTTCTTTCTTTTGCTATGGACATACCCAAAGAAACCCTTTTTATTGTGCTTAACTGCTCTAACAAGCCTGAGCTCATTCTGTGCTTTGGCTTTCCTGACTTTACCCCTACATGAGCTAGCTATTTGTTTGAATTCCTCTTTAGTGATTTCACCCCTTTTCCCCTTCTCATACATCTCCCATTTAAAATTTAGTTCAGCTGAAAGTTCTTTTGTCATCCAACCCGGTTTCTTGGGACTCCTCCCATTTTTCCTTCTCATTGGAACAGTTTGAGATTGTGCCTTCAGTATCTCCCTTTTGAGAAACTCCCATCCATCCTGAACTCCCTTCTCCTTTAGTATTCCTGACCATGGGATCACTCCCAGTGTTTCCCTAAATTTGTTGAAATCAGCTCTCCTAAAGTCTAGAGTGAGTGTTTGACTATGCCCAGCTTCTCCTTTCCACTGTATAAGAAACTCCAGGAGAACATGATCCCACCACTTGCACCCCATTGACCAGGTTATCCCTGTTGGTTAGGATCAGATCTAATATAGCTGATCCCCTTGTTTCCTCTTCCACCTTTTGGACAAAGAAATTGTATTCGAGGCAAGTGAGGAATTTGCTAGACCTTGAAGTATTAGCTGAGTTTGACCTCCAGCAAATAGGATAGTTGAAGTCACCCATCATTACTATATTTTTCCTTTTTGAGTGTGTGGCCATCTGTTCTAGAAAGGCATCATCCAATTCCTCAGTCTGACTTGGGGGTCTGTAGTAGACTCCTACTATAACATCCCTGTTGTTTCCTTCCCCTTTAATTTTTATCCAGATGCTCTCCACCTGATTTCCAGGATTTAACTCCTGGATCTCTTCACAGGTGTAAACATCCCTGACATATAATGCTATTCCTCCTCCTTTCCTGTTTGGCCTATTTCTCTTAAAAAGGTTATACCCCTCTATTCCTACATTCCAGTCATGAGACTCATCCCACCAGGTTTCAGTGATGCCTATTATTTCATATTTGCTTTGTTGTGCTAGTTCAAGTTCATCTTGTTAATTTCCCATGCTCTGTGCATTAGTGTAGAGACATCCAAGCACATTTGTTCTTCCCACTTGCTGCCTGTGTGAGGCTTTTTTCCTTCCACTGTTGTGCCCTTGCATCATTTGCCTTGTTCCCTCTATAACACTTTTACTATTATCTCTAGCCCATGATGTACTCCTGCCTTCCAAGATACCTTCCAAGATACTGTCTCTCTCCCCAACATGACTCAGTTTAAAGCCCTCCTGATCAAATGTTTGAGACTATTGGCAAAAACGCTTCTGCCAACCGGTGTGAGATATATAACTGAATACTAAAGTTAGAATTGTCCTTACCATTGTATTTCCTATTTCTATGTATGGTTGCAAAAGCTAAACAGTGATGAAAGTGGATAGGAAGAAAATCAACTCTCACCATTTGAGATGTGCTGCTGGAGATGAGTACCATGGACTGTTAAGAAAACATGGCCAAGTGTTTTCTTAAGAAAACAAATAAATGGATCCTAGAGCATGCATAATGGTTTGAACACTGGACTCTGACTCAGACCAGGGTTTGAATCCCCACTTGGCCATGGCATCCCACTCGATGACCTTGGGCAAGTCTCAAACTCAGACTCAAAAAACTCCAGGTTCATCTTCATCATAAGTCAGAAATTAGTTTTAGGTGAACATCGACAACAAGAGCAAATCAGTCCTGAACTCTCTCTAGAAGCCAAGATGGCTAAAGGGAGACTGTTGTATTTTGGCCATATCATGAAGAAAACACGACTCACTAGAAAAGATAAAAATGTTGGATAAGGTAGAAGGCAGCAGGAAAAGAAGAAGACCACATTACAGGTAGATGAACTCAATCAAGGAAGCTATGGCCCTGAATCTACAAGACCTGAACCAAGCTGTTGATGGTATGGGGGCTTGGAGGACTCTCATTCATAGGATCACCATAAGTCATAGTTGATTTGATGGCAGTTAACAGCAACAGCATGGATATTTTAGAAGAGGAAGCAGGGAAGATTAATATCATGATATTTTCTAGAACAGGGGTAGGCAACCTTTCCCCTTTAAGGGCCGAGGGACTTCAGCTCCCAGAATCCAAGGAGCTATTGGCCAACATTGGACTATTGGCCAACATGGCTGAGACTTCTGGGAGCTGAAGTCCCTCGGCCCTTAAAGGGGAAAGGTTGCCTATCCCTGTTCTAGAATGATGGACAGTCTGGTGTACTTTGCAGCTGATACTGGCTTTGTATGGATATTTACCTATAGTTTGATAACCCTGCCTGTAGAGTCATATGTAAATACTCAAAACCTGAATGCTGATCTGATGTGAAACTGAGGTGAGGGAGTTGGAATGTCTATAATTCAAGAGGACAAGTGTTCTCAGAGCTAATAACAACTAACTTTCCTTTCTCATTTCTGGTGGTCTAGATCAAATTACAGATAATTTCCTTCTTAGGCATTAGGGAATTTCATCGATGATGATGATGATGATGATGATGAATTTATTTATTTATTTATTTATTTATTTATTTATTTATTTATTTCTATCCCACCTTTTCCCAAGACCAGGACCCAAAGTTGCTTACAATTAAGTATGATGGTTGGCTGGCATGATTCCCAACAGTAATGGGATTAAGAGAGTGATCAGAAGATGGAATGGGGCTTCAGTGTCAGATTCCCTTCTTTTCAAGTCCCTTGCTCTGTTCCCTCCATCCTATCGTCCTCTGCCCATGGTGGTTTCTCTTTCACTGGATGTATTCACAAGTGATTCATGGTGCACAATACACAAACTAATCAAGCAGGTAGATGATTTGTTGGAGTATAATGACAAAATCCCCAATAATACAAACATATGTTAACACTAAGAAGTTCCGAAAGACCATCAGCAGATCCAATTGTCAGTGACAAGGGAAAGGTGCAGATAAATACTAATAGTTAGAACAGTGCATTTAACAAAACTAATAATAATTAACTTTAGCAACAAAATGTACATAATACCTTCAATATCAGAATGCCTTCTGATACCTCTCCATAAAGGGTCCATCACATTAAAGCAGCCTAGGATATTTCTAAAATCAACAATTACATTGGCTGAACAAGGCTGCTGTTCAGATTAGGCCCTGGATTCTCATTGAAGCTATATCAAACCGGTAAGCAGCCTCCCACAAGAAAGCTACACTATGTGATCATTCATTTTCTAATCATATGCTGAAAGTAAGCGATGTGGGGTGCCTTCACTCTCATATAAATAAAAATTATTATTATTATTATTATTATTATTATTATTATTATTATTATTATTATGTGATCCACCCAGAGTGACAAATTTGCCAATTAATTTTTCTGAAAGTTTGAACTGCCTAGACTGATTGTGTGAGAGCCAGCCTGGTGTAGTGGTTTGAGTGTTGGACTATGACTCTGGAGACCAGGATTTGATTCCTAGATCAGCCGAGAAACTAGGTGACCTTGGGCAACTCACATGCTCTCAGCCTCAGGGGAAGGCAGTGACAAATCTCTGAACAAATCTTTACAAGAAAATCCATAATAGGGTTGCCATGAATCAGAAATGACTTGAAAGCACACAACAACAATAACAAAAACAGATTGATTACATTTGGCAGATAATTTGAATCCAAGGGCATAGTTTCAAATAACTCTAATTCAAATATGTTCTTGTCCATCAGCAGGATTAAGCATTTTGTGAGAACTAAAACTATGGTAGACATGGTGTTCACTAGTGCTGAATGAGAGAAAGTTTGCTTTTAAAATAATCTCTACACACTTTTGAGAAAATGTATGCAAAGTTATTTGCAAATAATGCTGGATCCCATTTAAACTATCCCAAATTATACATATATACATTTTAAAAATAACCCACATATCTCCATTTTGTTGGAGAGGATGTGGTAAATCAGGATACAATGTTTTATATGGCTAAAGTACCCCAGGGTATCAAAGTTTTAGAAAATAATACATGTTTTTCTATCAAAAATGTTAAACCAAACAATCCAGGAGTGTGGTGTGTTATGGGTGCTTGCCATATAAAAGGATCTTAATACTCCCTCCATCATAATTGGTTGTGTTCTAATTACAGGAAATTTCAAAGCAATGAAGCGATGGAGAAGAACTAACTTTGAGAAATTAGTTAAGCAGGACCTGGACACTGACATTGATGCATAAATTGATGTTCCAGCTGAGATCTATATGCAAAAATAACTGCTGTGACAAATTTATTGATATGTGGTATCCGTTTATTGTTTTTGTTAGAACAGAATTATCTCTCCATTGCCTCCATTAGAGCTTTTGAAGTGCTGGAAAAAATCCATGTTATTTATTGATAGTCTTGATCATTTATACATTGAAGGAAAATTGGAATATGGCACTTAAAATACTCCTGTAATAGAGTAATATGATACATGTTATATGCAATGTTATGTTGCTCTTCATTTTAAAAAAAAATATTCTGTGAAAAACAAAATGCCCATAGTGAAGTAGCCACAAAAAACTGATTAGAGGTTACCTGATTTGGAGTAGATTTGGTTGTCATAGGACCAAAACAGATGGGCAAAAAGTGCCGCCTTCTAGCCAATCAGAGGGCATGTCGTGCAGATGACACACACCCCTGGATCGGCCAGAAGGTGCACTGAGACTGGCTAACATGGCCACCAAAGGAGCAGGGAAAACCACTCCTTCCCGGCAGTTTGTTCTGGACCATGGCGGCGGCCATTCTCAGGACCACGGTGTCTGGTCGCCATGGTCCCGTACTACTCAGGGCTCAATCGGCAGGTCTGCTCATTTGCATCAATACAAGGTCCTCAATCTCAGAGCTCATTCACACTTACATTTAACTCAGTTTGCGATTCGCTTTCACAAATCTTTTGTTCCATGTTGGTGAATCGATTCCAGTCCATGTGTCGTTCCCACTGTGGAAACGGGTCTTTTCTTTATTCACTTCTTTTTTGGCACGATTGTCATTCCCACTAGTTTGTGCCCCTTCAAAATGCCTGTCAATCATCTATGCGTCATTGGTGATGCAACTGGCAACACATTCAAGAAAATACAGGAGGGAGTCATAGGTGTCGTGGCCAGAATTCCATCTCTCACTAGTATCCCATCTCTCACTAGTTTTGGGGGAAATCCACCATTCCCTCCTCCTTTCTGAGGACCCGTCCTACATTCCAACCTTCTGTCCAGGAAGAATTCCAAAACGCCCTCCATTCTGAGCTTGACTAGGAAGCATGTCTTCCAAGTCCTGCAAGGCTGGGAGGGCACCACTTCTACTCCCCATGTCCTCCAAGTCCTCATATGGAGGACTCTTCCCTGCGATGCCTCAGCCATGGGTGTCAAATGGAGGAGTTTCCCCTGGGATGCCTCAGCTATGGGTGTCATATGGAGGACTCTCCCCTGGGTGTGGTGTTGCCCTCCCAGCCCTGCAGGACTTGGAGGACATGGGGAGTTGAAGTGGTGCCCTCCCAGCCTTGCAGACTTTGAAGACATGCTTCCTAGTCAAACTCTGAATGGAGGGCATTTTGGAATTCCTCCTAGACAGAAGGTTGGAATGTAGGACAAGTCCTGGGAAAGGAGAGGAGGAAAATGGCGGATGTGCCAACCCTCTGCCACAGTAATCCCTCCCCTCCAGTTTGATGGAATTCAGGTCCTTCATTCCCACTTGTTGAACAGGCTTGCTAATTGCTTTTTTCAAAAGAACCACCAAAAAACTAGTGTCAGGAAAGAGCGGTTCTTTTGCATTTGCCTTGCTTCATCACGATTGAAACCGAGTGCAGTCAATTCGGAACCAGTTTCAAGTGGGAACAACAGACATATAACCTGATCAGCAATTTGTTTTAAATCATAGTGGGAACGAGGCCTCAGTCTATGGAAGTTAACTATGGAAGTGATTATGGTAGCAGATAGTTTACACTGAACAGTTTGATCCAGGTTTTACTCCTGTGGATTGCTGTTCTTCCCTACTCCCAACCCTGAGAGCTCTGACTACCTCCCTGTCTTACCACCACACAAACATTAATGGAAGGGCCTGCTACTGCTCTCTTCATTTTTTGTGGATTGATATTTCGGTAGGTCGTCCCACATTAATCTCATTTTCTTTTCTGTAAAGTGCAGGACGTATACTGACCATCTTTTAAAGAAATGCTGCCATGTGCTTGTATCTGAGAGGGCACACTGATGGTAGCTTCAAAATTATGATATTTAATCAGTTTCCAGTGAAGTGTGCTAAACAAAGAAGCTATAATTTCAAATGCCTGGGTGATATGTTCTGTGCTATTACCCATTCTTAGTAGCATATGATCTCATCCTCTGAGTTGTCATATAAGCATGTCAGCTCTCTTGGGGAAAGTGGTGTTAAGTTCTTCTAGTTAATGCAAGGGCACAACATCTTCTATGTTGCTATCTTCTGCTAGAGCATCATCCAGCTCTTGATGATGGAATAACATTTGCTAGATCCAGCCCTGACCCTGGAGACACATTTATATAAATGACAGACAACAGATTAGTTGCCCATCCAATCCCATCATTGGTGATACAGAGTCTATATCACTAATAGTGTAATTGACTGGTAAACTAATTATGTATTATAGGAGAAAGGACAAATTGAATGCAACACTCCTTGTCCATATGAACCATATGTTAGAATAGGTCACTAATATGAATATTTCCAGGAACACTCCAAATTGATGATAGAAAGCATTTATGAAATGGCTGTATCTGGTAGAGCCAAGAGCTGAAGCAGAACAAATGTTTGCTTCTCACCCTCATGGTTGTTGCTTGCAAAGTATTAATGCTTTAGTGCAGGGGTAGGCAACCTAAGGGCCGAGGGACTTCAGCTCCCAGAATCCCAGGAGCTATTGGCCAACATGGGACTATTGGCCAACATGGCTGAGGCTTCTGGGAACTGAAGTCCCTCGGCCCTTAAAGGGGAAAGGTTGCCTACCCCTGCTTTAGTGCTTCAAAATATTAATGTAAAATATGGAGGTTACACTGGAAATGAAAGGCAAGTAGCTATGATTTATTTTGTTTGCACTTTATGCAAACCTCAACTTGACGTCTGTCTTGGAGAGAAGAGATTCACATTACAGGAGTATGTTCAGTTTGATTTTGTTCCTTTGCTTAGTAAGCAATTTTTGGGGGGCATTAATTGGCAACAAACCTAAAAGATTCATATTATTCCAGTTATCTCTTTCTCTCCCTCTGTTCCTTCCCCAACACATTTAGATGTGCATGTGGCTGGAAGAACTTTCTGTGGCCATGGTTAAAGTTAGTACTGTCCCCAAACTGAGCTAAAATGGATCTCAGCTTGGAGTCTCAATCTCACATAATTTCTGTTGGACAGTTCTGGTACAAAGAGGAATCCTGCAAGAAATGGGATGCAAAATTTGATGTAGATGTCTGATGTTAAAATAGATGGAATGAATTCTGTTACAAGTATTCAGAAAAAAAAATCATTTTTGAGATTGTAGAAAATGAGATCCAAACTGCTCTGTTTTTATGATGTTATATGGAAGATGCTTTTGATTAGTATTTCTGTAAATTTTAATGCTAAAACCTGAAGTTGTGTTTGACTTATGGCTAAGCCTGCTTTGCCACCATTGCAGTTATGTATAGGAAATGATTTATATTTCTTGTGTTTCTTTTGCACCATAATCATTTTACATTTATGACCTTAAGTGACCATTTCTGAATTAAGCATGTCTATTCTGGTTATGCCAAGAGGCCATTTAGCATTCACACAACAAATAATGAGCCTTCATGTTCCGCAAGTAAAGTAAAGCTTAAGTTACATTTTGAAGGAATGTTATGGCTCATGGGCGTTGCTGCGTTATGCAGTGTTATTGTTTATGTCGTTCTACCATCTCAGAGGATTTATACTGATACTGCAGGAGCATTTTGGTCTCGCTTTGTTAAACAGATTTTGTTTTTTAGTGTTCTTTTACTTCCATATACTTCCATTGATTAATTCAAAGGAGGCATATTTTAAAAGATGATATTGTTGAATGCTGAATTTGTACTTAGGCTAACATGTGTATTCTCAGAATGCAGGGAGAACAGTCTGTTTTTTAATTGAGCAAGGGCGTGCTTTTCAATGAACTCAGCTTTATTCAAGGATTTATCTGCTCACTATAGCTAGCTTCTAAGATACCACACATCCTTTGGTCATGCATCGATACCACAAACCATTTCTGTGGGCGTGTTCAGGGAGTGGGTGGTAGTTGTGGCTGGCTGCAGCATAGTAATATGGCTGTAGGATTCAAAAGGGATGATCTTCCTGTTGGCTTGGATTGATGAATATGGGTGAGCTGTGCTGCATTAGCTAAATGAATGGCATGTCATCCAACTCCCAACTTTGTAAATGATGGGTGAAAGGCTTTAGCTAATGCCTTTTAAATAATTAATTGGTGTGTACAGGCACATCTTAAAGCCATTTTCATTTTATATGTTACGATAGAGCTTTGATTAATTACTCTTCCTTGCAAAGTTGTAATAGAATAGTCTGTGAAGAAACATTATACTTTTCATTGACCAGCTAATAATGGATCAGTTCTGAGGGAGTTGGCTATAGTTCAGCTTTATTTATTGAATATAGTGGCATGTACATTAATGTTCAAGTAATAGAGGCTGCTGCATGTTTTGATGGACTGCTGTCCCCTGCTCTAGTTACATTATGTATATTTTAGAATCAAGCAAGTAGCTCCTTGTGTGGATATTACATTCTTAACGCTACTGGAAAACAAGTGGTCTCTCAAGGGTACCCTGAAATGTCAATCTTCTTGTTACCACATTTTCACATTAGTATATATCATACAGCACATGCATACACATCTGCAAACTTGTTGCCGATGGATAGTCCAAAGTTTACATCTTGAGACTCATTAGATACCTGTTTGGAAGGCATTTCTTGTTCTTCCTGCAGACCGCTGAATTGTTGGACTTTGACAACATGAGTTTACGGTTAGTGAGATATGTCAGGCTCTTTTTGTGTTCATCAATTATTATTTACTGAAGAAAACTTTATGAATATATTGTCAGATGGGAACGTAATCTACAAAGAATTAATATCATTGGAAGAATCAATGCGCTGTTTGTTATCAGATTCCATCCATTGTGAATTTTAATACAAATTTAACTAGGCCAATCAGTTTATGCAGCAAGAATAAGCCAGGAACCATTTAGCAAAGCTACTGTTTATTCAGAAAACTACATGAATTTGGGACAGGAAAAGAAACATAAGGTAGCATTCCAACTATCATACTTCATCCCAAACTTAGAAGTTGCAGCACATGGAATTACACAAAATTTATAGATCTCAGTAGATTATAAAAAGCAAAGTTCTCTCTCTGACTGTCAGAGACTGTATCAGTGAGGTCCCATAGGAAACTCTTGAGTAAACGAGATAAATCTGAGAATTTGAGTCACATAAACACCACCATTGTGAAAGAAGAAAATAATCATTTGTATAGCAGGAGTGATCTCCAGAATCATTTAGAACAGGGGTAGGCAACCTAAGGCCCGGGGGCCGGATGCCCCCTGAGGCCTTTGGACCGGCCCAGGCCGGTCCTGCCACCGCCGCCCCCCGCCGCCCACCATGATGATATTGATTATTGCTATTACTTGTTCTTGGGGTTTTCTTGGCAAAAGCTCCACAGGGGTTTTGCCATGGCTTTTCTGGGGCTGAGAGAGTGTGCATGCATATATATATTTTAATTTTTTAATTTTTATTTATTTATTTATTTGTTTTTGGTGTTTCGGCCCCCCAATTGTCTGAGGGACAGCAACCCGGCCCCCGGCTCAAAAAGGTTGCCTACCCCTGATTTAGAAGTTCCCCATGTAACGAAGGATTCATTACTTTGTGGATTAAAGGATGCCTAGAATCAGGAATGTGAATTGACCACTTAAGAGTCTTAGCAAAACAGTTAGCTGATGTCCCATGATGTTAATTTGGGGATTAGAGAGAAGCTCAGGGTTAGTTCAAATGGGAAGCCATAGAATCAGAGATCACTGATCCAGTGTACATTAAAAATTAAAGGACAACAGAAAATTAAGGCGGCTCAGTATTTAAACCCCTTGTTGGACTATATTCAAAATGGCTACAATCTGCCACCTTTTTCTCTAAGTAATTATTGCAGCACACTGAATGAGGCAGCAAGTCTTAAGTAATGCAGATTATATAGATCATGTGATTGTATTATCACACCAGTTGCACTGGCTTCTGATTTATTTCTAAATCCAGTTCAGTATGCTGACCCACAAATAGTTTCGGACTATGGTATTTAAGCCTCCCCTTTCCTGTATGATCATGTGCAGCCACTGAAACCTTTGGAAAGCATTGTGCTCCATCTTATGTCACTGCCAGAAGTCTGATAATTGAGTATTTCTCATTTGTGACACCCAGGTTCTGAAACAATCTGTCGTGAGAAATTTGTTTGGTCTCTCATTAATGCCATTTTGGCACATGGTAAAACATTATATTGTGCAGGGCTTTGGGACTGTAATTTGATTTCCCTGCAGATAACATTGCTGCTCTCTATGATTATATCTTGTTGAAGTCTCTTTCCTGTCTTTTTTTCAGTGTCACTGTTTTTATTGAACTGTGATAGTTTTACTATCCTATTGTTAAAATGCATTGAGGGTTTTTCTGAATGGGAAAAAGCCATAATTAATTAAGAAATTAAACAAAACATATATATTCTAACACTATATTAGTCAAATGGCTCTGAGAGTACCCCCTCCCCCCCAGAATCAGAATGCAGTGCAATCTGTGTTTTCCTTTACACCTTCCTCTTGAGTAACACCATTGATTTTTAAGTCACAGGCACTAGATTCAGAGCTTATCAGAGTCTAAGGCCTACTCAGTGTACCTAGTGGCTCCAAAGAACCCAGCAGATTAATGGAACTCACCACTCCATTCTTACAGCCATTGAGAAGCAACTGAATTCCCTTGCCTACTGGCTCACTTCTTTTCCATGAAAAAAAAAAATTCTAGGTAGAGAGACAGAGCTAGTGCTTGTGTGCTGCCTTTTATTTCCAGTAATATCCACCACTGGTGTGAAGGAAGAACACCTGTGCAGCCCACCTCCGAGGCCTGTTTTTGAAGCTTAGGAAGGAACAGGGATTAATTTCAACTTCCCCTTTCTTTGCCCAGATATGAAGAGGGTGTCTTCATCAGAAGAGAGGCTTTTATCTAGCCTGAATATATATACACCCCCACCCCCTTATGCACACACTCTGAAATGAACAATTTTTGCTGGAGCTATATATCAGTATTGTGAGGAATTACACATTAATTATACTAGGCAACTGTTCTGTTGAACGGCAGCATAGTGCAAGTGAACCAACACATCAAATGTTAACAATAAAAGGTGAATGTGCATCCATTCACAATGTACGTGTGCGCTGGTACACATGCCCACTTCCACTTCTGTAGTCTTAAACTGAGTGTGAATGTTTCATATTAGACAAAAATAACCCCTTTCCATGGTAGAACTTACACATATAGAAGACACCGGCAGGATTCAAGCCTATGTATCTTTATGTGACGTGGAAGCCATATTGAAACCGTGGTATATAATAAGGACATTAATTGTATTTGTTTTTAAAAACCTTATTATTTTTACATGCAGATGCAGTGGCTCAAGATGCTAACTCTGTTGATTGCAAGATCAGCAGGTTGGTAGTTTGAGGCCCGGGTGTTGCATGATGGGGTGAGCTCCTGTCACTAGTCCCAGCTTCTGCCAACCTAGCAGTTTTAGAGCATGCAAATGCAAGTCGATAAATAGGTACCACTTTGGTGGGAAGGTAAACAGCATTCTGTGCAATCGTGCTGGCTGCAGGATCACAGAGTAATCTCTGACAACATTGGCTCTTTGGCTTAGTAACAAAGACGAGCACTGCCCCCTATGGTCAGACATGACTTGACAACCTTGTCAATGGGGAATACCTTTACTTTTACTTTATTATTTTTACAGTCATATTATTAAGCCCAGGTTAGTTATCCCACCCACCCATTTTTGTAAAGCAAGAGGTTTGTGCTTTTATTGAGTATAATTATTATAGAGTCCATTTAATGAGGCCTTAAGTATCCTGAAGGCATCAAATGCCATTTGATCATGGAAACTAATCAGGCTCAGGTCTGATCAGTGCCTGGATAGAGAACCACCAAGGAATACCAGGAAGTATGGGTTATATTTCAGAGGAAGGAAATGCCAAAGCTCCTCTGAGTAATCCTTACCTAAGAAAATCCTGATATTTATGGGTTTACCATAAGTCCATAGATGACTTGAAGATGACATGCATACACACAATGAATTATTCATAATTGTTTCTCAGTATATAGAGCCAATGTGTTTGCAATAGGTATAATTATGGGAGAGGGTTTCCCATGTTCCTTGAATGAGTTCCCCGTTGTCTTTTGTGAATGGCAAGATCCTCTCTGGTAATGTTCAGACTGATACAGACCCGTGTTGCCTCCAAAAAGGTCTTATTTATCTCCAAGACAGCTAAGTTACTTCTGTATCCCACACTGCTTAGGATATAGCCTCATAGAATTGACTAAAAATGCATGTTTTCATCTGAAAATATCACCAAGAGATATCATGGGAACTTTAAATCAGCAAGCTGTAAATGGAGAGGCTTTCCAGTCTTGTAGGTCATCTGAGGAAAACAGCAATATATTTTGTACATGGTCACTATACCTGTGTCTACCACAGAGCTATTTGGATATGGCATGCAGTAATGGTATGCAGTACCTATTTCATCTATTAAGAGTTCCTGGGGGTGGGGGAAGCAATAAAGTAATGCAGTAAAAAATGTCCCAATTGTCCCTGCTATAAAATGCTGTTGGGCCTTCTGGCAGAATGTCGTGAGCAATGAATGGGGCTGCCCAGCTGTCAGCAGTCATTTAGTAATGAAATAGCACAGATTCATTCAGTAATTCTCTTCCTCTCCTTGCTCAGTGCTCTGATGCTGCACTCACTGAAGAGAAGATTCCATGAAATCAATTTGTTGAGCTACCTGTTTCATGCTGGGTAGAATTAGTTGCAGGGAGAATTCTCAGTTTCCTTCAACATTAGGTGAATTGTGAGAGCAATTAGTTGTCTTAAACTTCCAAGGAGATCTCCTTTTTTTAGCGTTTTTTTTTTTTAAAGCCTAGCTGATAGAAGGCATTACTGATTTCCAAGCAATGTATTACTGGCTCCAGTTAATGTTAGCCTCTCAAAATCTCATCCAGCCCAGTTTTCTGTAGTCTGCTATTTATAGTTGTATTTTGAAAAGACCTTGTATCTAATGTTTAGCAAAAAGTGTTCTTAGTACTTATGTGTTAACTTTGCTCTCATTGAAGATAGTCTGACAGTAATAACTGTGTTCAAGACTTAATCTGACTGTGGTACTTAAAAATGCTCAACCAATTTTGGTACAAACGAGTTATGATGGCTGCACTCATGTGTCACTGTTTATTTGTTTTTAATATAAAGATTTTAGGCTGTGTTTTATTCTTGCAGTCTAGTAGCTTCGCATTAAATGGTTCAAAAGATTTTCTCCTGTACATCAAGATTCTCAAAGCTGCATGAGTAAACCCAGGCCTTTAATAAACAAAAGCCTAAAGAGCTGGTTTGCCATCTTCTTAGTAGTTGCCTAAAGCTTTCATCTGTCCAGAAAAAATGACAAGCAGCATGAAATAAAATAAAAAGTTAAAACACTTGCAGTTTCTGATGTGTTCTTGTGGCAATTAACAGCTTAAACTCTGCTTAAAAGCACTTTATAAATTGGTGATTCATGCCATAAATTTTCATAGTCCCTAGAGGTAGGGAATCTTGTAGTGTTAGTGTTAACTAGAAATGTAAGAAGGTAATAGTTTCATAAATATTTCAGTACTGTGTGCTGTGTGTTTTGACCCTTCTTGCTCATGAAAACTAGAGTCTTAAAAATGGAAGTGGCACACAGCTGGAAGGTCTGACCCTTTGTTGGCCTTTTCCTATGGACTTTCTGAAAAGCCAATCGTTATTGTGTTGTTGTATGCCTTCAAGTTATTTCTGACTTATGGCAACCCTATGACAGGGTTTTCTTGACAAGATTTGTTCAGAGGGGGGTTTCTGAAAAGCCAATCCTCTGAGGCTGCCATAGTGTGACTTGCTCAAGTGGGTTTCCATGGCTGTGCAGGGATTTGAAACCTGGTCCTAGTTTATTAGTAAATGAATAAACGTGGTCTCCCAGTCTCCTAGTCCAACATTCAAACCACTATACCACGCTGACACGGCGTAATATTGTATATTAGCTATTAAATTGATGTTTTGAACCTTGCAGTTCAGTAACTGTCAGAACATAGAAGAATACAGCATACTTGGTCTTTCCTCCCAATAATTCTTTTTAGTAGTCGTGTTGTTAATCCAAAACAAAAAGTTTTTCTTTCACCAGAGAGTGCCAACACTAATCATGGGATTTCAGGCCATGATATCTCTCCTCATTGGATTCTGGTGCAGGCAGTTATTGGCTACTCTTCACTTTCAGTTTTGAATACAGTTTTTTGTTGGTAGCTTGATAAAGTTAGAAATATAAGTGCTTACTATGAGAGGATTTTAGCTTAATTGTGCCAGGAGGGTTGTCAGCATTGAGTCACATTGTAGAAGATATATTCTAGAAGATACTAGAGCAGTTGGCTAGCAGAAGGTGATCTGTTTTAAAATTGTCACTTCACCTAATTAGCATGATATTACAAAGTGAGAGTGGTAGCATGCGACGAAAGAGGGAGCACACAGGCCTGTAAGAGTCATGGTGGCCAAAGTGTGGTTTAGTTCCTGTTCCTGAACTTGGAAACATTGTGCCAACGTTTTCCGTTACTGTATTTTCCGGCGTATAGGATGACTTTTTAACTCTGGAAAAGGGTCTCAAAAGTTGGGGGTCGTCTTATATGCTGGGTAGAGGAGGAGGAGGAGGAAGATGAAGATGAAGATGAAGGGAGAAGAAAAAGGAAGCCATGAGAGAGAAGGAGGACGATTGAGGATGAGGGGAGAAAGAGAAGAGAGCCAGGAGAGAGGAGGAGGAGGAGAAAGAGGGGAGAAGGAGAAGGAGAAGAAAGCCAGTTATACAGTATGGATGCAGCCTGAATCTGCACTGAAGAAATAATGCAGTTTGACACTGCTTTAACTGCCATGGACTCCTAGGATCTGCAGTTTCTTTTGTAGTACCAGAGCTCTCTGACAGAAAGGCTAAATATCTCACAAAACTGCAAATCCCAGAATTCCATAGCCTTGAGCCAGGACAGTTTAAGCAGTGTCAAACTGCTTTAATAAATTTCTGCAATGCAGACACAGCCAAAGTTGATGTGTTGCTTGGGCTTGGCTTCTTTAACAAATAATTCTGCACAATGAGAGAGAGAGTGTGTGTACATTTGAAGATTTATCTAAAGAAGAACCAAATTCCTTAACTTGGAGGTTATATGTGTATGTTGTGTGCCTTCAAATTGTTCCTGACTTATGGTGATCATGGTGTTTTCTTGGCAAGATTCGCTCAGAGGAGGTTTGCCATTGCCTTCCCCTGAGGCTGAGAGTGTGTGACTTATCCAAGTTCACCCAGTGGGTTTCATGGCAGAGTGGGGAATCAAACCCAGGTCTCCAGAGTGGTAGTCCAGCACTCAAACCACTACATCATGCTGTCTTCTATTCCCATGTACCACTTATGAAACAATTGCAGACTTTTTTTGTTGTTCTTGTGTATCTTCAAGTCCTTTCTGACTTATGGCAACCCTAAGGCAACCTTATCATGTGGTTTTCTTGGCATGTTTCTTCAAATGGGGGGTTGCCATTACCATCCTTTGAGGCTGAGAATGTGTGACATGCCCAGGTCACATACTTTGCTGCAAATTGTACATACCCCAGAATGCATCACCTAGTATATTGGCAGGCCTTCCCCCCAACACTTTCTCATTTCCCCCCAACCATCTCATAGCTGGGAGATGGAAATACTTTTTAAAGCAGCATTTAAATCTGGACTATTTTTTAAAAAGTAAGGTCCAAAACACACTGCAGAAATAAATGCTAGGAAACATGGAAGCTGTAGTTTGTGATGTTTATTAGTGACAGTATTCCTGCTAAGTACCTGCATGTCATAAGCATTTGAATTAAAATTACCATATTGAAATCAAATCTGAAGTTTTTTTAATTTTTATTTGGTGTGTATTGGAAGTGGGGTAGTCTTATATAGCGAGTATATCCAAACTCTATGTTTTAACTGGAAAAATTGGGGGTCGTCTTATATGCCGGCAATACGGCACTTTATTCAAAGGAACAGGACTCTGACTTCTTCACAGGTTCATATTTATTTTATTGGTTGCAGATAACAAGCAACAATTAAAATTCAATTTTTTTGTTGTTTTAATATTTGTAGTGTTTTGATTCTTCAGACCATTAAAATATGCATACAGAAGACTTTGTTGAGTGTGCATCATTAAAAACTAGCAATATTGAAACTGAAGTGATCCAAAAAAACAGACAATTCCTGGTCATTCTGTTTTCATCAGAGAACACTTGACCTATCATCATTCTTGTTTCTTATCTACAATGCAGCAGCAAGAATTGGGTTAGATATCTACTTCTTATTATAGTTGTATATGGATTTATCTACAGATATTTTATCCTAAAATAAATAAATTTTGCCCTGATTTGTCACTGCTATATCAGGTCAAGCCTGTTCTTTTTGTGCTAAATGATGTATCATTCTAAATAAGTAGCTTCTATACATCTGAGTGTACCTACCATTCTTCTCTTCTCCCCTGCTGTGCTCAATTGAATTTAGTAAGATGATTTTCACACTGCATAGTTATAGCACTGTGATTCAACTTTAATTGCTATCAGTGCAGAATCCCAGCGTTAGTAGTTTGGTGAGGCACTAGAGTTCTCTGTCAAAAAATCTGAAATACCACTTCTTAAACTGAATTTCTCAATATTCCCTAGGATGGAACCACTCCAATTAAAGTGGATCATAGTGCTATATACACGATACAGTGTATATAATGTGAAGGTATCCTGTGTTTTGCTATGTGTGGGGCTTAAGAAAAATTAAGACTAGAATTGGAGTGCTGGTGGCTCATGCGAAGAGATCTGGCCCTCTTACAGGTGAAACAACATTCATATAGGTATGTGCATGTGTGTATGTGTATGTATATACAGAGGCCATTCAGGAACATGACTGAATGGAATGTTATATATGTTATCATTTGAAGGCAGTTTGAGGCATATTGAGAACATTCATCCCTGATATTTCCACATCCCTAGAAATTCCATACACTATGAGATATGGGTCTGGTGGCAGTAGGTACCTCCATGTTCATGTTTAACATAAACTTAAAGATGGGGGAAATGGAAATGGCAAAATATTGCTGATACAAATGTACTGTGGTTTTTGTTGCATAATCCTGAGGGTGACAAACTTGATAATTTGTTTGCTGTAGGAATAAATGTATTTATACAATGCTGAACATTTACATATTTTCTTGAAAACAGGCTAATGTTTTAAAATTTGCTTGGCCCCTTTCACACCATTAAAATTATTTTGTTGGTTCCTCCCCCTCCATTAAATTTTTGCCTTCAGGAATGTAAGCTTGGCAAGCAAAAGAATTAATATTGCTTTCCTTCTAAGTGCTATAAAATGTGTGTGTGACTGTTGAATCAGATCATAATGACTTGAAGTGTACATTTCAGCACATTAACGCCTGAATGGATTGAAAAATCAACTAGCAGTAACTTTATTCCTTCAGCAAATTCAGTAGCATTTTTACTGAAAGCCTTTTCAAGAAGCAGCACACTCTATATCCCCATTAGGTACCTACAAGGTCAGTTAAAGATTGTAGTCTGGAAAGAGTGAGTAACATCAGTAGCAAAGCAATGACTGTACAAGAGGTAACAGATAGAAGACATCCCTTTTCAAAGGTCTTTCCACTTATTGTCAAGGGGAAAAAACCTTAATTATAAAAGTCTGCTTCCTTTTGTGAGGTACATAACTCATTGAGGTAGATCTTTTATTACAATCCAGGTTTATCTTGAACCAGTCTATTACTGGGAGACAGTTCCCTTGGTGATCAAGATGTATAAAAAATTGTGAGGTATAATTGAGATATAAGGGAAACATACTTGTAATTTGCAATAGTGGAGATCTTGAGTTGGTGTTTTTTATGGTGGTTTGTGTGTTTGTTTTAAAGGCCATGGTCAGGTCTGGTAGTTTATTTTTCTTCTCAAAACAGGTAATTTATTTTTCTTCTCAACAAAGATGAATTTAAAGAATGGGTTAGAAGTTAAACTTTTTGAACAGTACATCTTGTTTCAGTTGCATAAACATACACTATTATAAAAATAGGAGGTGATAATTATAAAGATTATGGTGACCAGGTTAAAATGTCCAACTCTTAGGGAAGATCTGGAATGAGCACATGTCTCTCTCTTTTTAAAATCTGGCATTGCCCTTCTTACTAGGCTAGCAAGGAGTCAGGTTGGCTGATCAGCTTTATACTTAGAAGTAAAGAGGGACAGCCAGCTATGTTCCTAATGGTTAGCCCTATCTCATCCTTTCTATAAATTGTTCTATAAAGTTTTGATTTGGATATGGGGGTTAGCTTAACCCTTGAAGGTGTAAATACTCAGCAAAATCCAGCTGACAGGCTGGTTTGTAAGTTTAATGAAATTGCTGTTGTCATTGTTAACTGACATCAAATTGACTTCTACTTATGACAACCCTATGAATGAGAGACCTCCAAGTCACCTTGTCATTATCAGCATTGCTCAAGTCTCCTCAGATTAATGAAATACCAAAAAAACAATGTACAGGCAAAGGGAAGGTGAATGGTGAATGTGCATGACAGAAAAAGAAAATAAATATTGAAACTAGCCACTAGGTCCTACACTGGGTAAGCCAGTGAGCAGTTAGAATTACCATTAATTGAAGTGGATGTAAAAGGATACATTTCTGAAAAAGTCATTTTGCTGGATTTTCTGTTGTTGGACTTAAAGTGGCTTTGACTGACAATAACAACTTTCCAGCCAGGTCATGGATAGGAAAGAAATGCCCAGGGAAGAAACAAATCATTTCCAATGTTCATGAAGGAAAGAAGTGGGCAAGGAAAAAGCTAATCCTTTCCTATTGGATGGCTTTGAGTACACTGGACCCTTGGTATCCACTGGGGTTTGGTTCCAGGACCCCCCATGGATATCAAAATCTATGGATGCTTAACTCCCATTATTTTAAAAAAATATTTTTTTCTCAGTAACAGTTAAAACATATCATACTACATTTTCTGTTACATTGTTGTTTACTACTTATTATTGTCCTATCCCACCACCCAACTTGAGGCTTCTTTAATGTTAAATATAGACATCCATTATTTAACAATGTTTTTGTTCATATTCCTTATCCATAATTTGTGTCATATAAAATACTTACAACATGTCTTATTTATAATTATCTTTCCCATTCTTCTAATACTAACTTTTTTTGGGGGGTGGAATTGTTTCTTTCCCCCCATTCTGTGTATTCATACTTCTTTGCTTAGAATCACAGAATCATAGAATCATAGAGTTGGAAAAGACCACAAGGGCCATCCAGTCCAATCCCCTGCCATGCAGGAACTCCCAATCAAGCATCCCTGACAAATGGCCATCCAGCCTCTGCTTAAAGACCTCCAAGGAAGGAGACTCCACAACTCTCCGAGGGAGTGTGTTCCACTGTCGAACTGCCCTTACCGTCAAGAAGTTCCTCCTAATGTTGAGGTGGAATAATAATAATAATTTTTATTTGTATACCGCCCTATGGCGGACCAATCCGGGCGGTGAACATAATAAAATACAGTATACAATGAATGCAATCTAAAACACACCATTCTCTTTTCTTGCAGCTTGCATCCATTGTTTCGGGTCCTAGTCTGTGGCACAGCAGAAAACAAACTTGTTCCCTCCTCGATATGACATCCCTTCAAA
>CM034706.1:203920227-203938830 GCA_020142125.1 Phrynosoma platyrhinos | reverse complement strand
GCTGGAGAAGATTTTCCAGGGCTAAAAAGTAGTCTTATACGCCAGAAATACTGAAGATAGGATATAGTTTTTTGTATGCAGTAATTCACAGTGTAATGAACAAAACTTTTGGCTGTACAGCAGGAAAACTTCTTTAAACTGATGTTTTTAAAAATAAACTTAATTCAAGGATCTAGCAGATTTATAAGATAAGACCAATTGATTAGACAGAGAGTAAATTTTAATTTGGCATTAAAGCTTTAGTCTTTTGATCTCCAAATTAAACTGATTAAATATTACAGGCAGGACAATAAGTGATATTTGAAAGAGCAGGACCATAAAATGTCATTCAGTTCATCAGTAGTATTTGACAGACTTTATAGCTTCTTGAGCCTGAAAGTCATAAATCTTTTAGACCAATGATCATATAGGAATTTATTTCCCTGATGGTATTGTGGAATGACAAGGAGGTTCAGTCTTCCTAATGAGGATTTTATATTTCCCATGCATTGAATACTTGTCTCTTGTGAAGATGAACATACTTGACAATTAGGTTGTCATCTAATTATTGTTGTTTAGAGTGAAATGCTGCTTGAAGATTTTTTCACAGTGTGAATATGTATGAAAGAAAGAGCTATTACCTGGGGCCAAACTAGATGAGATAATCTGTTATCTGTGTTTGGGCTCTCTTGCACTGTTAAAAACAAATTAATAGTAAGGATTGGCTGAAATGGCTGTCAGAATCAATAAAAAGTTCATTCTTTTCACCATGTCATTTTACTGATTTTAAATCCCTTCATAGCTCCTTGTCCTGCAGGTGAAAACTATGCATAGATGTAAGTTTTCCTCTGAAAAGCAAGCAACAACTTCGAGTTGTGATAGCATTGTTGAAGAAAGGGCTACCCTCTCTGCACCAAGTGTAACAGTCACAATCTGACTCTTTGCAATCTTCACTTACATTGCTATTTTAATAAAAAAAAAATAGGGAGTGAGGGGTTAATTGGATTCTCTATAAACAGATTATCTGACAAAAAGACTATATTTAAAACACCTTCTCCCCACTCATATGGAGAAATATAAAGAGGAACATTTTTGAAAAGGCCCCTGCTTATGAACTGAGGACTTGTCAGAAGCTAGGGGTCCCAAGATAGTGTTTGCTAACCCCCCCCCCCAAAAAAACCCCCAAATTAAAAGTTCTTCCATGAAGAAGAATTTTGAGAAATAAAATGAAGGAACCTCCATTATGGGGGTAACATAAAAGTTAGTAAGCAAGCAACCCATGCGTTGCCTTTCTCTTCTGTTTCTCCTTTATTTTTTTCCCCCCTAGCATAATGTAAAGAATAATATGGGGAAAGGCATGTCCTCATTAATGTAGAAAATTTGTCTTCTTGTTTGGCTTGTCTGATCAATTCCTTTTTTTCCACCTTTGATTTGCAGGAATAAATCTGCATCTGTGACACTGGATGTATTAACTGCTTGCCTTGGAGTAAAGGTGACTTTCTCCACTTTGGAATATGGTGCCTAACTTCAGCATCCCAGTATTTGTTGTGCCAGCAGTAGTTCTGTGCTGCTTGATGTCATCAATGGAGGCAGACAGTAAGTAGTGCTCAATTGGAAATATTTTACGGCAGAGAATGTTTTTAACAAATTTTTACCATTAAAACATAAACTATCCAAAAGTACTGGAAACAACAAAAGGGATGGGTTATAGGTTATTAATTTCCAGCATGTGGGGTTGCTAGAAAACAAGTAATGAAATGTTGGGGGTATATTGAATCCTTTTATTGCTTTCCATTACCAAATTTCATTTCTTTTCTGGTGAAAGGATGCACAATTTGGGATTTTCTATCAGGTCTAAGGATCCTGATTTTGTTTGGTTGTTGAAAACACACAACTTCTGCCCATTCTTTTTTGTTTGTTTGTTTGTTTTTACTGTAGTATTGATTCCATCACTAAATAAATCTTTTGTGCTTTATGGGTTTATATAGGTCTGGTATATCCTGTTTAGCTACTTTATGCATTAACTAAAGAGCCCTAACCATTTTTGTCCCTTCTTACCTAGTGTTCTTCTCTCCATGTGTAGACTCATATTCAAAACTCATTAAATGGAAGCGAGAGATGTGAATGTCCAGTTTAAAATTTAACTGACCCTTATACTTAAGTTTCTATACTGTACCATGATGGATTTCAATGAGGGAATTTTCATATTTTGATTTATTTTCCAGTACTTTCTCACATAGTGTTTTAACATCTGTTTTCGCTTTCAAATGGTAACTATTTATTACACCGAACTGTTCAGGATGAAGGTCATAAACTCATTTAAAACCCAAAATATAAATATAAAAATGCTGTGTTTGCTAGGGTTTATATGCTGACACAGTGCCTGACCACCTCTCTCGCCACTTCAGTCTTATGCTACTGGCTTGAACATGAGAATGGAAATACCTTAAAAAGCAGAACTAAGCAGAATAATGAGAATGATTTCAGTGAAAGTTTCTTCTTTTAGCTTAATGTTCTTGCCTCAAGAAGGGACTTTGAGCAGTCCATCAATGAGGGAAACGGGAAATAATATCTTAATTCTAAATTGTTCATGTGACATTGATATGATGTCCCCCAAACTCTGAGATAGGGTCAGAACGCTGATGCTGTTCTGTTGCATAGTAGTGGTCAGTTATGTTAGCCATAGCACTTTGACCTGGCTCACACAATGGCTGTGAAAGAAGTGAGGGATAGTCGTGTATTCATCTCTGCTGTGGGATGAGTTTTGTCAAAGCTGAAGAGGAGCTTTGTATACCATAATGCTTGTCTTGTTTGTTTCAGCAAAGATGTTACTGAAAAATCTGCTTAGACAAGTATTTGGTGGCGCAGTGGTTAAATGCCTGTACTGCAGCCACTCACTCATAAACCACAAGGTTGCAAGTTCAATACTAGCCAGGGCTCAGGCTAGACTCAGGCCTGCATCCTTCTGAGGTCGCTAAAATGAGTACCCAACTGTTGGGGTGCAATGAGCTTACAGTTGTAAACCGCTTAGATATCCCATAGCGCGATATGAAGCGGTATATAAATGAAGCTGCTTTGCTTTTATTCCACACACTGGTACTCTGCCTCATCCTGCATTCAAGATATCTTACAAAATACACAATTAGAGTAGGGATAATATTATATAATTGCAGTAATATATACATTTTGTGTTATGTAACACAAAAAGAAACAATTATATGAAACAACATATAACTGTTACATATCACTGTGTGTATGCTCACTGGAAAATTTTGAATTAAATGTAGTCTGTTGGTGCATATGTGTTAGATCAGGGGTCGGCAACATTGTTGCCAGGGGGGCCAGGAGGGGGGGGAATGGCACGGGGCCGATTGGGCGTGCGTGCTTGCCCCCCACGTGCGCATGCGCACGACGCCCACCGTCGTGTGCATGCGTGAGCGCGTGGGGAGCACCATTTTGGAATGATCCCCCCCACGTGTGCACTGTGCGAATTCACCCGGCGCACGGGTGGGGGGGTGTTCCCTGGGCCTTGGGAACGCCCCCCTGCGCGTGTGCTGTGCAAATTCGCCCGGCGCACGGAAGGGGGGCGTTCCCTGGGCCTTGGGAATGTTTGTGCGCTGGGTGGCAGCCGCCGTTGGGCGTTCCAAAATGGCGAGTGCAGGTGCCATTTTTGCGTCCAAAATGCATATGACGCCAGCGCGTTGGGTGTTCCAAAATAGCACCCGCCGCCGTGCGCATGCCAACCCCTGTGTTAGATTGTGTGCCTTTGGTTGTTGTTTTTGTTTTTTACTTCATTTTACTTTAAAGAATCATGTACCCTGATGGAGCTATATAAATTAAAAAAAGATGATGATGACCATGGGGATCATGATGATGATAGTGATAATAAATCATAGTATAAAATGCTAGAATACTTAATAGAATATAAAACACAAAAATAGTGCTAAAAAGATGTGATGTAGGGCCTTTACAGACTGCCAGAAATAGTGCAGCTTGAGGCCACTTTAACTGCCCTGGCTCAGTGCTAGGGAATCATGGGAATTGTAAAAAAAAATTCTGTGACACTGAGCCTTCTCTGTTAGAGATCTCTGGTGCCACAATAAACTACAGTTCCCATGATTCCTTAGCACTGAGCCAGGACAGCTAAAGTGGCCTCAAGCTGCACTGTTTCTGGCAGTCTGTAAAGGCCCATAGTATCTGATTTGATGTAGTGTCTGATTTGTTCAGTCTACATTTTTTTCAATAAATGGCAAATACCTGGAGGAGAGGGAATAGCAGCCAGGCAAGCAAGCAAATGCTTAAGTGTAGCAGTGAGTCACTCAGGTGGAGGAATGCTACAGTCCTTCATGTATATAAAAGGCAGGACACAAGGAAAGGTCTTTAGGATCACCCACATCCCAAAACAGGAGGATTCTCTTCTTTGCTATTCATATTCTGACCTGAACTACTTGAAATCCCATACTTCAGTGACCCTATCCTGAAAGGGTAGGGATGGAATGAGGATTCATTTCTGGCAAGTTTATTCCAGAATCTCAAGTCAACAGTTATAAAGATCTGTTGGTGATCTCACTTCCCCAAAAGGATTTGGAACACAGTCTTCTCATTTGTTCTTAAAGTGCAATGTTAGAGATGCATTCTAGAAATCCCAGTTCATGAAGGGATTCAAAGGAACTGGAATTGACTTCAGCAAGTATTTATGCTGAAAAACTAATCTGACTACCTGAACCAGTAAGAGCAGCATTCTGAACCAGAAAAGCAGCAGCATTCTATACTATTTGCAATGTAGGATAATTTTCAAGATAGCTTTGCTTTGAGTACATTATTGTTGTTAACTTTAGAGATCATAAGGACATGAATTAAAGTGTTAAAATTCCAGTTTTCTCAGAGTATCCAATCACATTTAAGTTCCCTAGAAACATCATCTCTATCTTGACTGGATTTCTTTCATGTCTGTTGGCCAGCATCTGCAGTTTTCTGTGTACATGCTGTTCCCAACAAACTAAGCCCCCTACCTGCTGATACCACATTCATTTGCATGTTTTCCCACATCTTTCAACACTTCCTCTTTGCCCAAGTATTAATCATACATATGCTTTCTTCTTTCTAGCTCCAGTAGGATAGAAATTCCTTATGGTTTTTCTCACTTCACATTATTCAGTCTAGGAGAATTTAAGTGTGTACTACTGGATTCCTGCCAGAAAGGGAAGGACAGAGTAAGACAGATGGGGTGGGAGGGAAGGAGGATGGTGTTCCCTCCTCTTCCCACCCTCATGGGCCAATTGCTGTTGCTACAATTTTCTGCATGGTTTGATTTTTGCCATCAGTGACCACAAATTTCATTTAATGCTGACAAATTTAGGAATTATATTGCCTCGATCCGCAGGGAGAGGTGGGAAAATATAAATAAAAACTATTATTATTAGAAGATTTCCTTAGCTAATTTTATCTCATTTAGAGCCTTTGCAGACTGCTAGAAGTAGTGCAAATTGAGTCCACTTTAACTGCCCTGGCTCAGTGCTAGGGAATCATGGGAATTGTATTTTTTTCTGAAACATTGAGCCTTCTCTGTCAGAGAGCTCTGGTGCCATAATAAACTACAGTTCCCATGATTCCCTAGCACTGAGTCAGCACAGTTAAAGTGGACTCAATTTGCACTATTTCTGGCAGTCTGCAAAGGCCCTTAGTCAAGTTACGTTAGAAATGAAATAACATAGGATTCAGATTTTACCCATTTAGGTGCAAGGGCAACATTAGAAGTAGCAATACTCCAAAGATTTTATAGAGTTGGAATAGTGGATAGTCACACTGAGAAACCCTTTGAGACCAATAGTTAATGTTTCCTCATGTTAACTGGGTGAGTATGTTCTTTTTTCTTAGCCCTCTCTCCTACACTTTTCCCAGGGCTTTTGCACAATAATGTATTTGTTAGATAGAGATACATCCCTGCATGGAGAAGAATTTTTTCCTGTATTGTCTTACAAGATTTAATTTTTCTTTGAAAACAGGACATGTACTTTAGTTTTTCACCTTAGTTATGTAGCCATGATAGAATATTTACATTCTATGTTATGCAGAATAGTGCACATATTTTTTGTGGGGGAACAATATCATATGTTAAGTGGACCTGAGACCACTCCTACCCCACCCACCCCAGTTTTCTTCGATGGAATTCCCTCTTAAATGGATGGTAGATTCTGTGGTGCTATGACCTGGTTGACCTTGTATCCTTAGAGCATATAAATCAATGTAAGACTTTGTTGCACATGATGGGTGGTTTGCTCTTGAAGTATGACTATAAATTCCAGTTTTTCCCTTATCCATCCTCACTGGTGCTCTTCATAACAAGGTGATGCCATTCAGAGCAAATTGGTCTGAATCACTGCATTAGGGGGACAAAATGGAAGTGCATCAGCTGCAATTGGCGGCACAACTGAATGTTGACAATTTCATTTTTCCTTGCTGTCTATGTGACAGGCAGGAATCAGAGCAATCAAATGCCCAGTTAAGTGCTGATGCTACATGGAGATGGAAATTGTGTGTTTTACCGAAAAGACAAATCCATTGAAACACCATGCAGTTGAAGCTGTTGGTTTTGTGCAAAAGCAGGATATGCTGTTCAAATACAAAACAATTACTTGAAAGGGGAGTAGAGTCCCTCTGTAGAGAGACTGATTGACTATTCATTTTATCTATTTATTTTTATTTGGAGCCTGGCATTTGCCTTGTTGATGAGAAGATATAATTTGTATAAACATGACCCCACCTACCCAATTTGCAAAAGGCATTCCCTCTGCTGCTCTGGAGTCACCAAAAGTGCTATAGGAATGTCAAGCCCAATTAATATCTGCTAAGTGTTTTGGGTCCTTCTGTTGTTAGGCAGTAGTGCAGAATAGACCTATAATTGACCTAAGTCCCTCAGCTTTGTAAGAGAATTATGTGTAGAAATGGAGTATAATTGATAATACAGCAGGATGTGCATGGATCAGTTGTGCTGAAAGTATCTGAAAACAGATTTCTGTGCAGGCTCAGAATCCAGGGTATCTCAGGGCCTTTACAGACTGCCAGGAATAATAATAATAATAATAATAATAATAATAATAATAATAATAATAATAATAATAATTTATTTATCCCCCACCTATTTGGGGATCCAGTCAAGGTGGCTTACAGAATTAAAATCACAAATATCAAAAAAGCAACCCCTCCCCCCTTAAAACAGTATTAAATCCCACAATAATTAGAACTACAATATAAACAATAAAAACACAATACAACACCTGATTTTAGCCTCTAACAGTGTTCCTCATCCATCTAAAGATGGGGCCACGTGAGGAACAGTTGCGGGTCATAATACCCCAGGCCGGGATGATTAATCTGGGAAGGCCTGTCGGAAGAGATCCGTCTTGACAGCCTTTTTGAAACTGTCTAATGACGTTAACTGATGGAATAATGCAGCTTGAGGCTCTTTAACTGTCCTGGCTCAGTGCTAAGGAATCATGGGAAATGTATTGTTTTTTTCTGGGACACTGAGCCTTCTCTGTCAGAGAGCTCCGGTGCCACAATAAACTACAGTTCCCATGATTCCTTAGCACTGAGCCAGGACAGTTAAAGTGGCCTCAAGCTGCATTATTTCTGGCAGTCTGCAAAGGCCCTCAGTCTCAGAATCTGTTTTATTGTTGCTGAAGCAGTTTTTAGTGCTGCTGCTCTAGTTTCTTGCTAATTAGGCAGTTGTGCATATAGAAAGTCATTGCAGGGTGAGATAAAACAGAATGTTGAACTGCTATTTATTGGGGCGGGCACTAGATATGAGATAAATATGAATTCTCATAGAGTTAAGTTTACAAGATAGTCTTGAAAGATCACTGTGTAACTCAGATGTTTTTGGAGCAGAGGGGAGCCTGTGGTTTACCCTATCATAAAAAAACATGAGGATAAACCACATAGTTGAAAATAATCATCTCTTTTAGGATGGCATAATCACCATTGAGGAGGGGAAAACAGGGCGCACCTTGGCTGGTGCTTACCCAAGATTTTTCTTTAAAATTACAGAAAATAATTGCACTGAATGTTTCCAAATTTCAATCTGCAGAGTATATGGGGGGGACGGACGACCCATTACATTTCTTCTGATCTGACTGTGCCTCTCTGTGTGACCTTAATTCTATTACAGCAATTTAGAATCGATTCAGGATTATTGTTTTACACTTTCTCCCTCAGCTTTTCCATGTTTGTCTTTTATGCAACTTCTCTGCTTCCCCTTCTGTCAGCTCTTGACTGTGCAAGGGAAAATAGCTTTGCAGATTTCATTTAATGTTCATTTCACTTGTCAAGGAAAAGATGCTCTTTCCAGGCTTCTGGAATATATTGCTTCCTAAAACTCCAAACACTGCAAATATTTTCCTGAAAACTAGGAAATGAAAATCAGTTCTTTCAGGCAGAGGCCAGTGGGGCCATTGTGTGTTTACCTTCTCTTTATTAGTCTTTGTGTTTCAGGCTGTGGGCATGGCTTCCATTAGCTGGGAGCAGGGCTGGGTGACCCATCAGAGCTCCTTTTACCATGGCAAGTGAATTTCAGATTATCTCAAACAGAATTTCAAAGCCTTAGAAGAAAAAAAAAGCCACATCACAAATGACCTTGCATGATGGAGGAACAAGAATGGAGCTTATATAAACTGAGGTGGAAAGTAACATAGAATATGTCCAATTACCTGCATTTGCCTTTTGACATTTCAAGACGAACTGTGTTTCTTTGGAAGGAAAGCTTGGTTAGGGCTTCCATAAAGACAGCACTCCTGTCATGGCATTTATGCCACAGAATCTGTGATCTATATTAATCTCTGTGTTCCTTTTGTGGTCTTGTAAATAATGTTTTGTACAACATACAGCATATGATTTCACAAACAGAAACTCTTAAGATAGCAACATTTGGGGAGCAGGGGATTTGAAAACAGCTTCTTTGAGTAGTGGGCTACTACTTTCACTCTTAAAGTGGTTAGAGTGCATGTTGTTATCCCATCTTGTAGAGTGGAAGTTCCCATGGACATATGTGGTGTTTCTATCACCTTGACATGATAGTTACGGTAAGCATCTGAAGTGCCTTGGAGATTGGCAGATGATCAAGACACACCTTCCTTTTTTAAGGTGAGGGCCTGGAACAAACCACATTTTTAATAATAGCTCTGCCCTCTGTTCTTCATCTTGCTTCTTTGCTTCACATTGGTTTCCAGGATTTCATAGGTAAAGAGATATTCCAGCAATACAGGATAGCTTTGAGAAACAGAAACTTAGGAGTTTATCAGACGAGGGAAATCCTGTGCGAAAACGGGGCTTTAAATTAGAAATAAACTGCAAAAGCGGTCATGATTTCACATGATGTCACTGTTAAATTGATGTTAAAAGGAGGTTAATCCAAACGAAAACCCCTCATTTACATTTCTTTTTACTTTCAGAAAAACCCAAAAGTAAAAATGAGGGGGTTTCGTTTGGATTAACCTCCTTTTAACAGCGCTTTCACATTTCACACAGGACAGAACGGGAGAAATCCCGTTCATTAAAAGCTTCCGCTTTAGCGGCTTTTTTCACTTTAAAGATCGATTTTGCACAGGGCTCCCCGTGTGATGAACTCCACAGATCCTTTACCTCTCTTGTACTTCCTTGCACATTATCTTCCATCGCCACCTCCTTGCATACATCTGTAAAAATGGGGATGGAATTTTCTTACTAATGTTTCTGAATTACACATAATTAAGTGTGGTTCTCAGCATTATAATCCAGTGACATATGCTTCTTCAGGTTAAAGAAGTTTTCTTTTCAGGAGAAATCATATAAAGAACTCATAAAGCAAAATAAAATATAAAAGCAGGGTTGTGAGGTTTCTCTGGGTCCCCCTCCTAAAGCCCAAGCAGGATCTGCAGCCCAATTTTAGTTTACAGCGAGCCATCCATCCAACAGACACCACTCTTAGGAATGGGACACAAGCTGCAAATGCACACAAAACTCTTCAAATTCTGACTTAGAACAAAAGCAGTCTGTATCCTCCATGCCCTTCTTCCTACCCTATCCGAAAGCACCCCTTTATTAATAAGAACAAGAAGCAAAGAAAGTAGACAAACCTCCCCTGTTGTTTGTACTTAACATCATACACACAACCCAAAGTTCACCACTGTGCCACCATGTGAGGGTTCTCTGGGTCCCCCTTCTGCCTTTACCTGAGCTGGACAGGACCCCTTGAGACCACCTTTTTTATCTAATTAACTCGTGGTGCCACCACCTGTTGATTTGAGTCCTCTTTAGCAACACACCATGATGTTGCTAGAGATTCCACTTGCACTTTCTGCCTATGATGTTGCAGATACATTTCCCTCCCTTCTCCCAAATCCTAGGAAGGGATGTGTGAAAATGAGTATGATAAAGACAGTGTGCTTTTAGAGGAAGGCTTTATTCTAAGTAAGGAAATTCTATATCAAAAGGGTATCTCTTTACATGAAAAACCATCTTGCTCTTCAAGCACAGATAGAAGTATAACATACAGAGTAGATCATTTGAACCAAATCAAGAAAATAATCGGAATATCTTAATGCAACTGGCTAGTACATTATTCTAATCTTACTCACAGATCAGATTTGCAGTCCTTGATATTCATGGGGTAGCTGGAAGCTTCAACCAGCCTTCGCAAAATGGAGCCCCTGCTCCAGATGTCCCTTTGTTTTCAGCACTCTCCACATAGTGACTCTCAAGCCTTTTTAACACCTCTGCCCAGAAACATCTCACTGCTATCCAACTGCCCATCTCACTGGCAATTGCTATCTCATCACCTGTGACACTGAGACCCATTAAAATGCACCTGTATCTCCTCCCACTCCGGTGGGTGGTAACAGAGTTCAGTGCAATCATGCTGGCCACATGACCACTGTAGTCGTCTTTGGACAACACTGGCTCTTCAGCTTAGTAACGGAGATGACCACTGCCCCGACCACTGTCGGTTACAGTTAGACATTCATGTCAAAGGAAAACCTTTACCTTTTTACACCTGTGACAATGAGACCCATTAAAATACATCTGTATCTCCTCCCACATTTAACCCTTTTTTATCTGGAGAGAAAGCTCTGATATGAGAGGGCCTTTCATTATCATAAGGGTGGATTTGTTTTTTGCAGCTTAAATGAAGGATAAATGTGTATGTTGTGATTTATTTTCTCTGGTATTTCCCCTTTATGTAACATTTACCTATTATAACTGCCATGTATATCTTTTTCCCCCAGCCTGATCTATGACATACTATTACTCAGTCTTTGTGGTGAACACATATTTCATCTGTGTGTGCACATGTGTATGTGTAAAAATGGTGAGGTGCTAAACCAGTATAAAGTTACTGTGGTGAGGATTTCACCTCAGATTTTCTGGACAATAATAGCTTCTCATCAGAGCTTGGAAGAAATATATTCTAAGTAATATTAGCTGTAATATGTTACAAGGGATGCAGTGGCTCAAGTGGTTAAACACTTGACTCTGTTGATTGCAAGATCGGCAGGTTGGCAATTTGAGGCCCGGATGCTGCATGTTGGAGTGAGCTCATGTCACTAATCCCAGCTTCTGCCAACCTAGCAGTTCGAAAGCATGCATATGCAAGTAGATAAATAGGTACCACTTCTCAGTGGGAAGGTAAACAGCGTTTGGTGCATTCATGCTGGCCACATGATTACAGAGTAGTCTCTGGCAATGCAGGCTCTTTGGCTTAGTACCAGAGATGAGCACCACCCCCTATGGTTGGACACGACTTGACAACCTTGTCAGCGAGGAATACTCTTACCTTTTCAATATGTTACAATATTCCTTTTCCTGCAGTAACATAACATGGTAGCATAAAATAACAAGTAACAGTGTTAAGCATTTACTTTTGCCATGTAGGAACTGGGGGAGATGGGATTTGCTACATTTTAGGGAAATAACTTGAATGCACACAACAACAACAACAACAACAACGGGTCATCTGGCCAAGCAGAGGCCTTATGCCTGTAAGAGGTTACATCCTGTTAGGAAAAAGGCTTCCCCGGGCCTAAAGTGGTCCATAGTGCTCTACCCCACTCACCTCCAACCTCCAGCCAAGGGGCTTCCTACAAAACCCACCAGTTCTTTTTTGCCCACTGCCACAGCAGCATCAAAAGCCATCATGTTCACCTTCATCGTTTTTCACCTTGAAAGTGTAGTACATGTGCTGGTAACCTCCTGTCTCGATTTCTGTAATGCGCTCTACATGGGGCTACCCTTGTATTTGACCTGGAAACTTCAATTAGTTCAGAATATGGCAGTCAGATTGGTCACTGGTGTTTCCAGAAGAGAGCATATAACACCTGTGCTAAAAACTCTCCACTAGCTACCTATTAGTTTCCAGGCACAGTTCAAGGTGTTGGTTATGACCTTTAAAGCCCTACATGGCTTCGGTCCAACTTAACTCCGGGACCACCTCCTTCCATACGATCCTCCCCATGCACTACGGTCCTCTGGGAGGAATCTGTTACATCCTATGAAAACTAGGCTGTCAGTGACCTCCCAGAGGGCTTTCTCTGCCTCCTCTCTCAGATTATGGAATGGCCTGTCGGATGAGATCTGTCTTATTACCACTCTTGACAGCTTCAAAAAAGCTGTCGATGGATCTTTTCCAGCAGGCCTTCCCTGAATAACTATCCTGTCCCAAAGATTTTTTTACCAACTTGCTCCCCTGAGCTGCCATTATTTATTTTAAGCTGCTGTTTTAATTGTCCCATCTTTTATTTATTTTTTAATTATTCTATATTTTAAATTTCTACTAGTTTAATATTGTTTTAAGGGGAGGGTGGGTTAGGGAATTGATACATGTATTGGTGTTTTTAACTGTTGTACGGCACCCTGGTGCTGCAGAGGGGTGGGATAAAAATAAATTTTATATTATTATTATTATTATTATCCATGAACCAATTGTCTACAGACTTCAATATATTGAATGTGAAAATAGTAGTAAATTTTAAACATGTGTTTTTATTGAATTTTTAACTTTTATACCAATAGCTATTTTTTACTTGCACTTAGTTTTCATTTATTGTAAGCCACCTTGTGTCCTGTGCTAGGAAAAAAGTGGAATATGATAAAATATACAAATACCGGTAAATAAATAAGTCTTGTATGGTGTACACTGAAAGTCATATAATGAAGCACTTTGAGTATTGGACTAGAACTCTGGGAAACTATGGTTGAAATCATGACTCAGCCATAGAAACCCATTGGGGGTGACCTTTGGAAGGTCACAGTCTCTCATCCTTGGAAAGAAGCAATGGCAAACCTCATCTGAATAAATATTGCCAAGAAAAGCCCTTAGGGGTTGCCATAAATCAGGAGTGACTTGAATGCACTTAGCAACACCATAATGTATGCCATGAATGGGTAAATTCCCAGACTTGCAAGGAATATGCCGCACCCTTCTACAGAATGCACTGGAGACTGGACCATCAGTGAATGCACCACTGCAGAAATTTTACAGCCAGTGATGATAGTGCTGTTTTGGCTATCTGTGGTGTCCCAGCAGCCTTCCTTAACATAGAATAGGGCTGTTGAAGGTGGAATCTGTGGGACCATCCATGGCACTAATGCCATTTGTTTGCCTTTATCACACACACATACAAATAGGCCTAAAAGATTCTGGAAGGCCAAGACCATAGTGGAATCTCCCAGGAATTAGGGACCATTAAAAAAATAATTGAGGAGGCTGGGGATGTGGCACTTCCAACGGGCCAGTGTGGCTTCCTAATACTTGTTGTCATACATTTTTGTCATAGAAGTAGCAGCAAGAGCATGGCAGGCACAAAGAGCAATATAAATAACATTTTACTGAGCAGAAGACAGGAGAGCTATGGTGGGAGCATTTTCAGAAGAAGATAACGAACAATGCAGTCATGTTAGCAGCAACAGGGCTTCACAGTGGAAGCTGCAAAATTGCTTTAGAGGGCTTTCATCCATAAAACATTTCCTGCCCCTCCTGATACATACAGATGGACTGCTGTACTCCTCACCTGCCAATCTTGCTATAGCTTGCTTTTTAAAAAGAGAGAGAGAGACTCACTTTGCCAGATCATATTATTTAATGGAATCAAGAATGTATACATTTGGGGTATCTTAAAGATTGTACTGGCTGGAGCCACAGGATATCTAGAGTATAATTTTTAATAGTGCTCATGACAGTATTCCTTGCATTGTTTTTAATTGCTTGTGTTGCTGTTTACATTGCAGTACCAATGTAAATGTCTGTTTTCTTAGGTAAGCCTTTTCAAAGATTTGCATGTGTTAATTACTGATGTGCCTATGCATCACATGTTAATATGTAATCTAAGTTTCCTGTCTGAAAGTCCTGCATATTGTAATTAATATTTGCTCAAATGTTCTTGGTTTATCAGTATAAGCAAAGAGATCAAGAAAAAAAAATCTTCTATAAGCTTAGAGTTTCTGGATGCAAATCCATAAAGGATTGAAATGGAAGGAAGAATTAAAGAACATCTCCCATAGAACTATTTTAGGCTGATTTATACATTCTGTTTTTTGGTCAGATTCTTATTTGTAAGTATCTCAGATCTTATTCTCATTTATTGTTCTTAGATTAAAATATCTTTTAAAATTTTAGTGTTTAAAAGAAGAATTTGAGTAATCATGTTCGTTAGAATTAGATCAATTGTTTTGATGTTATTTGATCTGGATAACAAGACACAGTTTTCTGATTTCTCTTCTCCCATGTAGAGTATTGGTGATCCAATTGGTTGCCTTCTACACCATATTGATTTAGCACCATGGGCTGCTTTTATAAAGTTTGAACAAAAAAACCATTAGTGAATTTACTGTCCCACCAGGGTGCAAGCCATCAGCCACTACTGGATCTGTGTGATATCAATTACTAATATATTGAACATTATCAGATATTTAGTTAGACTTCAGCCATGGCTGGATTTGTTTTGGTATCAACAGAGGAGCCAGAACAATGTATTGAGCCATGCCACAACTGCTAAGTGCACCGTTACTGTGCTTGTGGGCAGCATTCTGTAGTAATTAGCCACACAATAAGCATGGTTTTGCACCTAAAAGCTCAATGACACTTGTGAAAATGGGACCTACAAAACATCTGTGTTTCCCCTACTCAAAGGGGCTCCCTTTGTCTTGAAGTGGCAGAGCTGTTTGCTTCTTGCTTCCATTTGCAACGAGAAAGGAATGGATCTCAGTCTTGAAAAACATAAACCTGAGGGAGGATGTGAGAACGTTGAAATTGTTGCTTGAATTGCTGAGCCAAAAGCAGAGCAACTGGGAGGGAAAGCAAAGTGGAGTGATTGGGACATGTTGCTGTAGTAACCAAGGATTGCTAGATGTTTTTGGTGATGTAGGTACCCAGAATGAGAGGATGGATTGCCAAAGTAAGAAGGCTTGCACATCTCATACACAGATATAAAAGTCTGATCTAGTTAAATAATCCCTTGGAATATCTGAATAATATCAGCACAAGAAGCCTCCCCAAGACTGCTCTTAGTCTTTAGAGCAGGGGTAGGCAACCTTTTTGAGCCGGGGGCTGGTCCTGTGAAGTCCTGTCCGCCGCTGGGCCGAAGGGGGGGATGGCGGCACGCGCATGTGCGCGCACCCCCCGCAGCGTGCGCTGCCGCTACGCAGACGCCTCTGAGTGCACTGCGGCCGCCATTTTGATTTTCAAAATGGCGCCCACGACGCATGCGCAAATGAGTCGCGGCTGCCATTTTGGAAATCAAAATGGCGGTGGCGCGCACGACTGCGTAGTGGCCAAAACGCGCGGCGGCAGTGGCGGCAACCTTCTGCCTGTGCCGGTAAGTACGGGGACCTGGGCCTTAACCGGCCCGCGAGCCATAGGTTGCCGGTCCCTGCTTTAGAGAGTTGGTCCTTCTTCCACAAATAGTGCTCCCACTTGGTTGCAAAAAGTTACAATATGATGAGCATGATTGTGGGTATATTCATAGGACATCTGTATTACTAAAGCCCAGCTCAATTTATAGCTCTTTGCTAATGAAAAAGTAAATTTCTTTTCCTATGAAGTCTCTTGGGAAACTACAGTCCATGGCTTTTGAGCAAAATTAGTATAAATGCGAACTGTGTATTAAGAGCAAACATTGGGATTTTGCATTAATAACTTCACTGTGAAAGTAGGCAATATGATATTCAAGTCATTTTCCATAAATTTTATGCCCTCAAGATGTGAAAAAACCAAGGTACAAGTTAAATTAATAAAACTACATTGCTGAAAAATGTGGAATTGCCTCTGGTAAAGAATATGCGCATATTAAATACTGCTGATGTGCTGACTATCATACCTAGCATCAGAGACTGCATAGCAAATTGATCCTTAAAAAACCCCAAACATGACCATACCTGTTTTGTCACTTGCCAATAATAAGTGTAGTAATTAATTATCATGCTTCACCTTAAATTTTTCCAAAATATTGAAATACAGCTTTTCAGTTCCAGATGGTATTTCACAGTCTGTGTTTTCCATTTTTAGTGGTATTAATTAGGATGACATTGGCTTTGTTCACTCAGAAGAGTAAGCCAGAATTCTGGAGAATCCTGGCTTACTGTGAACAAGCTGTGTGGTAGGGCATGCATCCTGTTCACTCCCAGCTAACTGTTCCTGCTAATGCAAGCAGAGATGGTTTGGTAGTCATCCAAACTCAGGACTATGCCTTGTACATTCCTTTCAAAACCAAGATAATGTCAGGTTTTTGTTTTTGGCTTTGGGAGCAGCAATCCAGGCCCCTGTATTTAAATGACTTACTAAAGAAACCATAAATGGTTTGATTAGCCAATTGCATTAGTGGCAGGAGCCACTTACTGACTGTGTGCCTCAGTATGTAACTTGTTGGGAATAGCCTGGGGTCCCTGCAATCCATGAAATATGACCATTACCTTTCAGTTCCATTATAATCGGCAAGGATTAGTTCTGGGGAGCAAGATAGCGTTTATAAAAAGAGAACCCCACACAGAGTCTGAGGTTGTAGTTTTGTACACACCTACTGGAAACCAATCACAAATTGAGGATAGTAGGATGTAGTCTGAGTAAACATATATAGGATTACACTCTAGAGTCTGCCCAGCAACTCTAAAACTCCAAGTTCAGGATATGACATAGACATGAACCCTAAGAGGATATGCATGTCATCAAGTGTAATAATCTACAGAATGTAAGCCTGACATCTGTTACATAATCAGTGCAAAAAATCTTTGCTTTTAATTTTGCCAGAACTATTTCCTATCTTTGTTTCATCATAATGCTTTCATCTGTCATCTTCATGAATGATCTGTTTCAGTGTTTCCAGTGTTTCTCTCCAGTATTTCCTTAAACAGTCTGTATCTGTAGAGACTAAGTGGGAATAATAGGATATTTAGTCCAGTTCTCTCCTTCATACTAGAAACAGTAAATCTTTTTTTCCTATCTGTCTGTTTTTTATTTTCCTTTTGGGACTAACAATTGGTTTTGAGCCCCTGAAATCAATGAAACTTCAGTTTCTAAGTTAAATCTTGCAGTTTTCAACAGGTATATGTACGCATGAGAAAGATTGGCTCCAAGCCATCTATTACAAATATATAATTCTGAAAATGTAAATATAAATTTAAATTTTGCTCTTGTATTACTAAAAGAAGCAGCCACAAAAGAAGAGAAAAACTGAACTGATTTTGGTGGTAAAGATAATGGCAGTAGAATTTGTGGTGGTATGGGGGTACCCCTGAAAAAAATCAGTTTAAGAACTTCACATGTCCCATGGGTTGCTCACAATGGACTAAAATCTGCACCTCATGTATGGATGAAATATTGTCCCTGTGTTATATTTCCTAGCTGCTACCTTTAGAGCCAGTGGGAAGTAGTGCTTTAAGCATTGGACTATAACACTGGAGAGCAGGCTTCTAATGCCTGCTTGGCCATGGAAGCTCACTGGATGACCTTGGGCAAATCATGCTCTCTCAGTCTCAGAGGAAAGGAATGACAAACCAGTGGCATCACTAGGATTGGTGTTACCCCAGTGTGGTAACTCAAGGTGCCACCTCCAGGCAAGCAGACAACCAGGTAACGCGCAGCTCCAGTGAGTGGGAGCTGCCAACAGATTTATTCATTTAATTACTTCATTTATATGCTGCCTTTCTCCTGATGTTGCCTCTCCTGCCCCTAGAGGCAAAGAGGGACCCCAGAATGGGCAAGAGGGACCCCAGCCCTACAGAAGGGGGGAAGAGAGGGGGGCACAGAAGAGGAATAGAAGGAGGAGGATGCCACACTTGCAGCAGCTCCACCCAGCTTTACATCCTGAACCTCCTCCAGCAGGCAGTGGCAAGTGCTGAGCCCTCATTCCCAGTTGGGATGTGCAACCCTGGGACAGAGTGGGATGGAGGGGGCAGAAAGAGAAGTGGAATCAGCATCAGGGAGGGAGGGCTGCTTGCTATCTGCCATCACCCTCCTGCCCCCTTGTCTGGCACCCCACTGCCCCCCTTGCCCTCCTGTGTGCCTTACTGCCCTTCTGCTTGGCATCCCACTGCCCCCATTGCCCTCCCTTCCCTTCTCTCCTGCTGCACTGCCTTTTGCTTCCTTCTAGGGAAGGGTTG
>CM034706.1:203900795-203917513 GCA_020142125.1 Phrynosoma platyrhinos | reverse complement strand
CCCCCCCCCCCCCCCGTAGGTACCTTCAAGTTGTCTGCACACACACCCTTGAACAACACTTGTGCCCTCTAGGGAGTCACATCCCACAATTTGAAAACTTAGGCTTTTGCTTAAGGGTAGTATGTTCTTTCCATAAGGTGAGGAGGCCAACTAAATGAATAAGATCCTACCCACCAGATCCCATCTGATCATGGAAGCTGAGCTGGGTCAGCCCTTATTAGTACTTGGATGGGAGATTGCCAGTGAACACCAGGTGATGTAAGCAATATTTCAGAAATTTGAGTATTCCTTGCCTAATAAAACCCTGTGAAATCCATAGGGTTACCATAAGTTAACAGGCCTTTGAAGACATATGTGCATAACTCTAAAAGTGGTCTGCAGTCTTCTTGATTCTTCTGAGCGAGTGCAGCCTTCCTGCTCTATATTCTTTCAGCTTCTTGCCATGTGGCTTAGAAGCAGACTTCTTCATCTGTCTTCTGCATTAGAACAAAGCAAATAGAAAGACCAACTTGAAAAAGGGAAGAGTGTTCTAGGTTGCATTTATTCAGCCCCCCGCCTCCCTGTGACAGCAAGAGATTAACTCTCATGATAAAAGTAGTAGTAGTAGTAGTAGTAGTAGTAGTAGTAGTAATAATAATAATAATAATAATAATAATAATAATAATAATAATAAACTACTTTGTGAAGTCGTAGGTTTTCATGGCCGGCATACTTAGTTTTTTGTGGGTTTTTCGGGCTGTGTGGCCAACTCTTCTAGAACATGGTCACGCAGCCCGAAAAACCCACAAAAAAACTATTACTTTATTCTTATATCCCACCTTTCTGCCAAGACAATCAATGAATTGCAGCATCTTAAATTATTGGTTGGGGCATCTTAAATAGTGTGAACTTTTGTCATCACACTGCTGGCCCTAGTGTTAGTTAGGACATTTCTCACAATAGTAGTACATTCTGCACTGGCTGTAGACATTTCACATCTACAAGCCATTTGTTAGTCTTTGACTTTCTCTGGGATACACATTGAGTTTTTGGCAAAAGCAGAATAATCACCACTAGCAGCACTGGAGGAATCTCAAATGGGATTAATGATTTATAGTTGCAGCTGCTGCCACATTCTAAAATCTTCTTTAATTAGCCTGGAATCTGACATCATGTAGCTTTACATTGATATGCCAGTTTGTTTGCTTTATTTAAAAATATTTTACTTACATTTTAGAAATGTCATTACAGTAGATAAAAGAAGAGAACCCTTTTCTAAAAAGGTAGACTTCTGTTTCTTGACTCTTAAACTCTTGCTGTCTCTCAGTCTTCCATATGAATAGCTCAGGATCAAAGTATGATAATCTTGTGCCTTTTTTCCTTTTTGGGAAAATTCTACTTCCTTGACTTTTGTTAATATAACAATAAATATCCTTATAGAGTCTCAACAGCATGGTTCGAAAACATTAAGATGTGAGCCTAGAGCTAACTTGTTAGCTAATGAGATTTCCGCCATTAACAGTGTTACAGAGTTCCACATGCCACTAAGTCACAGGAAGAAAACTTTATTTAAAATCTACTGTGTAATCACTTATTAAACCTTTTTTCTAATGAGATAAATGATTCTCTTGACAACAATTGCATCCTTTTCTTCTGAACTGATAACCAAAATCCATTTACATTTTTAACTGATAATGTTTTGGGCAATCTTTGCACTTCATCCAGTTCTATCATTAACCCACACCAGGTTGTTAACAGTTATCAAGGTGAAAATAGTGCTGGGAAAAGAGAATTAACACAGGTTGCAAACCACACTTCTGGAATTAGCTGTACCTAGGGTGTGTGACAGTCTGTCATCACTGTACAGTATACTCAGTATTAGAGTCCATGCTGCCAAACACATGGTTAGCTAAGCTGATGGGATCAGTGATTATTTTGAAAGAAACATGTTCATAAATAGATTGGAATGATGAGTAAAGTACAAGAACATCAAATTATAGGATAACAAACAAAAAGGGGATAATAAACACCTCTGAAGTAATCTTTACAAACAAAATAGGTATTACAGTGGCAAGTATGATTCACTGTAAGCAAATGTAGGCAATATTGGGGGGAAAAACACTAACTTCACATGTATGCTGATAGGATCTCCATAGGCAATGACTGACAAAATCTTGGGATTGTGGTGGATGGCTCAGTCAAGGCATTGACCCAGCATGTAACTGCTGTTAAAAGAAAAATTAGAAAGAAATTGAAAGTGTAACTCCAGGTGTCATCATGCCTTTATACAAACCTAAGGTGTGATCACACTTGGAATATTGATAGAGAATGCAGCGGCAGCTATGCTGTGCATAGTTCTGATTGCTGTATCTCAAAGATGGAAAAAGTATTGAAAAATTACACCATTTGCTTAGGGGGGGAAAGCACACAAGAGGAGATGTGATAGATTTATGTGGGGTGTGAAGAGAGTGGTTAGAGAGTTTTCCCCCTCCGGTTTCATAAAGGTGGGACCTGAACAGACAGTGAGGTGGAGTGCCTGATGTATTTTTTAAAATTATGTCAATCCAAGAAATAGCCCAAGGTTTTAGGGCTATGTCTTGGAATAAAGTCTTTTTAAAATATATCCTGACCCTCCATTGGTTCTAGTTTCATTAGTTGTTTCCTTTTTCTTCTGAAACCTGGAGCCATCCAGTAAATCTGAATGTTGAGATTTTAGACACAAAAACAAAAATACTTTTTCACCAAGGGCGTAGTCAGTCTATAGGATGTGGTACTATAAGGTGTATAGATGATCACAAATTTGAATTGCTTTTAAAGGGAGATTAGATGAATTCATGAAGAATAAAACTGTCAATGGCTACTAATCATGATGGCACCAAATTACCTCTAGCAGTAGAAGCAGTATACTTTTCACTATCTGTTACTACTTGGCAAGATGAGCTTGATTGCATTCATGCTCTGATTACACTGATGTTCTGCTTCTGAGCTTTCTAAGAACATCTGCATGGCTACTGTGGAAACAGAGGCCTATATCCAGTTGTTAGTCCCAAATTAGCAAATTCATTCTCTCAATGGGAAGTTGGTAAGTCATCACCAATGGAAGTTCCTCTAATGCTGTGAATACACTGTAGTTGAGATTAAGAGTTGGATCTAAACCTGAACTAGATAAGCATTTGGCATGATCCATCAAGTACTGCTTGTGTGTTACTAAACCTGAGATTCTCGTGGACAAAGAATCGCATGTGCAACTATTTTCTGGATGCCATCCTAGCTTGGGACAGGTATCTGCATAAGATGGGAGAAGAATAACTTTGTGACAGTGGCTGTACTACATGGGTGACAGTAAATCAATCAATCTTTTATTGATTAGCCCTTAGGCCATTTCACTATAACTCAAAAGTGAGTAGAGGGTGACAGTGAATGAAAGTGGTTGGTATGATTATATGGTATGGAAGCCCTCTGAATAATTACACTGGTCCCTTGGTATCCTTTGGGGTTTGGTTTCAGGAACACCCCGCCCCCCTATGGATACCAAAATCCATGGATACCCAAGTCCCATTAAATACAGTGGTGTAGTAAAATGGTGTCCCTTATATAAAATGGCAAAATCAAAATTTAAATATTTTAAAAATATTTTCAAATTGTGGATACTTGAATTGGTGGATAAAAAAATCCGTGGATATGGAGGGCTGACTGTATTACCAGAATTGCACCACTCTAGAACTTTAAAAACATGAATATATGTTAGAAATAGTTATTCCTAGTATACATTCTCAAATATATAGAATATACTTACCACTGAAACATGTATTTGGGGGCTTGACTAATGCAAGTATTTTGGGATTAAGCCAATGGAAATATTCTAATAAAATTAGTTATATTAGAAAATTAATTAGAGGCATGGCTTAATGAAAAATGTACCATTACACATTTGGTAAATTTTGTGCTAAATTTTCCTGCTTAACACCTAAGCAAATTGGAGGACAGCTGTGTTGAAGTATGGCTAACTTAGCAATTATAAGGAAACAGTTTATGTTGAACAATAAAAGTCTATTCATAAGAAGATGATTGTAAATACATTGTGTATGATTAGTCTACTGCTGAAATGAATTAAGTTTATGTACAGCTTACTCTCACAGTTATTTAACATTTATTTAGTGATGTCTGTTGTTTACAGAATAGAGAAATGTTGCTTTTAGAGTACCCCAGAACTTATCCTGTAGTTGCAAACACAGTGATCCTTTGAAATCCCAGGAGGACATAATTGAGGTTACAGCAGATTCGTCACCATACAGAGTTTCCCTTTTTCCAGTTTCTCTGTGTTATCTGGTTATTAAGTTCTACTCCAAAGCAAGGGTATTTTGATGATATGTTTTGGGAGTGAAAATGAAGGGTGGATGTAGTGGTATAAAATTATAGAAATACTATGAACTAAGCCTCTTTGTTGTTTGAGTAGCATCAGTTTTGTCATATATTGCAATGGGAAGCTATAGTAACACCACACTGACCTTGGCCTGGATGGCTTAGCAGAGCTGGTCAAAAGAAAACATTTACTTCCTACAACTGTGTTCTGCAGAATTATGTGATCGAGTTACAAGATGAAGTAAAATGTAATGCTGCAATGTTATAAAGGAAGCTTTGACTGTGGTGCTGAGGATGCTCTCATGTGGCATATGGATTTAAATCACCAGTATATTTCTATAGGAATAAGAATAGAATACTGCAGCCTGTTATGAATAATAGAATATGGTAATATTACTGCAGCACATAATAGCATCATAGACTGACAGCACAGCTGCTAAGAGTTAGGATTTTAAAATATGTACAACCCTTTGTCAACATTGTTAAGATCACATGGCTTATTTCTGCAGGGGGTATTTTGTAAGGAAATTTGATGACAAATTGTTCTGCATTTTGACCTTTTATAAATATTCTGAGCTTTTGCATCTTTCAGTGAATTGTTGAGGTTCTCAAATTAAGACATGAAGAATCTTAATGGCTACTCTGACATTTGCTAGACCTGGCTGGCTGAGTATCTGAACTTGATTAGTTTTCTAATGTGCTTGCTCTGCCAAGCCTGAGACACCAGTGTTCAGGGTAGTTTAGCTTCCTGTAAAGTGATTGCACTGCAAACCTTTTTCCAATTAAAAGGTGATGCCGTTCGGGTAATGGAAAGTTGTTTTATTGTTCTTGCCCCTTGATATACATGAAAGCAGCAAGGTTTTAGGGAAGTGATATAGCTTGTATTTTTGTAGCTCTTTATTTCTATAGCAGATACTTATCTTCAGACATGTAGGAAATCTCCCAAGACCCTAGCTGACTAGATGGCAGAAAATACAGGTCAGCAAGACACTTCCTGCAGTAGAGAGATGTGTGTGCGTACGTGCCCTCAAGTTGCCTATTGATAATTTATGGAGATCCCACAAATTTCATAGGCTTTTCTTAGGCAAGAAATACTCAGAGATGGTTTTGCCAGTTTCCTCTATAAATATATACAGGGAGGAAAAGTTATTCTGCACAAATAGGGCAGAAATACTAATTGTTTTTAAAGACTAAAGAGGGCTTAGGGACATTTGCTAGGGTGCCAGCCCTGATCATTGTTTGATTCTAAATTGAGGAAAATAGTTACTTTTGGCAAACTGAAGTTCTCTTTTTGCCTAATTCACTGTAGAATTAGGACAACCAATTCAGATCTCAGCACAGATGATTTACATCCAAAACACACTGCAGAAATAATTCAGTTTGAGACTGCTTTAACTGTGCTGGCTCAATGCTAGGAAATTCTGGGAACTGTAGTTTTGTGAGACATTTAGCCTTCTCTGTCAAAGAGCTCTGGTGCCTCAACAAATTACAATTCCCAGAATTCCCTAGCATTGAACCAGGGCAGTTAAAGCTTTGTCAAACTGAATTATTTCTGCAGTGTGTTTTGGATCCATGTTGTGGCATCCTGGGTTTTGTAGTTTGTTGTGGTAGAAGAGCTCTCTGGCAGAGAAGGCTAAATTTTTCACAAAACTGGTTCCCAGAATTCCTTAGCATTGAGTCAGGGCAGTTAAAATGGTCTCAAATGGGATTATTTCTGCAGTGTGTTTAGGACCATAGTGAGCCAAGGAAAGTAACATGGTTGAAATATTTTTAAAAATTGTAGAAGAGCTAGATTCGTCAACTTCCTTAAGGACAATTTTTTTTAAAAAAAACACATATTGTAGAATACATTCCTTGCGGTTTTGGAAATAATTTAAGAGCCTAACTAGAAATGCCAGATTTGGAATCTGGGATATAGAGTTTTCTCAATGGATGCTGAGGAATTTGCTTGTGGATTCCCAGTTGTAGTGAGTAAAAAGTCTGGCTGGAAGCAGTTCACTGATTACATCTCCATATCTGGTGGTGTATCCTAGATCTGATTTATAGCATTTGTTTGGCTTTCAGCAGGCAGTAAATGCATTGCTTAATTATTCATAGCAGATGTACTATTGCAGGAAATTAAGACATAAAGAAACAAGTAAAAACTGTTACTGAAAAAAGCGATAAACAAAGCTGAAAGTGGAAGGAGTTGTAGGGTGGTGCTTATGGAGCATCAGGGGCTGGTCCTCCAGAAGAGATGTTTCACACCTTCTGTAAATAATTGGTTAAGCTTTCCCACTCCTTAGACTTCTCACTCACTGTATCACACATAATTAATAGTGCTATATTAACTTGTAAGTTATATTTAATTTGTTTAATGTGTCATTTAAATTAACACATTTGCAAATGTGAGAACCCCTCCCCCCCTTGTCACCTTCAGCAGAGAAATCTGTATAAACAAACTCACATTTCTACTATTAATATATTTGGTAATTATGGAAAGGTTAGCTTTTGGCTTGTAGAATCTCTATTAAGAAATTAATGGTTATGAGATCAGGTGTTAGTGCGAATGTTGTCCTTAACATGGCACTGTTTTCCTGTTGTATAATATTACTGTTTCCATCTCCTCCAAATACTTTATTTATTTATTTATTTATTTATTTATTTATTGCTATGGCTTTCTCCCAGCGCATGACCCAAGGCAGCTTCCAATGTGACTTAATCTCTAGGTCCTCCAGCGCAACTCTAACTTCAACTTTAACCCAAAGTCGCACTGAAGGACCTAGAGATTCCTAGAGAGAACACTCCACTAGGCATTTGTAGCTCCTCCAGAGCAATTCTATAGTCAGTGTCTGGCAGATGTTGACCACAGAGTTGCACTGAAAGACCTAGAGATTCCTAAAGAGGTGTTCTCTCAGGTAAAAACAGTTTTTATTATTTGCAGTTTTCCACATTCATGGGGGTCCTGTGCTCCTAACCCCAGTGAATGGAGGATGAGTGTACAGCTAAAAGCCAGCCAATTATAATATGGAAGAACAATAAAAATAAATAAACAATCATAGCAAGCATCAAATTAAATCAGTTTTAAAGTATTTTAAAACATAAAAGTGGGGGAAGGGGAACTTACATCAATCTTCCATTCAACAACATTTCCTTAGCAACCCAGTAATGGCTAAAAGCCTGTCTGATTAAAATGGCCTGTTGAAGGAAGAAAAGCAGAGTAGAGGCCATGTTAGCCTCATATGGAGGAGTGTTTCACAGTGTGGGACCAAGAAGGCTGTCTTGAGAGACCTCACCAGATGTGCCTGTGAGGGTGGGGTGATGAAGAGAAAGCTTTCCCAAAGATCAAAACTCATAGAGGTTCATGGAGGAAGGTGTGGTCTTTCAGATAATCTGGACTTAAGTCCATAGAGGGTTGTGCTCAGAAATAAATTGCAGCTAGTGGATTTGTCATTAACAAGGAGTTTCTGTTCTCTCTCTGGTCAGCAGTCTGGCAGCACCATCATGGATTCAGTGCAGTTTCCAAATACTTTCCCAAAGACAAGTTCTGAATTCCTATCCCTTGATCTGCCTTACTAATCTTAGAATTCGATGGGAAGTCTAGATAGAGTATGTGACACTCAACCTCAAAACTCCAGACAGCCTCTCCAAGCAGCTTCATATATTAAATTGTCAAGCATTTGAGCACGCAGACCCTAGTTTCGCCAATTCCTCATGAATGCAATGATTCCAACTCCATGCACTTTGTTTCAATCCATACCATGCCTTCAACTTGTACACTTTTCTATCACTATCCTGTTCAAATCCTAAAGATTGTTCCATGAACACTTCATCAAGACTAGTATTCAAGTAGGCAATTTCAAAATCAAAATGCCTTACCACTTGGCTTTTCCTCGCTGCTAATGCCAAAATCAACCTAAGGATTTCTGTCTTAGCTGTAGGCCAAAACATTTTGTCAAAGTTCTCAAACTTCTGCTGTGCAAAACCTTTTGCCACCAACCTGGCCTTGTATCTATGGGTACCATTCAGCATTTCCTTTCTTTTGGAAACCCATCTACAACCTATAACCCTGTGGTTTTTCGGCCTTTCAGCAACCTCAAATACTTCCTTTTCTAACAATGACAAGTACTCTTGATCCATAGCAGAAAACCACTTTTCTTTTTCCTCCTCAGGATAATTCTGCAGATCCTTAAAACTCTCAGGCTCATCAGCCATCACTGTACAGGCCCTTGCACTCGGCACCACAAAATGTTCTGGAGGTCTTCTCACTCTCTGAGTCCTCCTGGGTATAATCACCTTTGTCCTACCTCTTTCATCCTCACTCTCAGAACTACTTTGAACCTCTGTATCTCTCGTTTGCACTAGCTCAAATTTCCTAGCCATGATTGGTGACTGAAGTGTTGGTTGTGTCTGTGTAGGGTGTGCTGAAGTACTCACTTTCTGGTGATGCTTCTTGTTTTATCACCCCTCCATTTCCAGTACTTATTTCCTTTTGTCCCAGTTTAAGAAAAACCTCTTTGTTGGAATGCAGCTGTTCCCAACCTGAGTGCTTTTTAAAGTTGGCACTTCTGGATAGCAAGATCTCCCCATGACCAAGATGAAATCTGTAGCTATTCCCCGAATACCGTACAAACATTAACCTGCACCATTTCGGACCACCCTTTTTTCTGAAACTGGCAGGTACATACACATTTGCGTATTGCCCAAACACTTTCAGGTATTTTAGGTTAGGTGGTCTGCCATAAAACATATGTAATAGGGTTTTCTTTACAGCAGAATTCCACACACGATTATCAATGTGATTTGCTATCAGAATAGCTTCTCCCCAAAGCTGCTCAGGTGCTTCTGCATCTAACATCATGCAGTCTTTCATCTGCTTTAATACACCTATATTTCTTTCTACCAACCCATCCTCCTGCGGAACTGCAGGATTTGTGATGTTGTGATGTATTCCCTTCTTCCTCAACCAATTTTTCAAATTGTTTGACAAAAATTCTCCATCCCTGTCTGTGACCAAAGCCCCTACCTTGTACTCAAACTCCTTCTCAACCATGTTGACCCAATCCTTGAAATGTTCTGCTGCTTCACTCTTTTCCTTCAGGAGCATTACATATGAGTACCTGGTAATAATAATAATAATATTATATATATATATATATATATATATATATATATATATATATATATATATATATATATATATATATATATCCCACCCCTCTGCAAAGCAATTGGGGCGGCTTACAACATTAAAATTTCCATACAGATATATTAATACAATCTAAACAGAACATAAAAATCCCAAATCCCACCCATCCTTTAAGAAGTAAGGGTTCTTCTTATTCCAGGCCAGATGGTGCTGGGCCTAGTGTCTCTCCCCCAGATGACATCGGATGGAATGGAGGGAGGGCTCTTCTTATTCCATGCCCAATGGTGCTGGGCCTAGTGTCTCTCCCCCAGATGACATCAGATGGAATGGAGGGAGGGCTCTTCTTCTTATTCCATGTCCAATGGTGCTGGGCCTAGTGTCTCTCCCCCAGATGAATCCACAGTTACCATAAAATATTGATTGTTTCCCATGCTTTTTACCAAAGGACCAGCCAAATCAGCGTGGGTAATTTGAAAAGGTCTTTGTGTTGTGCATTTGCTGTGTTTGGCCACAGGAAAAGCCTTCAACTTTATCCTGCTGCAAACTGAGCAATCTAGGTGATTTGAGCAAGGAGACATTTTGCATTCTAGACATACTTCCCCCAGCTTCTGAAGACTTGTGAAGCTCGAATGACCCAACACCCGATGATAGTAATGTGCACAGCCCAAATGCAAAGGCATATTGTTGACTACTGCACATTCTGCCCTATCCATCATGTAATACAGGGGTAGGCAACCTTTCCCCTTTAAGGGCCGAGGGACTTCAGCTCCCAGAGGCCTCAGCCATGTTGGCCAATAGTCCCATGTTGGCCAGTAGCTCCTGGGATTCTGGAAGTTGAAGTCCCTCGGCCCTTAAAGGGGAAAGGTTGCCTACCCCTGATGTAATACATTTTGTTCCTTTTCAGTGCTTTTGCACAAACCTGATAATTCATGGTAATTACACACCCTTGAAATTCAATGCATACCCATCAGTGGTCAAAGCAGACACACTAACTAAACAGTTTTGCAATTTAGGTGCACACGATACATTATCAAAGTCTTTTGCAAAACCTGGGATGAACACAGTTCCCATGTCCTTTATCTCCCTTGGTGCACCATCAGCCAAAGTAACTGAAGGCACATTGGAAGATTTCTTATTTTTCATGAGCTTAGGTGTGTTTACTATACGTCCTGTTGATCCTGAATCAAGAATCCAAACCGGATTAGGCTTGACTTCTTGGTGGGTTACACAGTCACTGCATTTTGCCTCCTGGTCTCAGAATCTTTGGGCTGTTGTTTCTTAGCTGCTGCAAGTTTTCTACAGTCCTTCTTCAGATGACCAGGCTTTCCACAATGAAAACACTTTCTCTCTCTGAACACTCCGGTGTGTGTGCAGCTCTTAGCGCTGCTTGTTGCTGCCTCTGGAGCCCTGCCTCGTACTGGTGTCACTGGCTCTCTTCCAAGACACGCACAGCTACCAACTCCATTGTAATCTGCCCCTCAGGAACTCTTTGGAGACTTTACAGAATATGCTCATAGTCCTTTGACAGACTCTGCAGCAAAATGTATGCTTTTCGTTCTCTTGGGATCTCGACACCCCTTATCTGAACCTGATTGAACAAATCTTGGATGATTTCCAGATGCCTTTCTGGAGATTATCCCTGCTGTAGTTTGCAAGCATATAGTCTCCTACACTAGATCATCCGTGACAACACTGTACTTGACTGGTGTATGTCCTTAAAAGCATCCCACACAACCTTTGCAGTTCTCTTCTCCCAGACATAATTAATTTGAGTTGGTATGATTGACAAAAAGATAGTTGCTTCTGCTTTTCTGTCATTTTCCTGAGTACCTGCTGTAGCTCCATTCTGAACTATGTCCCATAGTCCCTCTCTAATTAGCAAAGATTCAGCATAGGCACTCCATGCAGTATAATTGCTTTCATCAAGCTTGGGAAATTTAACTGCCTCCATGATTAATTAAAACTCAAGAGTCCTATCAGTTTCCCAGCTTCTACTGTCTATTGTGATAAGACACAGACCATAGTCCAAAAATCTTAGCACTCTTGCCTTCCAGCACCAACAGTATAGAGAGGAACAAATCATGGCAACAGAATTAATGCCACCCACTCAGAACCTGATAAACTCCTCAGCAAAGATGAAGCAGACTGGGCAACCATAACCTTTGTCAAACATTTGAGCATGCAGACAAAGTTTTTTTGGAAGCTTTCTTCACTTCACAGAGAAAAACACCCAGCGACCTTGGAGCTGTCTGGCTGTTCAGGAATGCATTCTCCCTGCTTCTGATAAAACAGACTGAAGCCAAGTTTAACTCCAAAAAAGCACTTTTATTCTTTAGTTGCAGTATGTACAGAAAACTATATACACTCACCACCGACCAATGACAACCCACATGCTGTGGTCTCAGGTTTTTTATAGACACTTGCCATGCGGCCTCTAAGTCCAGCCTCTTCCTGTGACTTCCTGTGTCACTTGAATTACTGTCCCCCAAACATGATGACACGATCTGTTTACACTTGGTCTGCGTGTTCTCTACCACATCCTGATCTTGGACACTGCTCAAATGTTTTGAGTCCAGCTGCAAACAACTTTCCCAGCAATCAAGCTGTAAAGTGACCTGTAGCATCCTTTGTCACTTTCCCACATCTGGACATTTAAACTCAGGTTAAAAATCCCAACATAAATAGCATGGGAAGCATAACTGAACCCTGAGGGAGGATACTACAAGTCAGTGGGCAGACTGTTGAACAAGAATGCCCCCAGCACCATCTTTTGAGCTCATACTTATGCAGAGCAGTTCTTCTGAGTTTCATTTACTTCTAACTCAAAAAGAGGCAAAAGGTGGAAGTTTCATAACCTCTTCATAATAGCATAATCTATGTGGCATCATATGACTGGCTATTGCAGGGGTAGGCAACCTTTCCCCTTTAAGGGCCGAGGGACTTAAGCTCCCAGAAGCCTCAGCCATGTTGGCCAATAGTCCCATGTTGGCCAATAGCTCATGGGATTCTGGGAGCTGAAGTCCCTCAGCCCTTAAAGGGGAAAGGTTGCCTACCCCTGGGCTATTGTTTGAAAGAGGATATTTCAGTTGGTAGACACATGGTCTTGAAGAAGTAAGGGTTTTTATATTCTCACACTGAAAGTTGTCACTTTGGTTTGATCACTAGCTCTATCACATAGATATCTCTGTCAATGAAATGAAATTGATTATATCAGACATCATTTCCAGAGCAAACAGGCTTAAAAGTATTTTGTTTCCTTTCTTGATATGCTGTCCAGAGGATGAAAACTTAGGAAGAAAAAGAAATATCCAAGTTCCAGCCATTGGAGATTTTAAAAGTATTATAGCACCCCCGGCGCTTACAGTGGAAACAAGGAAAGAGGTCTTGGAACAAGTGAATGAATGTTAAGAATTCAGGAAGCAGTTGTGTAAGATAGTTAGTGAGTTTAAGAACAGTTTACTAGACTTTATTAAGAATAATGATTGTTATAAAATAAAGAATGTCCATTTGTAACAATCAAAGTTGAGTTTGCCATCTGGTAGGTGTAGACAACTTTGCTGGGTCTGGAAGCCAGTTTTCTGTCCCTAAGATCCTCTGGGAATTGTACAGTCTTCCAGAAATTCTAAAAAATGTGGGGAAAGTGTCTGGGTGTTCATTTCAGATTTTAAAATGTTGAGCAGTGCTGAAGTACCCTGTGACCAATTTAAAAAATGAATCAATGATTCTGGAGGCTCCCAGGAGAAGGACTTCACCTGCTTCTTCTCTCCCTCCTCCACTTGCTAGAAAAAGGCTGGTAATGGGAAGGGGAAGAAGAGGTTGGGAGCCATAAGAGAAGCCTTGGAGGATCCTATTCGAACCTGTGGCTGTTCCTAGCTCTTTCTGGTATATGGTATAGGCTATAGATACTGTGAAGCATTTATACAAATTGGGAAAGATGACTGTGGTGTCATTTGATATTATAGTGTAGACTGGGTTTTATTTCATGGAGGTGGAGAAGCAGATTGAGATATCAGTGCTTTGGGTAGGTTTTGTATGTCTGTCCCTGTGGTGCCAGATCCATTTAGAAATATGGCTCGAGTTGGGTTTTTTTTTTTAAAAGAGTTCCAGTGGCTGTGTGGATTTTTGAAGAATATTGACAAATAGAACTGATCCCGAAGAGCAGACCTGTCAAATTTTAACAACGAGCATTCTAACAGCTTACTTTCAGCACTGGCAGAGTATATGTTTTGACAGTGAATTCCTGAAATACTTTGTACTGCTGGTTTTATTCATAGAACAATCCTTGTCTTCTGTGCTAGGTGCAGCTGCACCTATTGGCATTGGGTACATGCATTGGTTTGCCATAGCATCATACCTTTTGAGGAAGCGCAGGAGGAAATGTAGAGAATAGGAATACCAGTTGTCCCAAACATGAAATCTTCTTTACTGTAGGAACAATCTTCCCCTCCTAGTCCTAGTTCACTTTTGTTTATTGGAGCAGTCTGCTTGGCTCTGCTTCACTTGCAATACATAGGATTCCACATGAATCATTGCCATGGAAGCGTGTGAGGTTGTAACATTTAATAAAATCTGACTGAACTGTGAAAACAACAATTGGAAAGAAAGGACTGAGGCAAGAGCAACCTTCCCATGAGACAGACAATTGAGAAGGCAGAGGACAATTGAGAAGGCAGATCAGGAAGAACATGAATTACACCTCCGTTGTGCTTGCTCTGCTTCTGCTGGGTGTTGCCTCTGTTAGCTGTGGTGTGTCAGTGCTCACCTGTTCACTGTAGCTGGGCATGTGCTGATGTAGTTCTTTGCCCCATCGTGGATGCCATCACCGGCAGCACTGTGCCCCCTTTCGAGTCACATTTGGTTATTTCCCTCATGCTCACAGCTGCATCCTTTTCACCAGCAGTTGGTGCTACTGCCCTTCCTCTGGCTCTGCTTGGCCAGGTAAACCGAGTCCTGGGTTCACTCTAATCACCTTGTGCCCACTTCTCTTATTGCTGTGGCACTGTCAGCCTGTGTGCCTTTTTGTATACACATTTGTTAAGCTCTTCAGAGCCACAGTATTCACACACACACACACACAGAGATAGTGAGATAAGACTGCTTAATGGCTCTCCTTAGGAATCACTTTCTCTGCTGCAGGACAATGAGCAGTTATACCTAAAGCAAAACTTTGGCTGTAGTCCTAGGCATCTCAGAGGAATAAAACCCACTGAACACAGCAGGGCTTACTTCTGAGTAAACATCCCAAGGATTATACTCTCAAGTCACTAATGCTCTGCTGTGCTTTGGAGTACTGTGAAAACAGGTGCTGGGAAGCTAAGCACAGTTCTAGAGAAAGTAAGTCTGCTTCTCTTCTTGACACATTCCCAGCTGAGGGGAAAATAGATTGGCAGGAGTTATAGAGCAAGGGAGTGACATCTCATAACTGTCATTAAGTGATGAAGGTATCCATCACAGGAATGGAGAAGCTGATGGGCTTGACAAAAGCTGGTGGCCTTGTGCCCTATGTACAGTGCCATCTAGTGCATCTAGAGGGGAAATGTTAGTAATTTATTTTTTGTTTCTGGACTTGGGGGATACGGAGGGTCTTTCACCCTATTAACAGAAGGAGAGCTGTGATGGGAAAGATCATGGGGAGCTTGGAATGGGTGGTTGGGATAATCGGTCGTAATACCACATTGTAGAGTTGTAGCGTCGTTCCACTTTTACACTATGGCTGCTTCCTGTGGCATTCTAGACTTTGTAGGGTCTTTGCAGACTGCTAAAAATAGTGCAAATTGAGTCCACTTTAACTGCCCTGGCTCAGTGCTAGGGAATCATGGGAATTGTTTTTTGTTTTTTCCTGAGACATTGATCCTTCTCTGTCAGAGAGCTCTGGTGCCACAATAAACTAAAGTTTCCATGATTCCCTAGCACTGAGCCAGGGCAGTTAAAGTGGACTCAATTTGCACTATTTCTAGCAGTCTGCAAAGGCCTGTAGTTTAGTAAGGCCTAAGACCTCTGTGGCTAAGAATTCTAAATGCCCCTCGCTAAACTGCAAATCCCAGGATTCCACAGGAGGCAGCTGCAGTGGTAAAAGTGGGATAAAAGTGTATTGTGGTATTGTCCTAGTCTATCAGCCCACCCTCCAGAATGTTGTAGCCATGGGGCTTTTTATATCATGTTCTTCATATTTATTGGTTTACACTGCCATGTTCGTTTATTATTGTGTTGTTGTTTTTTGGTACTGTGGATAAAACTGTGGAGAAATACTTTTCTCCTTGAAATAGTTCAGGAGGCCTAAAGAAACTGGCAACATTTGTCTAAGCCCTTCCCAGTGAGAAATTGTTTTCATTTTTTGCATTCTTACTCAAGATTTCATAATGCTCTTTATGCACTGTGGACTCCTTATACTCCTTATACTGATAATGATACTTATACTCCTTATATCCGTGAGAACCTGTCTTCTTGGATGCTGTATGAGTTATTCCTTGTTTGGGGTACTTGTTTCAGGTGATCATAACTCACTGTCAGTTGTTATTGGGCAACCATTGGGCAGTATATAAATAAATTTTATTATTTTATTATTATCTTCTGTCAGTCTTATGTAACAAGTAGACAACTGCCAATTTTTGCCCCTCACATTACAAAGCCACTACAATTTATAGGCACTGTAAGTGACAAAGTTTTTGCTGATGTTCAGCCATTTTATGTTGTTTAAAATAATATATAATTGTTATATATAGGTGATGTCATCTCCATGAGGAGAAGTACATCAACACACACCTTGCATACACTTTCAATCAAACTTGGCTCTCAACTTCAAGAGAATGTCTTTTATTTAATATTTAGAGCAAAAACAGATAGTAGTGTGAGATGGGGCTGTATTAAGTGGAGTTTGGATGTTTCTCTTTTATACAGTTAATAGCATGAGGACCTGGGTAGGCAACAGGTCGGTGGGCACCTTTGTCATTGCTAATAAATAATGGCAGGCTGTTAAAGGTAATAACTAAGTTCCAGGATGGTCTTTTTAGTGAGCCAAAAGTAAGTGAGGGAAGGGGAAAAACTGAGAAGGTGATAAAGCAATAGCAGTTTCATTTATATACTGCTTCATACTGCGCTTTGCAGTCTCTCAGTAGTTTACAACTGTAAGCTAATTGCCCCCAACAAGCTGGGTACTCATTTTAGCAATCTTGAAAGGATGCAAGCCTGAGTCGAGCCTGAGTCCCTGGCTGGTATTGAACTTGCAACCTTGTGGTTTGTGAGTGAGTGG
>CM034706.1:203889866-203900695 GCA_020142125.1 Phrynosoma platyrhinos | reverse complement strand
AAAGTGGCCTCAATTTGCACTATTTCTGGCAGTCTGCAACCCCCCTTGCTTAGTTATCCTGTAGAAAGCTTGTTCCCAAGTTCCTTCTCTGCTTCAGGCTTTCCTGAATCTATCCTACCCACTCTGTTATATGCAGGCCAGAGGATTCATGAATCCGGGCTAATGACCCTCCATAACTTTCCAACTCAAGTCCAAGGCAAGATCAGCGCACTCTGCCTTGTCTCTGTATTTGCTGCCTTTGCCTTCCAGGTTCTCTTCTTTAAAGTTGATTATGGTATTTTAGTGGCCTTCTGGGTCCTCTCCCATGCTGTGTCTTTAACTGAGGGAAGCACCTTGGGAGCTCTGAGCAGTCAATGTTGTGGATTCTAGTCCACTCTTTTACAATAGTATACACTCGTCCCTCCACATTTGTGGGTTTTAATTTTGTGGATTTGATTATTCATGGATTTTATTAATATGTTCTCTCTAGGAATATCTAGAGCTTTCTCTAGCTTGGATTTCTCTTCCTCTGCTACCATTGAATTGCTTTGTAATTTGTGTATTTCAGTCCTTATAAGGGGATTTATTCAGTCATAGTTGATTCTGCCAGTACTCAAAATATAAAGTTCCTGGGCAGGAGCAATCACATGTAGGGAGGGATTAATGGCAGTCTTCTTACAATCACAAAGTCTATACTGTTAAGGTGGATTACGCTGCCAAATATTTTGTAAAGCTCAGGATCAGTTGGCCTGTGTGTGGTGTTTTAGAAAAACATTAGTGTTGGGGCTTGACACAAAGAGTTTATTGAGAAAATGCTTAAGCATTTCAGTTGAATCTTTAATCCTAAATGTCAGAATTGAAGTGATTCTGTTATGAAGGGCATAAATTCTCACCCAGATTGCTTGCAGATGAATCCCAACACTATTGGAAAAAAACAATACTGGTAAAGTTCTTTCAGAGGGTTTTTATTCTCCTCCTTCTTCCTGCCTCCCTCTGTCCTGACTGGTTCTTCAGAAAAATTGGCTGTTGAATTTTATGGGACTTAGCCTAAACTCTAACCATAAATAAGCAGTTGGGAGAGTTGAATAGACTGAAGACTTTCATTGAAGACTATTTTATCTTTTTTTTTCAAATACTTTCTTTAGGTATTTAGAGATTAAATTTTAAATAGACATACCACACCTCTTGCATTATTTGCCTTGATGGTTATGAAACTGACCCATTAAATGGTGCCCCATATGGCAAAATCAAGGTTTGCTTTTTGGAATTTATATATTTTTTTTAATCTTTTCAAGCCGTGGATCCTTGCATCCATGGATAAGGAATCTATGGATATGGAGGGCTTGACTGTACATAAAGCTTAACAGGCAAAACTGCAGCCTAAACAACAGACAATAGAGGGATAGAAACAAGTTTGACCTGTAATAAAATAGCACAGTATGTCCTTTGTCTTTAAATAATGTGTTACTGTTCTGTATTCCAGCCTATCTAGCTGTGCCCTCTAGCAGTGCAATTCATACCAGATTCTTTCCCAGTTTTCCATTTTCCAACTGATAACAGTTGCTAACTAACCATGCTCAACCCTTTAGATGCTATTCATGCTATTCTGGCATGAGGTATCTTTTGTATCTATTTATATTGCTTATATTTCTGTAAACCTAGTGATTCCCCTGAGCAGACTAATATGTGCTGCATTTCCTTCCTGAGCGGTCTACGTTTTGGCTATAAAATCCTTGGCACCAACTAAAGTGACTAAGAAAAAGTGGTGGCCAATGTAATTTTTCTTTAGAGCATGTACCCATTTCATGTTTAAGCTTTTTATTTTCAACTGTAAAATGGTTTAAGGTATATTCCTTTTATTCCCTTTCCCTCAAAACATGTTTTTAAAAGAAGCTTAGAGTTTGTTTAGATTTTTAAAAATGGCATGAGTACATGATGTATTGCTAGTTACGGGTACAAATTTGGGTTGGAGGAGATGTCCTGTGAGAGGTGTTATCTATAAATGGGAGCTTTTAGAAAGCAATTTTCTAGTAGGTATGGAAAAAGACATAGTAGCAAGAGAGGAAGTATTGCACAGTAGAATTAAGGATGAATTGGTTTTCGTTTTGTTTTAGCTGCGGGAGCCATGCTTTCACTTTCTTAATATGTCTTACTAAATATTTAATGACATAACTACCTTTCTTCTTTTTTGAATAGTGATGAAAGCCTCCCAAATTCTTGTTTATTTATTTTGGTTTTAAATAGAAATCCATTGGTTCTAGAATATATATGTTTTATTCTAGGACCGTGTTAGTGAACAAAGTCATTTTGGAGGGCATGCAAAATGACTGGAGGGCAGAGGAAGAGGAGGAACAAGCATGTGCCTGCTCCTCCTCTTCCCCTGCCCTCCCATCACTTCAAGTGCCTCTCCAAAGACAGTTAAAGCCCAAGAGGGTGTAGAGGGAGGAGGAGGAAAAGGTGTGCACCTGTTCCTTCTCTTTCCTGGTCGTCCCGGGCCTTCAGCTGTCTCTGAAGAGGCAGCTGAAGGTCCGGAAGGGTGGGAGGAAGAAGCCCCACCCCAGAAATCCCACCCCCAGCATCAAGTAACACCTGGTGCCAGAAAGACTTTTAGTTTGGGCACTTGGCTCCTACATGGATTGCCATCACTGTGATAGGATGAAATGAATTTTATTAATGAATAAAGACATGACTTGTACAAAACCATTTAAGAGCTGTTGTTCTTTGCCTAAACTATGGATTGAATTTGTAGTTTGAACTCTTTGCATTGGAACATGTACTTCCATTGGAAGGTGTGATATTATGAAGAGGTCACTGATTGTCTGGAGGGGGACACAAAAATATTACAGCTCACTTTAAAATGACAATTCTAGTGTCTGTTTACCCAGAAAGGCATTGAGATTTTTAAAGTAAAAAAGTGTTCCATATTTTTAAAAGCTGCAAACGAAACAAACTTTGTAAGTCGGGCTGTGTGTTGAAGCTTATACTCTTCTGACGTTGCCCTGATGTTTTCCATAAAAACAGCTTCAATGAGTAAAATCTGACAGATGGCTTTAAAAGAGCAATATCAACAAGGCTTCCTTTGCAAAACAAATGCTGCAGTTGCGACTCTAGGTTGAGATGATTAATAAAAGTTTTTACAATGTGGGCAAAACTTGTTTTTCCAATCAGATTCCCAGAAAAACCAACAATGACAGACGGTGCCTGGCAGAAGCAGCTGACTTTGCTAAATGTAGAATGGATTAGAGCAATGTATGACCACCAAATTCCTCAGTTCTAAAAAGAACATTTGAGTGGGTGGGCTGTCTAGGTGCCATACCTATACAAATGTAGCAGATATCGCTAAAGTACCAGCAGAAACAGAAGACTATCTTGGTGGTAGAGTAATAACATTTATTTCTGACACCCCACTGCTGATTTTAACCTTGCTTTAAACATTTCCCAAGAGTAAGTGTATTGCTCTGAATGCTACAACAAGCAGGTGACTTCAACAGCAGAAAAAATATTTCATATATTATTTATTTATTTAATGCATATACAGTCTTAATGTAGAGCTAAATTTTGGGACTTTCTACCTCTTCACATCCCCATTGCAGTCTTCTACAGCTTTGAAGGTTTCCCAGCTGCTCAGATAAAGTCTTTAAGGTGCCACTGGTCATGCTGGGGATATTCTGGGAGTTGTATTTCATTCCCCCCCCCCCCCGCCAAGCTCTGGGGTAGTATTGCCTCTCTTCTACTAGTGGAATCAGTGTCCAAGGGTGTTGATGGATACCAAGCATAGTTTGTTTCTATTTTATTTTTCCTTGACTTGAGTACCCTGGTGGTGAACCTGTGGCATTTGTGCTAGAGATGGCAAACGAAGCCATTTTCCCTAGCACACAGAGGATAGGGAAGAGGAGGAACAGGAGCGTGTCTGTTCCTTTTTTTCCCCCTCACCCCCTCGAGCCTTCAGCTGTCTCTGGAGAGGCAGCTGAAGGTCTAGGAGGGCAGGGGGAAGAAATCCTGCCCCAGGTGTCCCGTCCCTGGAAGGTAGAAGGCTGGCCCTCAAGGGCAAACGTCCTGCCCCAGAAGTCTTGTTTCCCCCACCTCCCAGAAGTCCTGCCCCGGCACTGTGTAATACCTAGTGCCACAACACCTTTTATTTTGGGCACTCAGCCCCCAAAGATTTGCCATCAATGCTCTGCAACTTTTTTTTTGCCGTGGGTCGGGAGGAGCGGGGGTGGGTCAGGAGGAGGAGTATCGTGTGCATGCATGCATGCGGGGGGTGTGCCATTTTTGAATGCCCAACAGTGCCGGTGCCGTGCGTATGCGCATAGCACCGGTGCCATTGGGCGTTCCAAAATGGCACTCTGCATTGCAAACGCATGCACACGGCACTGGTGCCGTTGGGCGTTCCAAAATGGCACCCTGCATTGTGCGCATGCGTGTGCAAGCGCGGGAGCCATTTTGGATGCCAAAATGGCTCTTGCGTGCAGGGCGGCGGCAGCAGGACCGGCCATGGGCCAGTCCCAAGGCCTCAGCGGGCAGGACCCGGCCTGCGGGCTGTAGGTTGCCAACCCCTGCTCTAATATATCAGTTTACAACAAAACAAATATACAATTGTCCCTCCTCATTCACGGACTTTGAGTGCACTGTCTTGCTCTTCGCAGGGAGGGACAAGTGCCTGTGTTTAAAATGGCTGTGCGTGCCATTAGTTCAATGGGGCTCCAATGTTAGTGAACTGCCATTTTCATGAAGGGGGTCCAGAATGGATCCCCGTGAATTGGGTGGGGCAACCATAGTTATTTCTAATTTGTAGGAGTTCTAGACTGATTTCTTAAGAATAGTCCCATACTTCTTGAAGTTACTGTATCAGTGTTTTCATGAATATCATGTACTTGTTGGTACCATGGAAGCTTTGTGCATTTGACTAAGGGGTTTCATGTCCACAAAAGCTTTGGGAACTTTTTGGAATTGGTAGTTTGCCGGGATAGGTATATAGACTCCTCAGCCAGAGAACTCTGGTGACTCAACAAGCTCTGACATTCCATAGGATTTTGCCATGGCAGTTACTGGAGTATAACATGATAATTGTGTGATGTAAAAGAATCCATTGTGTCATAATAAATCTATTAGTCTTCAAGGGCCACACTGTTTTTTATTGTTGGTCCTGCAGTAAACCAGTGTTGCTTAGCCTCTGGAAACCATGGCTATATTATTATTATTATAGACTATTGCTTTTCAATCCATAAGCCTTATAACAGGGTTAGGTGAAGTATAGCCCTTGTACCACATGCAGCCCCAGTGATGCTTTTATTATCACCATCTTCCTTGAGAGCTAGCATAGTGTAGTTACTAGATCCTTAGCATGACAGATCTAAAACAGATCAAACCTGAACTCCCCTTCGATGACTAAATTGAGGTAATCATATTGTTACATCATGAGAAAGCATGCATAATTAGAAAAGACAACAGTGCTAGGAAAGATAGAAGGTAGCAGAAAGAGACGGAGACCATGGCAGATGGACAGACTCAATCAAAGACTTGACAGGTCTGAGCAGAGTAGAGTCTGCAGCAGAGCAGTGGAGGAAAGTTTTTTTTTTGAGAAGTCTCATCCACAGGGTCGCCATGAGTCAGAGTTGACACAAGGACAGTTAACAACAACAAAGGCAGTATATACATCTGTGATAGAGCTGCACTGATATTTCTAGGACTGAAACAGCTTGGAAATGAAGCTGGGATTGCATGTGTTGTTTTTTTCTCCTGTTTCTTAGAATATGGATTTAAAAGAAACAAGTTTCAAAAATGTATTTTTAAGGCTGCCTTAGGCAAGACTCCAATCTTCCTGCATCACAAGAGCAGTGGCTTCCTCTAAATGAGATTTAAGCTAACCATCCACCTTCCTTGACCTTCTTTCCATCTCTCACTCTTAAATATGAATAAAAATGAATTTTGGTACATGGGAAACCTCGTTTTTGTCCATAGCGGCATCTTATTTTTCTCTTATACATGTCACTTTGCAGTGCTGACTCTGAGGGAAACTAATCTTTTAAAAAAGATTAGGACAATCAGAGCTTATTTAATGATGCATAAGGAAGTTCTGCTGGAATGCATTTTAGAGAAATCCTCAAAATATTTCTGGCAGTTGCCCCACATCAAATGCAGTGACACCAGATTCTCTCTGTATCAGTATGACCTCCACATTGGACTTCAAACCCCACATCATTTCAGTTTGACTGGCGATGCTCTGGCTTAAACCTTACAAACGAAGCAAGATCAAAGTACTTCTCTGGGAAGGCTTGTGTTTAAATATATTGATGTTTTAAATCTAGTGCCACAGATGTTTTCTCTATTCCCAAAAAACATCCTTGTAGAAATAAAACAACTTGCATGGGAAGACAACTGCAGAAGAAAAAGGAAATAAAATCCCTCTCCTTCAGACCATTTCTTGCAAGTCCAAGAAGTATGGTATTTCAGAATTTTGTGGCCCCATTCGCAGGGATCCATTCTGGGCACACACACACCGCAAACGGGAAATATTGTGGATATTCAAGCCCCATCAGATATAATGGCAGTACGCTCCCATGGGCACACGCACCATTTTGTCCCTCTTGGCTTGCCGTCCATGGAAATTCAAAACCACGAACAGCAAGTCCGCAAACGGGGAGAAACAAGTGTATTTTAGTTTCCAGAAAACAACTTGGTCCTCTTGTCTTTGGGGAAGAAAATTATACAATGAAAAAAATTAAACTTATAAAATGGTAAGCTGTAAATTTCAGAATCCACAAAAAACCAAGACCACTTGGATAGTGTTTAGATGTGGCCTCTCCAGACAATAACAAACAGCCCAGTACATACAGTGGGGCCTTGGTATCTGCTGGGGTTTGATTCTAGGACCCCTGTGGATAGCAAAATCCCATTATACAATGGCATATAAAATGATGTCCCTTAAATAAAATGGCAAAATCAAGGTTTGTTTTTAGAATGGGGGGGGGGGGATATTTTCAGGTCATGGATGGATGAATCCATGGATGCAGAATCCGTCACTACAGAGTGCCAACTGTAATAAGCAAAGAAAACAGATTACCAGATATATTAAATACATTTGCATGAATCAGGCATTTTGAAAGTTTAAAGAAATTAACTTAAGGAGTGCACCCACTTTAAATGCTGGGGCTGTGAAGATTTTAAGGATCAAGTTGCAGTTGTGGGACTCAGGCAGGCTACAGTGGGCTGGATTGCAAATCCAGAAAGTTGTATTGGCTCCAGGCTGAGCAACTATGGAGTTTTGGTGTTCCTGGAAGATGAAAGAGAAAGAGCACAAGAAAGGCTCAAAGGAGACACCCAAGGAAGAGCAAAACAAGTCTGTAAGTTGTTTTTCAAAGTACAAGTATAATACTCTAGGTTTCGATGAGGGAAGACAGGACAATTATAAAGGACATTTCTAACACAATTTCAAATGCACATACCCACATATATTCAGGGCTGTATGTCCTGTGCATATTTTCCAGGTTCTCCTTCCAAACATTTGCTGTGATCTTCTCCATTATTTCTGTGTTGCCCATTTCCTCTAGAGCAGCATAGCAAGTGGATATGGTGCAGAGCCTGAGGTGGAAACATGCACACAAGGTTCCTGTTTGCAGTTCTACTAACTGAATCCTGACCACAAAGTTGTGTGAAGCAAGAACTAATCTTCCCTTTTCTCTCTATCCCCTCCCCATAAAAAGAAGGTTCGGAGAAGGAGGCTATGAAGGAAATGTCAAAAATAATTTTCCATGAATTTTGTGAGATCTTCCTTGAGGAAGACTTGGCAAGTAGCAAGACTTACTGTGAGAAGGAGGAAATAGTTGAATCTCTGGATGTCAGAACTGGAACTTTTACAAAGATAGGCTAATGAGAGACTGGCAGCTACCCTGGGTTTTGGAGTTGAGCATGATTATAAATTCCTTATTAGGCTGAACTAAGATTCCAGCTTAATATGTGATATAATTTAACCAAGAAGCAGTCAGGTGTTGCAATGAAACAGGAACCTAAGAGACACCAATATAAAACATCAGTAATAGAAGAACAGGAGAGCATCCAGGAACACGAGAATACTGGACACAAAAGTCCAGGACCTTTTATACAATTTCTTGCAGTGGAGAGTTGCTCTGACACCATAGATATTTTTTTTATAAATTCTGAATAGGCATTCAGGCAAACAAGATGGGCAGTGCAAGGACAAATTCCTTTGCTGAAAATCTAATCAAGAGTAGGGTGTCATGTCCTAGCAATATGAGTGCCATTGGCAGCTGTATGTATCTCTTTTGAATGCATTCACATGTATGGCTTGAGTAATAGTCCTCAAAAGGATATTACTCATATTAGAGGCTAATTGGAGATAACAATTTCTGATCCCTATCCTATGTGCATGCCAGGCTGCTGTACTGACTCCATGTGCCTTTTTCTAGGTTCTGTTGAACTGGGTCTGTCATGACTTACATATCTGGGCCATACATGTGAGTATATTCACATAATTGAACCAAAGGCGAGACACTGCCCATGAGTACCACAAGTTACCCATAGCACAGGGTTGAAACCCTTCGATCATGAGATCAGGTTGTACCAGACTTCCTTCTAATTACATTTTAACAGGACTATTTTACCTCACTCTGTTCTAGTTGGACTATTTATCTTGAACTTTAGATCAAAAGTGAGGCTCTTTTATATAGATCAAAAATGTTTTGTTTTGTTTTTGTTACGATAAGTAAATTAATGCTTTTTGGACAGTTATTAATAATGACTAAAACAGCCACAGATTTGGATTCGTAATTCAAATCAATATTTGACACTCACACATTTCAGAAAAATTATCTCATTATCCCATGCCTCCCTTTTGCCTATCTCCAAAAGATACATTGCTTGCTAATTCTCTTGCTGGTAATGTCACAGCTCCTAGTTCTTCTTTGCCGTTTGTCCATAGGTGAGGTTTCCCTAATTTAGGAAGCGTCCAAAGCTGGCTGAAAGTTTTAATGGAGACCTCCTCCTTTGATTGCACATTTAAGGAACTAAGGCTGCTAGTTTTCCACTCATTTTCTTTCTAAGCACTCAAGTAGAAGTATCTAAGAACACTTTTGCCTTGAGAAAGGTAAAGGCTGTTTTCTTTCTTGCATTTTTCTTTTCTCATTTCTGTTACATCTGTCCTGCAAATTTTCATTAATTGCCTATTCTTCAGTCCCTGTGTAGACTACTCTTGCTCAGAAGATTGCCTACTTCTGCAAGTGTGCATCTCTTGAACAATTATGATCAGCCCTCTGTATCCATGGATTCCTTATCCACAGATTCAACCATCCAAGCTTCTCAATTAGCTAGGGTCTTAGCTTATATAGCTGATCACAATTCACCATCCAGGGTAGCAGCCATAACATTGAGGAAGCTTACATGGCTTGAAGCTAAACATTGTATTCTAAACTTGCCCTTTGACATCAAGGTCTAATGACACCTGGGAGCAAAAGCAATACTTGCCAAATGAATGTCAGAAGCCACTGAGCAACCTGTGGGCAGTCCCATCACTGGGAAAGTTCCTCCATCAGCCAAACACTATCAAGGTCCCCTTTATGAGAAGTAACCTATCAGATAGGGATGCTTTGATTTTGAGTTCCTGCATGGCAGTGGGTTGGACTGGATGGCCCTTGTGGTCGCTTCCAAACATATGATTCTATGAGATAATATTTGTAGGGAAGAAAGAGATCTTGAAATCCATCTATTCCTGGGGGGGGGGTGTCCCTCAGTGAGTGTGCTGGTTTTTTGCAAGAGATTACCATAGACCAGTGGGTACTCACCAGTGTTATGTATGCAATAAGAGCTTATCTTATTGTCAGTTTAGTGCCATTGACTTATCTTGTTGCCCATGTGTTTGTAAGTGTTTAGCTTCTGCTGCAGTCAGTTCTCGTAGCTGTTTTATTGTTTATTGACTGTTTTATTGTGTATTGCTTTTATAATGCTTATTTATTGCATTTCATTGTTTTATGTGTGCTTCACTGTGGTTGTTAACCTGCCCAGGGATTCTTAGGAAGGATCAGATATAAATAGGATGAATGAATGAATAAACTGAGTGGTCATCTGTATAGTCTCACAGTCTCCTCTCCTGTGGCAGGTGACCATATCCATCTGTTTCCACTTCTCATCTCTTTGTCATAGGTCATTTGTTAGGCAAAGGTTTGAATGGAGCAAGAAGGCCAGGTCTTTGCTCACTTGCTGCTAGGATGCCCACTAAAGCTTTTTAGCTTAATTAACTCTCCAAATTAGACTCTGTTCAGGCACAAGATCCATATAAATGTGACTACACAGATGATCACTGGAAGATTTACAGCTGCAATTTGCCTTTTATCCCAGATTGACTCCCTGCTCCCACCCACCCCCCAATCCCCAGATCTGTGCATAATTCCATGTCTTTAGTCTAATATTTGCTTTTCAGGCCTCATCCACTCTACTGGGCAATCCATTCACATCAATAGCATAAACCTCTTCCTTTCTCTTGGCTCCATAGGAAGTCTTTACTTTGCCAAACTGGCACCTAAGTCCCATCACAGTCCTCACTATCACCTTTCTGTTTATTGATATGTATGCTGGAAAAGCTCCATCATTTGTGAGCATTCAGTGATGGCTCAGCTGTTCCCTTTGAATTATTATAACTAGAAAATGTTTAAAATTAACCCTATTCTAAAAGTAATACAGTTGGTCCTCCATATCCATGGATCTTTATTCACAGATTCAACCATCCACAACTTGAAAATACTCCCCCCCCCCATATAAATTCCAATAAGCTACATTTTGTCATTTTATATAAGCTTAACAAAATGAAATTCAACACGGAGAAATGTAAGGTACTGCAC
>CM034706.1:203875789-203889766 GCA_020142125.1 Phrynosoma platyrhinos | reverse complement strand
GGATGGCCCTTGTGGTCTCTTCCAACTCTGTGATTCTATAATTCTATAATAATTCTATATGGGACAAAAATTTATTATGCCTTTGTATGTAATGGGACTTGAGCATCTATGGATTTTGGTATCCATGGGGAGACCCAGAACCAAACCCCAGCAAATACCAAGGGCCAACTTTATTAGTGTGATGATTTGGGATATGGGAGGAGTTGCTGAACCAAACAAGCAAGAAATCTTGAATATCAAGGTAGAGAGAAGAGTGTGAATTTGCCAAATCTTGTCATTACTGTCAGAAAGCTTTAGAGAAATGCCTAGCGTACAGGAGAAAGCTCAGCAAACTTTTTAAAAATGTAGTGAAAAAGTTGCTGAATAAACCATTATTTAAGGAAGGTTATCTTTCCTTTAAAACCTTTGACAGTCATCTGTCAACTGTAAAGACACTTTTCTTTACAGTTACAGAATACTGAAAAAAATTAAATGCCGTATAGAATCCCTATAATTGTAGGATTGTCAGCTAATAATCTAGGTACAAAGGAATTTCTACCAACCTGACCATTTAAAGCTTTTTATATATTAAAGAATAAAAAAATTAAATTCTCCTGTTCTGCCCATTATTATTTTCCCCATCTGCTGAAGATTTAAAAATGTTGGATGAAGAGGTAAAAGTATTCAGTTCTTCCAAAAGAGGAATTAAAAGGGATCTACTGATTGCAATGCCAGCTTGACAATTTGAGAAAGGGAGAATCACTAAGCAATTGGCCTGAAGTTCCTGGTTTCATTGTGAAATTCATATGAAGCTGACTCATAAAGGTTGCAGTTATGATTCAACTATCCTGTCTGAAACTTTTCCCATTTTCCTCAATCATGATACCGGAATGTGCAAATGTATATGTGCAAATGCAAAATTTAATTAAGACAAATGATGTATTTTTTTTTAATCTCAGGCCTAAATTTGAGTGAAGAAGAAGCATGTATAGATTCTAGCATTTTGAGACCCAAAATGAAATGAGAGGAGGCCTGATGCCCACTTAATCAGCCCTGGTGGCGCAGTGGTTAAATGCCTGTACTGCAGCCACTCACTCATAGACCATAAGGTTGCGAGTTCAATACCAGCCAGGGCTGAGGCTCGACTCAGGCCTGCATCCTTCCGAGGTCGCTAAAATGAGTACCCAACTGTTGGGGGGCAATCAGCTCATAGTTATAAACCACTTAGACATCCCATAGCGTGATATGAAGCGGTATATAAATAAGCTGCTTTGCTTTGCTTTGCTTTAATGCCCACTTTTGCAGAGGAGCAGTTTAGTGCCAGTCAGATTCCTAACTGTCCCTATTGTCAGCTTGTGCGGCAAGTTGGAATTTTGAGAGTGTCATGAACACTATCACAAAGGATCATAGTGGCATGCCCATTGCCAAAACATGCCAAAACAATGAGATTGGGATGTGATTTGACCAAGAAACTGTGCAAAATGCTCAGCATAATTTTTATTGTGCCCAAAGCACAGCAAAATAACCATTTAGCAAAAGACAGATACCTCCACACTGCTCACAGACCTAGACAAAACAACATATACACATGTATGCTATCTCTACCCCCTCAAAACAACAACAACAGGTAACACACTACATACATGCACATAAATACCACACACAAAACCCAGATGCAGTGGCATTACTAGGGTTGGTGTTACCCTGTGTGGTAACTCACAGTGTCACCCTGGCATTTTATCCATAGCACACCATATAGAATCCTTAGTAATATTTTTTTTTACCAATTGTACTCATAAATAATAATTCCAGTATATCACTGAATGTAATGGCAATAGTTGTGACATAAGCAATTAACAAAATGAAAATCATACCTTTAAATTACAATATCATATGCAAAGCCTAAAAATATTTACCTGTTAAAAAGTTTCATGTGGTTAATATGAAAATTTGGTAAGATGTGATATTTTTAAAGAAAATGTTAAAAGAATAAAAAAAAATTAAAAATTGGGGGACTGAGACTCACCTTACCCACCTCATCCCTTCCACTGAGCTCCAACATTTTAAAGAGAAGCAGGCAACTGCCGCAGCCTGTTTCTGCCAAAAGCCAGAAGTTTGGGGAGCAGTGGTGTCACCCTCCTTTAGGGTGTCACCTGGTGCAGTCTGCACTTCCCACAAACCCCTAGTGACACCCCTGCCCAGATGTCCTTGGGCACTTGATAGAAATGCCCACAGGCACAGCTACTTTTTGGTGAAAAAGCCCTCTCGGGCTTAAAACAGGGTGGGAAGGCCCCCAAAGCAAAGCAAAATGCCTCCTCACAGCCTGTACAAGGCTTATAGGCCATTTTAGATTTTTTAAAAATATTAAAAATCTAAAAAGTAGTAATATTAAAAATTTGATTGTGGGACATTGGAAAGGGAGAGTTGCAGTCCTCTGAGGTCCAGTGAAGGATGTGTTCCCTCCCTCCACAGGTCCTTGTAGTTGCTGCCTCAGTATCATGTTGCTATTTTTTAGTTCTCTGTCTTGGCTGTGTTATTTCTTTTTAAGTTGTTGCTGTTTCTGTTGATGGTGTTGACTATGTTAAGAGAATCTTCAGACTGAATGAAAAGTAAAAATGTTTTTGCAAAAAATGAATCACAGCACACCCTATCGTAATAACATTATTTTTGTATCTGCATTTTGTAGAGTAGATTATGAGAGCAGGATAAAAGGAAAGCATTTTCTTGTCAAAGTTAAAAGAACAAATGCTAATCTAATTTTTTTAAAGAAATGGTAAGGATCAATAGAAGAATTTTAGATGATGTAGTTGTACTTTTAAAATGAAATTACAAAATGATCGTAAGTGCAGTGGCTGTAGCTAAGGAATTGCTAATAGTGTGAGAAATGGCCAGTATTAAAAGAAATGTTTGTTAGATTTAGCATTTATCATAAAAGTGACTGAGAGTTTTTCTAATTCAGTGTTTCTGTAGTGATGCAGCTTGGTTACCAGGAAACCAGATATGCTTCTAAGACAAGGGTACTGGAATCCTTTTCCTCTAAAACAGGTGCTATCTCCAGCTGCAACTAGGGTCTAACCCAAAAGTGGTGAGGTCTCTGGTACATCTATCTTTCTATCTGCCAACCCTTCCCTTTGTCTTTATCTACTGGACTTCTGGTTTGAAACTCTGAACTGATCATTGCCGAGATCCATATGAAATTAGCTCAGGGACCGATTAGAATAGAAATGCATGTTTTTCTTCTCTGTTTTAAGGCAAGCTGACTTCCCAGCCATGCCTCAGTGTGTAGTTGCTTGTACAAATTACTGCCAAAATAATGTAAAAATGTGATTTGGAGCACAGCCTTAATTGCTAGAATGTTGGAGATAAATGTCCTTTCCATTTCCGCCCACCTCTACTACCAGTTTATTACAGTTATTGGTTCAAACAATAGCATCTTTACAATTAGATGCCTGAGTCATTTATTATGTGCACATAAACAATATGAAACACCTTTTCTATGGAAGCATTCATTCTACTGTCACTCCACTCACTTTTTCTGATGCTGTTTGGGAAAATATGTATGCCCTGTAGACAAATCTGCAGCAAAGAAAGTGACTACAATGGAATAGGAAGGATAAAAGGGTGTTTTTAAAAAAAAGTAGGCGAGAACATTTCTAATGTTCCCAGTCATGCTATTGTTGTTTTAAAATATTTAAATATTTAAAATATTTAAAGAAAGTTAATTGTAAAGATGTCATTTGTTTTTTTAAATGTGATTTCTTCTTCGTGGTCTCTGCGAATCACACAAATGGGTTATCTCTGCGCCTGCGCAGCTAGCTCAGAAAGTTCTAGTATCACTAGGCAAAACTTCAGTTGCAACTTTTTGGCAGTAGCTCCGCCCACTCCTATAAAGGCCCCTGGCATTCCTGCTCTTTCTCAATTCCTTTCGTCCACCGTTCCTGCACCTAGCGAGGATCACAACTCTTAGAGTTGCTTGTTACCTAAGATCGATTTTTGGACTTTGACTTACAGTTCTGGTTTTGACTACTCTTTTTCGATTTTGGACTAGGCGATTGTTGTACATTGGTTGAATATTAGATTATCTAATGTCACGTTTGCTCTTGCGGATCAGCTTTGGTTGTTTGGTATGGCCTCATTCAAGCATTGCTCTAATTGCAACTCTAAAATCCCGACTTCGGATAAAGTTTTGTGTCTTGGGGCGACTCACAATCCTAAGGCTTGTTCCCTTTGTAAAGGGATGACCACCCAAGCCCTGAAAAACAGAGAGCAAAAACTCAAGGCCGCTCTCTGGGAACAGGCCCTCAGGCCTTAGAATCATAGAATCATAGAGTTGGAAGAGACCACAAGAGCCATCCAGTCCAACCCCCTGTCATGCAGGAACTCCTTCATTGGCTCCTGAGGCCCAAACGCCTTGCAAGCCTCAACCTTCAACCTCCGGCTCGGAGTTACGCCGGTATAAATAAAATAAAAAGTCTTCCAAGGACAAAAAGACCCCCAAGTACCAGAAACATCATGGGGAAAAGGATGGGGTTTTACCAGAAGGACATTGTGGCAATGGCACCGGCGAAAAGTCTTGCAAACGCAAGCACTTGGAACCTGAAATTGGTGCAGGCGAGAAGTCTTCTTCTAAGAAGGCTCGTTCAGTTTCCACCAAAGGATCTTCCACACCGAGAGAAGCCATTTAAAGTGGCAAAAACTCCACCAGCCACCTTTGGTACCAGGGTCCCCTTGGAGACATCTGTTTAGCCGCCTTCACCTCTGATTCAGGTGGCATCAGATTCAGAGGGTGAGATTGTGGAGGAGGAACCACCTGCCCACACCAGCTCAAGCCCGCGCCTGCACCTCAATACCAGCTCGAACCCACATCTGCACCTCGACACCGAGAACCTTCAACAGAGCGAACACGGGCTGGTGATGCTGCCCTAAGTCGCGAGGCAGATAGGGAAGTCACCGCCTACAGTCTATCAGGCACGACCCCCTTCTGGATAAATACCCAGACCTTCGATTCAAGGATGGTCGCTACTATCTTCCAGTGGACCCGGAGCAACTCCGTGATGAGGGTCAGCAACCAGAGACACCGCCTCCTCCGGTTCCACTTCGGGATGCCTTGCTCTTCGCAGATAGGCTTCTGTCTAGATCCCCTGCAAGGTCTTGGGGAGCTATTTGGATCCTCAATCTCAGTCACCGACCCCAGAGTCGGACTTCGACAGACCATTGAGCCCAACGCATCTGGTCAACCTGATTTCTTCCCCTTCGGATGACATTAGATCCTTCTCAGACCAGGTCATTCGTATGGCCAGTGCCATTAACCTGGAGGTCATCAAGACCAATAACAAAGCCAGGGACGATGTTGAGAAGAGGGTCCATGGTAAAGTCCCGACTCCACCAGCGATTGGCTACCTTCCGTCTTTGGAACATACTGCCAAGAAGTCTTGGGTCACCCTGGTCACGGTACCTTCCACCTCCAGGAAGCTGGAGAATTTGTACTGCATCTCTCCCAATGCTCTGACTTGGCTCTTTGAACACCCCAAGCCTAACTCGGCCATTGTGGAGGGATTCCAGCTTTCCTTAACATCCCGAGCCTCATTGTCTCCTACTGACCGGGAGAGTAAAAAACTAGATGCCATGGCCAAGAAAATTTATGCCGCCGCTGTGTTAGATCCAACTATGAAGCATACATGGGAGCATACGTCCAGCATCTGTTAGAAAGATTGGAACCACCGCTGTCCTCAGTGCAAAACCTTTGGCAATGGCTATTCATGCTGAGCTTCATTCTTTAGGTGGCCAACAAATCATATCTGCCAGGTATTCTACTGATTGTGCAGCGAAAGTGTTGTAAGGATCTGTGGCTCTCCACAGGAATGCATGGTTGAGAGCATCAGACCTTAATCCACAGGCAAGGATGGCTATCGAGGACTTGCCATTTGATGATTCCAGTCTCTTTAATAAAGAGACGGATGAAAAATTGAACTTCCGATACCGCATGAAGGCAGTGGCTAGGAATCATGGCATGTCCTCCCCTACCTTCCATCCATCCCGGAGGTAGTTTGAGAGCCATCGCCCGTGGTATCAGCCTTACCAGCATCGGCAGTACCAGCAGGATCAAGGCCAGCAGCACTCCCTTCCATGCCGGCGGTAACCGTCGCATTCATTGTCCACCTCCTCAGGCCGTCGGCAGCAGCCTCGCTTCTGTCAGGATCCCGTAAGAAGCCTTCTGACTTGGAGAAGAGGAGGCAATGATGGGGCATGGTGCACTGCGTTAGTCCTTTCTTTGGGGACAGACTTGAGGCCTACATTAACACCTGGGCCTCATTTACCTCGGATTCTTGGGTGCTCAATATAGTCTGTAGGGGTTATGCACTTGAATTCGAGGAGCTCCCAACCACCGGGGCTGTTCTGTCCACCAACCTCTCCGACACCCTACTCAATGAAGTGTGCTTGCTTTTGGAAAAGGGCACTATTGAGCCTGTAGACCCCTCTCAGGCCCGGTACTGTTTTTTCTCTAGATACTTTACTGTTTTTTCTCTAGATATGCTGCATTCAGAAAGACCACAGATGATTCTTGACTTTTGCCATCGGGACTGATCTCTTTCAATACAGGGTGCTTCCCTTCAGCCTCTCAACAGCGCCGAGGGTATTTACAAAGTGCATGGCCTCAATAGCAGCCTATCTGAGGTGAAGAGGGATCACAGTCTTTCTGTACTTCGACGACTGGTTGTTCACAGCTCCATCGCAGGACAAACTGTGAGAAGACTTTCAATTTGCACTGACTCTGTTACGTTCTCTCGGCCTCTTGGTCAACGAAGAGAAGTCGCACCTGAAACCCTCGAAACAGGTCAGGTTCATCGGTGCTCTCCTCGACTCCAACAAGTCCATGGCATTTCTACCTCAGGACAGATTTCAGGCTCTCTGTACAGCCATCAGGAGCTGTCTCTCCCACAGACACATGAGAGTGCGCTGCATCCAAATAGCCTTGGGCCATATGGCTTCCACCACCTTTGTCACCCAATGGGCCCGACTGTGCCTGAGGCCGGTACAGTTTTGGTTTCTGTCCGTCTTCAATCCTGCAACCAACTCCCCATCTAAATGGATCACAGTACCAAGAGCCATTTCCGACTCATTACAGTGGTGGCTCGATCCAGACAATGTATGTTCCGGGGTGCCCTTTCTGCCTCCCCCAGCCCGAATCACCTTAACCACGGATGCATCCCTGGAAGGGTGGGGGACTCACATCCAAGATCTGACAATCAAGAGAGTGTGGGCCCGGCAGGAAAGAGAGCTTCATATCAAAGCCCTGGAGATGTTGGCGATAGAGAAAGCACTCAAGTCCTTTTAGACTTTGCTGTCCTCAAACACAGTCCTGTTACTGACAGACAATACCACGGTAATGTTTTACCTAAACAAACAAGGTGGTACAAGGTCACAAACTATTACAAATAACCTTACGGATATGGGACTGGTGCATCTTCAACAGGATCATGCTACCAGGAGAGGAGAATCAGCTAGCGGATCGCCTCAGCAGATCCTCGAATCCATGCCATGAGTGGCGCCTCCACCTGGAGGTGGTCTCAGGTCTGTTTGCCACATGGGGTGTCCCAGAGATAGACCTGTTTGCCTCACTACAAAATACCCATTGTACACTGTTCTGCTCCCGGATACGAACTCCTCATTCCCTCGGAGATGCATTCCAGTTCAGGTGGTCAGATTGAAGGTTCTACCCCTTCCCTCTGTTCCCACTCATCACCAGGATAATAGCCAAGATGAGGACCAATGGGATGGATGCCATCTTGGTAACTCCGTGGTGGCCGAGGCAACCTTGGTTCGCCCCTCTACTTTTTATTGGCAAGAGAAGAGTATCGCCAGCTCGAGCCTCGTCCTGATCTCCTTACTCTGTATGGAGGTCAGATTCGACATGTGGACTTGGACAATCTTCCATTGGTAGCATGGAGGTAAACTTACCTGACGAGGTGCAATCTGTAATTAGGGCCGCTCAGAAGCCCTCCACCAGAAAATCTTATGCTTATAAGTGGAATAAGTTTGTGGACTTCCTTGCAACCAAGGACATCACTCCATCCTCCGCATCGATTCTGACTAACCTGGAATTTTTGATGTCGCTAGTCGATGCAGAACTTTGTTTGAACTCTATCAAATGCTATTTATCTGCATTATGTTCGCATTACCAGCTCGAGGGCAGGTCCTCTCTATTCATAGATCCCTTGATAAAGAGGTTTCTGAAGGGACTCAATAATTTGCATTCACCTGCTTCGGTACCGACACCGACGTGGATTTTGGACTTAGTATTGGTTCACCTTACTTCCAAGCCCTTTGAACTCTTGGCTACAACTGACTTGAGACTGTTAACTTGGAAAACCGCTTTCCTGGTGGCCATCACTTCAGCTCGTAGGGCCGGAGAGATCTGCTCACTACGGGTGGACCAACCGTTTCTTCGGTTTCATAGAGACAAGGTGTTTTTTTGTACCGACATCACCTTCCTTCCTAAGGTGCTGTTGGCCTTGCAACTGAAATTTTACTAGTGATATCAGAACTTTCTGAGCTAGCTGCGCAGGCACAGAGATAACCCATTTGTGTGAATTCACAGACGACCACTAGAAGAAATACAGTTACAGGTGAGCAACCTGTCCATATGTTAGATTGAATGAGATATATATGAGAATTTGTGTAATTGTTTAATGTTTTGTTTATGTCTTGTTCTGTTTTTAATAATTTAATAAAGTTTATAAAAAAATAAAAAAATAAAATATTTATTGGCCATCTTTTAGGGCAAGAGATTGGACAAAATGCAGAACTCCACATATTCTTGTACTGCAACACCCATCAGCACAGCCTGTGATAAAGAATGCTGACCGTTGGATTCCAGCACTTGGAGGGCTGCACTTTATCTTGACCTGTTCTTAAGGAGTGCTGTGAAAATGTGTTTAATGGGGGCGGTTCTTTTTGGTGATTTTTTTAGTGGGTGCTTTTAACATTTTTTGAAGAGAAGGACAGTGTCTGCTCTTTCTCAGTCAGTTGGCACCTCAGCTGTTCTACAAGATTTCTATGAAATGATGGCATGTGGTTCAGCAAGTAGATCAGCATGTTTCTTCAGTACTTTGAGATGCTGTTCATCTGACCTTGCAGATTTCAATACATTTAGATCAACTAAGTGATTCCTGTCACCTTATCAACCTTGATTTCAAATTAGGATCCCTCACTAATATCTCTGCTGATGCACAGGACGACATAGCTCTCTTTGCGGGGGGTGGGGTGAAGCAAAATAGGTATTGAGCATTTTACCATCCTTACTGAGCAGCAGCCCCACCATTTTCTTGGTCATTCTATGATGTATGATGTAATTGTATAATGAAATAATCTAAAAGACTAAGGGGGGTTGCAGACTGCCAGAAATAGTGCAAATTGAGTCCACTTTTAGGGTTAGGGTTAGGCTAAAGGAATCGTGGGAACTGTATTTTATTGTGGCACCAGAACTCTCTGACAGAGAAGACTCAATGTCTCAGAGAAAAAACAATTCCCATGATTCCCTAGCACTAACCATAACCCTAAAAGTGGACTGAATTTGCACTATTTCTGGCAGTCTGCAACCCCCCTAAGAGATCCTGTCATTCTCCCCTGTTAATAACCTGAGATTCCAATGCTTAAGAGGCTGTTTGGATTGTACTGTTGGTTGTGATTTGGGAGCCCATGCAACTAGATAGTGATGAAAAGTACCTGTGAAACATACAGATTAGCTGACAGCCAGCACAGAACCTGTAATCCCTCATCTAAAGAGGTATGGGTTGGGAATACTCCTGTTCCAGAAAACCCATTTAACTGAGGTCCAAAACACACTGCAGAAATAATCCAGTTCAAGACTACTTTATTTTCCCTGGCTCAGTGCTTAGCATCCTGGGAATTGCAGTTTATTGTGACATCAGAGCTCTCTGACAGAGAAGGCTAAATGTCTCACAAAATTTTTGTTGTTGTTAACTGCCTTCCTGTCAGTCTTGACCCATGGCGACCCTATGGATGATATCTCCAGGCCTCCCTGTCCTCTACTGCTCTGCCCAGCTCCTGCAAACTCTTATTCATGGTCTCTTTAATGAAGTCCACCCATCTAACATGTGGCCTTCCTCTCTTTCTACTTCCCTCCACATTTCCCAACATTATTGTCTTTTCCAATGATTCATGCCTTCTCATGATGTGTCCAAAGTATGACACTCTAAGTCAGGGGTCGGCAACCTATGGCCCGCGGGCCGCACCCGACCCACCGAGGCCTTCCAACCGGCCCCTGCCCGGTCCTGCTGCTGCTGCCACTGTGCACACTGGCACCGCCGTGCGCAAGCGTGGCTGCCATTTTGGTGTCCAAAATGGCGCCCACACTTGTGCATGCATACGCATGACAGCAGGCACCATTTTGGAACGCCCAACGGCACCAGCGTTGTGCGCATGCGCATGGCACCAGCGCTGTTGGCCGTTCCAAAATGGCGAGCATGCGCATGGTGGTGGGAGTCATGCGCATGCAAGTGCGCGTGCGCCCCCAGTGCCATTTCTCCCCCCCCCCCAACCGCCAGCAAAAAAAGTTGCCGACCCCTGCTCTAAGTCTTGTCATCTTGGCTTCTAGGGATACCTCTGGCTTGATCTGCTCTACGACCCATTTGTTTGTCTTTTTGGCTGTCCATGGGATCCCACATCTCATATGCGTTGATTTTCTTCCTACCTTCTTTCTTGGCTGTCAAGCTCTCACATACATACGTGATAATAGGGAATACAATAGCTTATATGATTCTGATTTTTGTGCTCAGTTTTGTGCTAGCATAACCAGCAAGTAGCTATCCAGCCTCACCACCTCTCTAGGCAATTCGTTATTTTTGTGCCCTCTCTAATTGCTTTTAATCTGAAAGATCATGTCATATTAACTGCTTGTTTTTTAAAAAAATCTGTGAAAGAAATAGCTTTTTTATATATAAATAAGCTAAAAAATTACCAAGAGGGGGAAGACTGTGTTGCCTCCATTCACTTCAACATGTGTGGGTCCTTTTGGTTTATAAAAATCTAACACACACACAAAAAAAAGGGGGGGGGAATGGAGCAGTCTTATGTGTAATTTCAACTAAGATTACTTAGTTTCTCATAAGGTTAGATATGTGTTTTTTGCCATTGTTGGAAACTGATGCTGTCTAGTGCTTTAAATATACAATTCCTTACTCAGTCTGCACTGTGTCTAGTGCTCCAACTTCATATCTGCATAGTGAATTGGTGTAATCATAGTGTTAGTATGATTGTCTCCACAGTAACAAAAACCATGTCAGCATGGGAGTATGTGCAACATCATATCTGTTTAGAAGGATTTGAAGCACTCCTGCCTCACGTCATTCATGAAAACTCAAAGGGTGCATGCTTATAGATATAGAAGTCAGGCTGTTATCAGACAGCAAGTCTTTGACTTCACATCTAATATTTTAATTCATTTTGGAATTAAACTGTGCTGGAGTTCATGATCTCTCTTTGATCTGCATCATACATTTGGGCAATAGACTCAGTGTCCTTAGCACAGAGCTCTTGTCTGCCCTGCTCAGCCATCACCTTGGCAGTGTTTACCAACATCAATTCCTTCTAACTGAGACTGAGGTAAATCCATTTAAGGTAAACAGATTAACACATTTTCCTATGTCTAACGTGAGAACTGAGAGTCTGTCATTTCCCTAAAAGCATTGCATGTGACAGGCCCCAGATGCTGAGCTACTCAGGGCAGCTGCCTAATTTACTTGACTGGATTTTGGTTTGCAGCTGGTGTCCGGCTGTTCTTTGTTATGTTTATCAGCAGTCTCTTGGGTTAATCAGATTGGGTGATAGTGTTATCTTGCTAAAGATCCAGTTTCCCCTGAGTCCAGGCAGTGGGGTCTTTACAGGGCTTTATGGTTGCTGAAGTGGGGCTCTGTCCTGGAATATTAGTGAATTCCTCAAAGAGACACAGCTGTTTCTGTGTTAGCACAACCTGTGTGCAGTGCTCTGAAACAGAAATTAATCACTCCTTTGGAAATCAGTCACTATGTTGCTCTACTACTGGTTAATTTAACATGAATTGCTGCCAGTATGTTGGCAGGGATTTTAATGTAAGGCCACACGGCATCCTTGAACATGAACAAGACTTGTATGAGTACTTGTATCTTGCCAGTTGTTCAGTATTAATTGCCAGCATAAAAACAAAAACAAAGGCTTGTTTTCGTTTGTAAATGTAACAATTTGTTCACTTTTTGATTATGAAATAAATAAATGATTTTGTACCTTACAGATGGATAGTCATGTTGTTGTTTTTACAACAAAACTATGACAGTTTTGTGACATGTTAAGGTCTATTGTCTCTGTGTGTGTGTGTGTGGGGCCAAAGTAGTTGTGAAGTGAAGTCTGCTTTGCATATATTGAATGAAGAGTATAATAGTTCAAATCTGGTGGCAAGTCCCTTTGAAGTTTGTATTTGGAATCTGTTACTGTGTCAAATCAAGTAATGTCAGCTGATAATAAAACATGCACAACTGGGGTGACAGAGACAAGAGATTTGCAAGAGTCAGCCAGTCAAGAGACTTTAAATAGTTCCCGCACTCTGTCATCAATCAATCAATCAATCAATCAATCAATCAATAAAAGCAGTCCTAGAAGAAAGTAGGAAGGAAGGAATTGAGCTGCAAAATCTACCCCCCATTTCAATCAGGGAAGTCCTTGAGCCCCAGCCAGCCAAAGAAACATTCTCACTACCTGTTATTTAAACTGTGATCTTGAGCTTGTGCAGTAAAATTACTCTTCTTGCTGTGAAAAGTGTAGCAAAGTATCTGGACAGATATGTAGCCTGTTAAAACATGGGGCGTGGGCCCACACAAATGGGCAGGTCTGCCAGTCTCTTACTGCAGGCTGAGCTGCAGTACTTAATTGAAGTATTTAAAATTTGTTTAGTGCTTGCAGTAAATCACAACTTCTGTGTCTAGTATGTAGCGAAATTATACAGTTCCTGCCCAAGTATTTGTTGTAATCATTAGTAATGGGCAAGATGTATATGAGAGGGGGAAAACAGAGACGTTTTAAGCAACATTGTGGCAGAGGAAAGGTGAAGGCAGAGTAGTCAGAAAAATGTTTTGCTTGAGAAATCTGAATTTGTTAAGGGATCTGCACATCACAGCCAAAGTGTAGTAGGAACATGTAAGAAGACAGAGAAAAGGATACAGAATATTTGACAGTAGTGAAACTTGCATGGAGCAGAGAGCAGGATGAGAGAGATGTGGGGTATTACCCCACTTGTGCAGTATTGTGACAAATCAATTTTTTTCTTCTTGTCCATTGGTTTTTTTTAAAAAAATATTCATTTCAAAAGTTTCACTTTCAAAAGGTTATTTTGTCTCTACCTATCGGGGCAAGAGAAATATATTTCACAGATTTCCCAAATAACAATAAAAGACAAGACAGACTTTTACGCTAATTATGTGTGTTGGTGCTAATTTAATTTGTATTTCAAACTCTATTAGCATGTCAAAAGGAAGTTTAAAGAACATTCCTCACCTTGAAAAAACTTGAAGGCACAAAAAAAAAACCACAATCTCAACCAATAAATTTTGGTTGCATCCCCGACAAGAAAAGGTAGAGTTGGAGGGAACCGCTAGGACCATCCAGTCCAACCCCCTTCTCCTATAAAGGGATACATATGAATACATAGGATCCTAGAGGACATGTAGTCTCACCCTCTGTTCAACATCAGGATGGCAGTGGAGAATGTGATCCTAAGGCAAACCTATCACAGGGTTTTCTTGGCATAAAGGGGAGTTTTACCATTGGCTGCCCCTGAGGCAGAAGAGAAGAAGAGGTGGGATGGAGTGAAGTGGCAAATGGCAATGCTCTTATACCAAGCAGGAATTCTGCTTGGAGAAATCGTAGCATTGAAAGGGATGCCAGAGGTCATCTATCCAGCCCCCTTCTACCATGAAGGAATAACTAGGATTCTAGAGTTGGACTTGG
>CM034706.1:203838162-203869834 GCA_020142125.1 Phrynosoma platyrhinos | reverse complement strand
AAAGTGTTCCATGTAGAAGTTTGCGATCACTGGGCTTAGAGGGCTTACCATTTCCACATATAGCTTGGTTTCACACCCTTTACTGTACTGTATTCCGTAATATAATAATACAATTCTAAATTAGTGATATTTTAGTCGGATGATTTATTTGTCTCTAGTGGTTTTTTTAAAAAAAAAATGTATAGATTTTAGCTGTACTTTGTTTTAATCTATGTTATAAACTGCCAAAGATCTCATGTTGGGAGATAGGCTTTGCAGTGGACACTTCATATCAGCAGGGTGACAATCCACAGATTTGATTGGCTTTGGATTACCACACGCCATATTATTCAATGGCATGGTATGCACGCAGTTGTGCCAGTGCATCTGCATGCACATTGCCACCATTGAATAATGTGGGGTGCGACTATCTGCTTCTTTTGCCATTTGTGGGGGACTCCTGGAACCAGACTCCCGCAAATGGGAAGGGTCCACTGCATATAAAATACATAAATGCCATTGTTGGTATTCTGTACTGGTTGACAGGATAAGGCACATAAAAGTCAAGGGCAGAATAGAGTTTATTTGTTTCTTTTTTTTTTTAATTCCATTTATATGGTGCCTTTCTCCCAGAGTGAAACCCATGGCAGTTCCAAGAGAAAGTCAATTTAAGAAGCTTCACAATAAAATTTAAAAACAATTAAAATCACCACATAAAACAGTATAAAATCATTTTAAAAACTTTAAAAAGTTTTAAAGGTAAAGGTATTCCCTGTTGACAAGGTTGTCAAGTCGTTGTCAAGTAGGGGGTGGTGCTCATCTCTGTTACTAAGCCACAGAGTCACCGTTGTCAGAGATTACTCTGTAATCATGTGGCCAGCATAATTGCACAAAACGCTTTTTACCTTCCCACTGAAGTAGTACCTATTTATCTACTTGTATTTGCATGCTTTCGAGCTGCTAGGTTGGCAGAGCTGGGGCTAGTGAGAGGAGCTCAACCCATCATGCAGCTCAGCCCCTCAAATTGCCAACCTGCTGATCTTTCAGTCAACAGAGTCAGTGTCTTAACTACTTGAGCCACTGCAAGTTTTAATAGATAAATAAAACATCCAAATGAGAAGCTCTCCTACTTAGACATCAAAGGCCTGCTTACAACAGTTACTCCTGTTTTATCTTCCATGTCACAGGCTTTCTTCATGTGGAAGAAAAGATATTGTCATATCTGCACATATATTGAAATGCCTCTGACTAGCATGCTGATTCCCAGTCATCTTTATTTGATAATAGCACTTGGAAGTAACTATTCTGTAGTTTTATTCACTAGAGTAGAATGAAATCAAGCATCTTAATTAATACTGTCACTGCAACTATGAAAGCTCAACTTCACTGGAAAATATTCCATCTTGGTGGCATTTCCATTGTCACTTCTGTTGGATTTAGGACCAAAAATAATGTAATTGTTGTTATTAACTTCATTTGTACTCTGCCTTTTCCCCAAGATGGCTTGCAAATTAAAATGAATACAGTATTGTTAAAAACATATGAAACATATGAAAAATCAACATTAAAATAAAATTATGAATAATATTAATACAATTTAAAACCTATACTTAAAAATAAGAAATCTTCATCTTCCAATGGAAGGACAGCAAGGAGAGAGCCATTCTAGTTTCTTTAGGGAGAGAGTTCCAAAATCTAAGGGCAGCCGCTGAGAAGACTATATTTTGTATCCTCACTAGGTGGTGAGACCAGAAGAAGGGCCTCTTCTGAGGACTTCAGAGTGCAGGCAGACTGAAATAGGGAAATAAAGGGCCTGTACAGACTGCCAGAAATAATCCATCTTGAGACCACTTTAACTGTCCTGGCTCAGTGCTAGGGAATCATGGGAATTGTAGTTTTTTTTCTGAGACATTGAGCCTTCTCTGTCAGAGAACTCTGGTGCCACAATAAACTACAGTTCCCATGATTCCTTAGCACTGAGCCAGGGCAGTTAAAGTGGTCTCAGGCTGGATTATTTCTGGCAGTCTGTATAGGCCCAAAGTCTGTCAGAAAGCTTGGATTTAAACTATATAGGACTTTATAGCACTTTGAATTGTGAGTGAAAATAGACTGGAAGCCAGTAGAACTGTCAGAGCAGAGGAGTTGTATGATCCCTGTAACCAGCCCCAGTTAACACTACGCTCTTTGCTCCAACTACTCTTCAAAGGAAGCCCCACATAGAGTACATTACAATAATTCAAATAGGATATAACTAAGGAAGATGCCAAATGAGGGTTCAAGGCTGTATCCCGGAACAAAGTGAAAATTTTCATCTTCAGGGAGAATATAAATGCATTCAACACAGGCTATATCCCCGTTCCCTGATTTGCCTTTCTGCTGACCAGAAGCACTTCTGTCTTGTTCTGGACTGAGCTTCAGTTTGTATGCACTCATCCAGTTCGATACTGATGAAAATGATTTAGAACCATAATAGCTTTCTTGTAGTTTGTTGGAAAGAATAAATAGTAAGGTGTTGTCAACATACTGGTTGCACTAAATCCCAAACCTATGGACATCTGCTCCCAGAGGTTTCATGTAGATATGGAATAGCATGGATGATGGAACTGAGCCCTGAGGTGGCCCACAGGCCAATGACCAAGAGTCAAATAGGCATCTGGACTTGTCCATTCAGGAAGGAACCGTGCCACTGTAAAACAGTACCTCAAAGTTTCATCCAAGAATGATAGCCCAGAAGGATGCCACACTTGATAGTATTGAAAGCTACCAGGTATACCAGAACCAACAGGGACACACTTCCCCCATTTAGGTCCCAGCAAAGGTTATTCATCAAAGCAAGCAAAGCCATCTCTCTCCCAACCTGAAACCAAGTTGAAATGTATTATTATTATTATTATTATTCCGCTTTGTTTATATAGCGCTGTAGAAGACCCATCTAGTGTCTTGACCCAAAATGTACCTACCTTAATCTGTTTCATCCAGGAATCCCTTGTTGTAATAATAATAATAATAATATAATAATAATAATAATAATAATAATAATAATAATAATAATAATAATAAAATAATTTTATTTCTCGCCCGCCCCTCTGCTCTGTAATCGGGGTGGGTTACAACATTTTAAAACATACAAAGTTAAAACAAGCCTTATCCCCATAACCCCCCTCCCACCCCCTAAAACAAGATTAAACTTAAAGAGATTAAAACATAATACAGTCTAAAACCAAACAAACAATACATTACAAAAAACAATAAAATCAAAAAATGAAACGAGCTACAGATAAGGGACAGTACTAACTACTCTCTCCATCAATTAAGCCAGTACTCTTCTGGCCCTTTTAATGAACCAACAATGGCAAAGGTCTAGCAGACATAGGAGTTTATAAATGGTGATTAACCCGTGATAATCCCACAGTTTCACTAATGGTTTCCACATGTCAAGTGCCATTTATCCTGTGAATAACCAGTCAAGAAACAGCAGCATATCATTCATGGGATTTTCCCGTGAATGACATTTTGCTGTTTATTGCCTGGTTATTCATGACATAATGGCTCTTGTTAATCTCATTTTAATTGCATTTTAATGTCAGTTGCACAATTTTCACGGGTTAATTACTGTTTAAACTCCTAATTTCCTCTCCTGTGATAAACTCCGTAGATTGGCTCGTAATTCTCCAAGGATCCTGTCCGCATCCCCACAGGCTTAATTTATTGTGTCAAGTTAGTTGCCCTCACTTGTTGACTTTTAAATTTATTTACCCACTCACCCATGCCTCCATCCACTCCTAGTTTCATGGAATAGTGTTACTGAGATCCAAGCTGTGAGGTCTCTGGCTCTTGTGGGTAGATTTTCAAGGTAGGTCCTGTACTGAAACATCATTCCTTGTTTCTTCTGGGTAGCCAGACTCGCCTTAATGCTGTCTTGTTTTGGTAGCAGCCCTGGTATGGGAGCCACTCCCAGACTGCCTGTGCCAAAAGGACACCTGTTCCTGTAGCATCAGCACAGGTGAGGGAAAGTCTGGCAATCTGCTCACAAGCTTATTTTGCACATTTTTCATCACATACAGGGAAAGCTAAGAGGCCGTTTAAATAAGGGCAACATAAGGAGCAAGGATTTTCTACCTTATAGCCAACATGACATATCTTTTATTTTCCTAACAGCGCCCCCCCCCCCCCCCCCCCCCCCCGGTGTTGTGATTTTTGAACACATTCCCTTTCACGTATCTGAAAGATTGTTAATAAAGGATCACTAAATGAAGAATGATACATTGTAAACAGAGTTATTTTGGACTTTTTGGCCCTATTTACCTTACCCTACAAATAGTTAGATTTGTAACTATTTTGTAGATGTGTGGTAACATTATCTCATAAACCCAGTGAAGGAAATTATAAAAGTTTTAAGCAGGGGGTGGGTGGGAACACTTAATTCGACCAGAAAATATTTCATAAATATTCCTTTTACTGACGTCCTTGACAAATAGAAACTAAATAGAAACTAGAAGAAAATAATTGGCTTTTCTTCACTGTGATATAATCACTTGCATTTTCTTTGGTGGCTGATTTTTTAAAAAAAACTTTTAGTTTCCCCAATTTTTGTTATGAGGATTGCATAGGAGAACTGATGGCTGGTGCTGAATGCAGATTTACCTTTTTATGAATGGAAAAGCTTCATCCATTTGTGGAAGAGACTGAGATCTGTGGAGACTCCTGCTGGAAGAGAGAAATGATTGTCACTGATTACTGCTTCCCGCTGTGTAATTTCCTATTTTGTTCTACAGTTGTCTCCCAATTCTCTGGAGCACTTTCTGTAAGGGATGTTCCTCCAGCATGAGGCATATTCTGTTTGGATGTCAGCCAGTAGATCTGTAATCTCTGCCCTTGCTGTAAAGATGGGGAAAGTGGGGAACTCCAGATATTGTTGAAATGCACCTTGCTGGATCTCTCCTCATTAGTTGTACAGTGGGCCTTTGTTATTCCCTGGGGTTTGGTTCCAGACCCACCATGGATACCAAAATCCATGGATATTCAAATCCCATTCAATACAATGGCATAGTAAAATGATGTCCTTTATGTAAAATGACAAAATCAAGGTTTGCTATTTGGAATTTACATTTTTAAAAAATATTTTCAAGATGTAGATGCTTGAATCCGTGGATAAAGAATCCGTAGATACAGAGGGTCAACTGTATTAGCTATGGGGGGAGGTGTTCCAGCATCTAGAGGGGCACACATTTCCCACCATTGCCTTCATGATTTCATCTTTCTCCCAGAAGAGGCTACTCTCCACTGCATAGCATTATTCTTGAAATTTCAGGGACTATGAGTGTCTGCTGTAGGGGAAAGAGGGGTGAAACTGCTATGCACACAAGTTTTTTTTTTTATATGCCTAAATGGATTTTTGGATCCTAATCTTTGAATTAGGCAATCTACTGTTGCTGCAGTTTAATCCAAACTTTAGGTAAATTTCTTTCAAGGTAGACATCTAGACATTTTCTGTTTGTGTCATATAGGCTTTCTGTGTCTTAAGGAGCTTGGTATCCAAAGAATAAGTAGCAGATGGAGGTTAACATTTAAAGCACACTGCCATTTTCCTTTTGACATTTACCTGTCAGTCCTATTGCTGCTAATACCAAAGGACAAAAAACTTGGGACGCAGTGGCTCAGTGCTGCATGACATATGGAAATGTTACTATCTTTGCTTTTGATTAATATGTCTCAGAAGTGCTAGATTTCCCTGGGGATATTTACATGTTGTGTAGTCTCCTGCTCTTTTCAGTCCTCTGAAGGAGCACAGTCAGGACTTTTTGCAAATCATCAAATAAACAGGACATTGTATGTATTAGCATGAATGTTCTTAAACAAAACTGGAGAAAAATGTTTTGCTAAATAGTACTCACAACATTTAAAGAAACTCCACCACCACCTCCAATTGTTGGTTGAATAATCAGCTCTCCTAGGGAGAGATTTGTTCTTCATCCAAGCCACTTAACAGTAAGAAAACAGATAGATGTGTGCTGTTTTTTTGGTTTTTTTGTTCTATTCCTGACAAGGAAATTGTTCTTTATAGAACTCAGAGACTTACTTAAGCAGGGAGACCAGATGTAATACCCACAAAGAGGACAAGGCACCACAAAATGTAGGACATTGAAGTAAAATGTAGGACATTACTGATAAAAGCTGGGAACCCTAATATAAATATAAATTAATTTCATATGGTTTATTTATTCTGTACTCAACAACTGTATTTGTCTGATTAACGTAGGTTCATTAAAATGCATTGTTGGCTTACAATATACTTATAGAACTCTGAGCAACAGAGATGCTTAAAATTGTATTTTACTAGCAACAAGCCCTTGATTGAATCTACATTTAGTCCACCCTACTCCCTATTTGCAGCGAGGAAAGGCTGCCAACTGGACATATTTCATAAAAGGAAACATCAAATGCGGTGTTACTTGGTGGCCTTCTTAGTCATGCACAAAATGGAGGACTTTTTGGAATTCCTTCTGGACAGAGGGTTGAAATGTAGGAGATGTCTCAAAAAAGAAAGACATGTGGTCACTCTATACTGAAATGAGTATACACAAATGGGCTAAGGCCTAACTTTAGGAGTGAGTATAAATGAAAGAGTATTTGTCTCCACTTTTAATAAAGACCATGACTTTGAGTGCAAAAACTATTAGGTGAAGAGGGAATCATATATCTTTTTAGCAGTAGCAGATGGGTAGTGGGTTAAAACAAGTTTGGCAGAAATTGAAGGTTTGGCTTTCATTATGTTTTGGCTTTGGAATATATGTAGGCATTATTTATGACCCCAGAAGTAATCTTGTACAGATTTGTTGTTATTGCTATCGTCATTATCACTATTCATATTATCAGCTTTACCCAACTTTTCCCTGAGACTGAGACTCAGGATAGCTTATGGCTTGCAAATTAAAATGATTACAATATACAGTCACCCTTCAGTTCTCGCAGACTTCAAGTCTATGGTTTTACATATTCACGGATGGCTTGAATATTTGCTAATCTCCGTGTTTTTTTGGTGGGGGGAGTCTGGAAAAGATCACCCGCAAAAACAGAGAGCCAACTATAGTTAAACAAATTGCCAATATTAAAAAAGAATTAAACTAGTAACTATATTAAAACAGTTTAAAACATGTACTTAAAAAGGATAAAAACAATAGGCCATATTTCATCTCCCCACTAACCATACCTGCAAAGGTGGCAGGATGGGGTGGAGGGGTAGAGAGGTCTCTCCTGAGGCGCCCAAGGCCTGGACAGGTATCAGAGAAATATGGTTTGACAGATAGCCTGATTAATGGAACAGCCAAAGAATTCCGGGGGGGGGGGGGGAATCAGCATGTGCCTTATAGATTGTAGCAAGGCCTTTGACTGCATAGATCATGAAAAGCTATAACCCTGATATGAATCTGTACTTAGGACAAGAGGCTACTGTAAGAACAGAATTCAGAGGAAAAGAATGGTTCCCAACTGGCAAAGAGGTCAGGCAAGGCTGCATTCTATCACACTATCTGTTCAACCTATATACAGAAAATATCATTTTAGTGCAGGTTGGGACACAGATGAAGGAGGAGTGAAGATGAGAGGAAGGAACATCAACAATCTAAGATATGCAGACAAAAATCATACTACTAGTGGAAAGCATCATAGACTTGGAACAATCACTAAAGAAAGTCAAAGAAGAAAGCACAAAGGGAGCCTAATATTAAACATAAAGAAAATAAAAATAATGACCATGGAGGATTTTTACATAAATTTAACCTAGATAATGAGGAAATCAAAATAGTTAAAGATTTCCCATACCTTGGATCAAATTGATCAGAATGGAGACTGCAGTCAAGAAATCAGAAGATAGGAACAGGAAGGGCAGCTATGAAAGAATGAGACAAAATCCTAAAGTGTAAAGATATACAGCTGAAGTTAGAATCACTAAAGTTAAAATTGTCCAAGCCATTGTATTCCCCATTACCGAGTACAGATGTGAGAGCTGGACAGTGAAGAACGCACTTAGGAAGAAAATTAATTCATTTGAGATGTGCTGCTGGAGAAGAATGCTGAGGATACCGTGGACAGCCAAAAAGACAAACAATTGGTTCCTAGAACAAATCAAACCTGATTTCTCCCTGGAAGCCAAGATGTCTAAATTGAGGCTGTCGTATTTTGACCACATCATGAGAAGACATGACTCATTAGAAAATACTATAATACTAGGGAAGATAGAGGGCAGTAGAAACAGAGGAAGATCACACGCCATATGGATAGACTCAATAAAAGAGTCCATGAGCCTGAGCCTACAGGACCTGATCAGAGAGGTAGAGGATAGGGTAGCTTGGAGATATCTCATTCATAGGATTGCCATGAGCTGAGGTTGACTCAAAGGCAGCTAATAACAACAAACCATGCAGGGATTTGTAAGTCCTAATCAGCACTTTGAATTTTGCCTGGAAACAAACTGACTGCCATATATGCAATGCTTGTTTGCAAGTATTTGCCACAAGGATGCTCCCACATAGTGGGTGAATATGCATGAATTGTCCACCTCATGTTTACATACCATTAAAAGCTGATTTGCATGTTAACTTTCAAATAATTTTTTTCAGAGTGTTAAGCTTTTTCACTGAGGTTGACTGCAATTTGGCCATGATCATCTAAACCAGGTGAATGAAGAAGGTATATTAGAGGTTTTCTGGTTCATATTATTTAGTGTATCTCCTAGAATTTCTGAGTTCCTGTTGTCTAATAATAGTAAGCAAAATTTAAACAACAAACTTTCCCCCCTTTCCTTTTCTTTTTAATTTTTTTTTAATGGGGAAGGGTTTACCTTAGCTCTTACTTAGGTATTTATTGTCTGGCTTTAGTCTGGGTTGTTTTTTGTTTTGTTTTGTTTTGTTTTTGCAGTTTTACTGGCCACTTGGAGAATTTCATGTTAACATTTTTCGTAACTCATAGATTTTTATTTGTACAGTGGGTCCTTGGTATCGGCTGGGGTTTGGTTCCAGGACACCTATGGATGTTCAAGTCCCATTATATACAGTGAGGTACTAAAATGATGCCCTTATATAAAATGGCAAAACCAAGTTTTGCTTTTTGGATTTGGTGGGGAGGAGATATTTTCAAGTTGTAGATGATTGAATCCATGGAAGCACAATCTGTGGATACAGAGGGCCAACTTTTATCTATAACATGTAACTCATAGGGTGCACTACGTTATTGACTGTACTAGTTTCTCCCCTGTGCACCCATCTGATAATTTGCACTTGTTTTTACTAGTGAACTTTGGTCTTGTACTTTAAAAGAAATGAATCCATTTATATCATCAACAGCCACATAAACCATGGTTTAAGGGATTGTTAAGTGAACTGGGTCACTGTATTATTTTACTGAAGATGGTAATGGTATACCCAACACATGCCCTAATAAAAAAAAGAAGTGAAATGTTAATATTGCAAATAGTTTGTGTATATGTTTGTGTATATGTGAACAGAGATTACTGTAACTAGATGCACCATATAAATTGTATATTGCTGATTTAAGGAACAACAGTATTAGAGCACTCCAGATGGCCACATGCCAGATATAAAAGGGTTAAAATTAATTCTGTTCTGAATGTGAAGGTAAATGTTTTAGAAGTTAAATTCTGATTGAAGTATTAAATTAGCCCTTTCTGCTTGACACTTTATTATAACTTCCAAGCAGCTAACATGTGGCTTTCTGTACTAAAGATTAATTTTGTTTTCTTCTGGGAAAATAGCTCCTCTTGGATATTTTAAACTTAAATAGTTCACTGATTTACACAGTCTGTATCTCTGTATTAACAATAATAAATCTGAACTTGTTTGGGGCAATGACTAATATATACAGCTCTTTCACTTTTGTTTCTGCCTGATAATTTGGTACTTTACTGCTGTTTCTTTGCCCATTTATTCAAAAATTTATATCCTGCCTCCTCCACAGTGCTTGGAACATCTTCCAAAATATAAAACATTTTACAGTGAAATCTCCACTTCCAAAGGTATATTTAGATAAAGTCATCACCAGACCTACTAAAAACAGATAAAGTGGCAATAAAGGTAAATGGCCAAAACAGCCCAATTAATCTCTGATGCAGAAAAAGGTTTAGGTTTCTTGGTTTAATACAAGGTGAGGACCTTAATACCCTAAAGCAGGGGTAGGCAATCTTTTCCCTTTAAGGGCCGAGGGACTTAGCTCCCAGAAGCTTCAGCCATGTTGGCCAATAGTCCCATGTTGGCCAATAGCTCCTGGGATTCTGGGAGCTGAAGTCCCTCGGCCCTTAAAGGGGAAAGGTTGCCTACCCCTGCCCTAAAGGCACCATATCCCATCTGCTTCTGGCAGCTAAGCAGGGTCAGCTGTGGTTTGTACTTAGATGAGAGACATCCAATTAATACCATTGAATACAATGAATGCTGTAGGTTACATTTCAGAGGAAGGAATCCTAAAGAAGAGGGAGCAAAGGGACTGGGACTAACTCTTTTTCATTGGGACTGCAGTTGGCAGGTTTTACCTCTACAGCACCTAAAAGATTTTTTTCCAGATTCAACAGTAGAGATTTCCTGAGAACGTCAGTGTTCTCTGCATAAGAAGGGGTGGGTAGCTCACCCAGGACAGAAGCAGCCTGGATCTCAAAGGAGGCTACTTTTTCTTATGCTAATAGAGTTGCATTTTTGTTACCTGGATTTTATGACTCTTGTCTCCTAATGCTCATATGGCCAAAGAGGAGAGTGGTTTCTGCCTGCATTGATATCCCTCTAGATCAGCTTAACTGACAACAACAAAAGCAACATCTTGACAAAATATAGGTCTGTGACTCTTAGCATTGTTTCCCCTCTCCTGTATGGTTTTTAACATCATTGCCTGATCAAGAAGCCAATGGAGCTTTGAAAGGTTGCTTCATGTATTTTGTGCATTTTTGGTGGGCCAATAAAAGTATCATTGTTTTGTGGATTTTTGAATGTTTTTATATTTTGCTGCATGGCCAACAAAGCTAACCCTGGATATGTTCTCTGGATTTGAGGACACAGACATATGTTCCTAGAATACTGTTCAGTGGCCTTTCCAGGCCTATGTTCTAAAGGTGCTGCATTATCCCGTAACTGTTCTTCTAACCTTTATTACTAATAAACCTTGGTCTATAAAGAGAAGGATATTCTCTAAATTCTGCAAAGCAAGACTCCAACCATGTGCTGCAGCTGAATATAGAATTATTGCAACACACTGTGCTTTCCCACTGTGTGTATGTGTGTATGTAAAGTTAACCTTGGCTAGGCGGTGTTGAATTTCATTATCCTTCACAGCACATAACATGTGTGCATATAGTTTAAACTGCTGTATAATATGTACAATCTTTTATTTAGTACTGCACAGTTTTATTTTTAAAATTTATTAAATCCAGGGAGAAGGCATTCCATAAGTGGGGCACCATAAAGAGAAGAGTCCAAGAAGAGTGTGGTGTATTGTTCCCACTAGAGGCATATGAAGCAAGGCCTCACCAGCAAAACTTAGTTCTCAGGCATTTATATATAGGCAGAGATGTTCCTTCGATTAGTAGAACCCATTTAAGGCTTGAATGACATCACCATCACATTGAATTCAGACCAGAAGGGAACCGACGCAATGAACTGAGTAGCCCACCATGCAGCCACAGAATTGTCATTGTCTTTAGACCCATATAGTCAGGTGTCTCCATAAGGCTGCAGTGTTCACATAAGTAAACACCAAAACTGTTTAAGACAGGGGTAGGCAACCTAAGGCCCGGGGGCTGGATGCGCCCCCCCTGAGGCCTTTGGACCAGCCCCAGGCCAGTCCTGCCGCCGCTGCCCCCCACTGCCACCGCCACCTGCCATGATGATATTGATTATTGTTGTTATTACTTGTTCTTGGGGTTTTCTTGGCAAAATCTCCACAGGGGTTTTGCCATGGCTTTTCTGGGGCTGAGAGAGTGTGCATGCATTTTTTTATATTTTAAAAATATTTTCTTATTTATTTATTTATTTATTTATTTATTTATTTATGGTGCTTTGGCCCCCCAATTGTCTGAGGGACAGCAACCCGGCCCCCGGCTCAAAAAGGTTTAAGATATCACCATTGAGATATGGCTTTCATATTGGTCAGTGGGTTTGTACTGTTGAGGATGTTTCTCTGTTCCACTAATAATGTGGGAATGTCTGTGGAGAGATGTTGCATTTTGAGTTTTTTGGGGGAAAATTAATTTCTTCGCTTGTATTTATGCATTTGTCCGGTTTATGATTATGTGGTCAACCCATTTGATGGTAAAATGAGAAACTCCAAAGGAATTTTCTCATTAATTATCCATTTGTTTATATTGTGCATACTTTTTGCAGTATTTGATTGACAACCCCCTTTCCCAGAACTGGTACTAAAGCTGGTTTTCAAGATCAAAGCACTACACTTTGGCCTCAGACAAAAGAGATTGGCTTTTCTAACATCAGGAGTCAAGCATGTATCATGAGAAACCTGAAGCCAAACAATGGCTTCTCTATCCTGCTCTTCTTTGTTGCCATATGTGTTAGTAACAGGTCAGTTCATCAAGTCCATGAATTATTGAACATTCAAATAGACATGGAATTGCGAACATTTGTGGTGATTGAATGCACTGAAATTTTAACAGATCATTCAGTGGAGAAAGCCTGCAGAACATGATATGCATTCCCCTTTATCATCATTTCTCTGCAATAGTTCTTGCAGTTACAGCTGTGACAAAATAGTAATTGTGGCTTGAGTTCTCACAGACACAGTTAGTGTAATTATGAAGAGAGAAAAGGAGTGTCTCATCCCATTCTCTTCTGTCAGTAGAACATCTTCTAATTTAAAATTTATAGTCTCTCAAATTATTTGAGCCTGTGGTTATAGTGTCAGACCTCAAATTCAGAACTTTGCCCATTTTTTCCGCTACTGCTGCACAGCTGTTAAATTAGCAGCCAATCAAAAGAGGTAAAAAAAAAAAAAAAAGAGCATCTCATTCTGTAGCTGTATGGTGGGCTGCTGCTCTGTTTGCTGTGTCAGAACAGATGGTACTTAACACTTGCTTTTGCTCTTCATTGCATTCCTATACTTTTCTTTAAAGCATTATAGGATGCTTTCAGGTCAAAGCCATCTCTTCCAGAGAGGAGAGGGCACAGCTATTGAACAGTTAAAGTTCTTTGTGTGTAGCACTGCAGATACGGAATACCTACTGAGTATAGACAGTAAAATGTGATTTAGCCTGTTGACCTGAAACTTAAAAGTACTTTTAAAATGAAGTAAACTGACCAGCAGACACTTTTCCTAGCCTGTGTAGATGTTCCTAGCTGTATACAGTCTGTGAGAGGCATTAATGTGCCGCAAGGGCATAACTGGCACAGCAGAGAAATAACATGTTTGCCTGATGGCAAAGATGCAGATGTTTAGTAGAAGTAGATACTGTTGGAAACCAAGCATTATGCCACATGGTTACACAATGTACAATAAATGAAACAGTAAGCTATTAAGAGCCTTGAGTGCAAGCAGATTCAGTGTTGTAATAATGACAATGTTAATTTTAAATATATGGTAGGATGGTAGGGATTTGTGGTGCTCAAAAGAATGTATAGACTGTGCAGACAATTGCAGGGAAATACTGGAAGAAGTCAGTTTTTCTTAAACTGTAGCTATTGGCTGTGGAATATCTACCGGTAGTAATACTTTTTGGAAGAGCTGCATTCATTCCCAAGAGTTGTAATTGTACTGTATGCAGATGCTGTTCCTGGTCTAAATTTGCAGGAACAAACAACACAGAATATGGTGGTGTCTTTGCTTTTCAGTGACTCCTGTGGGTCCTTCCTACTCCAGTATGCTTTTCTTTCATCCTGCCTGTGACCCTATTGGGTTCTTGTAAGAGATGGACTCCATCTCCTTACCACCACCATCCCTGTCACATAAAGGCATCCAGTCATATCGTCTCCATCTCTAGCATGGTCATTAGTGATTGGTTATCCATTGTTAAAGCATGCTGCTGGATTACTCCTCCTACTTACTACTTACTGTATATATTCGACTATACGTTGACCTCATGTACAAGTCAAGGGCAAGTTTTGGGGCAAAATTATGGATTTTGATATGATCCATGGATAAATTGAGGGTAAAACTTATTGGCATATACAAAAGGATGTAAAGGACAAAACCAAAGAGAAACGATGGCAAAGAACTTACAAAATTCTAGCCAGCATAACTGTGCTCATCCTAAAGGATGGATGGGTGAGGAACGAACTATGATAAATTGTGACTGTGTGATGTATGAAGGAGACGACCAGGCACAGGTGGGGATAAGAAAATGCACACAAAATCAAAAAGGATGAAAAAGAAAAGCAAAGAAAATAGCAACTACATTAGCAATAGTTATAGCTTTTAATTTTAATATGATAACTTTCCCCAATTTTAACTTAGAAAAGCTTACAAACATACACAAATATCTTATTCAAATCTTTCAAAGTCTGATTCTGCTCAACACTCCTTTGAAGGGAAGTGCCAAAGAGCTGCCACTGCTGCCATTTTCTTGCCCAGACACACATTAGTGGAGAGAATAGAGGGTGGCAATTCTTCTTTCGCCACTGTACTTCGAGAAGGTGATGGTTCCTTTTTCCATAAGAGTTAAAGTACACTGACCCATTGATAAGTCAACCCAGTTTTTTGTGTGTGTGTCAATTTTTTGACTAAAATTTCTAGACTTACACATATACAGTAAGTGCATTTTAAAAAAATATTTTACTAAATATATAATCGTATATACTTACAACAAAGACAAAACACGCACACACACATCTATCCTTCCTACTACAAAATGATTGTGCACTCCTTCCTACTCTTAATTTGCATTCTGTATGAATTCATTAAATCTGCATACAGACTTAACAGCCAACATCCAATCATCACCTTTACAACCGTTAATATCCAACCATTTTACTTGTCTAACTCCTTCCTCTGTTTAACCTTTCTGTCTACCACAGGCCAATTGCTTGTAATATTCTGATTTTAAAATAAATAGGAGTAAATTGTTTAGTTACTATAGAATAAGGTAAAGATTTGGTTTTTTAATGGCAGTTATAATTATAGTAAACTACATTGGAAGTCTTAGAGCTATAACAAATTTATTTTGTTATGCAAATAACTTTCTAAGCTATGCAGATGATCAGCCAGAGATATCTTTGTTACAGTATTGAAGGTACATTAATCATGCTACCCCATCTTAAACAGGTACAACTCAAAAGCTGTTTTTTTCTAGCTCCTGCTGTTGTCTTAGTATTAGACAAGTAGACAGAGGCTTTACCTGGAGTAATAGTAGCTGAGAAGTTAAATTATGCTATTTTTAGGGTTTTGTATTTAAGGTTTTAAAGATGAAGTAGATTCTAAGAAGAAAATGCAGCCATTGCTACATTGCTGTAGCAGACAATGACCCTTTTAATATACCCAATGTCATTTCCCCTGTTGTTTGCCTCACCAGCACACACACTCTTCTGATGTCAAAGCACACACAGTCTTGCATGAGAAAATGGAAGCAAGGTTGCTCAATCTCTTGGGTGCTGTCCTTTTAAATTTTGTCCAAGAGATAGTGAGCTTGGATTTTAACAGACTGCAAGGTGAATCCAATTACCAGGCAAGCAAACAAAACACACTCAAGCCAATTTCACAGTGAAGTCTTGAATGGAATACATGCAGGCTGGAGAACTGCAAGTGAAAACTCTCCCTACATACACACTACCACCTAACGGTTCTTGAGAGCGTAGATTATATTCCTGTCAGAACCAATGAACTCACAGACTCTGTGAATTCATCAGGGAAGCTATTCCTGTTTTCTACTCTTCTTTTATTTGAGCAATCTTTGGTCCCATTTTTGTAGACTTGAGGTGATATCTCCAGTATTTCTGATATGGTAACCACGTCCTCATTGAGATATCATTTGTATAAGAACAAATAGCAGTGGGTTCAAATATAGCAGAATGAGCAAACTGAGCTTTCCAGACAATGTTGGACTGCAACCTCCATAGTCCGTCACTATAGGATTGATGGGAATTGTAATCCAACAACATCTGGAAGGCCACCCTGCACAAGAGTTACATTTTCATATGTTTCTTGTCCAGCAAGTAACTGCTATAGAATGCAGCTATCGCACATGGATCATGCCTAAGAAATTATGCATAGAATCTTCCTTGTATGAATTACATTCAGATGTCAGTTTCAGCTACATTGTTTTAAAAAGCAATACTGTTATTGAAATGTTAATTTGTAAAAATTATCAATTTTCTTCCTGTCTATTTTGATATCAAGTACAATTTAGGATGGATTGTACACTCATGAATTCAGATGCACAGATTAGACTGCAGGAATGACTTTAATATTTTAGTGGTTCTATAGTCCTGTTCCATTTTTCTATAGTCCTGTTCCACCTGTTTTGCTTTGTTTGTCAATTAAAAGATGTTATGCCCCCCTTTTTTTATTTGCCATTTTTGTCCCATCTATCTGGGTGCATTCAATTCACCTGACTTCCCAAAGGAATCTGTTAAGTGTGCTTGGTTGAATGCCAGCCCATCATTGCCTAATGGAGTTAAATGCAATGTGGATATACTCAGAAACCACACTGGATGAATTATATACATGGGTGCCTGTTAATATAATCAGAACAGCACTACATTGTGTATGTAATTTACTCTATGAAGTTCACTTATTCATAGGTGAAGCACCAAATTAACAAAACAAAAGTGGCTGGTAATGTTGTTAATAATGATCACAGGAGTCTGCAAGATAAATCCTGAGCTTTGGCTGATGCCGTGCTATTGAATTCTGAGTGTATTGGTTTGGGAGCAGTTTATACCACTAAGGTTTTAGTATCTGCTGGAAGTGATTGAGGGCCACTGTGCTCAAGTAAAAGAAGCTTTTAAAATCTTGTAATTTTGAAAAGCCTGTCTACTTGTAGGAAAGGGCAGCCTGCCACCTTTCAGTTTGCTGGTGCTTGGTAATCTGGTTTCCAGATCATACAAATAAACTAGCACCAAACACAAATACGTCAAAGCTAGAAGTAGTACGGAGTCAATTGTGGTTTTTTCCCCTGTAACCTCCAAGACATCAACAGCAAATAATGTGAGAATGTTTTGCTGACAGAGTTCTGAGGTACATCAAGGTCTAGAACTGTGAATGGTTCAATGGGCAAATGCTGAAACACCACAAATCACTTAAGGGACCATCACTTTCATTTGTGTGCAATGGATGTCAAGGAGGCAGCTGCTTTGCTAACAGTGAAGTCTGTTTTCACAGATTCATCTTTATATGTGTGTTTTCCTTCCAGTCACTTAAAGACGGGGGGAAAGCACATGCTAGAGCCAGTTAAAGTGCTTGCTCATACATTAATGGTATCTCTTTCTAACATGATGCCAAAAACTGTACTTCTGCTTTGAGACTTCTGTGAGGTAGGTAAAAAAATGCTGTGGCCACAGAGCAAATGAAGGCAGGAAACTCATTGAAGCTTCAGCTACACAAGTGGTGCCAAGTTCCAAAAGTCTGTTTCTACTTCACTAACAACAGTGAAGTAATTATCTAATTTCAGAAATATCTATGTATTTTTCCCTCTCTTATAAAGAATACTGATTTCTCTTATACTACCTTTATATAACATATATATCTAGCATATATATCTTTTAATGCAGTTGCTGTGTGTTTTAAAGTTATTTCCAACTTGTGGTAAGGTGAACCTTATGAGGTTTTCTTGGCAAGATTTGTTCAGAGGGGGGTTCCTATTGCCTTCCTCTGGAGCTGAGAGAGTGTAGCTTGCCCAAGATCATCCAGTGGGTTTCCATGGCTGAGCTAGGAATCGAACCCTGATCTCCAGAGTTGCAGTCCAACACACAAACCACTAGGCCATGCAAGCTCTTGTGCAATTAGCAAAAATATGAAACTTGGGCAAAATATTCTAAAGTGTATACCTTTTTTTTTAAAACAGCAAAACATTTTTTAAAAAGTCATCAGAGGCATCAAGCATAGGAAAATTACACATTAGCAGCAGTAGTTCAGTTTCAGCAGCTTTCAGAGCACTTGAGGTTAAAGATGTAAAGGTTCAAAAACTCATATGAGCTAACAACCAAACAAACTATGCTTTAGCATTAACGATATTTGTGAAAGCCAAGGTATGGGTTTTAATCCTGTGGTTGTAAACATACCCACCTAAGAATGAGTGTCTTTAAGTACTGTGTGGCTTATATCTGAGAAGACATGCATGTTACCATGCTTCAACACTTTAGTTGAGCAGGATTCAGCAAATCTCTGCAGAAGCAAGCCAGTTTCTGCTATCGTTCTGAGAAAGCAGTGTAGATGCACTTTGTGTGAAGATGTGGTTCCTACCCTTTGCGATGATGTTCTGTCTATAAAGTAATATATGTGGAAATTCACATCTTCAACATAATGTTGCTCTGATGTGCAGTAGTATCATCTTGTTCTACTTTAGTTGTACTCTGTATTATGTACCATTGCAATGCTAGATGTAACATCTAATAGCGATGAAGTCTTTGTATCTATGCAGTCCTTTTTAAAAGAGAATAAATTAGGAGTCCTCACCATTTGGTGTGTTTCTAGATGAGGTTTTGTTGGGTAGGCATCCTATTTCATACACAACATTTTACAGGGGATCTAGATGTCATTGTCCTTCATTTGTAACCCTCTTGTGTTTGCAACTCCCCCCTTCTCTTTTTTTAACAAGAGAAAAGCTGTTAAGGAAGGAAGACAGGATGTCTTTTGGTTGATTGCATCAGGCACTGTCCATTTAGAAGCACTCTTGATGCTACATAGGGTGTGTGTATATGTGTGATTTCTATACTGCTTATCAGTACACTTAAGCACTCTGTAAGCGGTTTACAGTGTGTAGGCTAATTGCTCCCAACAAGCTGGTTACTCATTTTAGCAATCTCAGAAGGATGCAAGCCTGAGTCGAGCCTTAGCCCTTGACTGGTATTGAACTTGCAACCTTATGGTTTGTGAATGAGTGGCTATAGTACAGGTATTTAGCCACTGCGCCACCAGGACTATATTCCAGTAGCCAAATACATTTGCTTTGAAGAGGATATACATCTTTTATCACTGAGCTCATCATCCATTGAGCTGCAATATTCACTACAGAACGTATCTTCTAAAAAAAGAAAGGCAACAAAAAGGAGGGTGGGGACAGTCGTGTGCCTTTTGTGGTTGATTTCTCCTATCTCACAATTACCACTTGGCAATCAAAGAAAACTATCCCTTGATAGCTAATTCACCACATCTGTCTAAAGCCATTAATAATCCTCCTATCATTGCTTTCCATCAGCTACCTACTCTAATGAAGCTGTTTGTGACAGATAAAATAAAAATACCAACTAAAAATCTTGGATCACATCACTGTGTATTGAAGCATTGCATCACTTGTGCATGTCTGCATGAATAACTTTTAAAAGTAGAAGCACTCGAAAAATTTAGCACAAACATGACTTGCACTTCCACCAATTGCATATATGCAAATAAATGCCAGAACCCAGATGCCATATGCAATGTGTGTGGAAAAACCACCACTGCTCTTCATACAAGATTCAGGAACCATAAATCAGCAATCATCACTACAAATTTGGAGCAGCTTGCTAGAAAATATTTTAATTCTGAGGGCCTCACCTTTTCCAACATAGCTATACAGTTGTCCCTCCGTTTTCACGGACTTAAAGTCCACAACCCTTGCTTATCTGCAAGGAATAAATGGAGGGGCACAAAATGGGGGGTGCCCACAGCGCCCACCTGCTCACCCCCAAGGACGCGTGCATCCATTCAAGCTAATAGGGTTTGAATATTTGTATTTTTCCTTTTTTTGAAAGAGGGCTTCTGGAAAAGATTCCCTGCAAAAAAAGGAGGGGTGACTGTATTTGCAGTAGAGAAACCCTGTGAGCCCACCATACCTGAGACAAGAGAAGATTTCTGTATCTGTAGACATGGCACTTTGATGCTATGAGACCTTAATTTAGAGGACAATGTTATAGTTCTCTCCAGCACCTTCCTTTTACTTCCACATTTTAACACTTGAAATTTTGTAGCAGGCACTGGATGATGTGATTATTTCCATTCCAAAAGACATCACAGAGGAAGGTAGAAGTTGAAATGTCCAGTGTAGTTTTATAAACATCTGTTTTTAATCATTTAATTAAATTTACCGTATTTTCCAGCGTATAAGACGACTGGGCATATAAGACGACCCCCCACTTTTCCAGTTAAAATATAGAGTTTGGGAAGAATATGACTTCCAAAACTGTTGTTGCTGTTGCTGTGCACCTTCAAGTCATTTCCAACTGATGATGACACTAAGGTAAACCTATCATGAACCTCCGTATACCCGGCGTATAAGACGACCCCCCACTTTAACCCCAGATTTTGCAGGTTAAAAAGTAGTCTTATATGCCAGAAAATATTTCAAATATACAGTAGCCCCTCCCAATTCGCAGGGGATCCATTCCAGACCCACCCACCCCTGCAAAAATGGCAGCTCGCAAATATTCAAGGCCTATTGAAAATAATGGTGCACGCACCCGTGTATGAGCGTGCACTATTTTATCCCTCCCCAATTGTCCCTCCTGCGAAGAGCGAGACCACAGACCTGAAGTCCGTGAAGAGGGAGAGACAACTGTACTTTTCTTCTTGGATTCAGCCTTCTGTCCATCTGGTTGTCTAACAGCAGAACAAAAAAAATAAAGTAAGGATCAGGTGATGATACTTCATTTGAAAGAAAATATTTTACTCATGAGGAAATAATGGAGGGAAATAAATCACAGCAATAACTTTTACCTGCTCCTATGGATTGGAAGGGCTGTGGATCCACAGATCTCCAGGAGAAAGGGGCAGTTTTGGTAGGACAGGAATTCAGTTTCCTGTGCAGGGATCCTTTTGGGCTGCATAAACTATCAAAAAAGTTTTAAGTCTGAAAAACAACAATAACCTAAAACAAAATTGAAGTGACTGGAATTGGCCACTTTCTTGGAGAAATCACTTATTTTTCATGTTAAATAGTTCAGGAAGCCCTATTACTTATTAAAATGTTGAATTACCAAAATTAGAAGCAGTAATTAACTTTTGATTGGCCCCCCCACAAAAAATAGTCCTTGGAAGTCTTGGGAAGGAGTCAGGATTATAAAAACGGTATTGCATGTACCCCTGTCTAGTCTTAAGACTTCCTCCCTGCTCCTCACTCCTCTATATCTCCTTTCCCCTTCTTTCCGAGGGTTAGAGCAATGGCCACAGAGAGCAACCACAGCAGAATTATCTCCCTTTGAGATTAGACTTCTTTCTTTGCCATTGGAAGAGGGATTCCTCTATACCCTTTAGTTCCCAAAACGCTGTTTTGGGTCCCTTAATATATTTCCTAATAATATCACAGATCTGTCTGTTAAACTATTTTTAATACTGTTGTTTTGTTCTTATAACTATCCATGTGTCTAATATTCTTTCTGTATCTCTACATTTTACAAACTTTTCTTTTTACCTATATGGGACATGCTTTTTAAAACATTCCCATTTTGGTTCTTTACCGAAGCCAACACACTATACAGTTTGTACAATTAAGTGTGGAAATACTGGAAAATTATACACTGGCTTTCTTTCCAGTTTTGTTCTTTCCTGCTGCTTTCTGGTTCAGTTTCACTTGCCCAAAACAAAGAAGCAAACAAAATGAAATGCCCATAAATGATAGATGAAAGGAAGTTGTTATTGCTACTTAGCACGTTGTAGCATTTTATTTTAATGATGCAAAATGAAAAGTTTCTGTTTAGCAGACATACTATAAATATGCCTATTTAAAAAACAATCAATTTTGTTTTACATAGAAAAACCTGGTAATGGTTAAATATTGATAGTAACCATAACATGTTTATATCCTGGTTAATATAAACCTATACATATCCTGTCAAGTGTTTTTTTAAACCTCCTGGAAGATTTCTCTCCAGTGCAAAAATGATATAATGTTTTCTTTCTTGTCAAGGTATCTGCAGAGTGCACAAAATGTCTGTGCAAAACTGGCATCTTTTACTCCTTCATGGAGTAAAGCCCAGAGGAAGCACAAACAACTGGCTGATTGATCAAAAACATGCAAACAACACATCTGATGCTTTTGATTTTTAAAGTTCATGCAACATGGCAGCACCTGTCATAGTTCAGATATGCAATTTGCATAATTTATTCAATTTATGAAAAAAAAATCTTCCTGGCAAATGCAAAAATCTTGCAACAGAAAATAATTCACTATCTCACAGGTGAGAAGATTTGCGGATGTTGTAAGGAAGTATAATTTGTGACATTGCACTGCAGCATTACTGATTGAAGAGGGCATGTCTGCTAGCCTTAACTTCCAATTCCCTGACTTTCTGGGACTGAAGCCAAGAAGAGGTAGCCTTGACCAGCATATCCCCCCATCCCCAGTCATTGGGTGTGCAGCCAAGATGGCTCCATTCTCCTTTTACAGAAATGCAGGTGTAGGATGCAGCCTTCTAGATCAGTAATTGTTGAATTGTCAAGTGTTTGTTATTCCATTTCACATGTTGTGTCTGAAATAAACTTGCTGCCGAAGTGTGATTTTGGTATTACATTTTGTGTGGATGTGTCCCTTTTGCATGTGTCATAATACACCAGTAGAAATTTCCTTCCACTACCACCCACACACAAAGTTAAGTTTAAGTCATACTTTTCTGTAGCTTTGGAAAGTGTTTCCAGCTCATACTGTGTTCTACTTGTATGATACAACATTGTGATAATGTGGTGTGACATGGCTTGCTTCTTGCATAGTTAATCCTCTATTGTGGACTCATCCATTGTGATGATGGGTTTTAGAGGATTTTACCATTAAACATAGGTATCTCCTAGACATTAAGATCTGAAATCCCTCAGATTTTCCATGGCATTTAATAAGATTGCTTTGTTTTGAAATGTTACCACGAGGCTTTTGTTCTGTAGTTACTCGTTGTTGTTGTTGTTGGATGACTTCGAGTCATTTCTGATTTTTGGTGATGCTATCATGGGCTTTTCTTGGCAAGATTTGTTTAGAGGGGCTTTGTCATTGTCATTTGGTAACCAAAATGGTGAAGGGTCTGGAAACCATGCCTGATGAGGAGAGATTTAGGGAGCTGGGTATGTTCAGCCTGGAGAAAAGAAGGTTAAGAGGTGATATGATAGATCTCTTTTAAGTATTTGAAGGGGTGTCATATTGAGGATGGAGCAAGCTTGTTTTCTGTTGCTTCAGAGAATAGGTCCTGGAGCAATGGATTCAAACTGCAGGAAAAGAGATTCCACCTAAAGACTAGATGGAATTTCCTGACAGTGAGAGCTGCTTGACAGTGGAACACACTCCCTCAGAGAATAGTGGAGTCTCCTTCTTTGGAGGTTTGTAAACAGAATCTTTATGGCCATTTGTCAGGGATGCTTTGATTGAGTATTCCTGCATGGCAGCAGGTTGGATTGGATGGCCATTGTGATCTCTTCTAATTCTATGATTCTCTAATTCTATCCTCTGAGGCTGAGAGCATATGACTTGCACAAGGTCACCCAATGGGTTTCATGGGTGAGCTGAAAGTTGAATCCTGGTTCCCAGAGTCCTAATCCAACACTCAAATCACTACACCATGCTAATATGCTTGCACCATTGAAAGCTGCTGCCTTTTCCATTCACCTGATGCTTTTAAGTACTGTTTTTCAGAGTGCAGGGATTTGGACAGTCATGTTTAATATTCTGTAGAATTTATTCTTGTTGGAATATACAATTCATAGAAAGGTTGTGTTTTTTTAAGTATAAGTATATGTGATATCAAATATATATATATATATATATATATATATATATATATATATATATATATATATATATATATCCGGGGTAGCCTTGTTGGCCATGTAGTAAAGTACAATAACACCCAAAATCCTCAAAACAATGATATCTTTATTGGGCCAACCAAAATGCACATGATACATGCTGCAAGCTTTTCAGGTTTTCCAAGTTGCTTCTGTCTTTGGATCTCAAGAAGAACATCTCTTTTTGTCTTGCTAATGGGACTTATTTCCTGGATTACCCAGATGGCCAGAATACGGAAGGACCTGCCTTTATGCATGTCCTCCAATACTACCACAACTGAGAACAGAAGCATCTTGACAAAATGCAGGCCTGTGACTAACACATCATATTTTTTTCCCCCTGTATGACTTAATCTTTGCCTGGAGCATCAAAAGTTTGCAACGTGTACTTTGTACAATTTGGTTGATCCAATAAAGATATCCAATAAAGATATCTGGATGTTATTGTAAAGTGATATCAAGAATGTCTTAATATTAGTTCTAGCTTTTAAATTACAGTTGCCCCTCCATTTTTGTGGGGGATTCGTTCTAGACTCCCCTGCAAAAATGGAAACTTGCCAATATTCAAGCCCCATTGGCTTGAATGGTGGTGCGTGCCTGTGGGTGTGCATCCCATTATGTGCCCCTCCATTTCCTGCCTGCAGATAGGTGTGGGACGCGGATTTGAAGTCCGCGAAAATGGAGGAGTGACTGTGCAGTAGCCCTCCATTCAGGAAAGTACATCACATGTTTTCATTTCCACGGCTTACTGTGTTTGTGAACATTATGATTTTTTACTTCTAGCTCTTCAGAGACATCTTGAAACAAACATTTTCCTCAACAAGTTGACTAGATTGACTTTTTAAAATATTTATAAAATGTGTTGTTTGGGGAGCCCATTCTGACATTGCTCCAGTTTCCTTAATCCCCCTGCCATATAGTTATTAGAACTGTACATTCCACTATCTTCTTAGCCTTGGTGAGCTGAAAATACTTCTTTCATCTGTAAGATATTTCACTTTAACCTTGTCATCTTTTACAGACCTTCAAAATATTCAATTATGACATGTTGGCTATGTGCCCTGTGTGTATACATTATTGCCTTTTGTTTGCTTAAGAAGTGCTGTCAGTTTCACTAGGCGTTTCTCAGATCTTGTGTAATTCAATAAAAAGCATGTCCCTTGCCATTTTTCCCACATGATACATAATAATGCCAACACATCTATCACAGCCGTTCTTGCCATCACTATGCCTTGATGTATACATTTATAAGTTAGCCACAGACTTCTCCAATCTTCTCTTTCGTCTTGTTTCCACAAAATCTGATGTTTAACAAATTAGTGTGGGGTAGTAGTATATAAATACCCTAAAGGTACCAGATCCTTTCTGACCTTGGAAACTAAGCAAGGTCAGCTCTAGTTAGTACTTGGATGGGAGACCACCAATGAATACCAGGTGCTTTAGGCTACATTTCAGATGAAGGAATTAGGAAAACCACCTCTGAGTATTCCTTGCCTAAGAAAATCCTATGACATTCATGCGGTCACCATAAATCAACAGATTACTTGAAGACACATATAATGTATAATTAGGCCATGAAGCTCCAGTTTTGGAAAACTATTTTTTTAGTAGTCATAATTCTATAATTCTCTTATTGCTATCCATTTCCATACTGATTCTGTCCATGGAAAGTAGCCTTCTGCTTCACCTTGGGACCCCCCCCCCCCCCCCAGTTATGGGCTGCAACACAAACCATAATTTAGGAAGTACTTAGTTGGAGGTTTGGAGGTGGGTATTTTGCATATATTCTAAAAGAATGCACAACAGTTGACACTTCAAGATCAACTATCCTTGGTGTGTTAGGGACAAATCCAGAATATCATGTGTCAAGACATTGGGCTGAAACAGACAGGTGGATGCGGGCGGCTTCTGACGCACGCCCTCGGAATGGCCAGAAGCCGCCACAGAGCTGCCCAAATCCAGTCCCAAAAGGAGTGAATCTTTTCCACTTCTATTTGGGACTGTGGCAGGAGGTGCCCTCGGGGGTGATTGGGCTGGGAGCAGTTTCTGGCAGCTCCTTCCTGCCCATCTGCTTCAGCCCAAAATGACTTCAAGTAAACATTCTATTTCATTTAAAAGATTAGAAGATAGCTTGTTCAGAGTAATTTAATAACATACACAGAGAGATGAGTTTTGAAGAAGAAGTGCCTGTTTATAAGGATCATTCTTTATAACTCAGTTTTGACTTCTTAGCTGCCTTAAGATTAGGCTACTTTTTTGCTTGTATGAGGACTTGCTCTGCTGTCATATAGAAAATCATGGAAGAAAATCATCCTGCCTGAATAGTGTCTGAAATTTCTTAATAATCTTTCTGCTATCTTTCTTTCTCCTTCTTTGAATATGATACTTGCTCTTGTCAAATGTTTGGATAGCTATTTCTTCTTGTTGTGTGCCTTCAAGTCATTTCCAACTTATGGCAACCCTTAGGCGAAGCTATCATATGGTTTTCTTGGCAAGTTTCTTCAGAGGTTTTTTGAGTTCTTCAAAAGTCAAACCACTACATTGCACTGATTGTCTTCTTCTTTCCTTTGTTGTTGTTAACTGCCACCAAGTCTACTTGGACTTATAGTGACTTTATGAATGTAAGGCATCTAAGTCGCCCTGACATCAACAGCTGTGCTCAGGTCTTGCAGATTCACGGCTGTGGCTTCCTTGTGTTTATCCACCACTTATGCAGTCTTCATTTCCTACTGCTATCTAGTTTACCAAACATTGCTGTATTTTCTACTGAGTCATGTCTTCTCATTATATGTCCAAAGTACGATAGTCTCCGTTTTAGTTGTCTTGCCTCCTAGGAAGAATTCAGGTTTTATATGCTCTGGGACCCATTTATTTGTTTTTCCCAGGGTATCCACCAAACACTCTTCCAGCACCACATTTCAAATGAATTCATTCTCTTCTTATCAGCTTTCTTCACTGTCCCGCGTTCACAACCATTCATAGAAACTGGAAATATAATGGCATGGACAATCCTGACTTTGATATTCAATCATATATTATTACACTTAAGGATCTTGTCTAATTCCTTCATAGCTGCCCTTCTTTCCCTTACATGGGCTGATCATGATCCCTGTGTCCTTTAACATGGCATATTTACAAATGGCAAGATTGAACAGATTTCTTTTATACTGTTAGGTTTGAAATTTTTTCTTCTTTCCTTGTGACTATTCTTAATAGACCTCTTAATCTGGAAGTCTGTTTTGATGGGTGAATTTGCATCCGAAGAGTTTCTGCACATATGACTGGCAGCTCTTCCATGCTATAGTGTGAAGAGAATTGGATGCTGATGGCACTCAACTGTGTGTCATGCCAGCGGGAGCACTACATTATGTGAGAACATGGGAGAGGGCCTTCTCCACTTAAGGAATACCTTCCCCTTGGAGGCCCAATTGATGCCAACATTGGTTTCATTCTGGTGTCTAGTTGAAACTTGTTATTTTTTAAGCCTTTAGGACTTATAATTTCATCCTCACTACAGGGTTTTTGACTGTTTTGACTTTCTAAACCTTTTACATTTTTTAGTGTGATTGTAAAATCTTAATTTTTTTATCATATTACATTTCAAATTACACAAAATGATTTTAATATAAGTGCATTGTAGATCTTAAGATACAGGACATGATATAAATATTAAAGAACCAAAACAACTATGGGTAGACTTTTGCCAGATATCTGATTTCATCTCATTCCTAAATTTCTATCTATGGTAGCATGCCCTCCTCCAACCTTTCCCAGATGAAAACAGGGACACATGAGGTCAAGTAATATCAGAATGTGGTGAAGATTGCTAAAGTTATTAGTGAGGAAGGATGCACAAGCTAAGATAGGCTGCAGCAGTTTGCTTTTGTCAGAGTCTATAGAGAAGGGTAAGATTTTTCCTCCTCCCTTCTACTGATATAACTGAATGCAAACTACTTTTGAACTTTGAACTCAGTTTGGAGCAATTGGACTAAACTGAAGACAAAGGGGAGAATGGAGGAGGATAGAGAAACTGGAACATATTAAAGGCAGATGAAAAAGTTTGATAACAGAGGATTATTTGGGGTTGTCCCTACCCAATCGGTACAGTTGGAGGGTATATGGTAGGTGAGGATAGTGAAACCCTTCTACTGGAAGGTGGGGGGGGGGGGATAGCTTAGAATTTGGCTTAGAATAAGGATTGAGTGAAATTTGGCTTAGAATAAGGACTGGGTGACTGCTTAGAATTTGGCTTAAAATAAGGACTGGGTGACTGCTAATTAATTCTGAGAACACCTGTTCTCAGAATTAATTAGCAGTCAGAACATATTGTTACAGCAAATATTGGAAACACTTTTTTGAATTCAGATAGTAAAGATATTTACTTTCTCAGTCACTTCAGTGAAAAGACTCTGATTAAAGTTCAACTTTTGGATTTTCTAAAAAGTTCTAATCATATTGCAAAGGTACTGCAGGAAGTAAGTGGTACTTTGTGTGATATGTTTTTAAGCGGGATGGTCAAAATGACTTTCAGTCTGTAAAAATTAGCCTGAGAAAGGGTTTAGTTTTCTGTATATTGATGGGCTAGAAGCTCTCTTCCTGGTTTCACTATTGCCTTTGAAAACTGAGCAGAAATTATTACATCTGAGCGTAGCTTTAAATCCTTTTGCCGGGTATATTAAAAAAAAAATTGGCTTAATTCTGTAGTGTCTTTTTAGAGTGTTTCTTACATTCCTTGCCAGGAATTGAAACTGGGCAACTTGGTGATATGAGAAGGATCTTTTGTTTGTCTGCAGATGCTCTGTTTTGAACGCCCATGCATGAGGAAATAGTTTATACAAATAAGAAAAAATGGCTTGTGTAATAGGAATGCCAGACAGCTCTCATTATCTTTAGTCAGAATGCTCTCCTCTTCACCAGGTAGATGAGGCCAAGATCCAATTCAGAGCACAATATACACTGTCATTAAAATGAAATGTTCTTTTATCCACATCACAATTTCTAGTAGTCAAGAAAAGCTCTTTGTTACCATAACAGGTATCCTAATGAGGTTGTTTACAGTGGAGTTTGTTGGGGTTAGGAGGCTAAGTAATTGTGTGCTTTGTATTTATCTGTAAAAGAAGGGTGAGCTCCCTGTAAATTCTTTAAACTATAAGCTGCTGAGGCCTTTGAACTTGCTTCATCAAGAACCAGCTGCTTGCAAAGGGGGATTAAAACCTTTTAATCCTTTTGTGCAAAATAATATGGTGTTTAATGTGGCAAGCATGCTATCAAAATTAATTTTCATGTTTCCTTTTCCAGGCAAGAGCATTGAGTTCTGTCTTTATTTGAGCAGGAGAATTTTGCTCAGTTTCTTTCCTGGCTGTATATGTTCTGGACATTTTTGCACATTGCAGTGCATTTAATAATTTTGACATTTTCAAGAAAGCTGTAAATTAACCCACCTGCAAGAATTAGTTAGATTCAGGGTCAGATACTGATGAGAAGACTGTCTCATGCATTACAGTAATAATCAAGTTTATTAATCCACAAAAGTTATTAGCTGCCACCCTTCAGACCTTCCTAGTGATGTACACTATAAATTAAAATCACTTTTTAGGAAAAGCTACTGTTCCCATACCACAGAAAATATTATTTAAACTTCACTCCAGTCAGCTATTCTGAGTTTATAAAACAGGAGAGAGAAAAGGATAATAGTGGAGGATTTTAATATTTTATGTTGTTGTAATTTTAACGCAGGAGGAACATATTTGAAAATTTCAGCTGTAGTTGAATTGGAGCATTTCAATCCTGGTTGCCTGATAGGATTAACCTATTCCAGTTCCTTAAAACCCAAACAGATATATTTGCATATTAGGGAAGCTGTTTGTTAAGCATAAAAACAAGAGTGTTGGGAAAAGGTTAATTGCCTGCTGATTTTATTATTCCAAGTAGACATTTTATTATTTGTCAATTTTATTTTTGCATCCCTGGACAGCTATTGGCATAATTTCTCTACAGTGTTATTCTGTGCTGTTCTCATCTAGTATTCACACATCCCAAAATATTTCAGAAAAGTATTCTGTGCAGAAATACATGGTGGTGGGGGGGGGTTTGCTTTGTATGAAAACTGTGGACAAAAATCATGCCTTTTGCATGAAAAGCCATCATTTTGCACACAAAAAGTGGATTTCTGAAAACCGTGTTTTTGTGTGGAAATGATGTTTTTTTCCAGCAAAAATGGCATAAAAGCTCCCCACTGTTTCCAGAAACTAATACGAAGTGATGTTTTTTGTTTTGTTAGGTGGGTTTCTAGAAACTGGCTGGTCTCTCTCTATCTCTCTCTGGTCTTAGAAGCAATAATGACTTCCAGAGTTGGGAGTTGCTCAAACTCTGAGCCTAGTGGTATGTGACAGAGAAATCATGTTCTTGTTGCATTCTGGTCAATGCCAGATGAAGACCTTATGGGGAATCCTGTGTATTGGATTCTATGGAAGATAAGATATAAACATAATAAAGAAATAGATCCACAATAAAAATCTGCCATAACACAAAGACTTATAAGTAGATATAGTTTTGATATGGTGATATAGATTTGAAATAGGATTGGAATTTCTTGCTCCCCAAGCCAGTATTTTCACAACCAGAGAAATTCTTACCCATTTTGCAAGCCATGTAAAAGTTATCCAAAGAAGTGGTTTTTTACTGATAAAGTGTAGCACAATACCACCACTTTCTAGGTTCATCTCATTACAGTTTTTGGACTGGTTTACACATAATCCTGAAGCATGGCTTATCTCTAATGCAAAAGGAGAAATGAGCCCACAGAAGGATTGGACTCATGTGCCCCCCCCCATCTCTCTTCATGTGTCCAAGAGGAGGACTTCAGCAGCATTTAGTTGTGTGTGTGTGTGTGAGTTTTGTAGATTTCTAGGTGTGTATGAATAAGGCCACCTGGCTTATAGCAGGGGTAGGCAACCTTTCCCCTTTAAGGGCCGAGGGACTTCATCTCCCAGAAGCCTCAGCCATGTTGGCCAATTAGTCCCATGTTGGCCAATAGCTCCTGGGATTCTGGGAGCTGAAGTCCCTCGGCCCTTAAAGGGGAAAGGTTGCCTACCCCTGGCTTATAGCAAACTGTCTTAGTATTGTATGTGAACCTGAGCCTTTTATATATTCAGGTCCAGCATGGTGGTTTGAGCACTGAACTATGACTTGAGACCAGGGTTCAAATCCCCGTTCAGCCATGGAAACCTTCTGGGTGACCTTGAGCAAATCACAATCTCGCAGTTCAGAGGAAAGCAAAGCAAAGCCCTTCTAAACAAATGACATACATTGAATAGACTGCTCGTCTTGGAGCAGTATTATCTCAGGATTGTGAAACTGTCATGTCAATTTATGCTAGTCTGTATATAAATAATATCTCTTCCATCACTGTCGCTCTCTACAGATATCACTTGTCCCACAGGAAGGGAGTGAGGTACTCCAGCCTTCTGTCTAGTAACTGTGGGCTAAGAACAGCTAAGGGAATTTCCCATCTACTCTAAAGTAAATTCTTTGTGCAAGCCTAAGGATGCCTAAAACTCCCTGTAGATACTTGAGGCTTTAATATAATTCTGATGGCACTCAACTTTGGCAGCATCACTGAATTTATTCTAAGCTGGGTTAACAGTGGTCAGATACAGCAACAAACCTGAATAGAATGGAGCAGAAACAAGTATCAGGTATGGCAGAGGAGCTCCTGATCCAATCGCTGAGGCTCACCTCTTTAAACATCAGTACAGTGGTACCTCTACTTACGAAATTAATCCGTTCCACAGCC
>CM034706.1:203810418-203829195 GCA_020142125.1 Phrynosoma platyrhinos | reverse complement strand
GATGGCCCTTGTGGTCTCTTCCAACTCTGTGATTCTATAATTCTATGACTGCTTGATCATTCTTTGGCTGGACCTTTGGATTGCTAATACGGACCTTTGCTTTCTTGCTTTGCATTAGCAAAAGACTTTTGTTTGCCTTCAACCCTCACAAAAAGCTACTATTAGCACTCTCAGCTGCTTTCCTGGACATATATTCTCAGCCTCGGGGGAAGGCAATGGCAAACCTCCTCAGAACATTTCTTGCCAAGAAAATGATAGGGTCACCTTAGGATCATCATAAGCAAGAAATGACTGAATGCAAACAACAACAACAGTGGCAAGAACAACACAGATGTTCCAGTAGGGAATTTCTCACCATTCTGGCTTAAATGTTTATTGGATGTCAGGCGCTAACCTTCCTCTCCTAAAAGTGAAGAATCTTTATTGCTGACATGTGGAGTGTCTGCAGTTAATGCAACCAATTGATAATGTGTGCTTCCAGTTTTCTTTTGAATCATATTTCATGCTGATTGGTTGCAGAATCTACCAGAGTGTATTTTAGGCAAGGAAGGCATCCTAATTCTTCACGGGGCCCAGCATAGTTCTCTGTCCTATGAGCTAGATATCACTCTAATCTTCTATACCAGTGATAGTTGGGGAAGTGGTTCCTAGACCAGGGCTGGCCTCCAAGCCATTGGCTGCTGTTCCCTGATGATTTGCCAGCCTTTCTCCCCTAGTGAGACCAGATTTCCTGGAGCAGGGGAAGATGTACCATCCAGACCTGAAGTGGCTCCAGCTTCACATGTGACTAGGGAAAGGCACATACTGCACAGATTCTCAGATGGGGTTGTCAATACCACCCTGTTTTCAAGAAGACCATCCACTAGCAAAGTCTACAAGCATACCTTTTAGGTCTGCAGAAAGTAGTGTAGATGCAAGAAGTAAGGCTGCCTCAAGGTCGCATTTCCTCTGCCTCTGAACGCCCTTCAGGAGGGAGTGCTCGGAATTGCTGCTGTCATTCCCATCCTTCCTCCAGTGAATGGCGATTCATCCTCAAGTCCACAAAGCTGATGGATGACTGTTACTCTCTATGTCCCCAAGGTCCTCAATTTCCATCCTGAGATCCACACACAATATTGAAGGTTTTCTGTGTCTCCTTTTGAGTGTATCATGCAAATCCTATCGAAACACCTAGTTGGGAAGGCTGTCCTACCAACTGCAGTTACTTCAAGATGCTGGGTCTCCAAACTGGGGGCCCTATCTGTCTTTTGACCCAAGCCCTTCCCAGAATAACAGAGGCCTTCCCAGAATAACAGCTGTTGTAGGGAGATGAGTTTTTATCCTTACCTTGTTGGCACAACTGATCCTTTGTTGTCATTTTATTGTTTTAATTGCATTGTTATATTTTAATTCTTCTTTGGTTTAATTTTGTTTTAAGGGGTGGGAGGGTGGATTGGGGGGGAAGGAATGTTTTAACTTGGTTTGTTTTAAATGTTGTAACCCACCTCGATTGCTGTGCAGAGGGGCGGGCTATAAATAAAATTTATTATTATTATTATTATTATTAAAAAATAAGATCTGGCACATGCTGGATGTACATTAAATCATCAAGTTTGCCTGAAGAGATCCAGCAGCATCCAGTGGACAGAATCCCTTTTTGTTTCTTTTAGACAGCACTCTTTAGGGAAGAAGGACTCCACATCCATCCAAGTGGGTAAAGGAATGCATCAGTGCCTGCTACAAGTCTATAGGAGTACCTCTACTGTGACCTGTATTAGCACATTCCACGAGGAGCGTAGCATCCTCAGCTGCATTGGCTACAAACACACCATTAGCAGAGATCTTCTGGGTGACTACTTGGAAATCTCCCTTTACCTTTGTCAGCCACTACAAATTGGAAGTATTTGCTTTGGCAAATGGAACCCTTGGGAGATGGGTACTTCAGCAAGAATTCTCAGGCACCAGCAATCCCATCTGACTAGGGAAGATTTGGTATATCCCATTACAGGATGTTCCTCTCCTCTCCAGTGGGAAAAGAACTGTATGTCTTACCTGTGTGGTGGTCATTTCCAGTGGAAAAGGGGATGAATAGCCTCCCCACGCTAGATCAGGGCTGGTCCTTGGATATGTGGATATACATATTTTTGGTTAAGGCTCCTACCCTCCCTTACCTGTTGAGTTTCCCCCTTGCTCTTTTTCTCTTCTCTGCCTGTTCTTCAAGTCATTCTGGCAGTGTTTTCCTTTTCCAGTTCTTCACCTGCAAATGAAAGAGTGAGGGGGAGGAATCAAGAGGGCAAAGTAATTTCCACCCAGGAAGTAGAGACAATTACAGTGCATCAAGCTGCCACACATCTGGCCTTTGAGTAGAGGGTACTCTCAAAAGGCTGATACAGTTGGATAGAAGTGTGGGAACAACCCACTACAGCATGTTCCACTGGAATTACCATCTCACTGGTAAGAGAAACAGTTCTTTTCCAAAGGCTGCATAATGATAAAACCTGGTTAGCATTAATCTTGGTTAAAATTAATGGCTGTGTTCATGTCAACCTTAATTTTGGTTAACAAGATTGGAGAGATTTCTATTGGAGAATGGAAAGACTGGCCTCTTCACCAGTTTCTCTGTCATAGTTAATAAAGTGGGAACATTACATGTCCTACATGTCCATAGTCCTTTTTAAAATCATTTCTATTGAAAAGCTGGTAATTAATGTTCCCTTCTTTTGAAAAAAAAAGGTTATTGAATTTGATGATGGCTCTGGATCAGTTCTGCGTATTCAGCCTCTGCGTGTCCTTCGGGATGAAGCAATCTACGAGTGCATGGCCACAAACAGTGTTGGGGAGATAAACACTAGTGCCAAACTGACAGTGTTAGAAGGTAAGTGGGAACCCCTTTAATTACTGTGTTACAATTGGACACCAACTAGTATGTAGCCAATTGTGTATGTTGGAAAAAACAGATTTCTGTATACAGTGGTTAGTTATGTTGTTCCTGTTTCTACACATCTTCCATAAAAGGATTAATATTTGCTCTATATGTTCTTTTCATATCAAATCCTTTTAAAGTGTTGTTGCTGATATTTTTATTAATGTGTGTTGAGGTGTCTGGAAAGTTTTTTTTTTAAAAAGTTGTAAATTTTGCTTAGAATATCAGTTACTTTGGAATAATGCAGATATTTGCAGAGAGTGTTTACAGCCATACCTGGATTGCATGCATAAGTCTATGCAGTGTGCTCTGCTTGAAATCTCTCAAAATTATCCTGTATGATAGGGACAGCATCTTCTGTTTTTTCAGTCCATGGGTTTTCTGACTTTACTTTGTATAATGAGCAAGATGAAAAGCTATTTAGAGAGGTATGCCCAATGGTATATGCTATCAGAGATCATTTCCCTCCCCTGCAGGATCCATTAAACTGAGGGTGAGAACCCTCCAGACTCCAGTTCATGGATGGGTCATACTACACAATTATAGCACTGTGATTTCGCATTCAGAGTTGGGGCAATATTATATGGAAGCCTGGTATTGACAGTGTAGGGAGAGGCATTCAGCATTCTCAGCCTGAAAGGTTTAAGGCCTCAGAAAACTACAAACACCAGGATTCCATAGGATATATTCAGGGAATCATCAGTGAAAGTGGAATCAGTGTGTGTGTGTGTGTGTAAGGAGAACAGATTTCAGCTTCCTGGGCTGTATAGTTCTTCCCACCACAACACTACCACCCAGTGATGTTCAAGTAATCCTACAACATGGATTTCTAAGAGACCACATTTGACTCAGAGCCTGCCTCATTTGCCCTCTTGTATGTGTACTCTCTTTCTTTGTCACACATGGGAGCATGTTCACACACTCTCCTTTCTAGAACAAGGAGAGAGGGAAGCTCAGAAAGTTTATATGATCTTTTTTCATAAAGATGCTGTAGTCACCACAGTCTGTGGTTGTGCAAGTGCCTGCCTGTGCCCCAGTCAGCATCTCCATCTCTTGTGGGGGGAATAAGAGAAATAGAAATGCACATTCAGAGACAGGCATGCACCCACATGACCAGCCTTCCAGCCTGTCTCTATATGCAGTGAATTTCTTTCTATATCCTCTAGCCCTCAGAGGGAAGGGGGAGGAAGCAGACTTTAGTCTAGGAAAGCTTGTGCCTGGCCAAAAGCACGGCCAGGGAAGCCAAGGCTGCAGAGGCAGCTCCAATCCCACCCCCCAGCCAGCAGTGAGGCCTACTAGGCTCACCTGCATTACCTGAACCTGGTGCCTCCGCCATCCTTCACCTCCACAGCTGGGGAGGTTCACTTTATCTTAGTTGAAACTTATTGATATCCATAGCCCAGCAGCAGACAGGGCATGAGTAAGGTTGCCAGATTCCGGTTTTTGCTGGGATATTCATGCTTTTTAACCCTTTGTGAATGTCCCGGCCAGGGTTTGGAGACGGTCCTGGCTCCCAGCTCCTCCTCCTCTTTCAGCGCAGTGGTGGCATGTGAGGCCTAGCTGCCTTGCTAGGCCTTGCTGGGGTCAGGTGTGTGTGTTTTGGGGCGGGGCCTCCACTGGCTAGGCCCCAACGAGGGAGGCTGCCGCTGTGAGGCCTCATCTCCAATGGCGGTGGAGCCATACGGGGCCTCAGCTGGCCGGCTGGGCCCAGAAAATGGAAGGCTGCCATGGCAAGGCCTCGCCTCCAACAGCAACAAAATCAGCTAGGCCCCAGTAAGGTGGAGGCCGCCACAGCAAGGAGGACCGGGGGGGGGGGGAGAGCTAATGAATTCCATCTCATAAAGACAAAACAATAATGATAACAACAACAATTCCAAAGCAGGGAATAAAAACAAAGCCCACACCATCTGTAATTTTCCCTCCTTTGGATGGAATGTGGGCAAATGGGAAACAGTATTATTGGTCTTCTAACCTTGTGGCTCATTCCCCTTAGGATTTCTCCTTTAACTGAGTTGGGCACAAATTGTGTGGGGAAGAGAATGGAGGAAAAAGATTGAAGAAATAGAAATTTCTTCTTTGGATTGCCCACTCCTTCCTTCATGCTTTTCTTTCTTTCTTTCTTTTTGCTAATCTCCTACTAGTTTGACAGTATTTTGTGGTCTGATGACTTCATAGGTGGTCTAGAGATGTCTGGATGATCTCTTTTCTCTAAATCAATTTCAATTTGTCCTAATTGTCTAAATTGGGGTGGGGGAATCTGGTTTCATACAAAAGATTAAGTAAATTATTTAAATTATTATTTACTAAATAATAATTTAGTATTTATTTATTTAGTAATAAATTATTTACTAGTGCAGTCTTCCATTGAGGAAGGCTTATGTTGCATTACATCTGGGATGAGCCACTGTGGTCTTCTAAAAGTTTTTAGACTGCAGTTCCCATTAGGCTTAGCCAGTGGTGAGAAATTATTGGAGTTGCAGTCCAAAAACATATGGAGAGGAATAGTTACCTATTCTTGCACTACACTGAGTAAAAGAAAAGATTGCTGTACTTTTTGAAAAAAACTTTTCCCCTCCAGATTGTTCCTCAAATAAAGAATATGTGTTGACAATTAAGAGAGTTGAGTCTCTAGTATCCCATGCTTTTTAGCCGTACATCTATGAGCTAAAGAGTAATTGGCTGTTTCCAAATACTTTACAGTCTTAATATAGCTCCTGTTCTATAATATATTTTGCTGACTACTGGACAATCTCTCAGGTACTTCTGAATACAGTAGGACCCAGAATTACATGAGTTCATATTACACTGTTTCAGTTATATGCAAAGACCTGCGGGTCCCTTGTTAGTCACGTTTGCACACTGTTCCAGTCAACTTCCAGAGGAAGCATACCATTGAATAGCACTGGAGGACCTAGAAAATGCCTAGAGATAATACTTTTCTAGGCATTTCTAAGTCCTCCATTGCAACTTTAGAGTCAACTTCTGGTGGAAGCATATCATGGAATCACATTGGAGAACCTATAAAATTCCTAGAGAGAACATTTTGTTCATTTCAGGCAAGAGGGATAGTGGTCCAGATAATACACAAAATCCATTATACACAAAGGGTCCCAGAATGGATTCCTTGCATTATATGGAGTCCTACCGTATATTTCAAGGAATTAAAAAGTCTCTCTGAAAAGCAGTGATTGCTAAACTTATTTTTGGTCTACAAATCCCAGAATCCCACAGCCAGAGACCATGATGACTAGGAAATTGTGGGAGTTCTAGCCCAGAAATAACTGTTTGTCTATGCTAAATGTTTCAGACCCCAAACTAGAATGAATTTGTATAGAGCAAGAATCTACTTACTTGGAAATTTCATAGTCAGAATTTTATTTCAATGAAGATCTTTTTCTATAACTTGACCAAAGTTACATGTCAGAATTATATGCAGGTTCACTTATTCATCTGCAAGTTTATTCCTTTGTGATTGCCAAATTCTTTGGGACATATTCTAAAAGGCTTTTCTGTTAAGGCTGGCTTTGGATTGTTCCAACTGTACTGTTTACTTTGTAAATATTTTTGCGAGTGGTGTGTGCTTTGCTCCTATAAGAACCTTGTAAGTATAAGCAATTACATGTACTTGAGGTGGAGGTTTAAGAAATGTAATGGGCTTTTAAAGCCATTTCACTTGATGTAGTGTTATTGGCTTTGGAAGTCCCCTTGAAAGATTAGTATTAGAAAGCTGACTATTGTATGGGGCTTCTTGCAATATTTGAAAAATGTATTCTGGTTCCTGGAGTTGGAAGCAAGGATGCACAACCAGCTACAATGTAGGTCCTTGTCTTACAGCTCCAGGGTTGAATATCTAGGGCCTTTTGTTGTTTTCTTCTTTCAAATGTGGAACTTAAAATCTTGGTAGAAAAAATGGTAGAAATTTTTCAGGTTTTTATTTTCTTTGAAAAAATGCCTAACTTTTGGCAGCGTCCAGTCTTTTGTGCATACTGTCATAAATGCATGCTTTAAGTATATTCTGAAAAGCCCCTACAGGGTTTTGAACAGAAGTCAGAAGTTCATAGCCAATCATGTTTTAGTTGGCATTGGTGATGTCATTTCAGGGCTAATATGGGCCCTTGATTTAGATTTTTAAGAAGCAAGCTGGTGCCAAGAATCCAAACACTAAATTGTTCTGTAGCAGTTGCTTCCCTGTTCTATCCTTCATCCTCTGCTTCCATCTCTCCGACTCCAGATTCTGTTGGTGAACAGAGCTGCATACACTTAGTGTAATTGAAAATTATTTCTTCTGTTGATAGTGGGAGAGGTAGACATGCAAACACCTCTCCTTTTCTTTTTCTCTTGGGCAGCTGATAAGTTGAATAATGTATGAGTCATATCGAGCATTTCTGTCTTTTTCAATTATGACCTGCAGCAGCACAGAAATATGCTTGCATGCCTAGCAGAAGGGTTTGAGAAAAGCAGGCAGGAAGGGACCAGAATCAATAAATTGACACACACACACACACACACACACACACACACACACATTCAGAAGGAAAGCTTCAGGAACAGTTAGTGGGCACTTGGTGTCACAAATTAATAAATATGTGATTGAGCTGTAGAACTGGGGATTACACCATGCATTACAGGACCTTTTAAATAGGGAGGATTATACAGAATGGAAAGGGGAAGGACTCTGCAGCATTTTTCTACATTGCATCAAGCTGAATGAGTCGCCATATCCTCCTCCTTAGCAAAGCACAGCAGCTCTGATGGGTATAACAGAGGAGAGATTGGCTTGATGTCCAGTGCCCTTCTTTGTATAATCTGCATTTTCTCTGTGATCATCTCCTACTGGGACCAGGTCCAACAGCAACACTGCCAAGAAAAGAGAGCTAGCTGGCTTTGGAGTTTATACATTTCTTTTACAATCTTGATTTCTTATAATAGTAGTGATGAACAAAGACTTTGGAAATCTGAACTTCAATGCAGTGTGGGTAGCCTTTACTCCCCCAGTAGCCTCAAGCATACTATGTCATGTCAAGGAAATGCAGAGCTGATATAGATGTAACTTAATTTTCCTTGTTTTAAGCTATCTTAATGAGAATTAAAATATTGCTTCATTTTTTCATCTGTGCTATATTTGCATAGCTGCCTCAAGCCTTGGCTCCATAGTTCTGCACCAGCTGAGCAGTGGTCCCCCAGTGTTTTGCTAAAATACATTTATGAAAGCCAGGTCCTTTGTTAACATGCGAAGCACTATGGTCCTAAAGCTGGACTTGGAATAGTTTAAATACTAGCTAGCTCTGCCAGTTCACATTGCCTAGGAGGATACTGCAGACTGAAAGCAGAGTAAGGAAGGGTGTTTTTATGATGTTTAGCCCTGGAATCTAGCAAGGGTACAGTATGGAGACAAAGAAGAGAAAGAGCACCTTGTGTCTTTCTAAGGCTCACTGATTACTGAACCATGTCATGAGTTTAATTTCTATCACCATCTGCTGGCTTCATCCCAGTTCCTGGAGTTACCCAGTTTGAAATGCAGTAAATGATAAACGTTTGACAGTTACAAATGATTTCTGCAGAGAGCTGGATCTCCCAAAGCCTGAGACAATATGTCCTTGGAAATACTCATATAACACTGGTTTCTGTACTTCAACAGTAAACAAAAGTTAGCTGTGTTTAATCCTTACTTATGCTTAGTTGCAAAGGAATCAGCAAGAACAAGGGTCTTTGGCTCATGTTTGTCTCATTTTCTTTTTTATGTTCCTGCCAAGGAAGGAGTCTTTGTTATAAAAACAGAGTAATTAAGGGAAGAGAGGTTATATTTGGATGCTGTCTCTGAGTAAATTGCCATTACAGATTATTTTAAAATGGAAAGAAATGTCATGTTTCTATAGGAGAAAGCAAATGTTTTCAACCCTATCTATATATTGTTGGACCAGAACTGGTAATTCATTCATAGATATCATAGAGGCAACCTGGAGGTCAAATGAATAGAACCCACAGCTGTTCTAAGTGAGCCTCTACATTTTCGTTTGCATCATTTACAAAACATCACATTACCTTTTAATGTGAAAAATAATCCCTATGTCAGAAAAAAGTAATATGTAAAATGGCCCTTAGCTATAGTATATTCTGAATTACTGTGATATCGAAGCACTTTTAGGGGAGATGAAGCTTTATATTTCATGTGTTTGACTTTAAGCAACTACAAAGTATCTGTGATCTTGGTGACTATGCCCTCTATGTATGTCAAATTGAGACATCAGCATAGCATTATTTTGCTGTGTCTTTCTATTTAATGATGAAGAAGATGATAATTTTGGTAACTTTCTCAACCAAAAAGCTTTAACATTATGAACCTCTCCTCAAAGAAGAAGTGTCAGCAGATTTATAGAACTTACCAACTCTAAATGTCATAATTTCCATGTCTTATCATTGTTTAAATCGCTGTCTAATGACACATGACCATATAATATACCCTCAACGACCAGTTCCGTTAAGAGGATTGCTGTGCACTGGTGTTATCAACCAGGTTCATTCTACAAGGTTTATGAAGCAGGAAATATCACTTCTGTAAAGTTTTAAATAGCATCTTAAAAAATCAATAGTGAACCCTTTGATGTGAGAATTGTGGGGCAGAGGGGGGACCTCAGACTTTTAAGTCTTAATATTGGGGAGGGTTACACATAAAAGTTACTCCAGTTTGCCTTCAAGTGAGATTTGGGGTTGGAAAGTTATCAGATTTGACTTGGCTTCAGTATGCCATTGGCTACATGATGGAGCTCAAGTTCAGAAAGGACTAAAAAATTAAATGGTTTATTTAATACTTTGGAGGAAGATGCTCAGTTTAGCCAAGCAAATTTTCAGTCAAGATTAGAGACAGAGAATATCTATGGGGAACACTGATATGATGTAGCAACCAACCTGATGTTGGCTGTGTGTCAGACACTCTCCACTGATACTTATTGTTTGGTAAGGGCAGGTTTGGTAACAGATCTTTGTGGCAGTTAGGTATGCATCACTTTCTTGGCAGTAGGCTTGAGTTGGCATTACGTTCAGGTAGCATTGCTTTAGAGCAGCGGTTCTCAAATAGTGGGGCGGGCCCCCCAGGGGGGGCGCGAGGCTCCATAAAGGGGGGCCCGTTACGGCTGGAGAGAGGGAGATTGTCCCAGCGCAGCCCCAGTAGCTCTATCCTGATTGGCCAAACCCGCCCATGTGATCGCGCGGGGGGGCGCGAAATGTTTTCTTCTTTCCTAGTGGGGGCATGATAGAAAATAATGGAGAAACACTGCTTTAGAGAGAGAAGTGGAGCTTGAAGGTCACCCCCTCCATCACTTCTGGAATCATGTAAGAAGAGTCTCCTGGCTATCAAACCCCAGGCTTGAATGTGCCTGGTACAATGCAAATAGTTATATTTTATTATTACATTCTCACAGAGCTCAAGATGGTACACATGACTTTCTTCCCCCACACTTCCAATATTTTATTAGCACAATCCTATGGAATAGATCATGCTGAGAGATAATGGCTGGCTCAAGGTCATTTAATAAGCTTTATGGCTAAGTGAGTTTGAACATTCAGATTCCCCATTCTTATTGTTGTTCCACATTGGTTCCACACATCTACGTACATCAGGACAACCTGTGATGAAAGGATTTTGGAAGGAGTGTGGAAGATGGAAGTACATTGACTAATGGCTGGCCAAACTTGTGGGCCTGCAAAATAGCCCTGAGCAGAGCAGTCCTCATAGAACAGAGTATAGTGTACATAAATGTGCACAAGTCTTAAATAAAATGTATTTTAAGAAATAAAGTTTTGACCTCAAATCTAACATCTGCAACAGCCTGCTGCTTGAAGCAACCTATTTCAGATACTGCTTGGTTATGGAAGTAATTCTTTCCTAATTTCCTTTTCTAAGGGAGCAGTGAGTAATTGTAGCAGTTTCTTTCCACTGCAAGAAAATCTTCAGAATTATTACCACTTTGGAACTTAATTTGGACAAAATTTGCAGTGTTTTCTTCACAAAAAGAATGTGTAAATTTTGTGCAGAATAATTCCAAACAATGAAGATTCTTGTCAGACCAGGATTCTCCTCAACAGGGTTTCTGAGGTCCTAGTTGCAAGGGCCATATAAAGCATCCTTCCTCATCCTCTTGGCAGGGTCAGGACGATGCATGGTCCAAAGCCCCAGTTCTGGTGTTAACAGACCAGTAACCAAAAGGTTTAGAGAGGACTGGGACATTTTGCAGCACATTTACCCTACTTCTGTCAAAACAGTATGTTGTTGGAGGATAATTTTCTTATCGGATTTTGCTATAGTATATGTTTACATAGGTAGAATTTGTCATGCTGTCTTTCTTCCTGCTTCAAGTGAATATTATTGTCATTGTTTTGCTTTGTTATGTTCTGCTGCTGGATCATCACACACACTGTTGAATCATGTTTACTTAGTGGTTTACCAAGACTCTTAACATCCTTTTCACACATACTACTGCCAAGCCAGGTGTAACCCATCCTGTATTTGTGCATTTGTATTTTCTTCTTTACATGTACAACTTTGTGGTTGAATGCTGTGGGTTGCAGGAAGCAGGACATGGTGGGCCTTTGGTCTGATTGATTAGAGCTTCTTCTTTGTTCCTGAGTTACTTATTTATCTAAAAATATATAGACAAAACATGTAAGCTAAGACATCAAAAATGTGTTTCCAGCCTATATTTCTGGTTCATACAACTGTGTGAGCTTTCACCTGCAGTATGAGGGTACTTTTTCACACAGTGTCCAAATGATAGATGTTTTGATGGCCACACGTTCAGACCCCCTTTAAAAGGGGAATAGACAAATTCATGGGGAAGATACTGAGAACTACTAATAATAGCTGAAGGAAGCATCCATGTTCAGAAGCAGTTTACTTTGAATATCAGTTGGGAGACCAAAGGCATGGGAACCAAGAGTTCTTTAATCTGTTCACAGTAACTGGCACTGAGACCTACAGTGCACACACGTGTGTATGTGTGAGAGAGACAGAGAGGAAGAGAATGAACAATATTTTCAAAGAGCTATTTAATACCCCACTCATTTCCAATAGTAGATCTCTCTCTCCTTCTCCCACTCGCCTCTCTCTTACATATACACACCATTCCAAAAATTTTGGAGGGGTATTTAATTTATCTGAGAGTGGCTCTACCTACAACATACTTTTTGTAGGTTAAACCTAGAGGTGATTTAATGATTATGATGAATAGGAACAATTAAGTGAAAGGGAATTTCATTTGGAGGAGGATCTATGTAGGAAATAAACTGGAAAGAAAGTACTAATTTGGAATGATCTGTGGGTGGGGTGCAAATTAGCTGAAGAATTCGAGGTAATTTGGTTGAGAAATTAATTGGCTTGTCTTACTTTAAACAATTCTAGCAGTTATTTCTAAATCTGCATACATACGTACAAATTAACATATTAGGATCCTTCAGCTTTCTAAACTTTTTGCAAAAAGTTGACATAGGCTGCAGCTGCACTACAGAAACAATCCAGTTTGACATCACTTTAACTCCCATGGCTCAATGCTGTGGAAATCTGGGAATTGTAGTTTTGTGAGACATTTAGCCTTCTCTGTCATAAAGCTCTGATGCAACAATGAACTACAAATCCCAGAATTCCATAGCACTGAGCCATGGCAGTTAAAGTGGTGTCAAGCTGGATTATTTCTGCAGTGGGGGTGCAGCTATATATAAATGATCTCAGAGTAGTTTTACAACCTGTGACTCAGATCTTTTAATTACATATCAAAACCTTTGCCTGTATCTGTGCTTACAAACAAAAAACATGAGCTCATTTGATTGAATCTTGCAACAGCAGCAGCCCTGAGTTACTGGAGGGCAGATAAGGGAGGGCAGATAAGTACTAGTGACTTTTTAATATTACATCACTAGTGGCAGAGTTTTGTTGCTTTTTTTAAAAACATCAACTGGTGTTCTCTCCTTGTCCTGTTTCTTGCTTTTTTCTTACAAATGCACAGTCTATTTATTTGAACTGGAATAAACTTAAAACTATGTTAATGGGAAACTAACCAGCTCCCCTGACCTCAGTAGCAGCCTAGTTGCTACTTGTTTGGCTCTTTTGTTTTGTACCAGTGTATTAAGAACTTGATTTTTTTTTTTTACACTTTTGGTATAAATATTTTTTTAAGATGAGGCTACAGCTCTTCTGGGGTTATTATTCATTGGTACAGGTTTGTTCAGCGTGAACTCTGTGCAGGAGAGGGCAACCTGTACAGTAAAGGATTTGAAAAATAAGTCCTAGGTGGAATGGTTGAGGGCTCTTGGTATCTTTAGGCTCTGCTAAAGAGAAGACTGAGAGATGATGTAGTTATTGTGGTTGTTAACTGCCCTAGAATTGACCTTGACTCATGGCGAACTTCTGGATGAGACATCTCCAAGACTCCTTGTCTTCCACCGCTTTGCTTAAGTCTTGTGGATTCATTCCCATGACCTTCCTAATTGAGTCTAGCCATCTAACATGTGGTCTTCCTTCCTTTATACTTTCCTCTACCTTTCCTAGTGTTATTGTGTTTTCTAATGAGTTGTGCCTTCTCATGATAGGGTTAAAGTAGAACAGCTTCAATTTGATAATCTTGGTTTCTAGGGGGTATTTCAGGCTTGTACTGTTCAAGGAACCATTTGTTTGTCTTTTTGGCTGCCCATGGTATTCTCAGCACTCTTCTCCAGCATCATATCTCAGATAAGCTGATTTTCTTTTATATGCTTTCTTCACTGTCCAGCTCTCACATCTGTACATAGTGATGGGGAATACCGTGACTTTGATAATAAAATCAAATTGTATATCTTTGCCCTTTACAATCTTGTCTAGTTCTTTCATAGCTGCCCTTCCCATTCCTAGTCTTCTTATTTCTTGACTGCAGTCTCTATTCTGATCAATGTTTGATCCAGAGTATGAGAAATCTTTTAACTATTTCTATTTTTTCATTGTCGAACTGATGTATGTCCACTGTGATAATTATTTTTGTTTTCTTTATATTAAGCCTTTGCACTTTCTTCCTTGACCTTCCATAGTCCCAAGTCTATGATGTTTACCACTAATAGCATGGAGTCATCAACTTATCTTTCCAACTGTCTTCACTCCTCCTTCTCCAAACCTGTCCTTCATATGATGTTTTCTGCATACAAGTGGAACAAGTAGTGATAAAATGCAAGCTTGCCTGACTCCTTTGCCAGTTGGGAGCCATTCTATTTCTCCATATTCTGTTCTAACAGTGGCCTTTTGTCCTGAGTACAGATTTCTCATCAGAACTGTCAAATGTAGTGGGACTCCCATGTCTTTAAGAGCATTCCATAGCTTTTCATGATTAATGCAATCAAAGGCATTCCTATAGTCTATAAAGCACATGTCAGTTTTCTTTTTGAATTCCTTGTTGTGCTCCTTTAGCCATCATATGTTTGCAGTGTGGTCCCTAGTGCATCTATCTTTCCTGAACCCTGCTTGTACCTCTGGAATTTCTCTCTCCATATGTGATTGGAGTCTGTGTTTAAGCATAATTTTGCCTGCATGGGAAGTTAATGCTATGGTACTGTAATTGCTTTAGTCTTTTCTTTCTCCTTTTTTGTGGATAAGGATGTATACTGAACGTTTCCAGTATGTTGGCCTGCCTGTTTTCCATATTTGTTGGCATGTTTGATTAACACTAGTGTTGATTCTGTATGTGTTAACTGTAGCAGTTCAGTTGGAATGTGGAGGTGATGTGATAGCACTTTAAATATCTGAAGGACTGTAATATAGACCATGGAGCAAACTAGTTTGTTTCTTCTGTAAATAGGACTTGGACCAATGGATTCATATTACAAGAAAGTAGATTCTACTAAAATTCAGGAAGACTTTCTGTGTGGTAAGAGTTGTTCAGTAGTGAAATGGGCTACTTCAGAAGGAGGATTCTAGGAGATTTTTAAACATAGGTTGGATGGCCACCTCTCAGGGATGTTTTAGTTGTGGATTCCCACACTGGCAGGGGGCTAGACTACATGGCTAACAGAACTCCTTCCAACTCTATGAATGTATGTGCCTTTTTCAAAATATGGCTTTCCAGTAGTACTTAATGAATATAATTAGCCCCTCTGACCCATTTAAAAGCCCCAGCCTCTCAAGTTCTCATTTAAAAGTAAAAGAAAAAGGTCAAGGCTCTGGGCTATTTTGAATACATTCACACGTGATTTGTGGTTGGCCCCAAAGGAATGTTGTTCAGTTGCCAAGAGCATAATAACTGGGTGCTTCCAGATGGAGCACTAGTAATGGTCATTATTCAACTATTTGTTAGAATATTCTTTGGAAAGAATAAAGATGAAAGAAGATTTGAAAAACAGTGGAAGGCTATGAACAGAAGGGATTCCCACAATGACCCATGAATGAGGCAGGGGGTTTCATAATAAAAGCTTTGTGTGGAAACAGCATGAAAGTCATACTGCAGTAAGCTTTTGCACATCAATTCTGAGGGAGAAGATTTTTAGATGAACAAAGAAATGGAATTGGTTGATAGAGACTGCCAAAGGAGAGACAGTGAAGAAAAGGAGAGCAGTCAGTAAGGATCACCAGAGGAACATATGAAAAAAGAGAGATTCTATTCATTCACTTATTCTTTCTTTCAGATTATAGCCTGCCTTTCATCCAGTATGGGACCTACAATGGCTTACAGTGTAGGTTAAAACAAAATACAACTAAAGCAATGTTTAGTACAAAAATTTTAAAAAAATAAATAAACCTATTAAATTTTTTAAAAAATTTAAAATCACATTTAAAACATAATGAAGAGGAAAGATGGCACACCTCATTTAAGAAACTGCTCTGACAGCCAGTTAAACTGAAAGGTCTTTCTAATTAACAAGATCTCATTTAACACCAGTTTAGAAAAGGGAGTTCCTGCAGATGTTGTTAATTGTGGAGATGGATGAGCAAAACTGTATGTTCCAGAGTACCTTCATCTGCACTGTGGTAGAGAAGCTGCACAACTGTATTTTCATGGGGGGGGGGGAGAGAGAGAAGGAGAAAGGCAGAAGTAATAGGATAATCTGATCCTGAGGAAGCTGTTTCTCTACAAAACCAGTGTCTGCTGTCAGTAATTGACTGGATGAGGATGAACAAATTGAAACTTAATCCAGACAGGACGTAGATGCTCCTAGTCAGTCGGAAGACAGATCACAGAATAGGGATTCAATCTGTGCTGGATTGGGTTACACTCCCCCTGAAATCTCAGGTCCATAGTTTGGGTGTGATCCTATATTTGGATCTCCGCCTGGATGCCCAGGGTTCAGCTGTGGACAGGAGTGCATTTGCATGGTTAAAGCTAGCGCACTAATTGTGCCCATTCCTTGAGAAGTCAGATCTGGCTACAATGACCCATGTTTGATTGCATCCTGTTTGGACTACTGTAATGCACTCTATGTAGGGCTGCATTTTGAAACTGTTCAGAAACTTCAGAGGGTCCAAACAGCTACATTGGCTACCAGTCCATTCCTAGGCAGAATTCAAAATACTGATTTTGACCTTTAAAGTCCTAAATGACTTGGATCCAGACTATCTGAAGGGTCGTATCTCCCTATACAAACCAGCCAGAGTGTCAAGATTGGCAGGAGAGTCCCACCACCTTTGCAAGTGTGATTGGTGAGGACTCAGGAGATAGTCTTCTCTGTGGCTGCTCCCAGATTGTGGAACTCTCATCTACATATCTCTGTGTTGTGGCTAGACAGTCTCAAACACTGGCATGGCACCCTGTCCTTCTGTTTCCCTGACTGTCTCATAGTCTGAATTAGAGAAGTCCCTCTGTCATTTTGCTTCACCACATATGCCAGAGTCTGAACTGGTTCCTGGAAAGAAGGCATGACTACCACCCCCGTTCTCATCCTCCCCTTTGACCCTTCTCCCTACAGTAGCTTTGGGGAAGGAAGAAAAGGAGATGTTGAGAAACTCTGCAAGTCTTTGCAGTCTTTCAACTTACAGTCCTTAATCCTAGCAGGCTGAGCACTTGGCACATTCAGCTGCTTTTTAGAAACTAGGTCAGAGTTAAAGGGAGCCCTCTGACTCATAGCTCACCTACAATATGGGTGGAAGAGGGAATTTCACTCCAGCATTTCCTTCCTTTCCTTCCTCAAGACAAACCAAACCACACCATTATTATTGATTGACCATTTCTTGATTCTAGCCTGCGGCACAGGCTTTACAAAATGAAAGGCTTGTTGCAATGTTTACCAGAAGTGATTATAGTATTCTGGCAGCTGGTATCAATACAATGAGCCCCTGTGCATGCCTCTGACTCTAATTCTTGCTGCTCGTTTGGCTTGTAGAACAAATTACTATGTAGTTCTAAAAGCAAATTTCCTCCCTAATTCTATTTGTTATTGTTGTTGTTGGGGTACGGTGGGGTGGGGGGAAATAGTGACTTTTTTTAAAAAAATGAATATTGCAAAAGTGATAGGATTCTGAATCCTTTGAATACAGGTTGGTCCAATTTGACCCTAAGGATGAGATTTGCAGAGGCAGATGACTGTGTTGGATTCAAGAAACAATTTCCCAGCACCCTGAAGGACGTGACCCCTGAGCATGTTTGTTTGTTTTGTAGGGTGTTGGTGACAGGGAAAAAGAGAAACTTCTGCTTCTGAACCTCAGAGACAAGGAAGCAAAACAAGTGCTTCTGTTTTCTTTAACTACATATATAGTCCCTACAAATCCAATAGCAGTTTAAAAGAAAATAAGGCTTTTATAGTGATATATACAATGTAAGGGTCACACATATAAAAAACATTAAAATTGCATACTTCAGGGTTGATTCTAAGAATAGGAATTAATATATAATAAATACAAATATATTTATATAATAAATATACAGTAGTCACACGGTCTGACCTAGTTTCTAGAAAAGGAACCTATAGCTACAAAGCAGTTGGCTGAGTTTCTCAATCAGTAAAATCTGTTGAGAGGAATTTAAATGTACAGTCAAACAGAACATTGGTAGTCAACCCTTTTGAAGTTTGATCCAATAAATAAATTCTGACACACATTCATTATAGCAGGTGGAATACTTGTTTCATTTTTTAAAATATGCAGTGCGATATACTTTTTGGTATATGCAGAATTGATAATAAAAATGTATTGCCATAAACACCAAATGCCAAAATGTTTTTTAAAGTGCTGGATTCCAGATCCATGTAATAACTTGAGGGAGGTTTTGACCTTACACTTTCAGAATGGATAAGAGTAAAAGCACTGTATAACACCTGAAATTGATTCAACTTTTGACTTTTCAACCTGGATGACTCAAAATGCTAACTCCAGCTACCTGTGCTGATAAACAAGACTGCTACATAGGGGAAATACTGCACTCATTCAGCCTCATATGATTTCAGATACTGTATATAAGATTTCATTGCTATCAAAGAGAATTTTAGTTTTTCAAATAATTAACCATTTTCCCAAGAAGTGTTACTCTATACAGATAATTGTCTTCCTAAAGCAATTTGAATTGGGAGAAAATTCCATATCATTAGAATAAATGTAGAGTGAGGGGGGAAGTTTTTTCCTCTTTTTTTATCCTTTTTATATAAATGTTATATAGAAAAGGGGCAAGAATGCAGCTCTAATTCAAACAGGTAATGGAGATAATAGTGCTCTAAAGAAAAACCTGCCCCTTAAATATCTTTTCAGATTATAAGATTCAGACCAATATTATTATTATTATTAGTAGTAGTAGTAGTAGTAGTATCCCACCCCTCTGCAGATGCAACTGGGGTGGCTTACAACATTAAAAATACCATTAAAATACAGTATAAATCTCAAGACCCACCCACCACTTAAAATAATATTAAACAATAAACAAATTAAAACATACTTAAAATAA
>CM034706.1:203763661-203810318 GCA_020142125.1 Phrynosoma platyrhinos | reverse complement strand
CCAGAGGACCGGAGTGTGCAGGGAGGATTGTATGGGAGGAGGCGGTCCTGCAGATAGGTTGGACCCATGTCATTTAGGGTTTTAAAGGTAATAACCAACACCTTATACTGGGCCCGGAAACTAATAGGCAGCCAGCGGAGGGACTTTAACATCGGAGTTATGTGGTCCCTCCTAGATGTTCCAGAAACCACTCTGGCTGCCATGTTTTGTACTAACTGAAGTTTCTGGACCAAGCACGAGGGTAGCCCCATGTAGAGCACATTACAGATGTCCAGATGCGAGGTTACCAGCGCGTGCACAACAGTCTCGAGGTTCCTTACTTCCAGAAAAGGGCGCAGCTGGTGTATTAGCCGAAGCTGATAACAGGCACTCCTGACCATCGCATATATATTAAAGACCTAACTACCCTAAAGGCACTAGATCCCTTCTGATCTTGGAAGATAAGCAGGGTCACTCCTGAATGGGAAACCACCAATGAATACCAGGGGTTTTAGGCTATATTTCAGAGGAAGGGACTGGCGAAACTACCTCTCAGGATTCCTTCCCTAAGAAACCCTATGAAATTCATGGGGTTATCATATGTCAACAAGCAACTTAAAGGTACATACATAGACAATTAGAACTGACATATTGTTATTTATTTTTACTCTCTTTCAAAGCTTACTTTTAATAGGTCACTGAACTCTAAAAATGTTTATGTATCTTAGTAGCCATCTCACATTGTACTAGCTTCACTATCTACAGGTAACTATTTTACTCATTTGTGATCTGTAGGAAACAAAGAACCAACTCTCTAAAAACGTGCTCATATTTGTCACAGTAGAGCAGAGGTTCCCTTTTGAAATGTAGTGAAACAATATATCCATTTCCCATTTGTGTGGTAATGATAAATAAAGCTTTTCACCTCAGCCATTATCTCCCATTAGCTCAGTTGCCACTTTCAGGGTTATCCAGGGCAAATATATCCATACATTTAGATGCCAGTGTTAGCAGAAATAAATCATTTATTAACCTTTGTAAATAAGAGATGCTGTCTTTGGAGTGTCTTTGGTTAAAAGAAACTTATCTTCTAGTACAAAAAATCAGTTCTTCAACTGCTTTTAAGTTTTTTGTGCAATAAACTTCAGTTTTCCAAGAAATCAGCATTTAAGTAACTGGATGACACAACTCAGATATAAGGGGGTATCATAAAATTTTAATTATCACATTCAAAAAAATTTGACAGAAAGTTTGTTTTGATTTGTAGTTGTTAGCTTATCTCTCTCTGGTCACCATCAAGATTTGCACATTTTCCCCACATTTCTTGACCCTCCGAATACTGTTATTGTAGAAGTCTGCAGATTCTGCCTTAGACCACTCTTCCACTTCATGAATAACGTCATCTGTGTTGTCAAATTGGTGACCCTGCAACAGATTTTTCATTTTGGGGAAGAGAAAAAGTCACTTGGTGATGATGACACTGACAAAATTTTATCACTATACCATAATAATTTCCAGGTGATAATTATTACTTTATGATACTCCTTTGTACTTCTTACACTTTAGTCACTTCTGGCACTACCTGTAACAAAAATAAAGGACACAGTGAGCTGATTTCATCAACATCATGCACTTAGGGAACAAAGATGACACTGACAAAATTTCATCAATTTACCATAATAACTTCCAGATGATAATTATTACTTTACGATATCCCCTTGTAAAAACCATAGATGCAGTTTCCCTTTTATCTGATTGAGTCCTATACTTGATTTTCAGAAGTTAACAGACTTACTATTTTATTTGTTTGTTGAATTTATATTGGGTCTTTCTCCTAAGATGGGATTCAAGGCGGATCACAAGGTGTATGGAAGGCACATAATTTGGATAGCTAGGAATTGTGTATAATCAAAATTTAGATCAAAGACAGCAGCTGAATTAGGTTTTACTACTTTAAATATATGCTATAAAATCAAGCATGCTTTAATATCAAGTATTTTACTTTCTGTGTTTATTGTTTATCCCAACAGATTTTTCCCTTGCTTCTACACCAAAGAGATTGCAAACTATGGATAGCTCTCTAGTGAAATGGAAAGTCTCCTGAGAATTTTATATTACAGAGTGCTTAGTAGCTCTTATGGACACTTCTTGCTAGCTCAGTTTCTTTTTTGTGTTAGAAGACCAGAGTAGGTACTTAATCGTTCTTTGTCCCAGGGAATAGAATCACTGTGTTAAGGAAACTAATGTGGCAGTATATGATCCCTCCCTCCCCTCAATCTTCCAGCTCCTTGATGAGCTGGGTTAGCATTTGCCCTGGAAAAACTGCACTGTATTCATCTGTCATGCTAATCCTTTCCTCTGTGGCTTCAATCCCTTTATCACATTGGCCCAGCTGGACTGAAATCTCTCCAAGTTCTTGCTTAGCAAGCTCAGTGGAGAAGCCCCAGTTTTGCTATCAAGGGGTAGCTGTACTCATGCTCACTAACACTGTAATTCTAACTGTGCTGCCGCTCTGTGGATCAGCATATCAGTGCAGTTTGCAAAGCATTAAAAGCAGTATGCAGACCTTGGAATACATTCAGGGCTCATTCTCACTATGATTTAAAGCAATTTGCTGATTACTTTATATGTGCCTCGTTCACACTGGATTCGGTTTCAGATATGACTGCGATCTTTTGGACTCACTTTGAAGCGACACAAATGCAAAATGCAAGCTTTCTTTTTAAATAGTAGTTTTTTTGGTGGTTCTTTTAAAAAGAGTCGATTAGCAAGCATGTTCAGCAGATGGGAACGACGGACCTGAATCACATCACACTGGAGGGAAGGGACTAATGGCATGGGGCTGGCAGAGGGTGTCCCTGGTTTTTGGGAAATCGGTCATTTTCCCCCTCTCCTTTCCCAGGACCTGTCCTACATTCCAACCTCCTGTCCAGTAGGAATTCCGAAACGTCCTCCATTCTGAGCATGACTAGGAAGTATGAATTTATATGCTGTGTTTTTAGCATTTTGGGGGCAGTGTGTTGTCCCCCATTTTTGCTGGCAGGTCCTCCATTTGGTGGTGCCATGTCCTCCTTTGCGGTGAGGGCATCTGTCCACCCTGGCCCTGGGCTCCAGGGTCTCTTTGGGAGTCCCTTCCCCACCCACAGAAAAGCCAAGTCCTGGTGCAGCCTCTTGGCAAGGAGGAGACTGCTTGGAAGTTGCCAGCCCTGGCTTGAATGGTGGTAGCGGCAGCAAGGAGAGGCTTGATCCAGGCCCATCAAATTCCCAAGGAGGCCCAGCCAGCAAAGGACCTAGGGTTCAAATCCCCGCTTAGCTAGAGAAATCCCCTCTGTGAGCTCTGGGTTCCTGTAGAATCCAACGCTGCAGTCCTAATAGCCACTTACCCATGAGTGTCATTGCAATAGGGGGATTTACATCTGAATAGAGAGCCAGTCTGATGTAGTGCCTTGAGCATTTGTCTAGGACACTGGAGACCAGGGTTCGAATCCTCATTGAGCCATGGAAACCCACTGGGTGACCTTGGGCAAATCCCACTCTCTCAGCCTCAGAGGAGGGCAATGGCAAATCCTCCTCTCAAGAAACTGTCCAAGAAAACTCTGTGATAGGGTCATCTTCCTTTCCCAGGACCATTCTCCATTCCAATCTTCTATTCAGGAGGAATTCCAAAATGTCCTCCATTCTGAGCATGACAAGGAAAAGGTAAAGGTAAAGGTATTTTCCACTGACAAAGTTGTCAAGTCGTGTCTGACCATAGGGGGTGGTGCTCATCTCCATTACTAAGCTGAAGAGGCAGCGATGTCAGAGACTATTCTGTGATCATGTGGCCACATTATTGCACAGAACGCTGTGTACCTTCCCACCAAAATGGTACCTATTCATCTACTTACATTTGCATGTTTTTGAACTTTGCATGTTTTTGAACTTCTGCTCGGTTGGCAGAAGCTGGGACTAGTGACAGGAGCTCACCCCATCATGCAGCTCCCAGACCTTGAACTGCCAACCTGCCGATATTGCAATCAACAGAGTCAGCGTCTTAACCACTTGAGCTACTACATGACTAGGAAGCATAAATTTATATGTGTGTTTTTAGTTTTTTTGGGGGGGTGTATGTGAATGTGACGTCCCCCATTTTTGCTGGCAGCTACTCCATTTGAGTTGAAGGCTTGGATGGGAAAATAAACCCACTCTTTTCTCTCTCTCTCTCTCTCTTTTTCTGTCATCTCTCCTCTCCTTTTCTCTCCCCCTCCCTCCCTCGGTGGCTCCTCAGTGTACCAAATCACTTGCCATTGGGCTCCCAGTGACTTCATGCAATGCCAGCCTTAAATGTGAGCACAAGGGCTCCAGCGCTAAAAGCACTCATATATAAATGTCAATTCATGCTTCCTAGTCCTGCTCCAAATGGAGGACCCTTTGTAATTCCTTCTGGACAGAAAGTACAAATGGAGGATGTGCCCTGGGAAAGGAGGACAACCTCTAGTCACCCTGATCTTGAATCATTTCCCGTCTTTCCATTTAAACGATGGTTGTGAGAATGGGGGAAAACACCAACAGGTGTGTGGAGGGGATGGAACCGCAAACTTTTTAACTTGGGTCCAACCTTGTAACCAGGGTGACCTGATGTCCTAACTGCCAAGGCTCTCCCATCTCTGGATATGCCTCACTCTTGAGAGTGCCTCACCCTTGAGAGTGGCTGTGCGGCGGAAGAGAAAGAGGAAGACCCTGTCACCACTGGAGCTGCTCCCGCTGCCCGCCAAGGAGGAGGAGGAGAAGAGCAGCATTGCCCCCTCTGAGGCATCCATAAGCATCGCAGAGACCTCCTCCTACTCCCCATTGATGACACAGTTTGATTGCCAATGGTGCAAATCAAGTGAGAATGGCAATTGTGTCAAAAAAGTCATGAATTAATGGAATAATGAAATAATATGCTTCCATTGTGGGTACTATGCATCGGCCTGAATCAATTCAGAGACCTAGAGTCAATGTGACTCACAAAGCTATTTAAATGCAAGTGGGAATGAGCCCTGTGTGTCTAATAAGTGGCAGAATGGCTGGAATGCTTTCCAGTTTATTAGCTCCAGTGGGTTTTTTTTCTCCTAGTGAGATTTCTCCTTGACTTTAAATATGAGTCCTTGCATTTTATTTTACAAAACAATATCTTGTTACCTTTACAAGTTGTAAAATAAAATAACATGAGATATAACTTCCACACATCATTTTTTGTTTTGGTTTGAACATAGTTTTGAATCCCAAGGCAGAATATGTTTAAACAACATTTTTAAATGAAAAAGAAACCGTAGTCATTGCATAGAAAGTATGCAATACTTGAAAAAAAATTCAAGTTATACTGTAGTGTGCAGAGATTACAACTCACTCTAACACACATTTACATTTATTTATAGAATTAGCGAAGGTTGGTTGTCAATGTTGAAAAGTCCTGAGCCATTTGACTGAGGAGACAAATCAGACTGATAAAGTGGCAGTATGACACTTTGCACCAATATTCAGTCTCTCTTCCCCAGTGTTGTGCAAGTCTTTGGAAAATTGCTGGCAAGTGCTTGAAATTTTCCTTCCTGTTTGTAGTCCCTATGAAATCTTCTGAGCAAGCAGTAGGGATTAAATGTCTTCAGCCTGCTCACTTACAATGAGAAGTATTTCAGAAAATGAACAAGACTGAATGTGAAGCTTGAGCAAATTTTATGCTCCTTCCCTCTGCTATCCCTAATATGTGGGTCTTGTAGAGCCTCCACTGACAGTTGCAATCTCTCTATAATTAATAAGGGGAATGTTTAGCTTGGCTTTGCAAGAAGGGGTAACGTATGCAGGAAGTGAGCACCAACTAGTCTGGTGATAACTGATAGAGACTCTAGGCATGGGGAACAGCATGAACTTTTTATTGGGAAAAATATAGAAGAGCACACATGCTACAGTAACTCACTCTCCCACAAAGCATACAATGCTAACCAAATATAGAAAAGTGAAAGGATATTGCAGAATTTGAGGGTTGAATAAGGGGGTATATTTACCAATCCTGAAGAGATGGTCTGCAGAAAACAAGAAAGTGGGAGCGGCTTAAACCACAAGTCTTGAGTATGAAGCTAGGAAACAGACAGGAATCCTCAGCCATGTTGGCCAATAGTCCCATGTTGGCCAATACTTCCTGGGATTCTGGGAGATGAAGTCCCTCGGCCCTTAAAGGGGAAAGGTTGCCTACCCCTGCCTTAGGGCAACAGTCACTGGACAAGCAGGACTGCAGCAAAAAGGCTAAGTTTTGGGCTGCTATTTATACCAGAGGTAGGCAACCTTTCTCCTTTAAGGGCCAAGGGACTTCAGCTCCCAGAATCCCAGGAGCTATTGGCCAACATGGGACTATTGGCCAACATGGCTGAGGCTTCTGAGAACTGAAGTCCCTTGGCCCTTAAAGGGGAAAGGTTGCCTACCCCTGATTTATACTTTTAAAGCCAACCCAAATCCATAGAGGTTCTATGGGAAACCAAAAGCTTGATTTCCCCTCAACAGAACTTGAGAAGATTTTTGAAGTGGCAAGCTTGTTTTGATACTTGGGAAATGGGAAGGGGTTGATTTTGATCGATGATGCTTCGAAGATTTTACAACACCTAGACAAGAGCTGGAGTCTGCAGGAATAAGAGGACAGGAAGAATGCACAAGAAATGAAATAGGGTTTCTGGTCTTGTTTATCTGGCAGAATGTCTTTTGACTTTTGATCTCCATCAGAAATGCAGAGTGGTGTGGGTGGGTGGTGGTGCTCTTCCAACAAGCTTCTCCATTTCCACGCCTTCCCACATGGCTGGATCTACATGTCATTCCAGCTACCTATTCCAGTGCTGTGTATGCCATTGCAGCCACATCCACTCATGCTGGTGCCTAATATTATATCAAACTATAGTTGGATTAATAAATATATCAGGGGATGTTTGGAAGCTTGCATCCCCACTTCCTGGAGATGTAGGCTCAGAGGTGGCTTTTAACAATGACAGAAGCCTTTCACATTTCCTTTTTTTCATGCTGGTCAGAGTACACAAGTTTCTGCAGCAGCATACCAAGTTTTCTTCACTTCTCCAGCTAGGTTTCTTGCCTTGGAACTTGGCCTCTGCTCTGTGAACCTACATTCTGTAGGGAGCATAGAGGTTATTCTGGGCCTATCTAGTGAGGAGGGCACTGACAGCCAACAATAAGATGAATCCTTTATAATCTTATCACCCATCTGAACCAGAAGCTACTCTGAAGACCTTGTAGAGTGCAGATAAAAGTATTTGGCACATTATCCTCTGCTATTAACCTCCCATAGTTGTTTTCTAGAAAGTCTTGAGAATCTGTGGCCCTCCAAACAATACTGAATTCCAGCTCCCATCATTCACTATTTGCCATGTTTGTGTGGCTGATAGGAGGGGGAATCAACAATGTCCAGAGAGCCACAGGTTCCTCAGCCCTGCTGTAGAGCATTCAATCTCCTGATAGCCTGCTTCTAGTAAAAAAGAACTCTTTTAGTGGATAAAATGCTTTTGGCCAACCTTGGAGACAGGCAGCTGTTACAAGCAAACTGAACACGGATAACAAAGTATATACAGAGAGCAAATTAAATCATTAGGGACAGGTTTCTGATAGATAGCTGGATTCTGCAGTCTGTGCTTGAAAATGCAATAGCTTGAGTAAGGCAGGGAAAAAAGAGAACAGGTGATAGGCCATGTAAGCTGGTAATGGGATGGCTGATTGAAAAGTTCTGAATTAGTGATTCACAACTCGTTCCAAACTGAAAATGCAGGCACAAAGCTGTCTGTGCCCAAACCGGCTCAAATAGCAAAAACCTACCAGATGGTGCTCTGTGCTTTCCAAGCAATGCAATGAGGTCCCTGTCTCCTCCTGGCACTGTAGCAGGAGGATAGAAGACAGCATTTCTTATCTAATACTTGCTCATTGGTACCCAAGACAAAGCCTATCAATTCCACTGAATGTCTAAGCAGCATATATACACTCTAGCCTTCTAGAGCACAACACCTTAACATGTGTTTTTTATTATAACCTCTCATAATGAAGGAGTGTACTTCAGTGTATGTATGGTAAGGGAATTGCATGTATTTTGATGTATATTCTGTCACAGAAAAATGAAAGAACAATGGGAGCAACATTGTCAATATATTGTGATTAGCCAACAGAGGAGTTTTCTGCTTAGATAAGTGCACTGTCTTGCATATTATTCCCAGGAATCTTATGATACAGGTGGCCTGGTCACTTATATGCTAGTTTTCACCACCTTACATACTTTTTGTGTACAACATCTGTCAATCCCAGATAATATAGGAAATAATGAGGACTTGTGGGAGTCTTGGTCCAAAACAGAAGAAGGGAAACAGGTTAGGAAAGTCTCTTAAACACCATTTGTTGTTGTGTGCCTTCAAGTTGTTTTTAATTTATGGCAACCTTAAGGCAAACCTATCACAGGGTTTTCTTGGCATGATTTGTTCATAGAGGGTTTGCCAGTGCCTTTTTCTCAAGCTGAGAGCGTGTGACTTTGCCAAGATCACCAGTGGGTTTCCTTGGCTGAGTGGGGATTTGAACCCTGTTCTCCAGAGTCTTAGGGCCTTTGCAGACTGCTAGAAATAGTGCAAATTGAGTCCACTTTAACTGCCCTGGCTCAGTGCTAGGGAATCATGGGAACTGCATTTTTTTTCCTGAGACAGTGAGCGTTCTCTGTCAGAGAGCTCTGATGCCACAGTAAACTACAATTCCCATGATTCCCTAGCACTGAGCCAGGGCAGTTAAAAGTGGACTCAATTTGCACTATTTCTGGCAGTCTGCAAAGGCCCTTAATCTAGTGCTCAAACCACTATGCCACACTGGTATATATGACACTGTATTACTACTACTGATGAGGAAACCACTTTCAGGAATCACTGTGATAATTATTTTCAATAACTCATTGTACTTAATTACATATACACTTTTGAAAGCAATGTAAGCCCAAAGCTCCTTTGAACATATGAATTCAAGCAGTTGAATAGTCTCAAATGGAGAACTGAGTACTGTCTTGTGAATCCCAATACAAAATATATTTAAATAGTACTTGAAAAGGAAGAAGCAGTTTAGGCACTGCATGGAAAATAAAGAATGGATCAAAATAAATGCCTAATTTTTACAGCTAAACTTTCATTTTTGGCAGTGGCAAATCAGAGATTTATGCACACTTTAATGGTGTTTATAACCACCATCAGAAAAAGGCTTTGAATATGAAGACTGAGCGTGTATATATTTGTTATGCTACTGTAATGCTCAAAGCTTCACAGACTTACTAACTGTATGACTCATCTGTTCTCACAACTTCATACATTGAGTGAAAGTGAAGAACCCAGAACTACAAACCCAATTCTGAATTTCAAGCAGAAGATTTTAATGAGAAAAACACAAAATAGTCAACAAGAGATTAGAGAATAAAACATTAAGTAGTTTCAGGATAATCTATATGCATTAATTAGAGAAAAAAATTGGGACAGAACCGTGGTACGATAGACATACATGTCTTAGCAACGTGGAATAAAAGCGACCCAGAAACATGTTTGACTCTTAAACTTAAGGGTATAAAATCCCTTGATATAGGAAACCCCTATCAAATTCCATGCTTTTCAAATTCACATGTCCTCACAGCCTCAACCACTGAAGACTAGCACAAAAGAAAGGACATTCTGCCTTAATGTCAGAGATGATTCTATACTTCAGAGGCACCCATTTTGACTCGATAAAAGAAGTCACAGCCCTGAGTCTGCAAGACATGAACAGAACTGTTAATAACAGGGTTTTAGAGAAAGGTTTCCCATTTATAGGGTCACTGAATCTGATTTGACAATGCATAACAAGAGGATGAAGAATAACAACAAGAGATTGCTAATAAGAACTTTTAGAGTGTGTTAAGTCTAGAAATATTTTAAAGACAAACTGAAGAGAGCCTAAGATTATAGTGTAAACTGATCAGGTTAACTGGTGCTAGAGATAATGGTTCTGGGTCCTAAATCATGTAGAACTTTAAAGGTAAATATCATCACTTGAACTGAGTTAGACATTTATTGGAAGCCGATGCATCTTTTTCAGAATAGGCAGTGTTTGAAGTTTAGGGAGAATGTAAACCACATCTGACACAGTGTTTTGCAGCATTTTCAACTCAGCTTAAAAGTAAGATGTTGAATAATTCATCGTTCATGGTTTCACATATATAGGACTTTGTGAGTAAACTCTGGTACCTAGTGCACAGAATTTGAATTCCTAAGTCTCTCAACTTTCATTCCATGCAATGTAGGTCTCTCCTTCTTATAATTTTACAGTATGTTGAAAAGCCTGAAAAGTATGGTTCTTGCAAGTACACTAGAAGGAACAGACATCTAAAGTGAATATCGCAGGGAAGAATGTTATAAAGCAAGGGGGGGATTGGAGTGAGAAGAGCAAAAAACCTTCCCTTCAGAGCTGGATTATGTCAGGGGATGGGTCCATTAACTTATGTCATTAGGGCCCTGGCCGAAGCTGGCTTCATTTCTCATGTGAGAAAGATGGAAGAGGAGTGAAGCAGAGTTATTTGGTATTACAAATGACTGAATTACTCCTAGTGATCCCAATCATTTGTTAAAAAAAGAAAAGAAACCCAAATGTATATGTGTTTCACTGTTTCCATGTAAGGACTGTAGGGACCAACCATACAGATCAGGGCTGGGGGTTAAACCATATAGTTATTTTGATGATCACAGTAACTGTATGGTTTCACCCAGCCCTGATCTAATCCATCAAAAAATGTCCCTTGCATTAGTTCTGATTGGTTTTGTGTTGTGGAGGACATTTTATGTCATGTCAAAATGATCTGTGCAGCCTCTTTGAAAAGTGTAATAATGTTCCTGTTAAGTCCTTGAGGACTGACTCTGCCCTTCCTGAATTTTCAAATGCCCAGTGTATGGTCTCCACGTATACAAGCTCCTTTAATATCCTGAGTGTGAATTCTGATGACAGAAATGTTTTGTTATCTATTCATTCTTTGACCTGTTCCTTCTCTGTTGAGGAATAGTCCAGTAATATCTGAAAAGGCAGCATTTTCTCAAAAGATGTGCTGGACCATTACTATCCCCATTAGATGAGAGGAATTCATCTGGTTAGTATGGAATTTGCTTCCTATAATGCAGCCTGTATCCTTCGTGTGCTTGTCATGCTGGTGCAGACATTGTTACTGATCAAAGGACTTGTGTCAAGATTGACATGCAGTAAAACCAAACAGTCCCCTCCCTGTACCTTCACTCTGTGCCTCTTAAGACGAAGCAAAAGAAGAAGGCGGCAGGAGGAGTCCTGTCCTTGCTAATTAGACACTAAAAGTGATGGCAGCTTTTTTAAAACAGCACTCTTGCCCTAGGCATGAATTTACTAACTTTAGTTTGTTGTTAGGTTTGGTTCATTGATCTTGTCACAAATGATGATTCATTAAGTTGTGACTTGTGTAGAAATTACAATGTGCAGATGAATCGGAAGGACACATCTGAACATTCTCAAAGTGTTAATTATTTAGGAAGGGCTCTTGGTATCAGGCATGTGCTGCACTCCAAGTGACAAGTGCCGTTTTAGATTCTCAGCTCATAGATGGTGGATGGCAGAAACACAGACCTTTTCATTCACATTGCTTATGTTGGTCAGTTCTTAAATATATCCTTAATTAAACTGGTATACTTCCCAAAGAGCTGGGCTTTTCTCGCTCCAGTACCTTTCTGTCCTAAAAGAGTTTACCTGTGCCCAGAAGACCACAAATAACTTTGCCTGTGCTCACAATTCTCATTGTGATTTTTTTTTCTTTTAATGATTTCATTCTGAATCTAGATTCAGTGCTACATGTTCAGAGCAACTGCTAGGAATCCTAATACAGAGAATTTCTGATTTTTGGTGAAACACATTGGTCATATTCTGGGGGCATAAAACCAGAGCTGCTGAATTTGTGCATTTAACATATTTACTCAATACACAGCAATTTTTGCTTTGTTTGTAAAAGAAACAAACAGATTTGTGGTGAGTTGAATGTTCCTCTGTTCTGTAACATTGAGCATCTGGTGTGAGCTTAATGTTTTCAAGATGAATATTTTGGCATAGATATTTATGTTGTTTGCAATATTCTTTTACTTAGCTCCCCAAAAATAAAATGTTGTATTTAGGAAATTAATTTGGTAGACTCCCTCACCTCATTTTTATCACTCCAAAAGGACAGACTGAAGGCAGAATTATTTTTCCATATCTTATTTTATATTATAAGGTGGTGAGTTTTTGTTTTGTTTTGTCTTTGCTTGTACAAACAAATAGCAAATGTCTCATGTTAAATTAATGCAGATACAAAAATAGAGAGGCAGAGATATTTTGTCTAAGAAGGGTGCTGAATGTGTGAATGCATATGTAAAACCAGCTGACCTGTGGATATGGAAAATTTCTATTTTAGTATTTCAGCTTAAATATTTTTTACTTATATATGCTAAATGGCAATGTTTGTGGTTCTAGCACCTTGGTGTGTTTGCTTATGTGCCATCGACAGTTTCCATTGGGGAGGTTTACCCCCAAATTGCCAGAAAAACTGTAAAAAAATGCTTCTCCCCACTGACACATCTACGAAACCTGCAAAAAAAAAAAAATGACAGAAAATCAGCCAGTACTGAAACTAGAAGTGATGAAGATGTTACTTCAGGTTCATTGGTGGCATACCAATGCAACCCATTAAGCATGTAGAGGGGCACAAGTTGGCCCCTACACAATTGTCTTACCATGCTGAAAGACAAATTAATCAAATCTTTAAAAAACTGTAAACCTATAATTATGGTTAATTCAAGTTTGCTGGAATTTGATGAATTAAATTTAATCAGGTTTGAATTCAGGGGAATATGAAATTACAGTGTCCCATACAACATAATCAACAGTTAGCTACCTTAACTTGTTTCTTAAGATTGAAACTGAAGTTGTTACAACAAAACTGATATTTTGACAAGACTGAATGGTACAACACCTTTTTAGGAAGCTGCTGGCTAACTCAGCCAGGTATTGCTGCTGTTACAGAGGTAATGCCACCCTTCATTGTATTTTTTGTTTGTAAATCGAGATTTTATTGGATTAGCAGGGGTAGGCAATCTTTTTGAGCCGGGGGCCAGGTTGCTGTCCTTCAGACAACTGGGGGGCCGAAGCACCAAAAATAAATAAATAAATAAATAAATAAATAAAAATAAATAAATAAATAAATATAAAAAAATGCATGCACACTCTCTCAGCCCCAGAAAAGCCATGGCAAAAACCCTGTGGAGATTTTGCCAAGAAAACCCCAAGAACAAGTAATAACAACAATAATCAATATCATCATGGCGGGCGGCGGCAGCGGCGGCAGTGGTGGTGGCAGGACCAGTCTGGGGCCGGTCCAAAGGCCTCGGGGGGCCGCATCCGGCCCCCAAGCCTTAGGTTGCCTACCTCTGCTTTATAGTATAAAAAGTTCATGCACAGGTAAATTGTATTCAAGTAATTTTAAGTATAACAGGGAATGCTTATTAATCTATTTAATCCCCCTCCCATGGGGCCAAGGTAGTTTAAAATACAAGTTAAAACAAAATAGCTTCAACAGTGTGTAGTACAAAAGTTTTTTTAAAGCTTTAAAACAACAATCTGATTAAAACATTACTTAATATGGGGACATAGTGCTCTCAAGTAGTCTGGAGCTATGCCATATAAGGCTTTATAGGGCATAATGAGCCTTTTGAATTATGCCCAGAAACAAACAGATCTTCAGTGAAGTTGATTCCGTAAGGAAGTTGTATACCCTTGTAACCAGCCCTGGTCAACAGTCTGCCTGCAATGATCGATGTAAATGTTTTGTCAGAGGCTTTAAACATGCACATATCAGTAAAGAGACTTGTACTTCCTGAGTGAAAACATAAATACCCATCATCTATTACTCAGTTGTCTAAAGATCTCTTTGTTCTATCGCCATTTGAATGTGTATCTGATAGTTCATCTTTCTGACACTTCTTTGGATGCTTTTTGGATATACAGACTGTTTCTGTTAGTCTACATCTACACTGCAGAATTAATGCAGTTTGACGCCACTTTAACTGCTATGTCCCATTGCTATGGAATTCTGGGATTTGAAGTTTTGTGAGTTATTTAGTATTCTCTGTCTGATGCCACAACGAACTACAGTCCCAGGATTCCAAAGCATTGGAACATGAACGTTAAAGCGGTGTCAAACTGCATTAATTCTGTTTTATATCTGTCTGTCTGTTTGTCTGTCCATCTATAATGTTTTATATATCGCTATCGCTATCTGTCTGTCTATCTGTGTGCCTCTCTATCATCTATCTATATATGTGCCTTGAGTTTCTAACACTGTTCATATTAAAGTGTCCCAGTTGTGATACATTTTATTAGATAGATTATAATATGTGTGTTTGTGTGTGTGTGGGTACACACACAGAGAGATGACCCTCCATATTTGCGGCCTTGACACTCACAGTTTTGATTATTTGCGAGGTCAAGCCTGCTAGCCCAGGCATTCCTCCTCACTCTCCCTTCCAGGCTTTTCTCCTCTGTGTTTCTTCTGGCTGATCAGGCAGCAATCCGGCAAGCTGGCCGGGAAAGGGAGGACGATCCTCCCAGGGGGCAGTGGAACAGGCAAATGGAGGAGGATCCTCCATTCCCCCAAGTCCCTTTGCCTTCCCCATCACTCCCTATAGCTGTCCAGGGGACGACAGGGCATGCAAACAGAGGCGGAGCCTCCATCCCCCCAGGACTCCTTCCCAGCCTAATCGCTAACTGAGCAACCCAGGCAGCGATCTGGCTGGGAATGGGAATGGGAATGGGGGGGGGGATAGAGGCTCCTCCTCCCTTTCCCTGCCCAATTGCCCCCTGGGGAAAGAAGTGATCGGGCTGGGAAAGGGGCAGGGAGCCAGTTAAAGGGGCAGGAAGGTGGGGGAAAAGGAACGGCGGGTTCCTGCTCCTCTTCCCCCACCCACCCCTCCCTTTAACTGGCTTCTGAGTGGGGGGACAGAGTTATTCATGATTTTTCCATATTCGTGTGGGTCTCATTTCCCTACCCCCTGTGAATATGGAGGGACAACTGTGTGTGCGTATGTGTGTGTGTGTGTATACGCACACACATACATATGTATTTGTTACACCAGATTCAGAAAATGGTGCAAGTGGTTGAACATCTTCACACAATTAGCTTTCATGCCTGACTTAACCAGTTTCAGAGTTGATGACAGAAACTGATTTTAATAATACAGAGTAGAGTATAATAATAATATAGGGAGTGATTGAAACAATGGCTGGAGCTCAACTGAGTTTTAATTTCTTTTGCTCATCTTTAATTAATTTCTATTTCTATGTCTTGTACACTGTTGGTTATTTTCTAAGGAGAGAGGAAGATTGGAATTAAAACAGGAACATGGAGAGTTTTTAACAGGTCTGTCTGGAGCATTAGTTCTGCCACAAAACTTGACAGCACATCTTTTCCACCTCCCTATTGTCTCTGCCACTAATGCTTATTGAATCATAGGACTGACATATTTCTCTTGACCTTTCCTTTTATGGCACAGGTTTAAAAGAAAACACATTCAATCAGCAACTTATATTAATTCTAAATTAATCAGGATCCAGCTGGTTTTACTTTGCTTGACCTGAACAATTAACTTAGAATATTTTAATGTTTTCTAGCAAGTAAATATTTCATTAGTTTATCCAAATTATAAAGTCAGATTTTAGGCAAATAGTACCTAATTGGCTAGTACTGTATATGTGAGCCAGTGAGGTGTGTATTGGGTTGAACATTGGCCTGTTACTCAGGAGACCAGGATTCGAATCCTGGCTCAGCCATGTAAACCCACTAGGTGATCTTGGCCAAGTCACACTCTCTCAGCCTCAGAGGAGGGCAATGGTAAACCTTATGTGAAGAGTCTTGCCAAGAAAACCCTGTGATAGGTTCATCTTAGGGCTGCCATAAGTCGGAAACCAGTTGAAGGCACACAACAACAACAACAACAACAAATATATGAGATATAGAACTATCCTAAATATTGGAACTATTTGTGTAGATCTGCTTTTCCAGATACTTGACTAGACGTTTCTGGGAAGAAGCCGGTTGCCTTGCACTGCTAAAAAAATGTGTGTATGTGAATAATCAACCCAAACTGTTCTTAACTTAGAGAGGATGCAGACAGGTGGCTATGGGCTGCCCTAGGAAGCAGAGGATTGGGGCCGAGGCTGCCCCACACCTCCGCCCCAATCCACCCTTTTGGTGCCTGGGAAAGGAGCGCCAAAATAGCACTCCTTCTTCAGGCGGCAGAAAGGGTGCTGGAAGAGCTGACGTGTGGCTCTTCCAACGCAGCGTGTGAAGACGCTGCGCAGGGAGGAAGTATTCAGGGCGTGCGCTGTGCGTAATAGCATGCACCCTGATGACATCCTCGGAGAGGGGTTGAGGCAGCCGGCGTGCGACTGCCCCTCCCCTCCCCTGCCTCCAAGACGGCGCTTTGTGCCATCTGCAGAGGCCCTTAGATTATACATTTACTAAATTTGAAAATGATTCCATACAAGTTAATGGGTTGTAGACATGGTTCAGTTTGGCAATACTGTCAGCCCAATCTAGATAACATCCCCTTGTTCTCAGATACTGTAACATCATTTTAGTGACTAGAGAGCCTAATGATAGAAAAAGTGTCTGAGATTCAGTATTTCCAATTCAGGATACCCAATGTTCAGTATTTTGGACTGTAACCTTTATTCACACTTATTCAGAATGCCAGTTTCAGTATATTTCTTTGTGCATAGAGTCTTTCATCCAAATGAGAATATGTAGGTTAGTGAAAATTGAAGTAAAACAGCGCTTACAGAAGCAATACGAAATTCAGTAGAAGTTACAGTGTTTAGTTAATCTTTAACAAACCTATCTAATTCATTACATTTATTTTAAAAGAAGGAACAATTAACTATTACATGTATGATTAATTGCAATTTAAATTAAAAGCTTGTACTAGAATCTTTACCACAGTGAAGCTGAAAAATGCCATTGCAGATTCCCCCCTCCCAAAAAAAAAAAACCTCTGCATCCCCACTTCTGCTTGGGAGAGAAGGGAATAGCTGCATGAATTTTTGAAAACCCAGTTTCTTATCTACCACTCCTAAAGCCCTTTTGTTGTCTTCCTTTTTTTCTTCCTTTATTATATCATCTCTTCACTTCCCTCCTTTCATTAGTTTTCTGATATCAATATGAAACCCAGCAAAGGTACCAGGGGTAAGATTTTCAGAATTCAGTATCCTGGGACAGATTGTCCACCGTACAACACAGGAAGATCATCTGTGCAAAAATGTCCATCCCCTTCCACGCCACACCTGCCTTGTTTAATTGGAATCAAGTAAACTAACTTATTCTTATAATGTGCAAAAATAGAGATTTCATTGTAATTTATTTATTAAAGAACCCTCTGGGAAATGTAAAGTTAATTAGTTCTTTAGTAGCCTTGCATTTAATTAATTAATTAATCGTGAAATTAAGTTAACGTGGAAAGTTCAAGTCAATCAGTTAAGTTTACAATATATTTAATTAAGTTATCCCTTTTTGTTAGAAAATGTCTAATGTAATTGATAACTTAATTGATTTTAATTGGTTAGTGCCTATTATTGGTGGCTTCTCAGCCACTTCTCACACAGTTGTCTTGTGCCTGATAGTCAGCTGAATGTAACATCTTGTCAGAACTGTGGTGTTAGCCTGGAGTTTTATGGACTGCAGAGTCAGCTTCTAAACCCAAGCAGTTTTCTTCAGATGATACAGCCAAGCAAACCTACTTTCTATGCAACACAATGGTTATGCTAGTATGCCAGAAGAGACTCACATTCTTTTAAGAGGGGTCTGAAAAATGCAATACCAGGATCAATATATATTTTCGTTTTATTACTTTGGTTCTTGCCTTTGAGTAATTTACATATTTGGGGAAAGTACACTGTACTATCCTCCTGGGACTATATAGTATCAAATGCAGTCATTTGAACCCTTCCTGATTGACCACTCATGCTGAATATAAACCCCATTGACAGTGTGAGCTAGGATATAAAGGAAACAAGATTCCTTTTTGTGGACATAATAGGTTTCAATTGGATGTGAGTTTTTGCCAGAGAACATTCAGATATTTGGATTCCCTCCCCTCAACACACACACCTGTACTGAAGTATATACTTTTTCTGACTGTGTAGGTCAGTATGTTGACTATTTGTTAATGTGGGTGAAGTGAGAATTTTCTGGTAAATGTGAATGATTATTTTACGTAGTTATTGAAGCTTGATCCAAGTGTTTATACTGGTTAGTCGCAGTCAAACTTGCAAAATGTGGAGTGAATCACTTACGCGACTGTCTTTACAGTTGGCATTATGTGACATTTTATTTCCAATTGTAAATACAGGAAAGGGTTGTGAAATGTGAAAAATATGATGTGTCATAAACATTACAGCCTCCTCATTAAATTTATTGCATGTTTCTGAGATACCCAGCAAATGAAATAAAACTGGAGCTTCATTTCCCCATAGCCATAGTTAAGACATTTTCTCAAAGATTTGCAAATAAGAGGTTGAAATGGAAACCATCTTTTTTGTTATCTGTAGATTCGAGATGGTCAAACATCAACTTAATTATACAGTCCACCAGTTTTGCTTGAGTGCCCATTGCCTGCAATTGACTGTGCATCTGTTAGCGGTGAGCTTCTGGTTTCCACGGAAACTGCATGTACCGCTACCTGTGAATAATTGAGAATGACAGCTGTAATGAGGGAATTTTGGCCAAATTGTGTAAATATTCGTAACCAGATTATCCTGATAAAATATTTTCACAGCAGATAAAGACATAACTTCCAGGCTTAAGGAGATCAAACTGAAGAGGAGCAAGAGAGGGTCCATCAATGTGCAATCCGGCGAATGAGTGCTTTAAAACCTGTAACAAATTCCCCATATTTGACAGTAGTGTTTGTGAAACTCTGATTCTATACACTGCCACCTCAAGGGCCTGAAATCCTTTGTAGTTTCATTCCTAGGGGCAGGTAATTGGATTGTGTGTGCTCTGAATATGTAAGTGCTGTTGGGCCCAGAAGGGAATAGCCAAAGAAGCTGTTAAAGGGAAGCAGCCTTTACTGTTTCAGAGCACACCTGGTATAGGTTTGTGATACCAGTACAAAAGTACCACAGGAAAGCACTCACTGGTACCTTTTATGTCTTTCACTTCGTAAAATAACTAATGGTCTTACACCATTTAATTAATATTCCATGCATTCCACTCCACTGCAGTGCAATCTGCATAAGTACAGGAAGCCCAGTTAGAGAGAGAGAGAGAATGTGTATGTGTGTTTATAGACACAAGATGGGAAGGGAGAGGGGAGGGAGGTAATGTCAGCTGCTTGTAACAGTATTTGGTGTGATTGCTGTTCATTTTCTGTTAGCTTCTGTTTATGTCAGGTTGGAATGACCTGCAGAATTTCTGTTGCCCATCTCTGCAGAGTGGTGACAGAAGAAACACTTTCAGTCATGCCAGGAAGAAAGAATCAGGCTCTGGATTATCACAAAGAACAGAGAGAGGGAGAGAAAAAGAGAGAGAGAGAGAGATTTTATGAGATGTCCTGTACTCTGCATTTACAGTCAGCCCCCCCATATCCACAGATTCAACTATCCATGGCTTGAAAATATTCCCACCCACCCACCCCCAAAAAATCCAAAAAGCAAGACATAGTTTTGCCATTTTATATCAGGGTCACCATTTTACTACACCATTGTACATAATGTCCGTGAACATCTACAGATTTTGGTGTATATGGAGGGACCTGGAACCAAATCCCAGCAGATACCAAGGACCCCTGTAATGATTAGAGTTTGTATATCATAACTAATGGCCCAACATTAAATATCTCTGGAATTCATTTATCTGCTTCTCAGCAGCTGAAGAAGCATTTTGCTTATCATCCGGGAAAAAGACACCTGTCTGTTTGCAGATAAGTCTTGATAGAGCACAGACTCAAAGCCCTGAAGTCATGTAACCTTGTGCTAGACATCAGTAGCATACTACTGCTTACATTTGCCTGCATCCCAACTCTTCCTATTCTACTCTGCATGAGCCGTCTGTGTTATGAGAGAAGCAATGCTCCATTTTCATTTTTTAAACAAGAATGAATGCCAGAAACACCCCCAAATGTGATTTTAATTAGGTGGATAGATTTAGAATTATATCTTCCATTCTATTGTGAAGATAATAAAGCTGCCCTTTAAAGGTCTGTTCAGGCACAAGGCCGTGGGTGATGCAATTGTAGGATGGTGTGGGTGGGAGGCTATTTTGCAGAAAAGACAGTCTGGCAGTCAGTTATTTTGACTAGAGAAATTTTTAGAAACCTCATTTACTTTGATGAAATTAGTAATTTAACGGCAAAAAAACTACAACACACCCCCTATGGCTCTGGGAGGGCATGTGTGATTGAGTGATGGAAGACTTATTTTCTTTGGAAACATCCTTAATTCTTCTTAACATGGTGGAGTTCTTTGAACTTTGCAGGGGGCTGAATAGTGTCAGGATGATGTGTGTGTGTGTGTGTGTGTGTGTGTGTGAAAAAATTAATTTTAAAGTTTAAAGGAAGATTTCTTCAAACTTTAAAGTGGGTGGATAGAGTCTCTGTGTGTGTAATTAATTGTGCTCTGTTGCTGATTGACAGCATGTTGTTAGAGTTAATAGTAAAGGGGGCTTAAGTGGAAATAAATATGCCTGTTGCAGTCCCACTCTGTTCAGGGTGCCCAAGCCTTGTCAGAGTGAAATATAGAATCGAGTCTGAATGGCTGACTGACTTCCATCTGCTTCAGAATCTCTCCAAGATAATCAAGAATGATGAAAATTGTTACTTGTACTTTATTTTTGACCTCCATTCAACCAGCCAGCCTGGTGTCTATAAAACAAGGAAAGTCTTCTGACCTAACATAATTTCTAATGATTCTGTTGATGATGCCTTTTTCATCAGTTATTTCTAGTACAAAGAATTGGTAGCCTTGTGACTGCTCCTTATTCATAAAGAGAAATATTTTGATTTGATGAGAAAATGAATAGACCGCTGTATATTATACTCTATATAATATCTGCTGGGAATTAGCATGTAAATTGCATGTAAATCCATGTATTGCTCTGTTGAGGCAAGGCCTCAAGGTGGAAGGATATAGGAGGAGGATTTGCTGACTCCTGATTTTGGTGTCTTTGAGGACTGGTAGCCAAACTTTGTTTACTTTCAGGGTTTCTTCTTTCCTATTGAAATTGTCCAGGTGTTTGTCAGCAAATGCAAATGAACTTTACCCAGGGTCAAGGGGTTTCCCAACAGACATTATATAGAGTATAATATGCATTAATTAAATAGACACTAAACCTCCTCACATATCCTCTTACCCTGAGGCCTTGCCTCAACAGAACAATATACAGATTTACATGCTAACCCTCTCAACCAAGGGTCACACAGTATATATACCCCACACACTTCCATGCCACCATTCTCTGAAGATGCCAGCTACAGATGCAGGCAAAACATCAGGAATACATTCTTCTAGAACACAGCCTCACAGCCCAAATAACCCACAAAAACCTATGGATGCTGGCTATGAAAGCCTTCCACTTCACATCAAATCACTATTATTCCATCCTCAACCCTCCACCAATATTGGGCTGACATCCTTATCGCAATTATCATCCCAACAATTTTGTATGGCAATACTGTATAAATATTGATTAGTGTTATTTCCATTTTCCTTTTCTGTTCATCTCAGTGCAGGAGTGAATATAAATTCCTTCTAAATTTTGCTTCACAATTGTTGGAAGCATTGCAGTTGGTAGTGGAAGGTTACAGTCACTTGTGTTGATTGGCAAGGTTTAGACAAGCTTTATGTCTCAACAATTATAAAACATTTTTTATCTTCTAAGAGTTCGTTTCTAAAATCAAGTGTGATCGTTGTTTTCAAGACCTGGGTCAGGGCTATATTTCTAATAGGGTGGCTTTGAATTGATCAGGTGTTAACTGAGCTTTCAATTTTCACAATTTTGTGAATGATTTTCACAACCCAGTAAAGTCTGAAAAATATTTTGTACTGGACAAGAAAACATGGTAGCAAGATATTGCAGTGTTCTATTGTTTCTATTTTATCTTTGAATTTTCTTTGAGTCTCAATGGTCTCTCTTACTTTTTAAAAAAAAATAATTATTGATACCTATTACACCCCTGAATAATAGTGAATAAAATGCTGATTTTCTGTTTCAGGTTGAAATATGATTTTTACAATTTATTTATGTACTGCATTTTTATTTCACTTGCAGACAATTATTCCAGAGCGGTTGCTGATATTTTTACTTTTATTACATTTTGTGTACGAATGTTATCATCCTAGCATGGAAATGTAGGAAAGATTTCATATAGGTTCAAGTGATAATTATCATGCTGATACCTGTACTGGGATTTATAGTTGCTCCATTTCCATTTTTCATCATATTTTGTTGATGTTGTCTGAATGCTTGAAATCAGTTTGGTTGCCCGAACCTGCACTGTTAATTATGGCTGTGAATTATAGCTAAAAGTCAAGGCTGAACTCAGCTTTTTGCTGCTTTTGCCTCGTCTTTTGATGCCTTCTACCTTCACACTTCACATTTCTCTTCTCATTTGTTCTTGCACATGCTTTTTTTCCCTTCCTTCTTTGTCTCCTCAGAAAGACCTCAGATGCTTTCTTGCTCACTCCTTTGGATTCTCATAAGTCCACCTTGTATTTGCTTTTCCTCCCCCTGTTCTCAGACTCTCCAGCCCCTGGCTGTAAATGGCTAAATAATACTGTTGTTCATTGTAACCTTTGCCCCTGTCTTTGTCTGCTTGTTTCTTCTGTTCGCACTGTATTGGGAATGCAGGCTCTGTGGGAAGGGGATGTTTCATTTTTAATCTCTATGAAAGGCCACACAAGGTTAAAGTACTGTGCTGTTTAGAAAGATACAATATAATGTTTCTCATGCAGAAACATGAGTCCACAACACAGCAGTGTGTGGGCTAAGTGAAGGCAAACTGTTCAGTAGTGATCTATATGGTGGAATTGTTACAGATAGACAATGAACATTATAAAGCTCATAGTACATTCAAAATAGTACATTCAGAAATAACACCACATTGTCTCTCAGAACTTATACCTACCTGGTACAAATAACAAAAGATTTCTTGGAATGTGACAAGTGAGACCTTGGAGCTCAATTCTGAGTCAGATACACAATGCAGGCACTTAAATGAGTTCACACATGGTAGCTAAACCTATTATTCTTCAGATGTTTTAGATTTCAACTTTCATTAGTCACAGCCAGCATAGCCAGTGGTCAGAGATGTAATCCAAAACATGTGAAAGGGTAAGGAGTTGTTCTGCTTTAGCTGAGCTAGATCCTGTGAGGTAGCTTAGGCTGAGGTTTTTGGATCCTTTGTGCATAATACATTTTTGTAATATCGCAACAAAAAGCTTATTCTCTATTGCGATCACAAGAAGAAATTCAGGAACCTTTGTTTGCTTGGAAGTCTTTAAGCAGAGGCTGGATGGCCATCTGTCGAGGATGCTTTGATTGGGAGTTCCTGCATGGCAGGGGGTTGGACTGGATGGCCCTTGTGGTCTCTTCCAACTCTATGATTCTATGAAACCATAGTTTATAAAGCTAGCATTTTCTACCAATCAGAGTTCACCACAGAAGATTGTGTAAGCAACATGCTAAACCGTGATAGAGCTAAACTCTGGTGGATCTTCCAGCTTCCTTTTAAATTGTGGCAGGGGGAAATGGTAGGATTGTTCTCATAATACTATAACATGGCTCAATGTTGTGCCAAATGTAGCCAGTGTGTTAGTTTATATCCAAGCTATATTTTGAAACTAGATTGGAATTCCTGTTTCACTTATCAAAGTCCAACTACATGATACAGTAAGGAGTAAAAAACAACAACAATGGGCCGTGTGTGTTTCAGTACGTTCTTAGATCACTCACAGTTGTAAGTTACTCTGCAGTTCTTTCACTAGTTCAGTTTTAAAGGGAAATCTCCACCAGAATATGTGTCACTTATATTTCCAGGGGCACTGTAACTGTGAAAGTGCAGGTCTTTGACAGCAGTGTCTGTATTCAAGGCAATAAAAGACAGTCACTGAAATCTGAACTTGGCTCCCAGCTGGGGAAAAGTTAAAGATTTAGTAACCTGCTGTGAACAGCCATTTACTTGGAATGCACGCAGAAGTCCTTAATAGCTGATGCAGGATTGTCTTGTGGAAGAAAGAACACTGACTGTACTTAGCCAGTAGAGCCCCTGAACTCAGAATGCAATGGTTGCATTCCTGCTCTTAAAAAATAGCCCTTTCAGTGCTCTCTCCAGGCCTGGGGAGTAGGAGTAAGGAGTAAAAGGCTTTTACAGGAGTAGGAGTAACATTAAGAAAAAATAGCTTACTCTGGAGTAGGACAAGGAGTAACCCCATAATTACCACTACTCCCCAGTCCAGGCTCTCTCACAATCTGTTCTCCTTCTCTTTTTCATCAATCTGCTAAAATAGTAGCCAGCTATTGGGTCATCTGACAGAGCTTAATTTGAATCCATGCAGCCTCCTCCCACATTCCTTCTTAGGGCTTCAACAGTATTCTCTTTTTGTCATTTCGTTTTTGGTTTAGCATCATCCTGAGGTCACTTTCTAGAAAACTCAAAATCTTGCATACTATTTTATAACATTTGAGGTGGCCTGACAATGGTAGTCTTTTACTGTGGATTTTGACATTTTCCCTCTGGCTAGTATAGTAACTTTTTCTACTTTTGAGTGATTCATGTGACTGAATTCTGTGTCATTCAGCCTCCATACTCATCAATCCTTAACATCTATGCATCTACAGTAAGCACATTTTAATAACTCCTGGATCCCAGCCAGTGCACAAATTGGTTGTGTCCAAAATGATATTGGATTAAAACAATCTTCCATTCCAGTCTCCAAGCCATAATTCACTGGCTAATATGGGCATGTTACTTCTTGTTTATGTAAACAGAATGGAAAAGATCTGTAACTGCCTTATAAATTGCTGCTACTAAGAAAGGAGAGGGAGTGGTCTGTGCTCTGAAAGCTGTATGGTGTGCCTTGCACCCTATAAGATGGCCTGCTTCCCTCTAGGTGAAATGAAGGACACTGTCTTGTCATACTTTTTATGGTGAAATCTGATGCTGATGCTGATGCTGATGTATTTATACCCTGCTCTTCAGCCAAAAGGCTATCAGAGCGGCTGACAAATGGTTAATTAGACATTTCCCTGCCCTCAGGCTTACAATTCAAAAAGACAAGACACAAAAGGAGAAGGGAATGGTGGTGAGAAAGTGGAATAAGTCCAGCAGATCTTCTCTCCCTCTAAAGCCTGGACCAAGGCAGATGGACTGGAGGGAGGGCCTTTCTTCTTACTGTGGCTAGGCCCAATGGAGCTGGCCTGCCTTCTCTCCCTCGATGATGGTGGATGGAAGGAGGGCCCTTCTTCTTGTTCAGGCTAGGCCTGATGGAGCTGGCATGCCTTCTCTCCCTTGATGATGGCGGATGGAGGGAGGGCCCTTCTTGTTCAGGCTAGGCCTGATGGATTACCAGATTACCAGTCTAGTCAACATTCATAAATAGAAAAGAAGGAAGCATTGTATTGTTTTTTGCCTCAGGCAGCAAAATGTCTTGGACTAATCCTGCTTGTGGTAGTAACCAGGCTGAAACATCACTTCACATACACTAGCAATTAAATGTTCCTTAATTATGCAGTGGGGGTGGCAGTGGTAGAAGTTTGATGCCACTAATGCATTGATGCTATTAGTCACCTATAACAATCCATGGAGGCTTCACTTGTCATCATTTCTGTCTCACTCTCTTGTGTAATCTTTGCCTGTGCTTGTGGAATAACCTTAAAATCAATTAGACAAATGGAAAGTGAGGGAAGAACATTGCCTTGATTCATTATCACCATTACCATCACATCCTACACTCTCACCCCACCTACCAACTTCATCCCTACTCTCATCCATAGAGACAGCTTTTGATGACATAGTAATTTTAGTTTAGTGATATGTGGTGATTAATCATATTAATATTATGTTTCCACTGACACCGAGGTGTATATCTCATTTGGTGACTCTATGTATATTTCAACTATTGTGTGATGGTGATGGAAGGGGAGATGTCACCCCCGTTTGTAAAGAGCTAGACTATATAGTGGTTTCTTTCCAATAACTGTAGCAGCTGGTATGTTCTAGTGTAGGGTATAAGAGTTCTTATGTTTTAATCTGCAGTTGTATATCTGCCTTAAAAGAATAAGCAGAATACTCCCACTTTTTATCACTATCATCTACTGACACCTGTACTTTGGCAGTTGCAAGTGAAGCCCATGCACTTAAACAAATAAGTAAGCTGTGTTCTACATGGGTAAAATTGTAGGACGCACCCTGCTTTAATTAGAGCTGGTGAAGTTCCTCAACACTCCTTCTGTTTGCTATCATAAACACATTACATATGCTTGCAGCACAATGTGAAAACATGGAGAGGCAGGTGCTGCCTTTAAAGCAACAAATCAACCTGAAGGTAATTGAAAAAAGCCACAGTTATTTTCAGAACAGGTGTCTAATAGAGAAAGTTGGAAGTGTGAAAAATTGCCAGCTGCCTGGTATACATGTCTTAGAAATCCAGAATAAAAGTAGGGAAAGCATGTGATGTTTGGTCTTTTGGAACAGTCTTTAGTGAACATATTCATGCTTCCTAAGAATAACTTACAATATCTTTTCCAGACTGATTGTATTTGTTCCAAATTGGTGCAGCTTGTCACTGCCCTGGGACAATTATAATCTTAACAAACTGATTTATTTTTTTAATTTAATGTGTAGAGCATTTTTTTTTGTTATGTGGAAACTTTGTATTTTGGTTATGACATCATTCAATCACTTCTGCAAATATGAAAAGAAAAGGCAAACATTCCACAAAATATGGACCAATTCAGGAAAGTGGGTTTACTAAGATGATATCTATAGAAGTAGTTAAGAATTGTTCAGCAATGCTCCTCTTTCGCTTTTTTCTTCCTTTTGGCTGTGTTGAATTTTTGATATTTCAACAGGCGTATTCAGCATAACTACTTCATTCATCTTGCCCATGAGTGGTCATGGATTATAGTTTTTGACCTTAATGTATGTTGGTGCAGACAGTCAACTGTCCATTTTTTATACCTCTAGTTGTGATACTTTGGTGGGAAGTGCCAATATTGATTGGGCTAAGCCCTATTTAAATTACTAACCTTTTTCCCTTACCATAGAATGGTTAGGATATGAAAAATGAAAGTTATAAGTTGGTGAGTGCCAGATCATGTTTCAAATGAGCCAGTATAATACACACTTTTTGTGTCCCCTTTCATTTCCTATATTTATGTAAAAACGGTACTGGATTCTGTACTTTTGCTCTTGAACATCAGTATCCCTTTCCAATTGGCTTTCTCACACTTATGGTTGAAACTGATGCACTTGAATATAAGAACCGTCATGCTGGATCAGACCCAGAATCCATGTGATCCTGTATGCTGCTTCCTGTGGGAAACAGTCATGCCCCTTTGGTAAACCACAAGTAGAACTTGAAAAAGAGCCACGCCTGGCAGCTGGCTTGCAGTGCCATCTAGCCTGTGCATCTGGAGGATCTATTGTGGCCAATCCCCAGTGAATTTTATCGGATTCCTTGTGATGGGGTAGACTATAAATAAATAATTTATCATTATTATTCTCCATGAAATTGCCCAATCGCCATTTCAGCCATTGGCTATCATAATTTTGTGAACTATATGTTGTATATATAAGTACTTGCTGGTTCCTATTCTATATCTACATGAAACCAATCTCATTGGATGACTTCAGGTTTAATAGCACTAGAGTGGGAGTATGCTTAATTTCCTTAACTATGGGCCTTTGCAGACTGCCAGAAATAGTGCAAATTGAGTCCACTTTAAGGGTTAGGGTTAATGCTAGGGGGTCATGTGATTTTTTTTTCTGAGACATTGAGCCTTCTCTATCAGAGAGCTCTGGTGCCACAATAAAATACAGTTTCCATGATTCCCTAACCCTAACCCTTAAAGTAGACTCAATTTGCACTATTTCTGTCAGTCTGCAAAGGCCCTATATTCCCATGTCTTCCTAAACTATAAATGGAAAGCCCCAAATGCAATGGCCTTTTCTTGTAGGAAAGCTATTTAGCCTTGAATCATTTTGGTTTTTCTTTTCTGCACCTTTTCTGCACTCACTTAGACACGGGGCATTCATACATAAAAGTAATAACCCATAAATTAGGGTTACATCATGGAAGAACAGGAGTGAGACTGCAGAGTGCCCACTTCCCCCATACTCCCAAACTCCCATACACTCAACTTCACTTTATTAGATTTTTGGCTTGTATTTAAATATGAACAATTTTTGATTAAAATAAAGGTTTTGCTTGCTAAACAAACCACAAAAAACAACCCAAGGCTTGAAATAATTTTTTAGTAATTGTCTAGAGCAGGGGAAAGTGCAATTTGTGGCAACTCCAACTCCCATCAATCCAGGCTGCAGAACAAGTTGTCAACAGTATCTGGAAAGCCCCATGTTTCCCTTTCCAGGCTAGAGGGTTTTCCTTCCTATACCTTCCAGGGAGAAGGAAAGAGCAAAGTGCTTGGCAGTTTGAACAAATACATACCTGAATGCACATAGCACTAAATTATGATTTACTGTTATATGCAAACTCAACAGTATTTCAAATGTGTCTGCAACCATGGATTTGTATATGAGCATAATAGTACTGACAGTTTTATTTGCAGTTGCTTTTCTAATGATCCCTAGCATGAAATTTGCAATATTTCACAGCTGCTGCACACTGAGTTAACATTTTCATTGAGCTATTCACCATGACCCTCAAGATTTCTTCCTTGGTTAATCACCCCCAGGTCAGACTCCTTATATATGAACCTAAGAAAAATTGCAACATTCTTTATAGATTGAATTTCACTTTACCTGGCCTGAATCTCACTTCGTGTATGTGTGCATGTGTGTGTTTGAGTTTGAGTTTACCCAATCTGTAGTCCTGGATTTTTGACATCTTGAATAATTAGCTGTCATATGCAAATTTGGCTTCCCCTACTCCTACATAGATTAAAAAGCACCACTCCAAATGCACTTACCTAGGTGAGTCAAAAAGAATGATGCAAAAGTAAATATTTTCTTACTCAGTTTTGCATCATTCTTTTTTAATCACCCTTTACTTGAGAGGAGGTTTTTCATTTCTCTGTTACACTACTGTAAACTTGACTCACCAGATGTTCCATTCCAGCTCCCATAGTCAGTAACTGTTGGTCATGCTGGTTGGGGTTGATGAGACTTGAGTGACAGAAGAAAGGCTTTGTTGTAGGAATTCATTTTTGGTTGGTTTTTTTAAATCCCATATTGTTTGAAGAGGATTTGGTTGTTATATTTACTCAGGACTGATTGGTGAGGAACTTTGTCAAAAACTTTTTGAAAGTCTAAGTATATACTTAAACTCCAACAGCTGATAGAAAGATGATCCATGGTAATTGTTTTTCAGAAATACTTGCCTTTCTATATGTTTAGTAATTCTATCTGAAATCTTGCTTTCCACAAGTGGAACAAACATTGAGCTAACCAGTCTATAATATTTCCATCCTCTGACCTGCCCTGGCCATTCCTTTTTTTCTTTTCTTTTTAAATTGCCATTATGTTGTCTACTTTCCAGTCCTTTGGCATATGTCAATTTTAGGAAACATTGCATTTTAAAGGGAATCTACAATTTCACCCTTGAATTCTTTAAGAACTCTTGGGTGCATGCTGCCCAAACACTGCAACAGCAGTTTTTAATTTGCTGGTAAGCCCTACAAGTTAATCTCTGTTTCAATTCACAGACGCTTTCCTGGGTGGGTAGGGGGACCGGAATCTGTTAAAGTGTCGGTATGTTTGCTACATCTTCTCACTGAAAACTGATACAAAGAATTTGTTCAGCCTATCTGGTATCTCTAACCTCTCTTAGCACTCTCTTTACTTCTTTATCAACTATCAGCTCATCTATTTCCTTTAGCTTAATAGATGGACACATGTTTTATGTGTAGAAAGTTTTGGGTTCAATTCCTAGCAATTCCACTTGCAACAACAGTGTAGCTGATGCTACAAAAGACTTCTGCCTGAAGTCTTTGAGATCTAGTGCCAGTCAGAGCACCTGATACTGCACATCATGAAGAAATAGTTTCATTTGGCAAGTCCTGTCTACATGCCCCTCTGCTTACTCAGTATCCCTCCAGTAATAAGGACCTAATTGTGTGAAGCACATACCCACAGTTTGTGCCAGTGTCCCACAATGTTGCAATATCTGGAGCATTATGAAACAAACAATATGTCTGCTGCTGGAATCATCCATTAATATCCATTTTTACCATTTCCTTTACAAGCAACAGCCTATCCACCTACACAAATATACATAGAATCATAGAATCATAGAGTTGGAAGAGACCACCAGTCCAACCCCCTGCCATACAACACATTAGAAAAGAAAAATGCTTTAAGGATTTCTAATTATTCAAATCGGCACCCATGTTTGTCCATGTAAGTTGTTGTTGTTCTTTGACTTTGACGTATAGGAACTCTGAGACCTCCAAGATTCCTAGTTATCAACTGCCCTACTCAGGTCTTTGCATACTCAGGGTGGTGGCTTCCTTGGCTGAATCAATCCACCTGTAGTGTGCTCTCCCCCCCCCCCCACTGCTATCCACTTGACCCAGAATTATTGGCTTTTTCATGATACAGATAAAGTATTCCAGAGAAAGACTGTGACTCAGTGATCATGTTATAGCTTGGGAGACAACTAAGCAAATAAACAAGGACCCCCAACATGCATCTCTACCTCCTTCACATTTCTCCATGTTAGGGGGGAAGTACAGTTGGTCTCTTTGCAGACAGCGTCTAACCATGAGATTGCACCACAGCGAACAAGCAGTTCAAAGTTATTGAAGACCAGTAACTACACAATGAGGGACACAGAGAGTCTCAACCTACAAGAGGCTGGCAGCATGCTCTGGGAAATCGGTTGAATTGCTGGATATTTCCCAGTACTCACAACTGTGAGAAAGCAGAATTGCTGGGAACGGAGTCAGCCAGCATGTGAGATCTCAGAAGTGTATTATGGATACTGAAGTCATCAAAGCTTTCGTTCACAGGGGGAATCAATTCCAGGGGTAGCCGTGTCAGCCATATACAGTGGGCCCTTTTTATCCACTGGGATTTGGTTCCAGGGTTCCCCAAGGATAACAAAATCTGTGGATGCTCAAGTCCCGTTAAATATAATGGCATAGTAAAATGGTGTCCTTTATATAAAATGGAAAATTAAGGTTTGCTATTTGGAATTTATACCTTTTTTTTGGGGGGGGGGAGATATTTTCAAGGCATGGATGCTTGAATCCATGGATAAAAAGGATGGCTGACTGTAGCAAAGTACAGTATCATCCAAAATCCGCAAAACAGTGATACCTTTATTGGACCAATCAAAATGCATATTACATATGTTGCAAGCTTTCAAAGGTCCACTGACTTCTTCATCAGGCAAAGGTGTTAAAAATCATACAAAAGAAAGAAAGAAAGAAAGAAAGAAAGAAAGAAAGAAAGAAAGAAAGATTGACAAGTTAGCCGTAGCCCTGCATTTGGTCAAGATATGGTTGCTGTCTTCAGTTCAGATGGTATGGAAGAGTATTCATGTAGGTAGGCACCTCCTCCTTGCCATATGAGTAATGGGAGATTCCATCCAGGAAATAAACTTTAAATTCCGTTAGCAAGACAAAAAGCCTTTGAGATCCAGTTTGTCTCATCATTTGTGAGATTACAAGCCCTTTTGTTGAAAAATAACACTGAATCATTGTCCCTCTCTGAGAGATATTCCTCACCCTGATCTTCTTTGGACTCCCCCAAAGTGGTAGCCTCCTTACAGCATGACTGTATCCTTTATGTTTATTTTATGACTCTCTTTGTATCCTTTTCTGACAGTTGAGAGACAACATGTTGACGCAGAGGTTTCTGAATGGAGGGCAATTTATTCATACTTCATTCTTTTGGTGGTAGAACTCAATTTGGGCCTAGTTAACAGAGTTGAGAGGGCTTCTGGAAATTATGGGTTTTTAATTGTAGCAAAGAGCTACACAAATGCCTCCGTAAAACACGTTCATATGATAATTAAACCTTCAAGTGTGATTATCCTGGCCTTGCTATTAAAGAATATTGTATGTTCAGTCATAACAAAAAATGTATACATTGCTTGCATGACTCTTGACTTTATTAAAATTCCTGTCCATCTCACTTGGCACCCTAACTACCAGACATCTGAAGGGATTGTGTAGACAGGATATGGAACCTGCTAAAAAGAATTGCAACTGCTCCTTTTCACCTCTGTGTCTTGTTCTAGCAATGACTCCCCGCCTCCATGTCCTATTTCTTATCTGTTTGTCTGCCATTTTTATATCATTGTCACCCCCTCATTACTCAATCAATCCTATCCCTATTAACATCCAGCATCTGTCTCTCTTCCCTTCTTTGTGCTCTACATCTACTCCTTCCTCTTTTTCTCTCTTTAGATCACATATCCTAATCACACAGGGTTTTTTCCATGAGTCAAACAATTTTTTTTAACTTGGGAACTTTGAAGGCTCAACAGTATGACTTAGAACTTTCTTTCTAACTAAGGGGCTAAGCAGACTGGCGGCCATGGGCCTCCCTGGGAAGGTGCGCCACAGGACCGAGGCATCCCCATGCCTCGATCCTGTGGCGCACCTTCGCCGCCCCTGAAAGTAGCGCTAAAATAGCGCTTCTTTCACAAGTCAGCGAAAGTGCGCCTCAAAAGCTTGCGGCGCACTTTTGCTGACTTTTCCACCGCAGCGTGTCCAGACGCTGCGGCGGGAGGTTGTCCTCGGAGCGCCGGCCGTGCCGAGGGCCGGTGGCTCCGAGACAACCTCGGGAGAGGGATGGGGTGCCGAGCGTGCGGCTGCCCCTCCCCTTCCCTGCCTCCAAGACGGCTCTATTAGCCATCTGCCGAGGCCCTAACTTCATATATCCCATGGCACTGTACATTTACAATGAATCCAGATTTGGGGGATATAAACCCTGCTTAGATTGTATTGCTGGCATTCATAATTACTCCCACACTATTAGGTCAGCTGGACCCACTCCCAATGTATGCTGTTTGGAACAATTTATTAATTGAGCACCTTTTCTCACAGCCTCGACCATGTTGCATATATCTGTTCTCTGCTTATTGTGTGCAATCACATTGATTGTGGATGTTGTTTTTTATTTTGTACCTATGACTAGTCTTGAGTAAGAGAGCACGGTGAGGGCGAATGAGCAGATAGAAAATACTGCCTTTCCATGGTGGGTTGGGCTGCCCAACATGTGGTGTCCTCCAGTTCTTTGTTTGTACAAGCTGAGTCTAACTTATCTGAAATGATTGGGATCAGAAGATGTATACAGCTTATACATATAGCCTGAAAAAAATTGTGCATGAATCAAATTTTGTGTACATTGAACCATAAGAAAGCAAAGGTGTCAGTATCTCAACCACTCATATGGACTATTTTGGAATTCTGGATAAGGGAGACTCAACCTATATGATAAAGTCTATTATTTGTGGCTAAACCATTTTAACTAGAACACAAGCCAGTGAGTTCAAAGTACAAGAGATTTCACCTAAACATAGGAAGAAAATCTTTACTGGAAAAACTGACTGTAGGATAATACTATATTGCCGGGTGCTAGACTCTCCTTCTTTGGAGATCTTTAAACAAAAGTTGGATGGACATATTTCAGGAGTACTTTCAATGTATATTCCTGCATGGCAGGGGTTTGGACTAGATGGGCTTTGGCACCACTTCCATCTCTAAGATTCTGTGATTCTAATATTTTGTGAAAAGAAACAGTGGTGTCAGTAAGGGGTGCAGGGGTTATGGCCCACACCAGGTAACACTGCAGAAGAGGGGTGACATCTGGTTGCTCCCGCCGCCCCACACCTCTTTGCCACAGCCTTGTTTTCTTCATGAGGAGAATGGGGCTACAGCAATGAGGAGGGCCAAATGCACATACACCCGCACCTTGTTGGCGCCCCGGCCCCTAGAAGCGCAGCCCAGGAAGCCCCACCCCCCACACTGTGTGACACCAGGGGTGGTGATGCTACTGAAAAAAAAGTTAACTTTAGGAAATGATGGGCCAAACTAGTCTATTTCTCTACTACTGTCTGCACCTTGCAAGTGCTCAATGGTATCTACTAATTTGGTTTTCTTCTTTTGACTTGGCATTAGTCTGATTCTTTGTAGGTAGTGTTAACAGGGGTGAAGTTACAAAGAGCAAAAGCAAAGCATGACTAAGCAATAGTTCTTAAGAAAGTAGCCTGAATTGTTAAGTGGGTCCTGTTCCCAATGGAGAAAGTCACTGAATCTCTAGCACTGCTAATTGTTTTCTCAAATAACTGTCCCACAGATTACCTTGATGCTGAAATAAAGTGGAGATAAGAGGATGTTTCTTCTTTCTTTCATGTTCCTTTGTGTGTCTAGACAAAGTAGAATATAAAATCCTCTTCTGTGCCTTTCTTTTCCTTTTCACTGAAGGTAGGCTTTCATGGATATCTGTATGGGTTATGAATGAATGTGTATGTGTGTGAGAGAGAAAGAAAGAAAGGAGAGAGAGAGATCATGACATGTGCACATTTCAGCATTAGTCATAAGATAGGTTTCTCATCCTTGGTTTATAATCTAAATTCACTGTGCTGCCCTTTCAAGGCAAATCCCACTGACTAAAGGAAGCCAAGGGGAAAAATGCTGAGCCAGCGCATCTCATATCTCAGTGGCTTTAATACAAAAACCAGAAAATGTGAAGTGAGTTAAAATCTTTCCCAATTGTAGAAAGCAGAATCACTGGGCCCTGTGTTTAAATGTCACTGGATTTTATTTTGCAAAGACAAATACAAAAAATAACAAAGCACTGGGGATATGAATGCATGCTTCTTCCAGTAGCGCACATTTTTCTGTTTGTGCGCAAGGAGCAAAAACAGAAAACAATCCACTTTGAGGTGATTGTTTTGTGAAACACAAAATAGGAAATAGCTTGGACAGAAGGAATTCTAGCTGTGATCATTGTCTGACATTCAGAGGATATTAAAGAGACAAAAGTGAGAAACCTGGCTTATAAATGGTTTGGGTCAGTATTTATCAAGTGGAAGTTATTTGAAGCACAGAGAGGCCTCCAGCTTTTTGTTGTATTGTAGATATTATTTCTGTAAAAGATGGCACTTTCAGAGAAGTGATCACATCATTTCTCTGGAAGAAATGGCATTAACTCCTAGCAGAGAGTAGCAGTCGATTGGTACGTGAAACAGACATTGCCTTAACACACACATGTTTCTTAATAAACATCCATGCATTTGTGAGGAGGGAACATTGTGATTGGGTAACAAAGTAAGGTTCATAATGGCAGTACAGCCCACAAACTCGTTTTATGTCAAAGTAGCTAAGATTTGATCTGTTGAGAAGTAGAGCCACTGTGTCCGAGGTGTGCTACTGCTTTAAAACCTACCATGATAAATATATTTGATTCCTCTGCCGATCTTCCACAAAATCACAAGTTTGAACAGACAAATACTCATACACTTTGGTGTTTACTGAAGACAGGTTTGGGGTTTGTTTGCACTGGTCTCCCAAAGAAGCTATTCAAAGCAACTTGTATGAATTGCCTGCATTTTGGAATAGAAACAAGAAAATGAAGTCCTATTTTATATTGGAATATGAATTTGCTGGGAAAGCAAATATTTTTCCACACCATTTACCAGGAATCCATTGTCAGTGAGAGGCAACTAATGCATCTCCTAGGGAGCATAATCTAAACTTGTAGATGGTACATTTGATATTTGATCAGATACACAGTGCTTGAAATCTAGTTTTGTGTCCCATGGGGAGTTTGTCCCTGTGCTCAGCAGTCTTGGCATATTGCTCTTTGCTATATGCGACATTTGGCAGAAAGATAATGGCCACTTTCTTGGGACCTCTGACTCAGGCACAGAAAAACACTGCTTCTCACCCTGAGGATGACAGATTTAATGCATCATATTTTCATAGACTCATAGAATTGGAAGAGACCTCAAGGGCCATCCAGTCCAATCCTCTGCCATGCGGAAATTACACAATCAGAGCACTCCCAACACAGGGTGATCCTCTGAAGGAGCATATCCCACTGTTGAACAGCTCTGAACTTACATGATTTGCCCTGTCCCAGTTTAGAGCATCTGTTGACAAGCAATCTTACTTAGGCATGGTGTCCACAGCAGGGAGTTTTTTACCCTCCTCTCCCCCCCCCCCATCTCAGATATTTTTCTTATTGACTATAAAAGGGAAATCAACACATTTTTTAAAACTGACATTCCCCACATAATCTCCTTTCAACAAATTGAAGCCTTCTAAATTTCAAGGTTTAGTTTAGGTTGGTGAGCGATTTATCTGAAATTAACAAAATTAAAGCTGCCTGTAGTTACATTTTCCACTACATTTCAGAAAAACAGGAGCAGAAGTTTGGGAGTTATAATGAATGAAAAACAGTATCATAGGAGGGTTTTGGGGGTTTTTTTGTAGGGAAGTGCACCAAAGTCTCAGAAAGTACAGGGTAGGGGTAGGAAAAGAAAGGTCCTGCCACCTGATCAAAGAGGCAGACAGAGGGGTAGACAGGTATTTCTGGAAATAGTGGGAGGAAGCAGAGACAAGACAGGACTAAAAGCATGTGCTATGCTATACTGAGAGTAAAGTATACAAGCGGGGCAGCAGGAGAAAAGGACAACTGTGAGCATGAGTACAAGATGCATCTACGCCTTAGGGCCATGACCTGGCAATCAGCAAACCCAGCTACTCCATCCTAATCACAGTTTCCCCCCAGCCTTGCATTGTAAGTACATATATTTGTATGCTTATACTTCCCACTCAGAAAAATTTATTTGGATTGTAGTGCAACCAAGCTGAATATATGTGAGTGGAAGGGTGCTTTCACTGACATATTTCAGCTAGGTTGCATTGAAGTCCACATTGCAGACCTGTCTAAGTGCTGCCTTTGTCCTTTTCCAGTGTTGCACCTTAAGGCAATTCAACTAAGTTTAGAAATAAAACAAATACCTTTACTACATTGATTAAATAGGCACAATTGGCGAAAACATAGGAGAAGGACTTCTTGGTAGATCCTCCAAGGATGCTGAACTGTCCTTGAGGAGGCTAGAGAATTCCTAAGGCAGTTAGGGCTGTTCCTTCTATTCCTGTAGGCTTTTAGGAACTCACTGCAAGAGATTTTAGTAGTGTGCTGTTTTATTGACTTCAGTCTTTTATAGATTTGTTTTAAAATCCATAATATTGTATAGATTAGTTTAATGTCATTTTAATACTAACATTTTATGTGTTTACACTTATGTCTTATATGGCTTTATCTGTATTTGTTTTAATTTAATGAAAGTTGCCTTGATCCCGATTTTGGAGAAAAGCCAGAAAATGAAGAATATAAAGAAAGAAAAGAAGTTATTATTACTGACTTATCCAGAGAATTTAAGGTTGAGCGGCTTCCTTGCTTTCCTAACATTTTGTTAGATAGTAGGCATTTTGATGCCTATGAAACCCAGTCCAGATCATAGATCTGTAAAGAGGTTAAGTGGAGGAAACACTGGTTAAGTCCACATTTATATCCTACAAAGAAAAGTAGTGACAACAATTTGCCTGACACAATGTGTAAACTGAAGTGAGTGGAGTACCACCCCAGCTATCCTGTTTGAAATGAATCCTAGACGTAGGACTTTATCATGCAGGACTTTTAAACGGCCATTAAAGTTTGATAATAGCACCTTTGGCAACACCTACCATACAATGCCATCTCCCTCTCATCGCTGCCTTGTTTTTCAAACATGGTTAGCCTACACTTTACCACTGAAAGGGAAAATCTGTCAATAAGTTTCCAGTCGTGCGGATATAGTGCTAGTGCTAGTCCACAAGTGTGCTAAATCATCCTGTTGCAATTCCAGAATTGCTCAGTCATGTAGTGTCAGTGTTTTCTCCTCTCCCCACTATGCCTTGCCATTCACTATTACAGACGAGCTGGGGTTTGGTTTTGTTTTGGTTTTTTTGCTTTACTTTCTTTTTCTTTTCTTTTTTTAGGTTAAACTACATTAGCACAACTCTGGAATTGCATTAAATACACACACACACACACACACACACACACACACACACACGAAAGGCATGCTGGGTAGGGCATAGGACAGGGAGGTGGGGTTAAAGACAAGGGCAGAAGAGAGCATACAGGACCAGCTACAACTTGGTCACGCTAATGAAGGAACGTGTGGCATAGAGTGCTCCCACTCGGATACAAATGCCCTTCCCTTCATTAAGGTGGTTGCAGCAAGAACTGAGGTCATGTGATAAAGTCCTAAGACTCTAGTAGACTATACAATGCAAACTTGACATGAAAATAGATGGATCAGATCATTTGTTCCTCCATTTGGCTTTTAACCAATTATTTTCTCTCAGCATGCTAAGGAGAAATATGCTCTCACCAGTTAGAGAAGAAAGAGGTTTTGTTCAAGTTTTTCAGAACCAGCTTTTCCTCAGAATGGGATTCAGTGATGTCATTAGTAGATCTAGATGCACTGGCTCCATGCTACCTTAAGCTATTTCTCATCTTCACCTGCTTGAGTGCTTCTCTGATTTTACAGCAGCTCATCTGCTGCTTCTTTTCCTGAGATAGGTAGGCAAGGTGGACATTTAGTACAAATGCTTCATTTCTTGATGGATGTTAATTTCATTTCTAGTAACTGCATGTTGTGTCCATGAGGGGAATGGCAGCAGGCACTGGGCCAACAACCCTCATCTGTCTGTTACATGTGTTATTTAATACAAATCCACACTCAGTCCACATCTCAGTACCAAAGTAATAAGGCTCATACCGTCTTTCTCCCAAAGAGGAGCTAACAGTCTTTTGGGGAGGAAGCTCATAAAATGTTTCCTTGCACAAGTACAACAAATAGAAAATTGAACCATAGAACAGATGCCTAAGAATGAGTGCAAAGGGAATCAATAAAACTGAAGGGTGATACAGTGGCTTCCTATTTACATCTGGAGATGTTGCTCTGAAACGTCTGAAAACATTCTCTTTAAAAATAAAGCAAAAAGAAAGGACAAGATTGTTTGACATGGGAAGGCGATTTAATATAGTATTGTTGCAAAACATAGCAAATACCAGAATATGGATGAATATGAGAAAGCAGAATACTGTGGTCTAATAGGAAGTCTACTGCTCTCTTGGGAGAAGTCTATGGATGATAATAAATCAAGAGGACCATGACTCCTGGCTGTTCCTGGGGATTATTTTGTTCAGGTTCTAAGAAAGGAAGTTAAAACATGCAGAGAGGCAGACTGGCTGTTTTTCAGTTTGTTTGGTGTGTTGTTGTTTTTTATTTATTTCTGGAAAACGCTGACATGGTTACTAATTATGTAATAAGCAAGAAGCTATGAGGAATATAAAACTTGACCATTTCTGTGTTTTGAGAGCAGGCAGTAGTGAAGATGCATGAAAATGGGATAAGGGAGCAGTGCTCATTCCTGATTGATTTTATTTTAAAATTTAGCATTAACCCCTCCTGCTTGGATATAACAGCAGTGCCTCAGAACCTTTTAGCTCAAGCAAATAAATCAGCACATCCCTGCTGTCTTATTTCATAAATAAAATATGCACTGTTAACTCTGCATTATTACAGGGTGTCTGCCCTTCAATATTTATGAAAGTGTCATCTTTTGTTTTGTGTTGGACTTGTCTCAGTTGCTAAAACAAGAAAGACAAGGGAGAAAAAGAACTATGTGTGTCTGCCTGTGTGTGTGTAATATACACTTGCAACTCACATTGTCTCAGGTGTTCAATGGCCTTCTTCCCCCCCCTTCCCCCCCCCATCCTCTGTGTATGTGAAAGAGGGCTGATACTTTCAGAATCACTGTGCCGAAGAGATAAATGGAATTGCCAGAGGGTTACTAATATCCTTTAAAAAGAGAAATATTCTCTTTCCCTAAAGGAGGTGGGAAAAATTAGAGCAATTACATATGTATTGTGAACTTCTGTACCAAAGAGAGCAAAAAGAGAGAACAGGATGGGAGGCTTTAGCATTCAGCGTTCTAACTGTATAATTGGACACAAATTGCTCGGAGGGAGCAAAGGTAGTGTCTGCGCTCAGAAGTTTTGTATAAAAGATGGCTCCTTTTCTCTCCTCTCCCCTGGCTGCATATGTGGGGAGGGGAGCATAGAAAGGAAAACACAGCAAACATTGTAGTAGCAACCTAATGTGCCTGCACAGATGTTCCTGGTTGCATGTCCAGCTTCTGTTTTCCACGCTGGTGGCTTTCAAATCCTAACAAACTACACTGCTGAATTGTCTGACGCAAACCTGAATTTCTCTCTCCAGACACCTGCTATTCTTTACCTGGAAAAGCCTTGCTTACTCTGGGTATGAGCTCAATTTATTTTCCATCTGTAAATAAAGATTTGGTGTTCAATGCCATTTCTTTTCCTGCTGCAGTTTGAAGAGTTGCCCATGCTAAAAAACTAAATAGATAGAGTTAAGGTTTTCCCTTGACATGCATGTCTAGTCATAACCAACTGTAGAGAGTGGTGCTCATCTCTTTACTAAGCTGAAGAGCCAGCATTGACTGAAGATGACTCTGGTGGTCATGTGGCCAGCATGACTACACCAAATGCTGTTACACTGGATACTGTTGGAGCGCTTGTGTGACCTGGAGTGCACTGCGCTGAAACTGTACACCTGGATGAACACCCAAGAAATGACACGGAGTTTGACGCAGACTGGAGACCTCCTTCTCCCACTCACAGAAGCTGCAAACATGACAGCACACTGAGTTCTTCACAAGGAGGTTTTTATTCTTCGTTCCACTGTTTACAGAGCTCGTCCTCACCGACAGAGTCTTTATCCACATATTCATCACCAACTACCCATGCTGTACACTGAGGCTCCTCCCCTTATATCAGGGGTAGGCAACCTTTCCCCTTTAAGGGCCAAGGGACTTCAGCTCCCAAAAGCCTCGGCCATGTTGGCCAATAGCTCCTTGGATTCTGGGAGCTGAAGTCCCTCGGCCCTTAAAGGGGAAAGGTTGCCTACCCCTGCCTTATATACATATGCCATCCCTGGTGTGTACTATCTATACATGTCCCTCATGTGGCATGACTGTGCACTTTCAGCCACATGATGGCTTCATATCCTAACATGATTGCATCAGATCTGTTTCTCAACTAGGTCCAAATGCTAACTAATCATGGCTGCTTATTGACCTTTGGTAACCCTGTTACCTTTGTCCTGCATCTGGACATTTTCCCTAGGATCCCATATCCTAACAGATACTAGCCTAATAAATTCAAGCCATTTGTAGATGTTGTTGAACTGGTTACAGGAACCATAAAGGTCCACTCATTCAACAGGTCTACTGGCTGCTGGTCTGTTTCCAGCCACAATTCAAAGTGCTGCCTATCAACTATACAGCTTTACACAATTATCTGTGACAGACCATACCTCCCCCTATGAGCTTGCCAAGCCTCTGAGATCCAGAGAAAAGGCCTTTCTTTCAGTCCCATCACCACCTCAGATATGGTTGGTGGGAACACAAGGTAGGGCTTTCTCAGTGGCTACCCCTATATGATGGAATTTCCTCTGTAGGGAACCTAGAATATCCCTCTTTTTGCTGTTTGTCTGTTAGCAAGTGAATGCTTTTTTTATTCAGGTGGACTTTTAGAACTGAAGGCTTTTAAAGAAATGACTTATAAGAGAATGCTGTACTGTGTTTTTTGTTGTTGTTAACTGCCCTCGAATCTATCTCAACTCATGGCGACTCTATGGATGAGACATCTTCTAGATAGACCCTCTGTCATCCACTGCTCTGCTTAAATCCTGCAACCGCTTAATACCCGTGACCTCCTTAATAGAGTCCATCCATCTGGCATGTGGCCTTCCTCTCTTCCTACTTCCCTCCACCTTTCCCAGCAATTATTGTTTTTTTCCAAAGAGTCCTCCATTCTCATGATGTGTCTGAAGTACAACAGTCTCAGTTTGGTCATCTTGGCTTCCAGGGAAGTTTCCGGTTTGGTCTGCTCTAGGACTCTCTTGTTTGTCTTTTTGGCTGTCCACGGGATCCTCAACACTTTTCTCCAGCTCCACATCTCAAATGAATTGATTTTCTTTTTTTAATTATCTTTATTAATTTTAAGAAAAAGAATAACAAAATTAAAAATACAAAAAGAGTAAATAAAATAACTTCTTCTATATCCAAGATATTTGTCGTGCTAATATGCCTTTCCGTTTCCACGATAAATTAATAAATTCAAGGGTTTTTTTACCCTTTGTTATAAATTTTTATATACACACAATATCATATAATAAGAATATCTATATAGTATCTTATATATGTATGTGCAGATAAAGTGTAAATAATATTAGTATTTGCTGTTAGTTCTCTGTGTTCATTCCCCCCCCTTCTTATTAGGAAAGTGAGGTAAACTACAATGTAATATAATAAAATGTAGTACCAGCATATTTTATTCTATTTTTATCCAATTTTTGTATCTTATATATCTTTTCTATTATAGTTGTCCAATCTGTTTTAAATTTGACATCGGGTTTATTTTTGAGCTGTTGTGTTAATTTGTCCATTTCTATGAGATCTAAGAGTCTCCAAAGCCATTGTATTGTCTTTGGCAGCTTATTATCCTTCCAGGTGAAAGCATATGTAATTCTCGCTGCTGTCAATATGTAAAAAAGTGCTTTACCATATTTCTTTTCTGTTGTGTCATTCATTATACCTAACAGGTATAATTTTGGCTCTTTTTCAATTCCAATTTGGAGGATATCTTGGACTTCATTATGGATTGTATCCCAGTATTTTTTTGCCACCAGGCATCGCCAACACATATGGAAGAATGTACCTTTATATTTCTGAAATTTCCAACATTTGTTCCTGTTATCGCCTTTAAATTTTGCCATTTTTACCGGAGTAAGATACCATCTATATTGAAGTTTGTAGAAGCTTTCTTTCATATTGTAATTAAGTGTGTACTTTATTTTAGATTTCCATATGCAAGTAAGGACTGCATGATACGCTGGGTGCAAGACTTAGGTACACCAATATATGTTGAAGAGTGGGATTTTCTTCCTATCATCTTTAACTGTCCAGCTCTCGCATCCATAAACGGTAATAGGGAATACAAAGGCTTGTATGATTCTAACATTTGTGCTGAGTTGTATCTCTTTGCATTTTAGAATCTTTTCTAGTTCTTTCATAGCCACTCTCCCCATTCTTAGGGCCTTTACAGACTGCCAGAAATAATGCAGCTTGAGGCCACTTTAATTATCCTGACTCAGAGAGAGAGAATCATGGGAACTATAGTTTATTGTAGCAACAGAGCTCTCTGATAAAGAAGGCTCAATGTCCCAGGAAAAAAAATACAATTCTCATGATTCCCTAGCACTGAGCCAAGACAGTTAAAGTGGCCTCAAGCTGCATTATTTCTGGCAGTCTATAAAGGCCCTTAGCCTTCTTCTGATTTCCTGACTGCAGTCTCCATTTCTATCAAGGTTTGATCCTAGATATGGGAATTCTTTTACTATTTCTATTTCTTCATTGTCTAGGTTGAACTTGTGAAGGTCCTCAGTGGACATTGCTTTTGTTTTCTTTATGTTCAGCATTAAGCAAGCCTTTGCACTTTATTCTTTGATCTTCCTTAGTAGGCATTCCAGGTCTCTGAGGTTTTCTGCTAATATTATGGTGTCATCTGCATATCTTAGATCAGGGGTAGTCAACCTAAGGCCCGGGGGCCAGATGCGGCCCCCTGAGACCTTTGGACCGGCCTCAGGCCAGTCTGCCGCCGCCGCCCGCCATGATGATATTGATTATTGTTGTTATTACTTGTTCTTGGGGTTTTCTTGGCAAAATCTCCACAGGGGTTTTGCCATGGCTTTTCTGGGGCTGTGAGAGTGTGTGTGCATTTTATTTATTTATTTATTTATTTATTTATTTATTTTTGGTGCTTCAGCCCCCCAATTGTCAGGACAGCAACCCGGCGCCTGGCTCAAAAAGGTTGCCTACCCCTTTCTTAGATTGTTGATATTCCTTCCTCCTGTTTTCACTCCTCCTTCTGTAGGGAGAGAGGGAGAAAAGATGCAGCCTTGTTTGACCCCTTTGCCAATTGGGAACCGTTCTGTTTCTCCATGTTCTTTCCTGACAGTAGCCTCTTGTCCTGAGTACAGATTCCTCATCAGAACTACCAGATGTGTTGGCACTCCCATGTCTTTAAGGACATTCCATAGCTATTCATGGTCTATGCAGTCAAAAGCTTTGCTATAGTCTATAAAGCACATGCTGATTTTCTGTACTGTGTAAATTGTTTTAATTGCTTCTTATCCTTTTTAAGTTTGTTTTTAATGGTTTTAACATTGTTGATAGTATAATTCTGTTTCACTTTTATATTTTTGTTTGTTTTTAACTATGCTGTAAATCATTTTAATTTGTTGGACGCCCTGAATCCCATTCTTGAGGGAAAGGAGCAGTATAAAACAAAGTGAACAACAACATTTGGCACAAGGCACCACTGGAAAATGACACGATTTGGAAATGAATGATTAAAATAATCATATATAGCCAGTTCTACTAAATTGAAGATTGCACTACATTTAATATTAAAAGCTCATCATCACTTATCAGGTGACCTTTAGGTAGTAGTAAAATGTATTAATTATATGCATAAATGCTCCTGTAATGGAATATCTTCACTGGATTCACACTTCTGGGCCTTGGACCCTCTCTTGGCAGCCTCCAAGATTAATAGGCTTATCTGGTAATGTTTTAGCAACAGCTTATTTGTCTGAAGGCTTTATATCCCATTCTGCTCCCTAGAAAAGGCTTTTCCATTTCTCTTGGGTAGCAGGCTGTTCTCAGAGATTGCTCTGCTTTCCGTCAGGTTGTTAGTGTGGCATTTCCATTCTTTTTGTGCTTTTCATTTAAATTACACGTGGGCATGTTGTCCATTTCATATACATTGTGGTTATGCTTGGTTGAATCCCGACAGTAGCTTCTTGCACTGGCAGTTTAGTATCAGAAAAAGGAGATACAGATGTACAAAATGATTCACATGCCGATCCTTCACTTGGGCTACACCATTGTGATGCCCCCTTTAGGGCTTTAGCCTTTTACTTGGACTGGCAAGAATACGTATGCAAAGGCATTTTGTAGCACCTTTGATACTGAGAGAAAGAAGTTGTTGGCATAAGCTTTCATAGGCTTAAATCTACTTCATCAGATGCATGGAGAGAAGTGTCTAGGAACAAACCTTTATAGCTATGAATGACCAAGCTGTATGAATGGCCATAGAAATACAAAATTTGTGGGTGTGGTGATGAGGTAACAAATTCAGTTTTAACCTCCGCCATTCATATAGCTATCTACTCACCTTGGCTTTAGGCAACATCTTTCCTCCTGCCTTTGATCCCCAATAACCATAATTAAAAGTATACCCTGAGAACTTTTGTGAATTTTTTTGCATTACGTCATCAAAAATGTTGCAGAATGAATGCTTTTAATGCAGACTGTTTCAAGGGAGATGTCTTGGAAATATACTGTTATCCATATTTTCTTGTTATATTTCTTTTGCTGTCTCGTCCTGTTTAGGTGAGGGACTAGGGAATGCTAAGTGCTTATGAGCTATGAGCAGCTGAGAGTGAGAAGCTTCTGCAGAAACATTGGAGTGAAGGCAAATGAGGTGGAATTATTGTACCTCATGAATTCAGATTGGTGATGGGGGTGATACTGATCTTCTCAAAGCTGTGCAGATGATGACCTTGGCAAAGCTGTGGTTAAGGAACACCAAATGATAAAAAAAAACTTGGGGGAATCAAAACAATCCAATATAAAAATAAAAATTATATTTAAAAAAGGATCCCAATCTATTGAGAAGATTGAGGTTGCCATTTGTACAGAACAAGCAGAACTTGCAACAAGAGTTGATCAACAGTGGAATATGCTCCCTCAGAGGATCATTCAGGAGTGCTTTGATTGTGTAATTCCCACATGGCAGGGGATTGGACTGAATGGTCCATGAGGCTGAGACAGTATAATTTGCCCAAGGTCATCCAGTGGGTTTAGATGGCCAAGAACGGATTTGAACCCTGGTCTCCAGAGTAGTAGTCCAATATTGTAGTAGTAGAACCATGCTGGCTCATTGCTGGCTTCACTATGTTTCTTAAAACATTGCTGCACCGTTCCTCATTTGAAAATTTCCAAGGTGGCTTTCCCTTAACTCTTTAAAAACACAAAACAATCAAAAGTACCAAAAACAATCACATTGGCAGGAGACGTGAGGAAAGGAGAGAATGCTAGGAAACTAACAAATCCTTTTCCTGGTGGCTGAAAGACTTTAGCATAGCATAGCATAGTGCCAAGTAAATCAGATCTGGGAAGAAAGTTTAATAAATAATAATAATAATAATAATAAATTTTATTTATAACCCGCCTCTC
>CM034706.1:203736838-203754115 GCA_020142125.1 Phrynosoma platyrhinos | reverse complement strand
AGTCCTTCCTGAATCTTCGTTTGCAAAGAAAAGCCAGAGAGAGAGACACCTGCATAACCATTTGAATTAAAATTACCATATTGAAATCAAATCTGATTTTTTTTTTAATTTTTATTTGGTGTGCGTTGGAAGATGGGTCATCTTATACGGCGAGTATATCCCAAACTCTATATTTTAACTGGAAAAGTTGGGGGTTGTCTTATACGCACAGTCGTCTTATACGTCGGAAAATATGGCAATGGCCATGTCGAGCATGTTTGGAGTTTCAATACAAACACTTAGCAAACCGTGTTGTGATAAAAGTGGTAAACAGCAGTATAGGGTTATCCAAAACTGTTAGACTTTATCAACAAACAAAACCACCTTGGGTTTCTGTGAAGTGACCATCCGCAGTCTTTCAAAAGCTCTTCCAGAAAGAGAGAATGGCATGTGTAAATCTCACAGTGAGTCAGATTTCAAAGATTTCTGGCTCATTCTGAATAAACTCACATGCTGGATTCACAGCGCTGGATTGCTCCCACTTCACTTGTTTTGCAGCCAGGAGTAGTTATTTAAAAATACCTTGGCTTGTGATTTGTTTTGTGTTATGTGTGAACCAGGAATTGGGGCTTATATCTTCCCCAGCAAGCCAGAGTCATAAGCCATGGCTTGTCTTGGCTTCTGACTAGCTTTTCTTCTCTGGTCATTCTGGAAATATAGATGAGTTAAGGTAGAACAGAAAATCCGTACCCAAAGAAAATATGGTTCCAGTCTCTCTGCCAGCATTATAATTCTCATTTCAGAAATTCAATATTTTCTTGTGGGGTCTGTGAAGCTGCATCCTCCATATGCCCTGCTATTTACAAAAGTAAATTGTAGAAACTACTGGGGCCCTATCACTCTGCAGTAACCCCCCTTCAGTATTCACTCAGGAATAAAGTGACACGGAGAGAAAAGCAGTGCTTATTTCCTACTCTTTACCTTTTTAAATTAAGCTTAATTAAATAATTAAATATGTTAGGAAGTTGACAGGAACTTATTATTTTCTAAAATGATAGGTGCTTTCAGGAACACCTCCATGCTGTGCAAGTCATAATCCCTAATTCCAGGTGTGTATAGAAGGTGAAGGTTACTTTATACCAGCACTTCCTTCTTTAATAACATCAAATTAAGAGCAAGATGAAAATCCTCATTAGCAGTTATTAGAGAGAGATTAGAATTGCAAAAATTTTAGGAAGTCAAGAGGGACGACACAGATCTTTGTTTGAGGACTCAACATAAGTTTTAAATTCTGATGGGGGAAATTATCTTAGTAGTAGTGATGAGCAAATTATAAGATACTATTTCTAGGCAAGTTTAATTTTTTTACAAAAGGATTGGACTTAGATGGAGCGGCACTCCCTCTAAAGGACCAAGTTTACAGTTTCTCAATACACCTACATTAAACTTGCTAATTTAGTAGTATGGTTGCTTCTTACCATATTGGATTAACATGCCTGGTATAGCCTATCCAGGACAAGGTAGTATAGTACAGCAGTCATGCTGTGGTGATCTCTCAGAATACATGCAAGGCTGCTGTTGCCAAACATGCAACACCACAGCTCACCTGGAAAATATCTCATCAAACAGCTTCACTGAGTACTGGTTTCTTTCCAAGTCCAATTCAGGATGCTAGCCTGGGACTATTAATGCTCTGCTTATTGTAAGCGATTATATCATAGAGAATACTTTCATCCCACATAGGTTTACCCAAATTTGTATTATGTTCTGTTGAAGCTCTTCTCCAGGTACCCCACCATCATGTTAAACAATGAATATTAAAAATAAACATACTCATTAAGTATTTCGGGTTATTCAGTGCTGGCAGTCATCACACCTAAAGGGAGATCTAGAACGGGTAGGCAACCTTTCCCCTTTAAGGGCCGAAGGACTTCAGCTCCCAGAATCCCAGGAGCTATTGGCCAACATGGGACTATTGGCCAACATGGCTGAGGCTTCTGGGAGCTGAAGTCCCTCGGCCCTTAAAGGGGAAAGGTTGCCTACCCCTGATCTAGAATCTAGATTGGGGGAAATAATACCACTCTATTCTGCTTTGGTTAAACCTCACCTGGAATACTGTGTCCACTTCTGGGCACCACAATTCAAGAGAGATATTGGTAAGCTGGATCATATGTAGAGGAGGACAACCAAAATAGTGAAAGATCTGGAAATTTATGCTCTTTGAGGAGCAGCTTAGGGAGCTGGGTATGTTTAGCCTGGAGAAGAGAAGGTTAAGAGGTCACATGATAGCCATGTTTAAATATTTGAAGGGATGGATCAAGCTTGGACTAGGACTAGGACATGGAGCAGTAGATTCAAACAAGAGGAAAAGAGATTCCACATTAGGAAGGACATCTGACAGTAAGAGCTATTCAATGATGAAATATACTGCCTGGTAGTGGAGTCTCCTTCTTTAGAGGTTTTTAAATAGAAGCTGGATGGCCATCTGTCAAAGGTACTTCAATTGTGTATTCCTGTACAGCAGGCAGTTGGACTGGATTGCCCTTGTGGTCTCTTTCAACTCTATGATTCTAAGACTCTACATTTTTGTCGCCAGTTGGACTATAATGGTGTCAGGTCCTTCAATGATTCCTTGGAGATAAAGACATCTGAGCCAATGGCTCTCATGAGACAATCAGGGTTTCAGTTGGGACTCAAAGGAACATGTCCTCCAATACACCACATATTTTTTCTGATCTCAGTTCATTTCTCATCACTGGATAAATAGGGGCTGTACCTGGCCATCTCTCTTCTGACTCCTAACTTGTCTTAGGAGGCAGATACTCATGTCAAATAGATCATGCCTCAGAGCATGTTTCTTTTGATGTCCTGCTGAACCCAACAATCAGCATCCTTATGTGACCTAGGTCCCCAAACTGTTTACAGGTAGGTCCATAGTAGGCCAATGGAAAGTAAGTAGCCAATCACTTTCCACTGAGACAGGTCAGCAAATGCCATGCAGCAGATTCCCTGCCTTATTGGAGTTAAGAGTTAATGTCAACATTTTGCCTTCTTCTACTAGAGGTAATGTCTCCTAGAATGAGCAAAGTGGATGCTCAGGGTTACAAACAGATGGTTTAAAATACTAAAATACTCTAAAGGAATCAGATCCCACATGATCTTGGAAACTAAGCAGGGTCAGCTCTGTTTAGTAATTGTATGGGAGACTGCCAATAAATACCAGGTGCTGTCAGTTATATTTTCAGAAAAAGGAACTGGCAACACAAGCTTATGAGTATTCTTTGCCTAAGAAAACCCTGTGAAATTCATGGGTGGCCATAAGTCAAAGGCTCATGCATGCATACAATCATGGGGTGGTTGCCAAGTATGTGAATGTGAATAAAGACAAAACAGGAGAACAAACAATTGCTGGTACATAGGAAGAAGGATTTGTAAAAAGAAATCTGATATTTGAGGGGTCTGATTTAAAATTTGTTTCCCCCAAAAAATGAAACCTAGAACTGGTTCCTTTATGGCTGCTGGACTTGACTTTTGGAAATATTTGTGTACTTCATTGAAGATCATTGGAGAATTCTGTATTCTTCATTCTGGAAGTGATTGTACTTGACCTCTCCCAGAATTTATGCGATGCATTCATTTCTTTGTAACTGACTGTACTTATCTTTCTAGTTTTATTAATTTCTTTGTATTATACTTTTCCTTAGAGGGAGAGTTGATTGTCCTTCTGCATCTTACAACTCTGCTAAAGTGGTGTATCACAATAAGTCTAACCTAGACTCAGTTTGAATGTTTTATTACACTACAGAGGCACCATCTGGATTCTTATGATTAAAACAACCCTTCGGAGCTACGTGAAGCTTTCACATTGCGTCACCAAAAACACAGAACAAGGTAACACAAACCAGTATAAAACAATACTCCCAGATGGCCAGAGCTGAGACAAGGTGCTTTGGAAACCTAGGGCAACCTAATTGCCAAAAGGATTTATCATTCAAGCCACAGATAATTCAGACATTACACATGCATAGTTCATTGCCTTGGCATCATCCAGTCCTCCAAAGGAGAGAAGAATAATGAAGGGGAGGGAGACCCAAGGCACAACAGGGAGGAGTGCAGAATAAATAGAGTTACGAGGAATGCTTGCAAAATCATGCATAGAATATAGATTAATAACAGCATTTTTTCCTTGCATGCAAGCAAGGCTCCCACAAGCTCCTTTCACCGCAAGATTAACTTCCTACTGTCTATGCAAAGGCCTTCATTTCTCTTGTATAAGTCAACCCCTTATGACTATGGTCAGCATATAGTACAGTGACTGTGCACAACCATAATTTGGCTTGTCCAAGGTTTGCTAACTTGGAACTTAACTCAAATATGTTGCACTCCTTGGTATCCTTTTAATAAATCTTATCAGTATTGGAAGTTGATACTAACTAGTGTTGTACTTTAGCTGCACAGTGTATATTGCAGATATTTGTTTAAACCATGTATTGTTTTATTTTACAATAGTCAGAACAGTGGCTCCTCCAAAAGTTGCTAGGTCTGTTTTGCATATGCAAATCTGGATCTTCAGATGTACTCCTTATTGCATTCCCCAGACTACACTGCATATACAGCTGTCTAGCACTTGATAATTCAAACCACTGGTATGCTGCATTCTATATCAAGGGCATATTAATGGTACAATCCTGATTCATCTATTTTGTTGTACATTTACACTTAGAAGCTGCAGTTTCACAAATGACCAAGATACTTTTTTCACTCAGCAAGCACATGGGCTCTTACTGTTTTGATAAAGATAATGAAGCTCATGACCATATACTGTATTTGATTGTGTAGCCAGTCACACCTGATTTTGAGCTATTGAGTTTAAGGCATGACATTAAAAGGTGTCAAAATAGTGTCTGATTTTTTGCTAATGTCATATAGTGCCAACAAGGTACAACAGTACAGTATCTGGTTGAGAAAGAAAACTAAGCAGAGAGTTGCATCAACCACTATTGCATGGAAAATCATTGTTGATACAATATAAGAGCAAGGTTAGCAATCCTCAAATGAATTTTACCATAATTATAAATATATTCTACCAACACTATTAGATAGGGAAATCAGAATTGAACATTCCTTGAAAGGATGTACAGTGAGCCTGCCACCCATTGACTAACAGGTACTTGAGCGCCTACATTTTTCCCCATGGGTGGGGGGGCAGAACCAAACCCCAGCAGATGGGAAGGGACCACTCTGTGTAAATCCTATACAAAGGATTTAAGAACTATTTTCAACATACTAGAGTCAGTAGTAGAATAGGCAACATCTGTATATATGTGGGAGTAGTAAGAAGAAACAAGAAATGTGAAATCAGAAGAATTTGGGTGATATGTCAACAAACAGTTTACCGTGCTGGCCTAATTTAAGCCTCTCCTGTTTTGAGGTTTTAACATTTCTTACTGAGCTTTCTCCTTAATACTGTATTTACACTTTTTGGTATACATGTACATGTATACTGTACATGTCCATCTATTACAAGTATTATTCCTTACTCAGCGGTAACATTGGGCTGAAGCTGGAAATAAATCCCTATAAACTTTTACAAACAAAAGACACTTGGGAGTATACTGTGTGGGTACGTGGAAAGCAGGTCACAGTGAAGGTAGTAGCTTGCTATATTTCAGCAACGTTTATTGTTTGCTGTAGAGTTTTGCTGGATTCAAGGCTAAGATGGATTCTTTGGGGGCTGTATGTCATAGCTTCCCAATGCAATTCAGATAGTCAGACCATATGTTACATTCCTTCTGCAGAAAACAGAAATTATCCTCACCAGAATCAGTGCCTTCCCCATTAGAAGGAATTAGCAGAATGTTAAATATCAGTTTAGGCTGATCGGCAACAAACTTTTTTCCATGTATGCCCCTTAAAGCAGGAGGCCATCTGGAGCCCTCTGCTAGCTGTACTTCATACTTTTCTACAGCACTGCTTGCCTTTGATCAGAAGCTGGTGGGTCTATTCATTACATCCTGTATAATGCAATTGACTACAGACTCTTAAAGTAGGTGACAGTGTTATAAATCAACAAAAGCAGATCAGAATTGAAACTGAAATAGCACCATAAATACAGGCCATGTAATTCATTATTGGAAAAAGTTTTAACAGCCATCTTTAGCTAGTTTCCTCTAAAACAAGGCACATAATAATCTGATGATAATAATGATAAGCAGCCCCAGGGATAGTATGGATCAAACCTGGCATTAGCTTTCATAAAGTATTTATTACAGGGCTTTGCCGTCTGTGCCACATCCCCTGGGTGCTATTATTCTGGACTGCTGTTTTATATCAAAGTTATGCTTTGGGTCTTGGTAAGTTGTACACATTTTTCGATAAAGGATTTGAGGCAGAATTTTAGACCTAACTCCCTTGAGATCTCTGGGCAGGTCTTATCTCTTGTCTGCTAACTACTAAACATTCAATAGATTGGGGTAATTTGCAAGTATTTATTACAAACAAATATCCAGCACCATTTAAATACAACATTAAATAAACACGAGGTGGGGGGAATTGTTCACATACCAGAAATTTGTTTTATCTATTTCATAGTGTTCCTGAGATCATGTATCTGATCCAGAAAAAACTTTCACTCACTCTGGAACATAATCTTCAAATCATTGTTGAAACTGAGGCTGTTGAGTTAAAGTCTGAAGTCTTTTCTGCTGTCACAAATACATTGCAAAGATCAATGGTTGATTCATGGAATGTTGATTCATTCTTGCCAATAGAAAATTTTCCAATCGTGATTGATTCTTCGGTCTTTGCAACAGTGCCCTTCTTGTGGCCTTCTATTAAAAGTGGAGGAGCCAATGAATGTTATCTTGTCTCATTGCAATATGGAGATTTACTACACTTTTCAATTCCTTCTAACCTTTCTCTTGTTGGAACAAAGAGTTGTTGATTAATCTTAGGCAGGGAAAACCTGGATTACTAAAAATAAATGACAAGGCAGCACTAGACTTCAGGACCAATTGATCCTATAGTTTATATGGTAAATTTACACACTTAATAAAGAATGCATTAATTGAAGCCTCCCTTCAGAAGAAGGGACCTTGGTCACAGTTTTTCCAGAACTCACCCTACCCCTATGTTGAGCTCTGTACAAAGAAAGACACTTGCCGAAACAGCAAACTACTCACGTTCTCTTAATTATGCAGTATTATGCTCTTTCCTGATTACTCAAAAGTAAGTGCATAGGGTTTTACCACACTTAGGGAGAGGTTTGGTCCTTTCCTCTGCAGCTTTTTCCTTCCAAAAATCTCTCCCTCTTCAGCTGGTAAAGAGAGAACACCTCCAGTGCTGCCGGTTGAGATGCTCTGAGGAGAAAACATACCCATATGTGCAGCAGGTAAATTTTAGGAAGAAAGCAATTGAAGGCTACTTCTCCATACTGTTACATGAACTCTGGACACAGAAGTGAATGCTATGTAATTCATGCAGTGTCTAGTTTTATTTTATGATACATGCCTCAATCTGACCCAGCATCCAATTGCCATTGACAGTAGCACCCATTTTGTTTGGCTTATTCTTTCAACACCTTCTCTCCTTTGAGCAATTAGCCAGGGATTGCATTTCAGTCAGTGAAGGAGCTCTGGATGAAGTGAAGCCATGTGCTATGTGCTGATTCCAGGAAGCAAGACAATACCACCATTCTGACTTCAGATGCAGTGATCAAACTCAAATCCTGCAGAAGTTAAGTTCTAGCAGGACATAATGTAATGATCAGAGGTCAGGTGCCAATAAGCAGAGTCAAGAAAAAGAAGAGGTCAGTCTTTAGTGATGTAAATCAAACAAAAGCAGAATGTGGTTTAGACAGCAGACATAAGACAAATCAAGGTCAGCATCTGATAAAACAGGTAACACCTTGGATAGTGCCAAGTAAACTCCAGGCAGGTTTATGACAACCTTATTGCAAGCTTGAATATTACTCCAGGCAATCTAGTCTGAGCCTTAAATATGACTGCAGCTATCTCTGGGTAGCTAGTTTATAAATTAGCTGGCTCTAGTAGTGATTGAGAAGCCAGGGTTCTGCTGTAACCTCCATGCTGCGATGTGAAGAGATCAGTGCAGTTTCTTGATACAAGCTACTGTGATGTACAAGCTCCCAAAGAAAGAAGAGAAATCTAATGCTGATTGTCCTCCTCCTAGAGATCCTCTATCTCCAACCTCTTCCCTGAAGTTGAGAAGTCAAAGCTCTCAGACATGAATCAAGTTTGTGTGAAGATCTGTGGCCTCCATGGATTTCTCCTCGTGGTTTCAGTAGTCACATGATTACCATCAAGCCAAAGGTTTTAGATGTGCTACCTGCTCTGATTCAGACAACTTTGTCTAGAGGTTTCATGTTAGCTCAGCAAATAAAATGACAAATGGAGGAGATTTTTGACCCTAATACTTCTTATTGGTCATGAAATGTGCCCAAAAGTGCTTTGCTTCCATGTAGTCATAAACTGTGATATTCACCACTTGTAAATTAAAATCTGAAACATGCTTGCTTGTCTGAAAGATTGTGAGAGGTGGGCAGTTGAGCACTGTGCTGTGCCGATTGGTAACAGACTTGTTTGAGAGTTTTAGAAGAACAAGAGCTGGGCTTTTTGAAGTGCAAAATAAATGACAGTGGTTGTTTTGCTATCCCCAAAACGAGTCAACAAATACGTCTAAATCCAGAAATGGAGTCACCATACCAGTATTATCAGGGTGAAAACAGATTGCTTTATTTTTTATTATATGACCAATTGCACTCCTTTACTCATAAACTGTTCACATAAATGCTGTTAGAGCAGAACCATTTCCATCTTCACCTCATGTTCTTGCTATAGAGCTACCATCTAATAAGCTAAAAGATGATCTCTTCTCTCTTCTCTTGTATTCCGTAAACTCAGTTTCCCATGTTTTATAAGCTGGAAGTGTACTTTGTACAAAGGATTGTGAGATGTACAAGTAAGGCAGGGTCCCTATGTGTAAACCCAGTTCTGTCTACCTTTTTGAATGCTTCCTTAAATCTCTCTTTTCATTTTACTTACAGAAGATGCTTAGAGATTGTTTTACCACATTGGTAGAAAATGTGTGATAGAGTAGCCTGCTCCACCCCAAGTGCACATTTCTCTATTCTCTTGAAACAAAGAAACAAAACTTGTATAGGAAACCAGAAACTCTGGGGATGGGAAATCCTTTGATTGCTTAGTTCAGTATGAAGTGGTGTAGAAATGTAGCTGCTGTTTGTGAGTGGTTTATAAATAAAATAAAATATATTAATAAAAACATTCTAATCAGTGATAAAAATAACGGATAAGAATCTATCTACAAGACAGTTCATGAAAGAAGCCCTTTCTTTGACAGTAAAAAGAAGTAATGCAAATTTGTCACTGCATTCATTCATTGATTGGTTCATCAGTTGGTGTGTTCCAAGGACAATAGCATTCTTCTCATTCTTATTGTTTCATTACCAGTCCTCCTTACTCCAGTAGGCCAGGGGTCGGCAACGTTAATGTACCTGGGGCCAGTCGTTGATCCCCAGGTCTTCCGGCGGGCTGGGGGGGGGAATGGCGGCGCACGCACTCATGCACCTGCATGGCCCCCACCGTCGCCGCGCACGTCGCGGCCGCCATTTTGTTTGCCAAAATGGCAGCCGCGACTCGTTTGTGCATGCGCAGGAGTACTGCACGTACACAAATGAGTCGTGGCCGCCATTTTGGCAAACAAAATGGCAATGGCAGGGGCTGGTTGGCGGGGGTCCGTGGGCCGGGTGCGGCCTGCGGGCCGTAGTTGCTGACCCCTGCAGTAGACATTCTTTGCTTGATTTGTGTTGCCTTATTTGTAAATTATTGTATGCTAATTTAAGTTGTGTGTTTTTACTTTGGTATTTTTAGTTGGGCTTTAATGGTTTTTAAGTATTTCATATACTGTTGATCACACTGATAAAAACGGGGATAGAAATAACGAACAAATAAACATCTTGCTTATAGATGACCATCTCACTGATCATAGATCCATATGAAGTTCAAGACAAACTATATTCCATATTTGTTTTTTATCATGTTTGTTAGAAAATATGAAAGGACAATTTTTCACGTCCCAGCTTTGTAAAGATAACCTTGGCAGAGAAATTGTCTGTATATTTGAAAGTAATGTCCAGAATGCTATCTGTGATGTCTATGAAAATAAATGACACCAGTGATGAGTCTGGATCTGAGCTGGGTAACAGATATTTGAGTGATTTACATATTTCTATATTAAAAATTAACAATATACAAATGGCAGCCAGAAATGAAATATGCTCCTGAACTGCCATGAGGATTGCCTTATTTATTTATAGGCACTATTAATTATTAGCCTGTATGTGGGTAATATGAGGAAGAAGAAGTCAGTATTTTGAGAGGATAACAGTAGTCATAGGGGTGATGTGGGACAGTTGGATAGTGAATAGCAACAAATCAGGGGAATGGCTGTTCCTCCAGAAATTGATATAGAGTATCAACCTCATGCAATTTATGGTTAAGTCCAGGGTCATCATCTCTGTGATTGTTTGCATGATTAATTGTCTAGGACATAGTCAGTTAAGGTATCAAGAAATGTAGTAGTGGTTGAAATATGAATTTATGCAGACAATATGAGGGGTAGCCAAAGTCACGTATTACCATAACAGATTCTCCTTCAGATGCCTCCATGATTTAATTCTCCTTCTTAAGATTATCATGAACCTTTTGACCAAGAGGATGACACCATATTCCCAGTATTAAGTTAATTTGTTTCCCACTGTGATTCTCTCAAGCAGTCTGCCCCTTTTCAGATTTCTTGTTTGCTTGACACGTTCTCTCTTTGGGGTGTTTTGGGGTAGCAACATCACTCACAACATGCCCTTCCTTGTCATTCCTAATCAAATGCATACTGCCAATATATACTTATCTTAACATTACAAATGAAAAATAAGATGTCTCATATTTACATTTCCCCCACTGTAGAGGGGGGAAATAGACTCCAAAGATGTTAGAAATTGAATCCCTCCATGATTTCTTGCGAAATTATATCATTATCTTTGCATTTGTGTGATACTTTTTCCAAAAACAAAGGTCATATCATTTGTGAAAAGCATCAAAAATTGTTGTACCCTTTCAATTAAGTACTCATTGCACCTTAGTATATGCAGGATTTTAAATTACATCAGTGCTGAGTGAAGTATGGCCCTCTAGTTATTGCTGGAATACAATCAGTTGTATTCCTTACCATCAAATGGGAGAATTGTAGTCCCACTGTATCTGGAGGTCTGCTCTTCCCACAACACACCATACAGAATCCTTAGTAATGTTTTTAGTACTAATGTTACTCACAAATTCTCGTACAGTGGCGTTAGTAGAGTTGTGTCACCCAGTGGGGCAAACTCATGGTGTCACCCTCCATGGGCCTCTAGAAAATTTGACAAAATCAGCAACTATAAAAAAAAAATTCCAAAAACAACAGTATGTGTTTGTAGCATGTGCATATGAAACCATGTGATTCGAAGCATTATTGCATTTGGGTAATAATGTCAGTTCTGATCAGAGTGCATGTGCGTTTAAAAGTTCAAAAAATAGAGTTGTGGGTTTACATATTCTTGTGGGTATACTTTTATTTTTACCATCTCACATTCTGAGGCATACTGCTTTGGAACATGGAGGTTCCATTTAGTACACTGTGGTTACATCCACACTGCAGAAATAATCCAGTTGACACCACTTTAGGTGTCATGGCTGTATGCTGTGGAATTCTGGGAATTGTAGTTTTGTGAAACATTGGGCCTTAGCAGACTGCCAGAAATAGTGCAAATTGAGTCCACTTTAACTGCTCTGACTCAGTGCTAGGGAATCATGGGAACTGTAGTTTATTGTGGCACCAGAGCTCTCTGACACAGAAGGCTCAATGTCTCAGAAAAAAATACAATTCCCATGATCCCCTAGCACTGAGCCACGGCAGTTAAAGTGGACTCAATTTGCACTATTTCTGGCAGTCTGCAAAGGCGTCTGAACTCTTCTCTGTCAGAGAGCTCAAACAAACTACAGTCTCCAGAAGGCTCAGTGCTGTTCCATAGCATTGAGCCATACCAGTTAAAGTGGTATAAACCTGGATTATTTCTGCAATGTGAATGCAGCCCATGACAAACATGGTTGTTAATCCTGTCGTCCATGATTTTTGTCTAATCCACATGGAAAGGCAATTAAGCAATGATTATAAGCTTACCTTTGGCAGTGTGTGCTGAAAATTAATTTTGTATTGTGTGAGTGCTTTGATTGTGTATTCCCACATGGCAAGGGGTTGGACTGGATGGCCCCCGTGGTCTCTTCCAACTCTTTGGTTCTAAAGAAATATTAGGGGGAATAGGTTAATTTACAAAATAGATCACCCAACTAGTTGGTGCTTAGGTACCAAGATTGTTTCTTAATGAAACTGACTTGTTACACATGGAATTTGGAGTGCATATTGAAGAGTGGAGTTTTAGTGAGAAATAGAAAATCTCCATGCCATGGTTCCAGTTCAGGTCAGATTCATTTTTAAAACATTAGTAGGAAAACATGTACGTATTGGGGTGATCTATATGTGAAAGAACCTATTTCTACAGATATTTTAGAAATTATTCCTTAAGCCAAGAACCTGGGGCATTTCTCACTAAAAGTCTGCTCGCCCACACAAGCTACTACAACTTTTAGGGTAAATCTCCCTACTCTATGTTAGTGTCTTGCTCTAGAACACACACACACTGCATACACCTGTTCATTTAAAAAATAAATTATGGGACAGACAGCATCTAGCACTACCAGTCAAAAGGCACTGTAAAATATTCCATCATTCTCTCCCCTTAATACATTTTGGGGGGAAGAAAATAAAAGATGTAATAGAAACCTCAGGTTTCTGTGCCATGGTGGCAATGTCTGTGATCTTTAGCCTTGCCTAAATACTCAAGGCATTACTTCTCAGATCCTTTCTGATCTTGGAAGCTAAGCAAGGTCAATCCTTAGTTAGTACTTGGATAGGAGACTGTCAGTGAATACCAGTGGCTGTAAGCTCTGTTTTAGAGGAAGGAACTGGCAAAACCAGCTCTAAGTGTTCCTTGCCTAAGAAAACTCTCTGAAAAATTAATGGTAAGTTGACAGGAATCTTGAAGGCACCCACCCACATACTGTGATCTCTTCTGTGCAGTCCATGAATTGGGCAAAGTTCAATACAACAATGTGATTCCATGTCTCCACCCCATGTTTTTCCTCGCCAATAGCACCATGGATTTCTGGACTCACAGCTAGCATGGTAGAGTGATTAGTGTTGTCCTGGAACTTCTCAGATCTAAGCAAATGTCTTCATAAATCATTAAACTCACTTTAATCTGTCATTCTCTCTCAGCCTGACCTACCTCACGTGTTTGTTGTGATGATAAAATTATTGAGAAAACGGCTGCATAAACCACCTTGAGCTCAAAAGTGTGATGTAAATATACATAGCAATTGCATACAGACAGACAAATAGTATTCACACTGCAGTCGGTAGACTAAAGGGGGAAGCAGACGGCGCAAAGGGCAGTTTTGGGGGCAAGGAAGGGGAGAGGCAGCCACATGATGGGTGCCCCAACCCCTTCCCGAAGGCATCGTCGGAGCGCCAGCCCCTCTGCACGGCCGGCGCGCCGACGATGCCTTCCTGCTGCAGCGTCCGCACACGCTGCGGCGGAAGAGTCGCCAAAGGTGTGCCCCCAGCCTTTTGCGGCACATCTTCAGCGACTTGTGGAAGGAGCACTATTTTAGTGCTCCTTCCAGGGGCGGCGAAGCTGCGCTGCGGGGCTGAGGTGTGGGGATACCTTGGCCCCGCGGCGCAGCTTCCCGGGGTGGCCCAGGACCGCCCATCTGCTTTCCCCCCTAAGACACAAGGTTTGATGTTTTGATATATTTGATGAAAAACACGAAAAATATTATTGTCCAGGACAACTTTTATTCTATTTTCATTTTCAATTGGTGACTATTTCACCTCACAACCAAAGGGTCCTTACACACAAGTCTAGCTCTTACACACAAGCACATTTCCACTGTCATTGAGTCTTACCAATGACATTATTATTGTTTTTAAATTTATATGTCTTAAATTTGTTTCTGTTGTCTTCAGTGCCACCAAACAGACAGGGGACAAGTGAAGCCCTCACCTCATAAACTTTACAGCCTTCCTTTCTGGGGGGCAGGGCAGAGCTTGGGAGGGAGCCTGCTAGCAGCAAGCATTGTACAGCAAAACAGGCACCTACAGTGGGAGTAAAGTACAAAGAGAGGAGGAGGAGGAGGAGTGGTATAACTGAAAGCTGCCCTTCCCAGATTTCCCAAAGGAAAGAGACTCTCTTTACCACCTAGCCAGCAGAGCAGCCAGAACAGAAAGGCAGCTGCTTCCCACCCTCCCCCGGGGTGTCACCTGGTGCGGTCCACACAACCCTAGTGACGCTACCGCTGTAGGTATATAAAAGCCTGTATCTGTGAAGAAAACCATTCATACTAAGTTAGGGAAAGGGAATAGCTGTCCACATAGGTGGTTACCTTGATTATAGAATCCAGAGTATGAACCAAAAATGAAGCAACCCTGAGAGTTCGAACAGAAAGCATCTGTATTGTTTTCAGTATTGTTTGACATCATGATGAATAAGCCATGTTTTTATTTTAGTGTGATTCACTCAATAATAGCTCTCTTTGTTTTACTCTAGAAAAAATATTTGGAAATAAATAGTAATTAACTAGTAGAATGGTTAGATTTTCAATCTATTCTGTATATAATGATTCAGATCTTCTTCTTTTTTTCCTGGTAAAAAGAAACAACATTGCAAGGGTTGGGTCAATGGTTAATTTGGAGTTGAACTTTTACTATGAACAGCCAAGATCTTAGGAGTATATAATATCTTGGCAGAATGCATCAGGTGTGCTAACGGGGCAAGGAGAACATATCCTAGTGCTATTGTTTTTACCCAGCCATATCTCAAAAACAATATTCACTTGTAGAAGAAAATTGTGCATGGCCTTTGGAATTGAGACTCACTTTATAGTCTGGTTTCTATAAATAAAATATTCTGACACAGCTGTGAGATAAATTGCTGCAAGCTGTCTGTTTTGTATGTATTCCGTGTAATTATTATGTGTCCTAAATGCAATTATGTGATTGACTGTAATATGTAATGTTAAGGTTTTTAAAATATTCAGAACAATTAAACTTAACAAAGAATGTAAATATTTGAAAAATACATTTTCAAACAAGCTATTATGGTTAGAAAATACATTTTGCCAAAAGAAATATATTTGCCATATGGCTTAGTAGGAGATCTCTGATGACCTGGATGTCTCAAAGCAAAGATGGCTCAGAGTAAGCATATTTCTTAAGGTTGTAATAGATCTGTGTATTAGGACATAAACTGTGTAGTACTATTTACTTTGTTCTGTACAGTGGTCCCTTCACATTCGCTAGGGTTAGGAGCACAGGACCCCATGAATGTGGAAAAACTGCAAATAACAAAAACATTGTTTTTACCTGAGAGAACACCTCTCCAGGAATCTCTAGGTCCTCCAGAGCAACTCTGTGGTCAACATCTGCCAGACATTGACCATAGAATTGTGTTGGAGGAGTTACAAGTGCCTAGTGGAGTGTTCTCTCTAGGTCCTTTAGTGCGACTTTTGGTTAAAATTCACCATAGAGTTGTCCTCTAGGACTTAGATATTTCTAGAGAGTACATACTAATACAATCTGTGAATAATCAAATCCGCAAAAGTCAGATCCACAAATGTGGAGGGATGACTGTATTTCCCTCAAGGTTCTGTATTTCCCTCAAGGTTTATAGTCATTCCCAAATACGAATTAATCAGAAATCATCCAGAATCATCATGGATTGAAGTAGATCAGTGGTTCTTAACTTGTAGACCATGGACACCCAGGGGTCTACAGTGTCCTTATAGGGGGTCTGTGAAGGCTTGAAGGCTGCTCAAACACACCACATGACAGGGGGCAAGGCAAAGGTTGGGTCTGCACATTGCTGTTCAGTCTACTCCTGTTGCAAACTGGCAGAAAGAAGCAGCAGAAAAATCTTCCCTCCCCCTCTGACATCTTTGAGGGAACGTTTAACAGATGATGTAATTATTAATGATTCAGTATTCATGTGATGGTGATGATGATAGTGATGATGATGATTTTAAATCTTGAGTTAAGTCATCTTCAACAAAAGTTATTTAAAGAGGACCCCTTGTAAAGAAAAGGTTAAGCACCACCGATCTTATCATGTTAGTCAGATTTTTATTTGCTGTCACCCATATACCCTGATTATGGAAGAAAAATGTATCTAGCCAGCAGCCTGCAATTGGGCCAAAAGGTTAATACACGACCTTTTAAGTGGTGGGGCTGAACTAAAATAGTGAGTATATTTGTCAGTACTATTTAAAATATGATTAAAGACTAAAAGGAGGTTGCATGCATAGTAGGTTCAGTAGGAATGAGTTACATATGAGAGAACAGTGTGAAATTTAGGGAGAAGAGCAGATAAACCCGTGGTTACCTTATTATAAATTAGCCAGGTCCACCCCAACCATGCTTGGATTACACTTTCTACAGAGACAGGGATCATCCTATTAATCCACCAGTCTGTTTCTACTTATATTCAAACCTGGCGTATAGTGACTAATCTTGAGAACTTGGCACCACATTCGTACATTATTTATAACCTGGCAGATAGCAATGCCTTGAGTACCTGGATGTGAAACAATGTCCACTCCACATTTACATATTTAAAGTCAGCACTATCACTTCATGATCTGCTAAAAATATCTTATTATAATGTGCAGTATAATTTTTAAACTCCAGAAGGGACAGTGGCAAGCTAAGAATAATCCCAGAGCACAATCTGGAATACTTAATTGAGAAGAATATTTATTAAAGGAATCAGGATGAGATAGACAGAAAAAAACACAGACATTTCAAAGATAAAAGGAAGGTAAAAACCATTCTAATTAAGCATTGACCTGGATATAGATAATAATAATAATAATAATAATAATAATAATAATAATAATAATAATAATAATTAATAAATAAATAAATAAATAAAATTTATTTATACCCCGCCCAATGGTACACCAATCCGGGCGGCTTACAAGTTTAAAAGTACAGTCCAATAAAACATATAATACAAAGGACACCCCCCACCACCCCTTAAAACAGTATTAAATCAAGTCATTTAAGACATCACACATTAATTAAAACCGAATACCAAAATTAACTAAAGCCTGA
>CM034706.1:203713267-203729462 GCA_020142125.1 Phrynosoma platyrhinos | reverse complement strand
TTGTCAGAGTTATTTCAATTAAATGTAACAAGAAATGAATAGGAGGAAATTCCATAGGTTTGGACAACAAAGCTGATTCTAAGATCCCCAAGGCCTCATCCTGGGGAATATTAGTGTAGAGTGCTATCACATCCAGTGTCACCAAGAAAAATTCTCCTATAGGTGGTGTAAGTTGTTCCATGTATTTCACAAACTCCTTGGTATCTTTTATGTAAGATGGTATCTCTGGGATCAAAGGTTTCAGAAAAGATGAGATATATGTGGCTAGTGGTTCCAGAATAGAACCACAGCCAGAAACTATTGGTCTACCCGGAACTGGAATTTTATCCTTGTGAATTTTAGGTAGTAGATAGAACAGAGGGATCCTGGCTGGAGAATCCAGTAGGTATTCATATACATTAGTTTTTATATATCCCATATTTAATGCCTCCTCCAGAGTGATTTTAATATATTTCAATATATCCTCTGTAGGGTCTTTCATACATTCTTTATAGTGTTTTGCATTTGATAATTGATTACATGCCTCTATTTCATAATCTTTCCTCCCCCATATGACTATCGCACCTCCTTTGTCAGCTGGTTTAATTATTATATCCTGTCTTTTTTGCAAATTTTCCAAAGTGGCTTTATGTAATTTAGATAAATTGTGCCAACTGTTGGGTTGGGAGGTAAAGATATTATGCATATCCTTTAACACACTATCCTGAAAGACCTTGATATATGGATCATCAACATTGGGATTAAAATTTGATCTTTTATGAAAAGTCTTATATCTGTCCGTGCCCAAAGGTCCCAAATAATCATTAGTAGTACCATTCCTAGAAAAAAATCTTGCCAATCTAATCTTCCGAAACATTTGATGAACCTCCCTCATAGTATCAAATGAATTGTACCCGGGAGTTGGAACAAACCAAAGACCTTTATTCAGAACTTCCATTTCCAGATCAGATAATAAAGATTTAGATATATTAATTATCTGTGTTTGGGGGGGGTATCTGCCCTTGTACATTTTTCTTCTCTCCAAACTTCTGTCTTTGTACCTCCCCCTGTTGGATTGTTTTTCTAAAAAAGGTCTTCTAGTGGTTTTGAAATTATCCACAGAATAGTCAATAGAAGAATCAGTGGTGACCTCCCCTAGGCTGTTATCTTCTTTACTTGTGTCCAAACTCATGTCAAATGATACTCTCTTCTTATTGTATGTGGAAGATAGACCTTTCTGTGATTTCCAGGAGTAAACCTTTCCTTCTTGATAATCTCTAAGATCCCTTTGGAATTTCTTGAATTTAAGGTCCTTAAGTTCTTTCATTTTTCGAGTCACCTGGCCATCAAATTCCTCTAATTTGCTGGTTAATATACTAGAATTCATCAACTTATTAAATTCTTGTTTGTGATGTTCAAATTTATCGGCCAGAGCCTTGCATTCCTGTTGACTGGTTTCTATTAAAAGGACCATGAGATCTAAGGAACATTTGTTAAGTATAGCTTCCCATTTCTGGGTAAAGTCCTGGTTATCTAGAAACATGCCTGGACACCCCCCAGCCCCCAATTACTACAAGGCCCCTAGGCCTCCATAAGGCCTGCCTTCACTCTGGCCACCCTGCTGAAAATGCAGGAAAGGCAGAGGCAGTGGCAGCTTTGAAACCCCTCCCAAGGCCCCTAATGACTCTTTATAGGGCCTCCAGGCCTCCATAAGGCCTACCTGCAGCCTGGCCGCCCCACTGGAAGCACAAAAAAGGTGGTGGTAGCAGCCTTGAAACTCCCACACACACACCCAGAGACACTTACCAGGGCCCTGGGCCTCCAGTCGCTGGCTGCCTGTGCCGCCAAAAGCTCTCTCTCTGCTTGCTCTGCTGCCTGCACTGGCGAAAAGCTCCTCCTGGACCTCGCCAATGGGGAGGATCTGGAAGCCCTCTCCCTCCAGTCACTCCCCGCTGCTTCCCATCCCAGGGCTCCCTGGGAAGGAGAAGCCATGTCCAGGAGAGGCAACCATTACTCCCAAGTCCACCAAAGTCCAGTGTGATTGGGGCGAGACTCTGGGAGCCAGGACATGGACATTCCCGCAAGCTGAAAAACCGTAAAAGTCCCACTTTTTTGGGACAGATGGTAACCCTACCTGTAGTGTACTTTCTGTGCCAAGGGTGGGGTGGTTCTTCAATATCCATGGTAGGCTACATGTAGTCACAGGCTGTCACCATATGTACTAGAAGCCCTAGTTGCTGCGCCATCCTTAGAGTCAGGATACAAGAGTGAGTTGAATATTGCCCCATATGTCCTGCATTTAATTGTGCAATGCTGCTGACTATGCCTTTACCTCCTGCATCTGTTATGTTCTGATGTTAACTTACAATTAGTGTGGATGTGCTGTTAAATGGTTCTTATGTGGGGCACTGCTAAAAGGTGGGCAACTCACTAAATGGGCACAGCAGTATAGGGGAGTTCTAACCTAATGTGTCTTTAAGGAGCTCAAAGGGCTGTGAATTTGCAGGCTAACAGTTTTTGCAGATCCCTTTAAAGTACATACAAGAAGGTTGGCAGGCCTTTGCTTGTAGCATACTGACTAGCATAGGAGTATGACCTCCCACTGGCTTGGTATGAAGCCTGAGAATGTGAATTGGAAACAGGAGGAGACTTTTGACTTCAGTTGTGAGCGGTTGTACTTACTGGACAGAGATGGGCATCCAGAGTGAGAAAGAACTACTGCCTTTGCCAAAGTAGGATGCTGTAAATAGGAATCCTGCTGCAGCTATGTAATCCTTGTTACTTATTCTTACAGTCACATTTCTCAGTATAACTGAATGGAGAAACTCCAGGAACCTGGGCTACATCAACTGCTGATGACTGTAGATGAGGGAAGTGGTCTTTTTCCAGACCAGACTTTCCTGCTGGCTTTTCTGGGGGAACTGGTGGGAGGGATCTTAAATTGTAGCTGATTGTTAAAGCCCTGAGTCCAAATTCTGTACTTTGGAGAGCTTTACTCTTAAAAGTGCTATGAATTATTCTATTGGTTTTTCTATCTCCCTCTTTTGCATGGTGGGAAGTGAATAGATTACCTAAGGTTTTGCCCTTCTGGTGAAGCCATAGACTTTTTCTCAGAGAAAGAATAATCAGCTTGCAACTTTATCTAGCCCATCATTGTCTGGTTTGCTGTGAGCTGAAGGAAAATGCTATGAGAATTCAGAAAGGAAAAATGTTTTGTGCTTCAGGGAGGAGGTAGTGGAACAAGCAGCAGCAAAAAGGAAAAAGAAATTTTTTCACAGCACTTTAACAGAAAACATCTCCAAAGACCAGAAATAATAGACTTAAGGCTTTTACAGAAAGTTTGGATTTGAGAGTGAAACCATTTTTTGCCCAGACTGTAAGTGCGTTTACAGATGACAATATGCACAGATCATTAATGCCAGTACAAGTCAATTAAATTGCAAGAGATGCAGAAGAATAATGCATTTGTCAAGGCTATATCCTAGGGCATTACATAGTTTCTGCATATAAGGAGAACCTGCTGAGCCTTTCCATCTAGACTAGTCTCACAATGATTTATGTTGGTGTTTAATCTCGGATTCTGCTATCACTGGTCTTTCTCTTTTTCTTGGTAAGTAAGGACACATTTTGAAAGGTTACTTTAAAACAGGGGTAGGCAACCTTTTTGAGCCAGGAGCCGGGTTGCTGTCCTTCAGACAATTGGGGGGGCCGAAGCACCAAAAATAAATAATAAATAAATAAATAAAAATTAAAATTAAAAAATAAAATAAAAAATATGCATGCACACTCTCTCAGCACCAGAAAAGCCATTGCAAAACCCCTGTGGAGATTTTACCAAGAAAACCCCAAGAACAAATAATAACAACAATAATCAATATCATAATGGCGGGGGTGGAGAGCGGTGGCAGCGGCAGGACCGGCCTGGGGCCAGTCCAAAGGCCTCGGGGGGCCGCATCCGGCCCCCGGGCCTTAGGTTGCCTACCCCTGCTTTAAAAAGTAATAGTGGCCATTATACTGCCAATGCCACCTACATTTTAATTAGTTACCAAAATACACACAGATATTAAGAAGTATAATTTTACTTATGTTTCACAAGAGTAACTAAAACCAGTTATTTATTTGTTTGTTTGTAGAAAGCATGTGAATGTTAGAAATTATTGGCCTAGGGTACAAAATACTCTCTTCTCCCGCTCTCCTTGTCATCACCAGCACTAATTATAGCATGACCCAGCACTTCAACTGTATGATATTTCCAAGGGCTAGGCAAGGTGATACAGGTCTTTTAGATCATTAAAGTGGTCAGGTAGTGTTGATGTGTGAAAGCAATAAATCTGCTTACTGAAAGTCAGGGCCTCTGCAGACAGGCAGTCATGGGCCGCCCCGAGAAGCTGTGGATTGGGGCCAAGGCTGCCACATGCTTTGGCTCCGATCCACTCTTTTTCCGTCCCTGGAAGGAGCACTAAAGTAGCGCTCCTTCCGCAAGGCGCAGAAAGGGCGCCTCTTCGGCATCTCTTCGGGCTCAGCGTGTCTGGACACTGAACCGGAAGGACATCATTGGAGCACCCGTCATGTGCAATGACGGGCACTCCGATGATGTCCTCAGGAAGGGGTTGGGGCACCCAGTGTCCGGCTGCCCCTCCCCTTCCTGGGATTGAAGACAGCGCTTTGCATCATCTGCAAAGGGGGTCAGTTTCCCTAGTTTCAAAAGTCTCTCTCAAAAGATTCCTTTTGTTATATATGCAGTAGGGAGGACTCTTCTATTAATATATCTGGTGTGCCATAAAGCTACTGTCTTTGTTTATAACTTTGCTAATAGATTAGAATTTGTGACTATAATTCAATTCAACCATTTCTCTTTCTAGTCTTCCTCTGTAATTTCCTTGTTCAGGGACTGCAACCTGTAAATCGCTTACTTTATGCCCAGAAAGGTTGAAATGTTCTCAACTGGGTTTTTTTGGGTAATGGCATTTCTAGGCTCAGATTTGTGTCCATTAACCCTCTTGCATAAAGACTGTCCTGTTTGTCCAAAGCAGAGTGTTTAGGAATGAGCTTGAAGGCAAAAGAGCTATGCAGTCCCTGAGTTTATCTGATCAAGCTGGGGAAGCTCCTGAAGCCAAATGACATGAATAGACATGTTGCCTATTTAACACCCCCACCCTAGCTCTTGGTATAAACAGTGGTAAGAGGCCTGCCTTAATCTTTTTTGCCCCCTGATCAAATTGATGTCATATGGAAGAGAAAGCTTTTCTGAGACATCTGTGAAAGCCCATCATTCCTCGTTTGAGAATTTCCCTCATCTATGCTATATTGACTGATAAATAATGGGCTGCATTATTCCCTGAATCCTTAAAGTCAAACTTTAGAGGAAGGTGTTGCATAACTCTCTCTGAGCTGTAATTAGTGTCCAGTATTTGAACTAGAGAGCCAGAGTGGTGTAGTGTTTTTAGTGTTGGACTATGACTCTGGGGACCAAGGTTTAAATCCCAGCACAGCCATTTAAACCCACTGGGTGATTTTGCGCAAGTCAGACTCTCTCAGCCTCAGAGGATGGCAGTGGCCACCCCCCTCTAAAGAAACTTGCCAAGAAAATTCCATAATAGGTGTGCACTAAGGTCACATTAAGTCAGAAATGACTTGAAGGTACACAGCCACAGCAACAACATTTGAACTAAAAGCAAAGGAACACTTTTTAAAAGATACTGAACTTTTGAGCAAAAAGTTTTATCTTATTGAACATACTTTTGTACATATGTCTTGACTGCACATGTGAAGAATGTTATTTTACATTTCAGTTCAGAGACCTTTTCAAAATTATGATACTCATCTTATAATAGGAGCTGGATGAATATGTTTTCTTAACCAGAAAATTGTACTCTTCACCACAACCTCACTAGGTACAATAGAAAATCAACAAGCTGCATTCATTGAAGCTGCATTCACACCATAGAAATAATCCAGATTGACACCACTTTAACTGCCATGGCTCAGTGCTATGGACTTCTGGGAACTGTAGTTTGTTATGGTTCCATCAATCTCTGGTAGACAAGGCTAAATGCCTCACAAAACTACAATTACCAGAATTCCATAGCATTGAGCCGTGGCAGTTAAAATAGTGTCAACCTGGGTTTTCTTTGCAGTGCAGATGCAGTTTTAGTCTGCAGTGGTGCTCCTAGTATCCTTATTCTCCCCCACACCTTATTCACCCTTTTTCTGTTGACACCTTCCTCATATACATAGAATATGAGCTTTTGACTGAAAGGTTAACAAAAATATTTATGAATGCCTGATTTCAGAAAAATCAGGTCCATATTTTACCCATAATTAGTCTTTATGACAAATGGTTCCTGGCATACTGTGACCTTAATAAACCTATCCTTTTCTTCCTTAGCCATCCCTTTTTCTGCAGACAGGTTCAAATTACTCTCATTTCTGAAAAAACATCCCTGTTGAAATCAATACAACATGAATGAAATTATTAGGACACTATTTTCCTCTTTCCAATAACAGTGTTGAAAAGAATTGAGTGAACTCTGGTGTTGCATTTTAAGCAGTTAATCCGTGGCAGTTTGTTCACATTTTCCCTTTTGATTTTTCCTTTTTCACATACTGAAACTGAAGACCCATTTATGATTAAGACATTGAAATTGCAGTATCAAGTGTGGCTTGTGGTGTTTGCTAATGTGAGATCACTCTTCCCAGCTATTACATTAGATGTATATTGATGGTAATAGCTGCACTGGGGAACCAATGATTATCTATTAACAATAGCACAGTACTTTTGCAGTTAACGCCATCTTTGTGTATGTCTGCTAAAGACAGCATAGAAATGCGGGAGGGGAGAGGCCCAACATACTTGCTAAATGTAGTATGCATCAGACTATCCTACCAAAGTAGGAAAGAAATTATTTCCACACCTTTATGCAGAGCTAGTAAAGGCATTATATCCCAGCTTATCAGTGTAGTAAATCAGTAAGCAGATAATAAATGCCTAGTTTTAATATTGGTATGAGTCATGTGAACCCTGAACAGTAGATAGAAGAAACTTTATGCTACAAACTTCATGCCTTCCTATTGAGAGAAGTTGAAACCTTTACTTAGGGCCTGAACAGACTGCCAGAAATAATCCACCTTGAGACCACTTTAACTGCCCTGGCTCAGTGCTAGGGAATCATGGGAACTGTAGTTTATTGTGGCACCAGAGCTCCCAGACAGAGAAGTCTCAATGTCTCAGAAAAAAAACTTTGCATTTTTTCCACATTCACGGGGGTCCTTCACCCCTAACCCAGTGAATGTGGAAGGACCATTGTATAAGATTCCATTAGTGTCATAGCTTTTGTTTTCTGCATGACTCCTAAGTCTGACTGAGCATTTACCACATGTCATATGGGATTGAAATTGAGTCTGTTGAGAGAGAATTTAATTGCCCTTACGCAGAAGCTGTTTGTGCATTTCTGTCAAATATGAACATTTCCACCAGATAGTCATAGAACAATACCAGAAGATTAGCAGTCACTTGTTTCCATGCTTTGTTTTTCCCATGCTGAATCTGCTGCCTGCTTAAGCTCTGTAATTAGCTTACCAATGCCAGGATGTCTGTATTATCATCAACATTTATTTTGTAAATGATCACTGTAATGATTTTACATATATTTAAGCTTCATCATAATTGTCAGTCTAAACTTCTTGGATTTACATTTTTTTTCTCAGACCTCACTGCTATCCTTTCCATCCATATTCCCTACAGTGGTCTTTGTATGTGTGTGAGAGAGAGCACGAGTGCATATGTGTGTGTTGTACACACTTAACACTTCACACATCTGATGAAATGGAACTAGTCCATGAAACTTTTTGTCATGATTAAACTGTTAAGTCTTTTAAGGTGGCACCAGATTCTTTGTCATTTTTTGCTGCAGCAACTCTTCTGGAAATTGAGGTGTATTGTTGTTCTGCAGTTTAGAATCCTGTGATGGCTTGGTGCCTGCTATGGCTAGCCTATCAGTTCTGTGTGCCCATTTTGCTTGTCAGACTCATTTGCAGCTTTTGATTCCTGGACTTTAGGTATCCACTTTTTCAAAGCAAGAGGAGAAGAGACTAATAGCCTAGGATTGTTGAGATGCCCATGATTCTTCAGACTGAGTTATATTTCAGACAGTGTGACCTGAGATTCTACAGAAGATAGTCTGCCCTCTTCTTTCATGGTACTATTTGGAGAGAGATGATCTGTTTGCTACCTTAGTGCTATTTTCAACTAACTGTTTGATTTGATTGCTGATTATGGTTAGATTACTTCAAAAATGTTCTGGAATTTGCTGAAATGAGATTCTAGCACAGGTAAAAGGTTACTTGTTATTTTCTTTGGTATTTCTGACCCCATCTTAGAATGTGCTGATTGGGTTCTCCCATTTCTCATTTTGGAAACATTGCCATCCATTCCTGCTGGCCTAGCTCCTCTTATGTTTTGGAGCCATGATTAGTGAGAAGCCTGAACAACAAATCATGGCCAGGGCATGGATGGCTGAATGGATACAGTGATTTTGAAGGTTTAGGAGGGACCTGCTTGAGGACTGACTTCCAAAGGGAGTCTTTTTAGTTAAGTAAGATTTTGTGATAGTTCAGGGAAAGGAATGAGGAAACAGATTTGTGTCCAAATGTCTCCAGACTCCTGTAAGAAGATATAAACCTTGTTCTTTTAAGCATAGGAACTAAGGAAGAAATAGGAGGGTGTGCGGGTTAATTTTCATTGCAGTATAATGCCTTTCATTAATTGTACTGCTGATTCAAAAATCCATTGTACAATTTGGTTTAGTATTGTATCCGTTTATTGTATAATTCGTAATAAGTGGCTCGAGGCTTATTGTGGATTTAATTGAGAAGCTCAGGCCATTTTACTGTGCCTCAGGTGTCAAACATCTGTTTTCCTGTTTGGTTCATAACTGTTTCTCTGAGACTTGCATGTGCTAATTACAGATGCATATTGAATCTTTTGTTGGAAATTTCTTTCTCATTTAAATAAGTCTGTTAAGACAACAAAGGTGTGAAAGGATTATTGAAGGAGGATAGGGAGATTGCAGAGAAGTAATTATTCACATGAGCCTTCACTCTGGAAGACACTGGACAAAACATTCTGTAAGAACAAATATTCTGAGGGGAGCATTTGAAGTAATAAGTAAAATAGTAATATCTTACAACTTGTTAACATATCAAAAATCAATGTGATTGGGTCTCAGTAACAGGCACGTGAGAGTTCTTAAAGAACTCAAATGTGAAATTGCTAATCCTCTAACAAAATATTGCAGTTTATCATTAATATCACATTCCATACCAAAGGATAGGAAGGTAGCCAAAATACAAATTATTTTTAAAAAAATGGATCCAGAAATTATAGTTTATTAAGCTTTCTGTTCCATGTAAAATATTAGAAACTATATTTTCTATCGTAGTAACATTAAACTTATTGAACATATCAAGCTTTGCAGAGGGAAGACCAAATGCTTTGCTGAGGGAGAAACTGCATGACTTCTGTGAAAAGTAGTCCTATCTCACCAACCAAGAAAGTCTTTGAGAGTGTTAAACAAACATATAGGTAAGAAAAAATTCACAGACATTATTATTTGGACTGAAAAAACCTGTTTCAAAGTGCACCCCTGCAGCCCAGTTTCTTCTACTACCTGGGGGGCTTTTATACACAATTATAGCCCTGCTATTCTATTTTGACTGCAATGGCAATATCCAGTAGAATCATGGGGGTCGTAGTTTGATGAGGCACTAGATCTCTCTGGATGGGAATTCTGAATACCCCTCCCTAAAAAAGAAACCTCAATTCTGTCACCGTGGCAGTTAGTGGAATTGAAGCACTATTATTGTATAATGGTTGATGAGGCCCTTAAAGTAGAAAGAAAACACTGCTGCTAGCCTCATCACCCATGCCATCATCACTGCCACCCACTTTCTGTCTCACTTCTGAAGGGAAAACAGATGGCGGAAGGATTCTATTCGAGCCACACAAGAGAAGCCAGCGCTACAGTTCATAGCACTAACAGCTCTCAAATGTCTAGCCCTGAGGAGTTCATCCTCAGAGCCAGATTTCATGAGTTGAATGTCCTGGGAGATTGCCACAGTACAGATATCCTTTCACAGCATCCTCTCACAATGCCAGACTCTGTGGAAGAACCCACACAGAGCCAAGCATTTGAGGACTAGGCAACTTTGAAGAACAGTGTACAGGAATAGCATCAGCAGGCACCTTTCCAGGGCAGAGAGAGCAGCAAATTAATTGCTCTTGGTGTTCTACCATCTGAGGTGAGGCCACCTTACTGTGCTTAATGGAAGGGCTGACTCTACTCCTGAGTAACTTGTGTAACTGTGAGATAAACATAGATCCCTGTGATGAACAACTGATGAAAGAATTCAAAGAGGGTTAGAAATCAATTGATAACATTCAGTTTGGAGCAGGGAAAGCAATGGTTTTTTCAAAGATCTGTGTGAAGGCTACTGATATTTAATATACAATGGTCCCTTTGTATATGTGGGGGATCCGTTATGCCCCCCCACACACACATATGGAAAAAAACACAGGACCTCAAGTCCCATTGATTCTAATGGCGGCGCTCTCCCACACACACCATTTTGTTCCCTCATGCTTGCCGTCCGTAGGACCTCAAATCCACATATGGCAAGCTCGCTTATGGGGTGGGCAGACTGTACTCTTGACTTATCTATATCCAGGGATAGCCATGTTGGCCATGTAGCAAAGCACAATAACATCCAAAGTCCACAAAACAATGAGACCTTTATTGGGCCAACACAAGCTCCACTGGCTTCTTAATTAGATAAGGGTGTTAAAAATCAAACAGGAGAGAAATGATGATGGTGGTGGTGTCATAGGCCTATGCTTTGTCAGGATGTGAATTATCTAGAGATCAGTGTGAATAAGGTTTCCATATTCCACTTCTCCAAATCTAGGCAGCCTGTTTTGCGTGGTATGCAGATTATGCATATATATCTTGTGTATGTGCACAGTTAGGCAATATATACCTTAATGGTGGCATTGCTTGTCTATTTCATAGATTCCACCACTATGTTTCAACCTTGGAACTCATTATATAGTAAGCACTTTTATAAGAAGGCCTCTGTAGCGCAACAGTTCAAGCACAGGATCTGAAACAGGAAACCCCATTTCAAATGCCTTTGTATCGCAGAGCTTATTTGATCACATTTTGCCAGTGGCTACCTCTCAGCCAAGCCTACCTTACAGGACTATTGCGGGGATAAATGGAGAGAAGAGAACCGTAGAGTCACCATGTACCTTGCTGGTGCAATACATGATTAGGTTGATACTGAGAGCCTGAATTGGTGCTGTTAAAAATCCTCTTCAGTTGGTTTGTTGTAAATTGGTGTGAAAATATTATGTAATATATAACTGTACAATGTACTATGTGATTACATTTGAAAGGTATTCTTTCATGTAAGGAAAAATATGTATTGCAAAACAAATGACAATACAGTAAGCAGCAGTCATGATTTTGTCTTCTTAAGACCACCTTCACATATTTTGCTTCTACTTCTTGATATAACTCTTTTCTATATCCACCATCACATTGCTACTGTTATCATCTCATCCCCTACTGCCATGTAATACATAACATGGAAACAAATTAAACAGTACATAAATAATTTTATATTCACATTATGTGTATGCTTGTGAGTGTGATGTTTGGTATTGCAAAAACTGAGGGTGAAATGATATCTAAGGGACTCTTAACAGACAGCAAGGCACAGTTTTTTTTCTCAGCTGCCCCAGAAGACAAGACCAGGTTTAGTGATTTTATGTTATAGGAAAGTAGATTTAGATTACACATTAGAAGGAACGTCTTGACAGTAGGAGTGGTTAAACAGTGGAACCCATTGCCAAGACAGGTGGTGGGGTCTCCTTCTTCTCAACATCTTCAAAAAGGGGCCAGATAGCTACCTTCTGGGAATGCTGTAGCTGGAGTTCCTGCATTGAGTGGCAGGTTGGATTTGATGGCCTATGGGGCCTCTTGCAACTCTGTTATTTTATTATTCTATTTGTGTACCCATTTATATATACATAAATTTGCTACGCACATTGACTTAGATATAACATCCATTTAACTTAGTAGGATTTATGTCTGAGCATGCTGTTCCAACCACTATACCAGGGGTGGGAATCAAGTGGCCCTTTCGATGCTGTTGGATTGCAACTCCCTTTCTTCATCACTGGTTATACTGACAAGGGCCAATGACAGATGCATGGTCCATGTGGTTCCTTCATCTTTACTGTGTGCTCTGTGGTAGCAAAACCAGGGGTGATGGTGGTTAGCCTTGTTTCTGCTCCTGTCTTATTTCATGTGGTGGTTTATGATTGTGCAGGGAATGATATCTACAGTGCAATCTTAAGCACGCTTACACAAAAATAAGGCCCACTGAGCTCAATATATCTTAATCTCTGGTGAACATATTTAGGATTATTGCCTTTAAAAATGTAACCATTTTAAAATTATTATTAGTAGTAGTAGTAGCAGTAGTAGTAGTAGTAGTATAATTATTTGAAATTGGAGAATTGGTGGATGTTCTCTACCTGCACAATAGTATTTTTTTAGAAATATTCCCTCAAATGAGTTTTGAGTAGAGGAAATACAGAAAATTATGGAAAGTGAGAGGTGAAAATCAAATATTTCACCATATAGAAATGTGTAACTTTTGCCTTTTTAGGCTTTTATTAGGGTTGGTTTTATTTAATATGTTTACTACTGTATTGAGTAAGGGAACTGGGAAAAGAGTCCCAGTACTCTTTGCATCTGAATGTATGCCAATCTCATAAATTCACAAACATTCATAAACACAGTCTCTCTCTCACACACAAACACACACACTGTCATTCACTCAAAATACTCTCCAAGGTCCAGTACCAACTTCAGCAGTTGCCAAAACTGCACCACTGCCATAGCCTACCTACCTCTCAGCCACAATTACTTTTCAGGAATGCTTCTCTGCAAAAGAGATTAAGAAAGCCTGGAGTGCACTTTCCTCAGGGTACTGTATTTCAAAGAAGAATTCCTCAAAAAAGGCACTAATGTGCTTATGTACTCCCTGTCGTTATGGGCCCAAAGGCCCATGTTCCCCCCATCCTGGTGTCATCTTGTCTAAATAATGCAGGTCATTAGCCTTGGGCTGGGAGTGGGCAGACTGGATGTGGATCTGGCATGATTCTGGCACAAAGGCTCTTTATCCAGCCTAGAATCATAGAATCATAGAGTTGGAAGAGACCACAAGGGCCATCCAGTCCAACCCCCTGCCATGCAGGAACTCCCAATCAAAGCATCCCCGACAGATGGCCATCCAGCCGCTGCTTAAAGACCTCCAAGGAAGAAGACTCCACTACTCTCCGAAAGACCATCTGTTCTCAAAACTCTGGTGTAACAGCTGGCAGACTAGACAGGCCCATGCACCCCTTACCTGTCACCATGGCCACATCCTCTCTGAAGGACCCCACTGAAGCCTGTGATACACCTATGTGGGTGGAGCCAGGTGGCCCATTTCTGCTCTTACAGGCCGTGGTGAGGGTCTTCAGAGAGGACGTGATGGCGATGACAGGAAAGGGCTACATAGCAGTGGCAGATCCAGTGGGAGGTGAGCGTACAAACACCTGTCCATCACCACACCAGCCCAGGGACTGACCTGGATGGAAACAGCGGGCGGGATACTGTGGGGTTCAGGCCCTGAAAGAAGCAATTGGAGTCATGCAGGCTATTGAAGCTTGGCAAAAATCTGACCAGCAGCATCTCTCCTTCTACCACATTGGGAATGGCATGGAAAGGAAAGGTTCTATTCCCTGCCAACAGACTAGGATTTCCAACCCCAGACTGTAACATTCACGTGGGAGTGGGTCAGATTACACCAATCTCATTGAGGCAATGAAACTTCACTGAAAAGTAGTCTCAGACTCATATCTCATAAAACAATGGAACTGTATTTTTTGTCATCTTATTTTGGCTACAGGAGGGCTAGATTTTTTTTTAAAGAAAGGTTAGAATCTGAGCCATCTAGTGGTCTAAACGGGTTTGGGTAGAATGCATCGAATATGGATAAAATTCAGCCAAACTTGGGGTAAGTCAATCCTAGGTGTGAACAGGTAGCGAACAAACTTGCAATTTACTAAGAGATTGGAAAGAAATCCCCTGGGTGCTAAAAAGAGTTCCAAGGAGGTATCTCCAGAATTGTCAAATTGGCAGCATAGTTGCAAATACTGTAGTATTTAATGGCCTAATTCAGACATAACTTCAGTCCATAATCTATCTTTATTGGAAAGGATCTATGTGAACTTGGACTTTGGGTTCCTCCTTTTCCTCCCCTCTCTTAACAAATAAGCAGAGGAAGGTTTTAAAAAAACTGATTTTAGACCAGACTTCAGTTATCTGATTCATCCCAATTCAAGCAGCTGGGTTTTGGTTTTTTTTCTAAAGTAGTTAAGTTAACAAATTGAGATATCAGACCAAAAGAAAGGTGTCTTTCTCCATAAAACCAAAGATAGTGTGATGATAGTTTCCTGCCCAATTTCTTTTCATCTTCTAGGGCAGGGGTAGGCAACCTAAGGCCCGGGGGCCGGATACGGCCCAGCAAGGCCTTTGGACCGGCCCCAAACTGGTCCTGCCACCGCCGCCCCCCCACTGCCGCCGCTCCCCCCATGATGATATTGATTATTGTTGTTGTTACTTGTTCTTGGGGTTTTCTTGGTAAAATCTTCACAGGGGTTTTGCCATGGCTTTTCTGGGGCTGAGAGAGTGTGCATGCATTTTTTTAAAAAAAAATTAATTCTTTTTTAATTTTAATTTTTATTTTTATTTATTTATTTATTTTTGGTGCTTCGGCCCATCAATTGTCTGAGGGACAGCAACCCGGCCCCCGGCTCAAAAAGGTTGCCTACCCCTGTTCTAGGGATTAAATCTGTGCAGAGTACATTCATTCAAACATTTACAAACACATACACACACAGAGAGAGTACTTTCACTTTCAAATTTCAGAAATGTAGAATAGCACTTTTTCTCACCCTTCCTTAATAACTGACCTTTTGTCCTCTAATAGAGCCGTAGATTCTCCCTTCTTTAGCCCCATTTGGCAATGTTAATTCAATGCTGCTTTGTAGATGCCTTTATCTCTTTCCAGCAGCTGTGTCTTATGCTTTCAGTTCTCTTTGTCTCTTGCTTTCTTCATTTCCAGACCGGCTATTTTTGTTCTTCCCTTAACATTTGAAGGAGCCACATTGATACACCTTCATGCTATGTGTTTCTGCTTTGTAGGACAGTGGGTTTATTATACCTTCACATTGACCTAAGAGAGTACAGTACAGTTGACATATTGAGAGGCATCATGGTGTAGTGGTTAAAGTGTTGGTGTAAGACTGGGGAGACCTCAGTTCACATCCCAATTTGGGTATGAACCTTATTTATTTATTTCTATAAATTTTATTCCAGGGGTAGGCAACCTTTCCCCTTTAAGGGCCGAGGGACTTCAGCTCCCAGAAGCCTCAGCCATGTTGGCCAATAGTCCCAATGTTGGCTAATAGCTTCTGGGACTCTGGGAGCTGAAGTCCCTCGGCCCTTAAAGGGGAAAGGTTGCCTACCCCTGTTTTATTCAATTTAAAACATCCAAATACAAACAATTACAAACAAACATAAAACGCATAATTAAATCATACCTTTATTTATTTATTCAGATTGCAAGCCAATCCTTGTTTTGGAATTGTATATTATTTTCAAGACTTCTGAAAAAAATCTCTGTAGTTTGGGACAAGAATATGTCCATAGCAATTCAAAACACCAGAATATACATTTGTATCTGCCATTTTGTAAATGACGGTTGTTGTTTATGAAAAGGAATTTCAAGAACTTGGAGAGAGCGGTGGAGAATATGAGAAAGTATGTCCTGTAGAGCACTACCATTACTGAAAATAAATAAATTTCCCATTCACATTTAGTGGGGAGAAAGGAAACCAACTTACTTTGGGGATTCTGTTGGTTTGGGGATTCTGTTGGTATACCGGCCACCCCGTTGCTTAACAGATTGCCTGACCGAGCTGACCGCCCTGGTTTCTGAGTTGCTGTTGGAGTCGCCTAGACTCTTGGTTCTTGCAAGACCTAACTTGCAAGACCTAACTGGCGCGGCTCGGGAGTTCATGGATACCATGACCAACATGGGC
>CM034706.1:203691571-203713167 GCA_020142125.1 Phrynosoma platyrhinos | reverse complement strand
TTATTATTATTATTATTATTATTATTATTATTATTATTATTGGTAGAACACATTCTTTGCCTGACATCGCCAAGTAGGGCTCAGAACAGATTTCTGCCTAAACTGTTAGAAGATTGCTGCCAGTAAGCAAGATAGACCAGTGGGCTGAATCCCTATATGGCAGCTTCATATGCTGTTCTATGTTTTCTCACCCTCCCACTGGAAGGCAGGAATTTCTTGAATCTTCAGGAGCAGCCATTGCTGCCAGGCACACCAGTGACATATCTACGGGGTGTGTGTGTGTGTGTGTGGAAGAAAAGTGGTACAAAAGAGAAAAGTTCTAAGAAGGATTTAGTAAAGCCCAGGCAACAATCAGGTGAACATTAGTGCTGGAATCCGCACAATAATATGACCTCCTCTAATTTCCCTTTTCTGCACGGTAATGCCAGTGGCATTTGCTCTTTTATTTAGGCATCATAATGGGTAATAATAGATCCCTTTTAAAATCATTTCCCCTCATCATTTCACATTACAGCAGCAAATACAGCCTTCGAAGGGCCTTTTTATGTGCTTCCATTTCTTATTCAGTGACACTAATGTAATGGGATCCTCCCAGAGTAATGCTGAAGTAGCCTAGAGATTATTAGAATCTGAATTTATATTCAGAAAATAATTTGTTAAAACTCTTTAGCACGTTCCTACAGAAACCCAGGCAAGCATTTGGTCTGCTCTCAAAGCAGCATCAAAAGCCATTGGGCACGTGTCTCATTCCTCCAGTCTCTCCAAAAAAAGCAACCAGTTTCTCACTGGAAGGCAGGAATTTCTTGAATCTTCAGGAGCAGCCAAGTTTGATTGTAAAATGAGCTTTCATAGGCAAGAATTTTATTTCCTGCAGTGGGTGACATCATAAAGATTACAGTCTTTTGTAGGAATTAGACATCCTTGTGAATTAGGCTGTTGCCTATGGAATTCATGCTTCAGTTACTAGTCTTTAAGATGCCAGGAATATTCCCTTCCCCTTCCCAAATTCAGGAATCTGATCATACTGAATATTATTGTTATTACCGGTAACTCCTCTCATGAATCATCACATGAAAGTTGGAAAGCAGTTTATGTAGCAAATGCCAAGCTGCTGAATTTGAAACCAGCAAGACATGAGCACTGGAGAACAGAAACAAAAGAGGCTCTGTTATCACATTAACAAAGGTGATCAACAATGACAATGGTATGTGAAAAAGCAGAGCAGCTGCCAGAAGCTAGGTGGAGGACTAGTGACACACCTGTCTGTGCCTGTTAAGAGTCTAAAACTTCTCTAAAATGCAGAACTGTAAAAATGCAATCACTCTGCCTGAATCAGTTGAATGGTTAATAAGTGGTATAGACAGTGAAAATGCAGCAAAGGTACCAAAATGCAGGCTTCAAAACTCATGATGGGAGCAAAAGAAGCATTCATGTTAAAACAAATTCAAAACAGCACTGAGATTTTTTTAAAAAACAAGCTTTTAAAATGCCAAGTTTGATGTAGTCTAGGTAGAGAATAAGTGGTGATATTTTTCAGCTGAAGAAATCAAGGATAATGGCTTCATTCTAAAAAAAACAACACCTTTATCTTTCTCAAATCAAGATGTACATTGAGACATTCAGTACTAGCACTCCTTCATAGGGCATACACTTCCCAGTTATCTTTGAGATCTCTTTTTTAAAAAAGCTCCAGTGATATGAATCTTTGAAGTTATTTGGATAAAAACAAATATTTATTTAGAGGATTTTAAACTATAGCTGTGTCCTCCAAGACAATGTATCACTTACAGAAACCTGTTGCTTTGTCCAAATATATGACATGGACCTTTAGCCAGAGAAGCAGCAACATCTTGGTAAAAGCGACCCCAAAAAAACCGCAAATACAAAGGGGTATCATGATCTTCTAGCCATTCTGGGCAAGATCTTGAAGGTTTAGGTAAAGCTTGAGTCAGAGAAAACTTCTGTTCCTCAATTTTTATGTGTAGATTTGTAAGCATATGTCATAATTCATCTGTGTGCTGCAAATTTCTTATTTATTTATTTATTTTTATATATGAAGGAGAGGATGTACAGAAGCTGGCTTCATAGCTAGACTGCTAGGTAACTTGAGTGGTTTATTTGCAATAGGAAGTAGAATTTGACTACAGCGCCCATCATCCGCTACTATTAGGGGGTGGTCATCTGTCGGGAGTGCTTTGATTATGTATTCTGGCATGGCAGCAGGTTGGACTGGATGGCCCTTGAGGTTTCTTCCAATTCTATGGTTCTATTAACTAGGCTGACTGTGGCTACTGTGGTTTGCAGTATGACAACATCTGAGACCACATGACTCCCACTACTGATTAAAATAACAAAATTGTCCCTCCTACTTCAGTCACAGTGCTCAGGGTGACTTATGGCAACAAATTGGAAAATAAATGATAAAAATAGAATAATAGAATCACAGAGTTGGAAGAGACCACACGGGCCATCCAGCCCAACTCCCTGCCATCCAGGAACTCACAATCAAAGAAGCCCTGACAGATGGCCATCCAGCCTCTGTTTAACAATATTATACAAAATAACAATATTATACAACAGTAAAGACAATAAAATAGAAACAAGTACAGTAGGTAAAAACAGTTTAAAAACAAATGGTCAGTGTGTGAAAGCTTCTCAATTCAATTGATCAAATGCCTGCAAGAAGATCTTTGCCAGATGGTAGAAGACAAGGAGACAGGAATCAAATGGACCTTCTGAGGCAGGGGGATAACATAATTTAGTCACAGCCACAAAGAATGCTACCTTCTGGCCCAGCAATCACACCTGGCCCACTGTTGCAATCCACAGCAAAGCTTCAGCTACCAGAGTAAGCAGGGTGCTATGGGAGGGGACAGTCCTGTGTGTGTCCTGGACCCAAGCTATTTAAAGCTTTAGAGTTAGTCACCATCACTTACACTTGTGCTTATAAATCAGTTGAATACCAGTGAAAATATTATGAAATAAACATCATATGCTTACAAGAATAAATTCTTATTAATGCAGATGCATGTTCACTGTAGTCAGTGATGGCAGTGTGGGAGGTATGGACCACACCAAGTGACACCCCAGAGGAGAGGTGATACCTGGTCGGGCCCTCCTCCCACTCTGAGGCAATATGTGCACGCCAGTGCTGTTACACCTGGTGCTGGCCCCTTCTCCACTGCCCAGCTCTCTCCCCAAGGAAGAAGCCAGGCAGCGGAGGAGGGGAGTGAGTGTGCTCCTTCCATCTTATCCCCCTGCCTCACTTGCCTGGCCATCCCTCAGCCACCCACGGTGGGCAGAGAGTGAGGCAACAGGAAGGGAAGAGAGGTAGGGAAGTCCACCACCACCAATGTGGCAATCCTTACAAGATTTGGCTGGGGGACAGGTGGCTGGGGAGGGGGACATGTGAGCAAGGCACTGGGGAGGGCAGGGCAGGCCACTGCTGCCCTCAACCCCTGGCAGCCCCTCCACACCAGGTGACACCAAGGATAGTGACACCACTGACAGTGGTCAAGAATGGGTATACTTAGTGCATTCAGTGTGAATAAATGTAAAGTGCCTCTGGCCACAGTCACTTTTTGGACAGCCAAGAACAAAGTGAGGTCCTGGACTGTGCCCAAATGGTGAACCTGTTTTTTCAAGATTAACCATTTATAATAAGCTGAAATGCTGTTCCTGGAAGAGTCCCTTCCTAAGCAGGCTCTCCTCTATTTTGTCTGTGTTAAGCCATCTCCAGCTTTTTACTTGCTCTGCACAACATAAAGTTTTGTTGGAAAGAGAGGGGAAAATTAGAGAATTTATAGGAGTGTTAAGGAACACAGGTGACAAGTTGGAAATCCAGAGTCCAGCACAGAAGGGAAATATCACCAAGCCAATCAGGTAGGAAAGTACATAGAAGTGATTCAAGCAAAGATACTATGCTATCACATTATCCCCCTATAAACTAAAGAATTACTGTGCTTCCTCCACTAATATGTAAGGTGTATTTGGCGTAGTAATAATTAAGATGTAATTGGTCAGTATGACAGACAGAGTATTTTTGTCTTGTACCTTTGGAGCAAAATTCTTTCATCCTGGCTATGTTGTGATCAGGCTTTCTCTCTTATGTCAATCGGGTGATTCACCACTACCATTATCAGCACCTTCAGAGGATGTCATTAAGTGTCTTTAGCTCCCAAGAGGGCAAAATCCTAGACGACTGTCTTTTTGGAAGCTGATAGCTTGGTTTAGAAATCTTTTCAGTAAACACAGCAAGTGGCTAAGCCCTGAAGAGCAAAGGTTTGGTTGACCCAGGTTCATTACACTTCATACATAGATATTATTGATACAAGAAGATAAATATTCTTATTTACAGGTTTTTAATTGAGAATTGAGAGCCAGTAGTGATTTGAGCATTGGACTATTACTACAGAGACCAGGGTTCAAATCCCCACCCAGCCATAACAGCCCACAGGATGACTTTGGGCAAGCCACACACTCTCAGCCTTAGAGAAAGGCAAAGGGAAAAAAAAAACCTCTGAACAAATTTTGCAAAGAAAACCCCATTATAGGTTTACCTTAGGTCTACCATAAGTCAGAAACCAATTGAAGATATAAAACAACAAAATTTAGAATTTTGCTAAGTGTCCTGCTAAATAGGCACAAGTCAATCGATAGGAGATTCTCATCCCACTCATACAATATCCACTCTGTGGAGCAAATGAGTAAGCAAGGATGTGAGCTGTAATTGTTTTAATAAAGTACATAGATATGTCTGGGTGTGTGCAGGGAATAGAGTTGTGAATAAAAAAATATGCAAGTTTGTATGTAGTCACTTTTCTTCCCTTAGCTCTTTTTAAAAAGACAAAGGATTATTTATAGATCACTGAGAAATGTTAAATGAATTCATTGAATAGTCTGTTAATATGTGAAGATGGGAAAACAAAAGATGCCACTGTAAAAGTTCTTTTGTACCTTCTCTTTCTCATCAGAGTATCAAAGATAAATAACACACTTGAAAGACTGCTTGCAGGTTTGGATAAGAAGGGAACCAGGCCCTTGTTCAGTGGGGAGCAAAGACGGCTTAGTGGAAACAGAAGAATAGTCTGTTCATACAGAAAGGGACATGGATCAACTATTCTCTTCAGGCAGTTAAGACAAAAATGGGAAGACAAGCCTGAGTGGCAATAGAAAAATTGCTAGTTTAAAACTAAAAATGGGAAATCCTTTGTAAACATTGTAAGTTATGAAATAACAAGACAAGGGAAGGAAGATGGAGGACTGTGCAGGATGGAAGAAAAAATGCCTCTTACCCCGAAAAGAGGAAAATAATTTCTGTGTACAATAAGTGCTAATTTATCTCCACCAGAGCAAACCATGACATAGCCAAGACATTAGAGAGCAGCCCTTTTAAAATGGCCTAAAGATTTCTACTGGCTTACTGTCTGAGATTTGTTGCAGAATCTTTCCCATCCCTGACACTAATATCTGAATTCATTTTTTCTTGATCAGTTTTAAAACAGTGCAATCATGTGAAATGCAGTCTCTTACTGCACAATTTCTTGCTAGCCTCTCAACAGGCAACTGGTAGAGCAGGAATAGAGTTCAGGTTCCCACTGTCTCCTTAGTTTAATAAATTCATTGCATTGCTGTTTCATTAATTACTTCATTTCTGAACACAGCACTGAAATGTTATCAACATCTCTTTGGCAGATTCTTACTGTTAAGCACAATTGAAAGAAATGAGGTGGAAATTACATCATCTGTTCCCTTTAAGTGAGCATGGGCTGGGCATTGCAATCTCCATCTGGTCCTTTGATCCTGTCTAAGATATCCCAAGCTTAATACAGTACAAACAGGGAAAGAATAACAGAGGAGCTGTATAGAGTTAACCCTAGTAAATGATTAGATTTCTTTGATTGGTTTATTTAAATCAGTTCTCTTCTTTTATCTAAGTATTTATTTAGGACTGCATTTGAAGCAGTTTTCTTTTATGTAGACTGTCTTATATTGAGATAGGGTACGTGTAAAGTACACCTGTTTAGGTTTAGAAATGGCATTGAAAAACATCTGTTTAGAAAGAATGAGGAGAAATAATTATTTTCAGATAATCCACATCATTGCCATTACTTTTGGAGGGATGGAAACTTTTGGGGAAGATGGAGAATTTCTTTCATGCCCAGGGATGCCTTTTCAGTGGGCATGTCACAGTTATTCTGTGGCTCTCGGCAGAGTTTGGGTATCTGCTTAGAATGTAGATCTATCTACATGATTAAATTGGACAAACTGATAAAGTATTTGAGATAAAGTAAAAGACAACCTAGTGAAGCATACCATTATTAGTTGTTTGATAGTAAGGTAAAGACAAAATAATCTACTTTTGTTATGGGCCACCTGAGTACTTTGCATTTTATTTACTAAAAGAATCTGTATTCTGGCCATTTTCTATTATGCCTAAGCCTGCTTATCGTTGTACCAGATACTCTGCTAAGAACTTTGATAAGGAGGGCAAAGGGGAGATATGGATGTAATTCAGAAGAAATATGTGTGAGGTCCTTTGTTTAACAGGTACATATTTCATATTGTTTATATTTCATACCATGTTTAGACATGGACAAGTGGGAAAATGTTTTCTTCAGTTGATCTCAAAAGGTAGAAACAGGCCACATTTTGAATTAATACTTAAATTGTCTTTATGCATTTCCTGTGTTGGTCAATCAGATGTCACTTTAATCAGCTAGAATCTATGTTACTCTCTTGCTTTTAGTTAGCATTACACCATTCACAACTGAATCATTCAGAAAAGCTGGGATGGATTTTAGAGCAAGCTAGCCAAGCATTCCCTTTCTCCTGGTGCCAGCTAGTTGCTTCTGGGCAACTCACAAGGAGGCCATACAGGCAATTGCTTATACAGTTCACATGAGTCTTTAAAGACATTTCTGAGGTGTTTGCTTTACTAATACAGCAACATGTGTGGATGTGGGTATGCCTTCAAGTCACCTGCTGACTTATGGTAGCCCTATGAATTTTATAAGGTTTTGTTAAGCACGGCATATTTATTTAGAGAGAGTTTGCCAATTCCTTCCTCTGAAATATAGCCTAGCCCTAGTCTAGTGCAACATTTGTTGTTAACTGCCCTCAAGTTGATTTCGACCCATGGCGCCCTGGGGATGAGACATCTCCAAGACTCTAAACCAGGGGTAGGCAACCTTTCCCCTTTAAGGGCCGAGGGACTTCAGCTCCCAGAATCCCAGGAGCAGTTGGCCAACATGGGACTATTGGCCAACATGGCTGAGGCTTCCGGGAGCTGAAGTCCCTCGGCCCTTAAAGGGGAAAGGATGCCTACCCTTGCTCTAAACTCACTACAAGTTACGCTTGAAATTTAAGATATTTACTTTTGCAAATTCACGTATGTTAAGGATGTCGTGGTAGTACAGACAGAAATCAACGTAATGTTAATTGGATATATGGCTGTATCTAAAAAGTGTATAGGTGTGACAATCAAGTTTCAGAGGACAGTATGATCAATACTGAACAGTATGATCAATCTGATATGGAAGAGAAGAAAGATATCTTCTCTATAGGAGGCAAAGGTGTTGGTGAAAAAGAATTTCTCAAAAGCTATGGAATTTTGGTTACTAGTGGGAAACCTGTTGAAAGACAACCATTTTGTGGGGTAGATGGAGAGAGGTGTCCTATTAATCAGGGATGTGATAAGACCCCAACAGCTTATCACACCTTAATTTTTTTTATTTAAGAATCCTAGCTTTAAAGTCAACATTTCAAAGCTTATATGCCCAGAACAATTCATATTTTCGTCCTCTGGGCTTCAAGCATATTTTCTCTGTTTTAAAGAACAATATCTCTTAAGTTTTACTGCTCTCTCCTCTCTCTCTCTCTCTCTCTCTCTCTCTCTCTCTCTCGCTCTCGCTCTCGCTCTCGCTCTCACTCTGTGTGTGTGTACATTCCTGTATGAAAAGAAATTCTACTGATAATACTGCAAAAGCACTGCTAGGAATAGAGAAAATGCCCTTTGGTGTTTGGAAGAACTGATCAGTAAGCTGTAGCTGTAAAGTGTAAACACTGTCTAAAAGTCATTTGGGGGGGGGGGGAATAGCACTTAGGTGGAAGTTCAAAGTGCTGAATGTTTGGCATCCTGAATATTAGGGTTTCTCCTTCATTAAGGAAAGCAAAGAATGAAGTGTAAAACCCTTTAGCGGGTGGCCCTTATTTCCATAAATCATCATTGAAATATGTTGATCATCATTATTTAAAAGGCCTCAATTAAAAGTTCAAACATATTATGGTGCAAAGCTAATAAAGGGCCTGATATGAAATGCAATAGTACTCTAGTGACATTGTGCCAGCCCCCTTGCTAATGACCAAAATATTAAAAGACTTATTGAAGTTCAGTCATCAATCAAGGTAAATAGATTCTTGTGGCAAAGAATGTAAATGTGCTTCTTTGATATGGTGTGAATACCAACTAGCCCAGCCCTCCTCTTTGCGCTTGTATCTACTGTTATCAATATATGCACAGCTGGACTAAAATGGCGAGGGGGAAGAGGGGTGATAATTAACGTTTCATTTCCTAATTGCTGGATAGAGCTATCATGACAATCCTGATTAGTCTTCTAATTGCACCTTCATTCTCTTTTCAAGTTGCAGCGCAAAGTGGTGTTTCTTGTACAATCTTGCACCAAGAAAGGAAAATTAAGTAGTGGATATTATCAGAGAGCATGTCCACTGTGCAAATATAAACTGTTGTAACTGTCATGGCTTCTACTCAAGTAGATGTAGGTCTAATGAGAGAGCTAGTAATCTTTTGCAGACAATTCTATATACTGTATGTGTGTTTGAATGGAACTGATAAGGTGTATAAAACTAATTTAGATAGACAACCTTTTAAAGAATGTTAATTCAATAATGATAACCAGTTAAATAAATGTGCACATTTCTAAAACTTCAATATACAGTCCTTTTTGAAATACTGAACAAAGTTTAGAAGGGGTTTTTCTTTCTCTTACACTGTAAGTTGACACATGTTATGGAAAGGCCCTAATTTTAGTTACATGTTTCTAGTACCTAACATACTAGAACCTAGTCTTCACGCACAAATGGGTCTTTAATATAGGTTTCAATATTTTTCCTTGCCCCTATGATTAACTGACCAAAGCTTTATTAATCTACTGATTAAAAGTTGCACCCCTTGAAATCCCGCAAACATGGAACTCCGCAAATATAACTTTAATACTAAAACAAGAAAAAGATAACCTGGACCCAAATAATTATCAACCTATTTCTTTATAAAATTCAGATTATAAATTATTTGCAGCAATTTTGGCTAAAAGATTCAAAAATGTGTTAGATGATTGGATTAATAAAGATCAGAGTGGCTTTCTCACTTCTAGGAAAACAAAAGAAAATTTTAGGAATATATTAAATTTAATTGAAATTCACCACTCAAACATACATAAAAAATTGGCTATGTTTTTCCTGGATGCCGAGAAGGCATTTGATAAAATAAATTGGAGTTTCATGTTTCGGGTTTTAGAAAAAATTGAGGTTGGAGATCAGTTCTTTAACTGCATTAAAAAAAAATTATACCAATCAGGATGCGCAGATCATAATAAATGGGGATAGAACTTCAAATTTCAAGATATATAAAGGCATTAGACAGGGTTGCCCACTAGCGCCTTTATTGTTTATCCTCACCTTGGAAATTACACTTAACAAAATAAGAAATGAAGATAATATTAAGGGAGTTGAAATTAGAAAGCAAAAGTATAAATTACGAGCTTATGCCGATGATGTGGTGTTAACCATTTCCAATCTGACAGAATGTATAGATATTCTATTAGAGATTCTTAAACAATATGGACAAATCTCAGGTTACCGTGTCAATAAATCAAAAACAGTAATGTTGTTAATCAATATCGCGAAGAAAGAAACTAAGGAAATTATTGATAAAACTGGCTTTCGAAAAGAGAACAAGGTGAAATACCTGGGAATTTGGTTAACTGAAAAAAATTTGGATCTCTTTAAAAATAATTATCTCAGGATTTGGAGTAAAATTAAAAATGATTTGCAGAAATGGAGTAAATTAAACATATCTTGGCTCGGGAAAATTGCAGTTATTAAAATGATGGCTTTGCCTAAATTTATGTATTATTTTCAAAATTTACCTATTATAGACAAAGAGTGGAATATAGAAATTTCAAAATTTATTTGGTCAAAAAAGAAACAAAGGGTCAAACTTGTAAATTTGCAAGATGACACAGAAAAAAGGGGTCTGGGTCTCCCTAATCTGATTTGGTATTATGAGGCTTGCATTTTAGAATGGATGCATGAATGGTTCACCCTTAAGAATGACAGAATTCTGGAATTAGACAGAACGGATTTGCATCTTGGTCTCCATGCATACCTATTCTATGATAAAACCAAAATTGACAGTAAATTTAACAATCACTTCATACGAAAAACGTGTTGGAGAGTTTGGATTAAATATTTTAAAAATAGTGTTTAAAAATCCCCCTATGGGCATCCCCAGCAGCAATTCTGATTAAAGGACTTTATAAGAACAGCTCTTGGATACGGTATAGTCAATTAATAAATTGGAATGGAGGCAAAATGATATTTAAAGCACAGGCGGAATTAGAAGAATTTGAATTAAATTGGTTTCAGTACAGGCAATTATTAGAGAGATTTAGAATGGACAGCCACTTGGACCAAATTGGACCAGCCTACGAATCATTTGAAAAAATTATAAGCGGGAAAAGTAACAAGTTGATTGCTAAATTTTATAAGATAATCAGAAATTGGGAGTTGGAAGATAATCAAATTAAAGATTATATGATAAAATGGTCACAAGACCTGAACAAAGAAATTTTCCTGACTGAATGGGAAAAATTTTGGAAAAAAAGAATAAAATATTCTGTAAATGTTGACTTGAAAGAAAATTTGTATAAGTCCAGGTTTAGATAGTATATGACCCCCCCCTTAAATTATCAAAAATGTGTAAAGGTTCAAATCCCACCTGTTGGAAATGTGAACATGAAATTGGGTCTTATTGGCATATGTGGTGGAAATGTAAAACAGCCAAAAAAAATTGGGACCAGATAAATTTGGAAAATGGTAAATTACTGAATGTTCAACTGCATGTCAACCCAAAGGTATATCTGTTAAATATTTTTACGGAAGAGATTGAAAATAAATACGGAAAATTAATGTTCATTTTGATATCAGCCGCCAGAATTATTTACGCCAGATATTGGCGGAAAAAGGAGGTTCCCACATTGGAAGAGTGGAAAATAAAAACTCTTGAAATCTATGAAATGGAGAAATTAACTCACTTATTAAGCAATAAGCTAATGTCAGAATTTGATAAAAATTGGGCCCCATGGCACAGATATATGAAGAAGATAATCGACAATTGACATTAAATATAATCTTTCTTGTGGCTGTAAAATAAGTATACATTAAGGTGTTTCTTTTGATTGTAACAAGGATGTTGTGAAAGATTGATATAAAGTTTAAGACCACATGTCGGGCAGCTCCTCATGTAATGATGATATAATTACATGTAATGATGACATAATTACTTAGTATTATTCATCGTTTTTGTATCCGATTGTTTCAGAAAAGTAGTTATACATTTTTACAGTTAGAGGATGTATATAGAGAGAGAGAGAGAGAGAGAGAGAGAGAGAAATAATTTATAGGATTAATCCTAGAAACAGAATACTTGTTCGGGGTATTAGAATCGGAATAGATTTTAGAATTTGGAATCTAAATTATACGGGTATTTACTGTTATGACACGTTTAGTCGTTAGAATAATTAACCTGAAATCTGGGTATATAGAGGAATTTAATTTGGAATAATCACCGTGTTTAATTGGACTTGGGCATCTGTGATGTTTAGTTATAGGTGGAAGATAAGTAGTTATGAAATCAACTTGTAAGATATCTCTCTATACTGTTCTAGGAAGCTGTTAACATGTTTTGTTTTGTTTTGTTTTTGTTTGTTTTGTCTTTTCTTTGTTCTTTATGTCTTTGCGTAGGTTTGTGTTCGAAGTTAGATATATATTGTAGGTTTCTTGTTGTTTGTGTTTTGTTCGGTGTTTATGTTTTATATGTTCTGTTTGTTGTTCTTGTTTTTATTCGCAATAAAATTTTATAAATTAAAACAATTTTTAAAAAAAGTTGCACCCCTGTTTATCCACTGGCATAGGGTGTGTGGATGTGCCCTTGTGGAGACTCAAACCTTGAATGCAAGACCATTATTATTATTATTATTTTACTAGAAAGGGTTGACTAGAAGTAAGGCAGTAAAAGTAACGTCCCAAGATAAAAATCTGGGGGAGATGCAGTCCTTTCTTACTTAGTTGAATAGAGTGAAAATGAGCAGAAATGGTGGCGTAACATTAAGTTGATCCAAATTCTGTATGGTTGCAAATTTACATATTACTTAGAGACTCACACTCTTTATCAGGCACCAGTTTGTGGTACTCTCTGGGTTGAATTCTCCTTAATTTATATAATAGATAAAAGGTCATTCTGATATATCTAGGATTGTTCAACAGGGCCTTGCCAGATAGGGCTACTCTGTATGGCTTTGCGGTTTAAAAAAAAAGAAGAAGTATGTGTTGAGGGTGAAGCATGGCTGAATCATAACTCCTAAAGTCAGCAGAATAATTCCCTTGAAGCTTAGGATGGCTGAATTATACACAGACTACATCTAGTATAGCCACTGCCCTGTTAGTGTGCATTATTAAGAACAAAGACCCAGTTGGAGACATTGTTTTTTGTTGCTTCATTGCTTTCAGCATGTCTCATGTCTTCTATGGTTTGCCCCAGGCACTCCTGTACTAAGGGAGATTCTCTAAAAGGAGGCGTGAAGCATTCTTTTTGCTGCTACCTCTATGCATTGGAAGGAGGGAGGTAGGTACATATTGCAGGGACAGTGCCATTGCATCATGTTTTGCCCAAGGGCTGGTGCAATGATATGTGTGTATTTTCTCATATTCTCACTGTAATTTCTTTCCATAAAATATTTAATAATCAGAGGGAGAAGCTTGGTGATTAAAGTCAAAGGTGGTACAATGTATTTACTTATTTAAAGTGTGAGATATTTTTTTCCAAGTTGCCTTTGGGTACATGCCTATTTCTGTACTGATTTTCTCTGGCTTTCCACATCAGAAAGCTAGATTCTCCCAGTATCTATGTTCCCAGAGCTACGGTATGTTTGTTACTACACTATCTTGGGCAATAAAAGTTGAGGATTTTTAGGTAATTAAAAATACATTTTTTTATTTACTTTGTTCTACCTGAGAGCAAACAAGGTATAGCCAGGAATTTAAAATTATATTATTTGTCCACCAAATAAGGATGGAAAGATAATATCTGGGGACCAATGAACAAATGGGCAAATTTACTAAACAGGTATGATTGGCTAGAAATCTCTTCCCACCAGGGAAAACAAAACAAAACAAAGCTGTCTAGCTCTTTTCATATGATTCAGGGTGCCTTTACCAATTAATGAGTGCAACCTTGCCAAATGCGTATATGTATTCATTCTGAGTTTAATGGGTAACGTTGTTAAGTGAAAGAGATCTCTGACTCGGACTAAACATTCAAGAATCCTCTTTTCTCCTTCCTCTATGATTTTGATATTATCCCACTTGCCCTGAATTCAGTTACTGTTGTTTTGTATGTGATAGCTTATTTATGGTTATTCATTTTTATTGTGTTTTTGATTATGTCATATATTGCTCTTTTAAAAATATTTTTTTCAGTGCTATTTATCTTTCCGTTCTGGACCCCCCCCCCCCCGGCATGAAAACAGAACACCTCAAATATTTAAGGCCCATAGGTTTGAATGGGGGGTGCCCATATGTGCACATCCCATTTTTCCCCCTCCATTTGCCCCCCATTAATGGGCGAGGGACGCAGACTTGAAGTCCATGAAAATGGAGGGGCGACTGTACTGTATTCTGTAAAAATAACTGGGTTATTGTTGGGTCTTTTTGCTTTTTAAAGATGGGTGGTATGCTGAGGTCACCAGAGCAATTAACACCCCTGTGTTGACTTCTTCCTCAGTCATGTTTAGTATCACTTCATTGTATGAAGAAATGGGAGCAATATAATGATGTGTTAAAATAATTTATGTCCCATCTTTCCACTACACTAAAGAGGCTTAAGTACACCCCCATCATGCACTACATGTACTAGCTGGGGCCAATGGAAGTTAGAGTCTCGGGTATATCTTCTGCATTTCTCCAAAGTACAGCGGGTCCTTGGTATCCACTGGAGTCTGATTCCAGGACCCCCATGGATAACAAAATCTGTGGATGCCCAAGTCCCATTATATACAATAGATAGTACAATGGTGTCCATTATATAAAATGTCCAAAAATGCTGTTTGGAATTTGTATTTTTTTTAATATTTTCAAGCCATGGACACTTGAATACAGAGAGCCGACTGTATTATTCAAAGCAGCTAACAACATCCACAGTGCAATCATTATAAACAAATGGAATCATCTAGGGACCATACACATTGACAAGGCTCTTCTACCTGTGGTATAGTTTTGTGGTGCTATACATGTACTTTCTCTCCCAGGTCTCCCTGTTAGGATTTCATGTGCTAAGGGTTCAATTGAAAATAACATACCAATAATACCAGTCAGCTAATTGGGAAGTTTGAACTTAGTCCTTTCCTCCCTCTCACAACTGCATATTAATCTGCTTTTTGTTTTCAAGGAAGGTTAGTTTCATTCACAGCCCGCCTGCTTTGCCTGCACAGTTCCATATGATTCAGAAGGGTTTTTCCCCACACTGTCAGTGCCTACTGGTGTGGTAGATGATCCTCATTTTGTGTTGTGTTGTGTTGATCACTTAAAAGCATCAGAAGGTGAAAATTCACCATGAAGATGAGCATTCTCTGTGACTAAATCCCGCAGCTGAACTGTTAAGCTTTCAGGCTCCACCCCATCTTTTCCTTGGCTAAAGCAAAGCAAAGCAAAGCAGCTTATTTATATACCGCTTCATATCACGCTATGGGATGTCTAAGCGGTTTACAACTGTGAGCTGATTGCCCCCCAACAAGCTGGGTACTCATTTTAGTGACCTCGGAAGGATGCAGGCCTGAGTCGAGCCTCAGCCCTGGCTGGTATTGAACTCGCAACCTTGTGGTCTATGAGTGGCTGCAGTACAGGCATTTAACCACTGCGCCACCAGGGCTGATATGGCTCTTTTCCTGCTACTGTTCTGTAGCATTGTCATTGGGGTTGGCCTCACAATTCATCCCCTGTTCCTTTTGTTTTTTATATTTTGTGGCATGCAGCCCCATTCTGGTTCCCCAGGTGTCTGGTTGCTCTTTGCACAAACCTCTCTTTATGAGACCCACAAGTGCAAGTATGTACCAATAAAAGCCAGACTAAGTTAGCAACATCCTCTTGGGCTCCCAGAGCATTGTGTTGCCTGCCTGTTTAATTGGTAAGCTGCTAAGAGCTAGGCCTTCTCTTTTATTTGTGCCATGTATGGCAGTGTGAACAGTTTTAGCATTTAATAATCCTGTGCTCTTTGGAGAATACAAGCAGTTTCTAATCCTATCGAATGATTTGAGAGCAGAGAGGCTTTCAACAGTAAATACAGTGTTTTGCATGAAGCTCCCCTCCGAGAACAGAAGTATCTAGGAGCTCCTAAGCTGGTACATGGCTGGAAACCACTGCTTGTGCATCTTCATCCTCTCCAGAGGAGAGTGACCTTTGGAAAAATATGCTGCTCCTATTGGGGTTTCACTCAGAATTCTGCCCTCATGTGTTGCCTTTCTGTAGAGCATTATTACTATACATGGATCTGAGCCAACTAGACACTCCCAAATTCCTCTGATCTGTGCCCCAGGAGCACTTCTGCCTACATGAGGGGAGCTGAGGATATTATAATGGCCCTTAATGACAACCGCCAATTGCCTCTTAACGCCACCTGTGCAAATGTCATATTGGGCTTTAATAAAGAAAAGAGAGGACAAACCATTATTTACCTCAAAGGATTAAGAACTATAGATGGAGACTCTTCAACTAGTGACTGCTTAGACTTCTTCAAAGATGTAGCCATGTTAATCTGAGAAATCAGTATTCAAAGGGATCTAGAAGCACCTTTGAGACCAACTGAAAATAAGTTGGTAGCATGAGCTTTCGTAGACTTGAACCTACTTCTTCAGCTGCATAGACTTTTTCAGTTACAGAGAAATTAACGTGGCTGCTTTGAAAAACACTTTGATTGAAAAGAATGAAGCTTTCCTTCAATAATGAAATTCATGTGGTTGCCATATGTCAACAGGTAACTTGAAGGCAAGTACACGCACAGGTTTCAAGGAATGTTTTGTTAGACAAGCCATGCTAAGGGAGGTTGCTTAGGTCAAGCTGAAACACTTTGATTGAAAGGAATGAAGCTTTCCTTGAATAAGGTGGGGCAGGGTTTCTTGCATAAGAAAACCCTGTGAAATTCATAGGGCTTCCATAAGTTGACAGTGACTTGAAGGCAAATACACGCACAGCGTTCAAGGACTGTTTTGTTAGACAAGCCATGCTAAAGGAGGTTTCTTAGGTTGAGCTGAAAAGGTCATGTTCCCTCCGTTCCTGATGATATAGTTCCTGAAGAATTGAGGGTTTGGAACCATATGCTCTAGCTGTAAGTCAAGTGGTAATGATTAACAACAATATTTGCATAAGATAACAGGCTTCTGTAATGCCCTGTTAACATTTGTACCTTTTTTAAAGGTAGTCAGAATTTGGCAGGTCTGACAGCAGAGATTACTTTGACTAGTGCACCTGCCGACAGAAAGTGTTGTCACTTGTCTATATTTGTCAGGTGGAGAAGAAAATACAGCACCAAACTGCTAGCACATCTGGCACAAACTAAAAGTAAGCATCTGTCCTCCAAACTGTCTGGCTACACCTTAACCAAGAACAAACTTCAGAAAATAACTGACAGGCACCAGATGGTGTGACTGAGCCTGCAACTTAGTTACACTGGAGTTGCTGTCAGTCAAATATTTGTAAATCAGGGACTTTATCCTCAGTTGTAAGAAACTGTATGAGCCTTATTCTTGTAATACATGTATGTCTCCAATTCCACCTGCAATATTGATACAGCTGGCTCAGTATTCATGCCAGATTGACCAGTGTTAGATCTCCCTTTGGGTAACACATATTAATCTCTTCTAAAATTCAGTTCACTGTATCCTTAGCACACATTCAACAGCAAAACCCAGTAATAAGCCCAAGGCAGAAAATTAAAGAGCAACTGCCCTTTTGATAAACTTGTAGTTGGATATAATTTATTCCAACTCTTTCCGTTCTGCATAATTTTTGAGAGATACCAGGCAAACCTTTAAAAATTTTAGGTGAAAGAATAAAACAGTTCAATGTATAGCTGTAGAGCCAGTGTGGTGTATTGGTTTGAGCGTTGGACTATGGAGACCAGTGTTCGAAGTCAGACTTGGCCATATAAACCCACTGGATGACCTTGTGCAAGTCTCACTCTCTTAGCCTGAGAGGATGGCAATAGCACACCCCCTCTGAAGAAACTTGTCAAGAACACTCTATGATAGGTTCTCCTTAGGGCTACCGTAAGTTGGAAAAAACTTGAAGACGCACAACAACAACCGATACAGTTACTTTAATCTACACATTGTCTTGCTTAGAAGGTTGGTACACTGTACTGAAACATGTGGTCCATATTTGTAGAGCACATCAGCAGATTGTACAGAAGGAACATAAGGCAACACCTTCATTTGTGAATATCTGGCCTTCGTTACAAAGGTATGGAGGCACTTGTGATTATTTATTTTATTTTTATTTTGCACTTCTATGTGGTCCTGCACCAGGATTATTGCACAGTTATTTGTATAGAGGATTGTGGTCTCTTAACAACTAAAAACAACGTAAGATTCTATAATCATTTAGGGGAGAGTATTCATTGTATAGGTCAGTGGTGGTGAACCTGTGGTGATCAGAGCCCTCTCTGTGGGCATGCACGCCATTGCCCCAGCACAGAATTCACCAGAGTTTGTTACTAGAAAGCCAGAGGGATGCAACACTTTGTGATAAATAAGTGAGTTTTGGGTTGCAGTTTGGGCACTTGGTTTCTAAAAGGATCACCATCACTGGTATAGGTAAAAGCAAGGGTAGGCAACCTTTCCCCTTTAAGAGCCGAGGGACTTCAGCTCCCAGAATCCCAGGAGCTATTGGCCAACATGGGACTATTGGCCAACATGGCTGAGGCTTCTGGGAGCTGAAGTCCCTCGGCCCTTAAAGGGGAAAGGTTGCCTGCCCCTGGGTAAAAGGATCTATATGTACCCCAGTAAGTAAGCAGTCTCCCAATTCAGCAAATATTTATTACCTAAAGAACTACCTGAGAAACCCCATTTTGATGTTTGGAACATAATTCTAAAGGTAGAATTATCACAATGCATTGTCACAATGTAGTATAACGTGTGCAGTGGAGCAATTCCTAACAATGGATTTTAAAGATCCTTCTGATGATTACCAAGCAAATTGTGCACTAGCTAGCCAGAGAAGTATCTCCACATTGCAATAAATAGAATTGTAAAGCCATAAGATTATGGCTTCATATAAAGACATGGCATGTCTTCCTCTGCATTATTTATTTTCCCCTCCTGCATGCATCTCTCTTGCTGGGTTTTAGGTATGGAAAAGCTGGGTAAATACACTTGCAGAGATCATTGCTTGCAATCAGATGTCATTCCAAAGAAGGAAAGTCTCCCTAATTAGATGAAAAAGCAAAGTACTTGGAGCTTTCTGTAGTGAATGTCCAAGACTTAGAGCAGGGGTAGGCAACCTTTTTGAGCTGGGGGCCGGGTTTCTGTCCCTCAGACAATTGGGGGGCTGAAGCACCATAAATAAATAAATAAATATTTTTAAAAATAAAAATAAATTTAAAAAAATGCATGCACGCTCTCTCAGCCCCAGAAAAGCCATGGCAAAACCCCTGTGGAGATTTTGCCAAGAAAACCCCAAGAACAAGTAATAACAACAATAATATCATCATGGCGGGCGGCAGTGGTGGCAGGACCGGCCTGGGGCCAGTCCAAAGGCTTCAGGGGGCCACATCTGCCCCCTGGGCCTTAGGTTGCCTGCCCCTGACTTAGAGTGTACTTTGGGATAAATTCTTCAGGGACAACCACACTGCAGCATCTGTCATGATGGCTGTTGTTTCTTTTTCTCCCCTTCCTTTGCACTGGGGTCAGGTTACACATCTGGCTGTGGAACTGTGTGAGTGCTTGTTATGAACAGCAAATGCCAGTCAAGGGAAGCACCTCAAATGGATGCCCTCGATTAGCATGAAGATTCCTTACAACTTCTCCAGTGTTGTCAGGGCCCCAGCAGATGCTATGCTGAGCAGCCACAGAGACATGTCACTATGGATATTCTGAGTTTAGAATTTATTTAGCTGCAATTAGAATACCGAATGCTTTGCAGAATGGAAGTGGTGAACATGGTTCCAGGCCAAAAGAGTTATGCCCTAAGTCAAAGTTCAGAAGAAAGATAAAGATGGAGACAGGACTTTAGCTGAAGTTGCAAGGATAGGGAATGGTTGGTTGCTGAGCCAGTGGCTGCTGGAGAGTTTGTTTTAGAGGCCTTTAGCCACCAAAACATTTATTTTATTTTATTTTATTTTATTTTATTTTATTTTTATGCCACTTTTCATACAGAAAGGGACCCAATGAGACTCACAAGATAAAAACAGTTTTAAAAATTTTACAACAGAAGTTTAAAAACAATAAAAACAAACCTGTTAAAACAGTATAAAATTAACATTAAAAAGTTAAAAATATAACTTTATAAGAGTGTTAAAGTTGTTTGTTTGAATGCTCCATGTTTCTCCCAGTGCAGAATTGATAGCTTACAACAGATTAAAACAGAACACAACTAGACTCAATATAAGCCATTGGATTAAAACAACACTGCACGAATAATAGTTTGAAAGTATTTAAAACATGACAGCATCATCCACTGAAAATCCTTCTGCAACAAGCAGCCCATGGCCATGTCTAAATAAAAAATATTGGTTGGTATACTATAAGGAGAGCAGAAAACAGACCAGCCTATTTTTCCATGGGAGAGAGTTCCACAGTCTAATGTTAGAATGCTTTCCCTTTGTTGATAATGAATAATTTTTGAACTTTGTTCATAACGAACAAAGGATAAGTTCTAAGTATTTCTCATAAGGAGTGTGTCATCTTTGAGTGTGGTTCTCTTGACTTGTCAGCACCTGTACAGTTCACTGGGCAACAAGAAAAAAATACTGTACCAGTGCATGGAGGATCTGAAATCCCACTATCCTCATATGGGGAAAGTCAGTGATGTTCCCTGGGCAGAAAAACAGAAGAGTAGTTTCAGCCTTCATGAGGCAGTCAAAAGTATGTGCAACTCCTTCCAACAACTCCTCTCTTCCCACACCCCACTCCAAACAGGCTTCCAGCAGATAATTCTTGCTAAAAGTCTCAGTTCATCACTTGCAGATTATTTCCTCTCTGTTCCTTTCTTCAGTTCATATATTTCAGCTTCTTCCCTCACTGTTTTTCCTCCCCTTGTCAGACTGCATGTACCAGCCACTTTCAGAGAACTTTCCCACCTCCTTCTTTTGCTTAATCCATTTCAGTTTTGTCTTCATCCCCTCTTCTTCTCCCTCCCTCCTCACCCAATCCCATGAAATCTGTGTATGCAGCCATAGGTTGCTTGACCCATTGCAAAATAACATTTGAGATCACTGTTCTGTATTTGGTTTGGTTTCATTAAAAACAGAAGGAGAAACATAGTATAGTCTTAACCAGGGACAAATATTAAGATTGCTACTGTATATTAGATGTGAAATGCATTGACACATTTGTAGATAGTGACCTTAGAACTACTTACATTGTGAAAGGATAGTTGAGAATAAGAGTGGCTGAATAGCTTCAAGCTGAGTTGGTGGAGGGGTTGCAATGAGGAGAAAACCCAAGTGCTATGTTACAGAAGATTGCGTTTTATTTTGAGGGGTGGGAACATGTCTGTCTGACTGAAGAACCATTTTGTGTGTTTTGGTGTTGCGATGCTACAATTAATGCATCACTTTTATGATTATATAATAATTGACTCTCAATGTTTGTTGTTTTCTGAATTCACGGCATCTAAAGCTTTTGGCCTGTCCTTTTCTTCCCTTTTCTAATAGTGGGATTTCCTTATTCAGCAGCTTCTGTTCTATTTTTAGGTTTAAAAGTGACTATATTTTATTTTAGGATCTTTTGAAAACTAGCGAGAGAACAGGGGCATTCTCTAGAAAATGTTTTGTTTAAAATTAATCACAAGTAAGTTTATAAACTGCTTCTTATGTGTGGTGCTTAAGAATTTGCTTTTAATGGCTGGGCTGATGCAAGCTCTGGGGGGAGAAAAGGAGTGTGAAGGGTGCAGCCAAGTTTCATAAAAATGTTCACTTGGCGATGCATGCCTAGAGCAGTGTTGAACAGTGTGAAGTACAGTGGTACCTCTACTTACGAATACTTCTTCTTGCGAATTTTTCGACTTACGAAAGGCGCCTCGGGGAAAAA
>CM034706.1:203621480-203684300 GCA_020142125.1 Phrynosoma platyrhinos | reverse complement strand
TCTCAAATGCATTGATTTCTTCCTATCATCTTTCTTAACTGTCCAGCTTTCACATCCATGCATGATATTTGGAAATAAGATGGCTTGTATGATTCTAACTTTTGTGCTGCATTGTGTATCTTTGCATTTTAGATTGTTGATATTCCTTCCTCCTGTTTTCACTCCTCCTTTTGTGTCCAAGCCTGCTTTTCTTTTAATATGTTCTGTATACATGTTGAACAGATAGGGTGAAAGGATGCAGCCTTGTCTGACTCCTTTGCCAATTGGGAACCATTCTGTTTCTCCATGTTCTGTTCTGTCAGTAGCCTCTTGTCCTGAGTACAGATTCCTCATCAAGACTATCAGATGTGTTGGCACTCCCATGTCTTTAAGGGTATTCCATAGCCTTTCATGATCTATAAAGCACTAAGCTTAATTATTCCTGATGGATTTAACATCCATTTGCACTGATTTTTCTCTTCCTAAACCTAGCACTGTGATGAACTGTTCCAAACTCATAGACCACAAGGTTGCGAGTTCAATACCAGCCAGGGCTGAGGCTCGACTCAGGCCTGCATCCTTCCGAGGTCGCTAAAATGAGTACCCAGCTTGTTGGGGGGCAATCAGCTCACAGTTGTAAACCGCTTAGACATCCCATAGCGTGATATGAAGCGGTATATAAATAAGCTGCTTTGCTTTTTTGCTTTGCAAACTACCTTACGGTGCACAAGGAGGTATGGTAACAGTAAAACACTCAATGCATTTATTCCTTATCGCAAAATTATTTGAACCTGGCTTTTAATGCTGGTACTCTGGTGATATTCAGAACTACTGGTGATTTTGCTATAGTGCTTGTTGGAGTAGGACTCTGGAGAACAGAGTTCGAATCCCTGCTCAGCTGTGGAAACCCCACTGGGCAATGTTGGACAAGTCACATTCTCTCAGCCTCAGAGGAAGGCAAAAGCAACCTCCTTTTGACCAAATCTTGCCAAGGCACAGAATAACAACAAGAACAAGCTTAGCTAAACAGAAATTTCTACTAAAGCTATTACTGTGGAAGTGCGACTGGCAAGTTGGAAGTCATTTGTTCACTCCCGTCCTGGTAAGTTAGTGTAGTGGAGTAGAGTGTGAATTTTTTGTAGATGTAAAGCAGATAAAAGGTGTGGGGGTTATTTGTTAGTTATGTGTGTGGTATTGTTAGTGTCATAACCTTGCATGTGTGTTTTATATTAATTAACTATTGGTGTTTGGGCTTTTCAAATATTTATATTCAAAGGAGATGCATAAACCTTTAATACTGGAAATAGCTGTTCAGTTAGTATTCTTGAAATTCACATGTATGTGCCATGGATGCTGGGTGTGTATGCTTGAAAGAGAGAAAGAATTGACATGGTCTTATTCTGGTCTCTCTATCTCACACACACACACACACACACACACACTCATGCTCATAGACACCTGCCAAACTCCTGTTGGAAGACCAGGCAAGGGTAATCTTTTTTTCCCCCAGCTCATTTTTTCCTCCCTTTTCCTCTCCGTGTTATGAATTGTGCTTTGCTGACTTTCACTGGTTCGTAGCAAGAAAGGTCAGGAACCTCATAAACAAGGTGAGGAAAGTGCTGGGGGAATGCAGAGCAGCAGTCCGGGCCACTGATTCTTTCTGACATTAGAGCACTAATGAATGTTCTGTCATGGTCCCGTGAATATTTCAGGAAACATTCTCCTCCCATCTTCTCTGGGTCTCCTAGTTGCCAAGGTTACCTGACGTGACTTTCCTCCGAGAAAAAGGTAGCTGCAGGTTGGCATGCCTGCCTCATTGGGAGTGAATTTGCCTGGGGGGAAAAAGTGCTCTGAGAGAGGGTTCACCTACATTGCTTCTCCCATCGCCTTCCCCCCCAGATGCAGCTTTGTGCTTTCCCTTCCCCACGGCTTCCCTCTTTTGTTTTTTATTTTTATTCCTTTTGCCGTTAAGAGTTCGGATCATATTAATTTTGTTTTGCTTGCATAACCCAGACTGTTATCGTGTGACTAATTACCCACACATTTCCCTTCAGACAGCAAACGGGAGAGATAAAACTTCAGCAGGTTTATGCGATTTCTGCTTATCAAATTACAGTAATTATTTGAAGAATGGTTTAAAATTGTAAGGAGTAATGAATTTAATTATTAGCTTGCAGCAAAGCCTGATGCAGCACAGAGCTGGCAAATAGGCTCTTGAAAAACTGATAATAGGTAGGCATGATAGCAAGGCTCAGGATGCGGGGAAATCCCAGTGGCCGCACTTGATACTGGGAGCCAGGGGAGGATAATATTTTCATAGCTTTTTAATGGACCCGCTGTCCAGTCACGTTGTTCTGTCCGTTCTTCACCATAAAGGAACAGCACCAAGAACCTTGACCTTTCCTTTCCTTTTGTACATGGTCAATACAAAAGAGTAAAGTATTGTCAGGAAAATCAATCCTTGGATCTGGCAGTAGTTAATCTCTGGTAACAGAGACTGATGCAGGAATAGGTAAGAGAAATCCAATCTTATCTGCACCCAAAAAGCATCAGTATGGTATTAGGTATGTTAAGTTTCTTTCTTTCTTTCTTAGTCTTCTCTGACAGACAGTCAGCATGGTGTAGTGGTTTGAGTGTTGAACTAGTACTCTGGAGACGAAGGCTTGATTCCCCCACTTAGTCATGATACCCACTGAGTAACCTTGGACAAGTCACATGCTCTCAGCCTCAAGGAAAAGCAATGGCAAAGCTCCTCTGAACAAATCTTGCCAAGAAAACCCTATGAAAGGTTTATCTTAGGTTGGAAACAACTTGAAGGCACACAACAACAACAACAAATGTTAAGCCAACATAAGAAATGTCCTTCTGCATGAGACCAAAGTGCATTGTTTTTCATGATAGCCAACTAAATGTCTATGGGAACCCCACAAACAGGAGGTGTGGAAAGAGACATCTGCTTTTGTGTGTATATACTTGCCTAGTCTCCTGAAAAACTGGCAGCTCACTGGATATGTCTGTATGATACACAAAGATGCGGTAGTTAGCCCACAAAGAGATCAGAACTTTAAAAGTGAAACAGAACTGGACAGTTTTGCAGAATTAGGTTTATTTTTGTTTGTCATATGAATCAAAGCAAAGATTTTAGAAAACAAGCTCCTGCTTCTCATTGATGAATTTGAGATAATAGCCTGTGTAGTGGTTGAGTGTTGGACAACTCTGCTAATATCTCTGTGTGTTTGTTCCCTCAAGATGCCTGTCAACTTATGGTGACCCCATGAACACAACAGATCTGTCTGATATTGGAAACTGAGCAGGGTTAGCTTCCAACATCAAACAAGATATGGTGTGTTCATGGTTAATATTGAGTGGGAGACTGCCAATGAATTATAGGTGCTCTAGGCTATATTTCAGAAGAAGATACTAGCAAACCATCCCTGAGTATTCCTTGTTTAAGAGAACCCTATGGAATTCATGGGCTCACCATAAGTTAACAGGTGACCTGAAGACACAGACACACACTTCTGATACCAGATGCCTAAAACTGAACCTCAGGCTATCTAGAGACAACACATGTATTCCAGCGTTGAGCGATAGCAAGAGTTATTAACTGGCTGGTTCAGCCATTTTGAGGGTTCTTGAGTTAGGGTTCTTGAGTTTACTGCTAGCCAAGTCTTTTCAAAGGAAAATACTGGTCTGACCCCCCTATTATGTTTGTTCTTACTATGCTTATTCTGATTCTGAATGTGTTTTGGCCATTTTGTGTGTAGTCAGAATGCATTCGTGGAAGACAAATGATCAGACAACAAATCAGTGAATGAAAAAGTTGATGTCAAAACCAAATTAAAAAACACAAAAGCCCTGATGTGAACCATATTGTAACTATCCACAAGCTCTAGTCTAGTTGTTGAATGGCTCTTTTTGCATCTGCTAGACTCCACAAAGGTGTGGTCAGAGAAATACAGTCTCTCTCACACAGCATTTTATAACCCCACTTTCCCGCTACATTATAGAAACTCTCTGGAGTATATAATTTATATTATGTAAGAATGATTAATGTGTGAGAATGTGGAAAGAGTAGGCCACATGCTCCCTTAATGTCTTGACTTTTTTAAAATGCCTCTAATGCCCCCAAACCCCCTGAAGGATGCTGGGGTCATTGTGACCACATTTTTGCACTTGTGGGCCCTTTTAGGTCTAGGAGATTCCCATTTTTCAACTTGACCTGTTTTTTTTCTCTTCAGATTGAGGATAAAGGCTGTTCTTTCATCTCCCATTCTAGCCCTTCTTTAGCCACTGTCGGAAACTGCCCACTCCCTATAGTTCAGTAAATCCTTCTGTATTCAAACAGTAAAGCTTTTATTTCAGTAACTGGAGAAGTTCACAGTAAGACATATGCAGATAGAACCACCATCATCCACAATCATAAGCATAAAGTTAACAATGTCCTGCCCTATACTTTCACCAGCTTTACCTTGATTTATTTACTAATTAAAAAATTCCTGCCCCCCCCACCTTATTTGTCTCATTTGCCCATACCCCCCCATACACTTTTGTTTCTATTTCTTCTTTTCTTCTCCCATGAGATTGCCCTGAGAAAATCCTCCCACAGACATCTTTTCATTCCTGATCCAGGCAATTATCTCTTCTTTGAATCACCAGTAATTCTTTGATACAACACTGTACCTCCCATCATTCTCAACAAACCCCAATACATATATTATAAACTCTAAAATTTACAAATCTCTCTTAATACCTGAACAGTTATAATACTACAATAACCAATTTAATACAATAGCAAAACAGTCATTTGACACACTCTGCCAGATTCTGACAACCAGATTCTGAACTCTGAGAGGACTGCCTAACATGTCAGAGGTAATGCAGACCAGGTAGTATTAAATAAATAAGAATTAAAGAGGTACCAAGAGAGTGAGATAGACATGGACAATAGGAAACAATGTGTTGGAGCTCAGTATATGTAAAAACCTAACCATATTGTTTGGAAATGCATATTAGTGAATGTACCCCAATAGCTTTATTTTCCTCTCCAAGAAAGCCCTTTCTCTGTTCTATATCACCCTCCATGAAAGTGGAAATTCAAGTGTAACATACAGTCACAATTTAAGGAGTGTGACTTATTTTCCCAAAACTTCAAGCTCCTTTTTGCAGCCCCAGTGTTAGCTTGCTGCCATTGGTCTTTCTTTTCTTGCACAAACCGAATGTGTAAAAAGTATAACCATGGGTCATTTGCTGCCAAGCTCAAGGGAGCTGTCTGCTTCTAGGCTATTCAGCATTTAAAAATGATAGCTTCCATAAAAGTTTATTGGGCTGCCAGCTTCTGGAAGCCACATTCCCTTCGCTTTTGGACTTAAAAGCAGCAGGATCTTATTGCGAGAGGCTACGGTTAGTGAGAAGCCCTCATATGTTGTGTGATGAGCCAGATGGGCTAAATAGTATTTCATGCCATGCCAGGTAATAGGGTAGGAAAAGATTATAAAATAAGATGGCACCCAGCATGAGTGGTCTTGGAATCATAGTTGATAATCAGTGGAAAGGGGCAAGGAACATTGCAGCATGGCTATATGGAAGAACAAGCAAACATTTAAGCCCCTCAACAGTGGTGTAAGAGGTGCCTGTTAAATTTCCTTGCATAAAAGATTGGGGATTGTACATACCATACAAATAGCTGAACTTCCTCTTTTGTGCCTCTGACAGAGGAGGAGTTGACTATCTCCTCCATTGCCATTGGTTACTACCCATTTCTTTGTGTGGGATGGGAATAGGAGAATTGCTTATGCCCTGCAGCATATGATTTCATTACCCTTATTGTTCTTAGCTTTTATAGCTACAAATGTTATTAAATGTCATAAAACTGTCCAGTCCTTTTACGTCCAAACACAGTATTTGTTTCTGTTTGCTAACACATAGAGAGAAACAAAGCCTGTCTCAGAAGAAATAGAAAATAGTCATCGACCTACATTTTCAGACTTTCCCTGAAAATAGTGAATAAATTCAGCTGTAATGCTTAGAACATGTAGCTGGCTTTAAGAGGAGATAGCCAAGCTTTTTATTCCCCTCAGTCACCTGATTTGGTTTATTTTATAATGTGGGAGGGAGATATGTTGACCCATTTAGTTTGTATATTTTTTTTTCTTTTGGAGATATGATTTTGTTCTTAGAGTTTGATCTGTATGCACATAGACCACTATCAACTACAAATAATTTTTGGTATCACTTCTCTACCCCTTTCAAACTTAGATAAGGAAATAGCACAAGATAAGTTTCAGCATGCTCCTTTGTCACCAGAACTAGAGCATACTGAGAAGACATGGCCCAGGGTCCAGGTTACAAGGTTAAAAGCGGAGAAAAGAGAATAAAAGCCAGGCAGGGGTGGTGTTGGTGAAATCTTAGTGTTCATGCTAGTGGCTTTGTTTTCTTTTGCTTTTGTTGATTACTTGGATTTTGCAGAATGGCTTGCACTTCTCCTTTATTCTCTCTGCTCTGTTGATAGTTAGGCTGAAAAAAAGTAGCAGCTTTCTTATGCTAACCTACTGAGTTTTACTGTACTGCCCTTTATCTCAAGTTGGATTCATAGCCATCACTTCCAGGCTATTTGGCAAGTCAGCTTGTGAAGTGACGTTGACAGAAATTTGTTCATTACGAGCTTTTCAGCAGATCAGTGATCTGTATGCTGTTGGGCTGTGCCTCTTATTTTCTGGGTGGACACATTTCTGATGAACATCTCATGCTTTTCTACTGTGCTTCTGAATAAGGCAACTGTGGTCAATCTCAGTATAAGAGACTCATTATTCATACTCATTCACCCTGCAGTTTATCTCCATCAGGGTCTGCTTCAGTAAGTTAAAGGGTGTGAATTTCAAAGCCAGATCATAATGGATTTAGCTGACCATGAATTCCAGCCAGTGCTGGTGAACCACTATGGATGCTGACAGTGTACAACATTGGCTGCTGTGATAAACAGGCCGCTTGACCCCTCTGTATTGGCTACATTTGGTATAAATAGTGGAGGTTTATTTCTCTGTTTTTCTATGGTCAACGTACTTGTACCAGAAGAAAGTGGCATTCTCTCATACTCTGGGATAGAACATGGAGAATCTTTTTATCTTTGTTATTTTGGACTGTAGCTCCTACAATCCCTTAGCCAGCATGATCATTAGCCATACTGACTGGGAGATTCTAGAAGTTACAGTCCAAAAGAATAACTTTTCCAAGCTCTGGCTTAGAATCCTTTGTCTGTTTGACGAACATCCTCCCTCTTTCTTTCCTGTGGAAAGGATATGTATGGAAACTGGTATTCAAAGAGTGAATTTCTTGGTGGAAAAAATGAAGCTTGGTTAACTTTAGCCAATGTGATTTGTCACTGAGGAAGATAATGAATTAATAGGACATTTTTGCATATTTTCCTCTGGGTCTAGATCAGGGGTAGGCAACCTTTCCCCTTTAAGGGCCGAGGGACTTCAGCTCCCAGAAGTCTCAGCCATGTTGGCCAATAGTCCCATGTTGGCCAATAGCTCCTGGGATTCTGGGAGCTGAAGTTCTTAATACAGTCAGCCCTCCATACCCATGTATGCTTTATCCACAGATTCAAGCATCCATGACTTTAAAATATTTTCAAAAATATACACATTCCAAAAATCCTTGATTTTGCCATTTTATATAAGGAACACTATTTTACTAAGTCACTGTATATAATGGGACCTGATCATCCACAGATTTTGGTATACACAGGGGTTCCGTGAACCAAACCCCAGTGGATACCAATCGTCCACTGTTTATGTTTATTAAAATGTTATGTCAAAAACTCAAAACTAATAATAGAATTATTTTAAAAGATTATTCAGTGCAAATAATACATCACTTGTAGCATCTGTACAGTCACATCCCATGTTGGGTCAAATCTTTTTTTATTATTATTGAAACAGTTTAAAAGTTGAGGAGCATCTTTTCAAACAGTCCTGACCAATTCTGACATAGAAACATATTATTTCAGTGTTTTCCCAATAAATATATTGGGGGCTGAGAAGACAGGCCAGGATAGCATGGGCCAAGCCTATGCTATCCCAAACTGGGTCAGTCCCTGGGCTGGCGCAAGGAATGGGCAGGTGTTTACATGCCCACCCTCCTGCAGCATGGACCCACTACAGCTTACCTTCTTCCACCATCACCTCTACCATTGTTGAGACATCTGACATGGAAACGAGGTGCCTGGCTACACCCATATGGCCAAGCGACTCCATCCATGTCAGAGGCCGCAACAGAGGTCTTCTCAGTGGAAGTGACAGCAGAGGAAGATAAGGGATGCACAGGGCTGTCCACTCTGCCAGGTGTTCATGGCAATCAGCAGATCTTTTTGACCTGCCCTAAGGCCCCTTTGAGCTGAGATTGGATCAAGTACTTCAAATTGGCATCTAGTCTGCCCAATCCTGGCCTGGGGACATTGACTTACATCATTCAAACAGGATGATGCAAGGCTGGGGGGGCGGACGGGACACACAGGTCTTTTGGCTCATGTGGACAGCTCCTTGGTTTCTTGTTCTATAATTCAGGTACTTCTATATAGGATAAAAAAATGTGCAACTGTATCTAAATCACTCTCTCCCTCTGATTGAGAGTTACACCATATCTACTTGATGTAATCTCTAGCTTCTTGCCTTCCTATAATCTTCTCATCAAGCCAAGCTAAGAGGTTCTGCCTTTAAGTCAGATGCAGGGCATTCAGGTCAGAGGGTAACAGGCTGTTAATATTAAATGTAATACGGGTGTAAGAGAGCCAGCATGGTGCAGTGGTTTGAGTGTTGGATAGAACACTGGGAGACCAGGGTTGGCATCCTTACAGACCATGGAAACTCACTGGGTGCCCTTGGGCAAGTCATACTGTCAGCCTCAAAAGAAGGGCAAACATCCTCTGAACAAATTCTGCCTAGAAAACCCTATGATAGGTTCACCTTAGGGTTGCCATAAGTCAGAAATGACTTGAAGGTACACAACAGGAATAGTATGGATTTATGACACAGAACCTCAGGGATCTCCGTGATTGTTTGTTTGTTTCACTTAAGATGCTAAGAAAACCATCAAATAATAATTCAACTATTGACATGGAAGTGATCTGTGGTTTGCTGGAGGGAGGTTTCTTGTAAAAATCATGAAGACCTATAAAGATCTTTGCTTTGGCTCCATGATTTTGTGCATAATGGTCCTGAAACATACCATATCTATAATGCAAGTTTTATTTTGATGGTGCATAAGAGTAGGGGAATCCTGTGTAAAAATCGTACACATTCAAGAGGAATCCCATTTCAGTTCTACTCTAGATCTGGTTTTTTATTCATATTTTTGTGTAGGGTCTATCTGTCCTTCTATCCTTCTTTGCAATGTTTAGTTTCTGTATATACGGACAAAAGGGGAGAGACGTCTCTCTGTCTGTGTGTGTTTCCACCCTCCATCTAATCTCTTTGTTCCTTTCCAGAGTGGTCAACACCCACTCCCATTAACCCTTCTCTACCATTCCCCTCTAGCTGTGATTTCCCTCCTGGTCCTGGTTATTCTATTTCCCCATCACCGCACAATCTTTCCCAAAACTGGGCATTGTGTTTTGAGGGTTCTCAAATGCCCACTGTCTGCCAAGTGTAGGGAGGGTGATGCCACCAGGAAGGTAATAGGCAACATCTGGAACTGAACACTGTTGGGGACTGCTGAACTACGGTAGATGCAATTCTTTCTGCTCGTTATTTAAGACTTCAGATGTTCCAGTGCAGCCACAACTCTTTATGAGCTGGAAGGCCTAGAATTTCAGTATACCTGCCCACAGTCTTGGAATAGTCCTGGAACAAACCCAGAAAAGCCATGGTCTTGCTAGGCTGAAAAATCGCCATCGTTTTCTTTCTTACTAAGTATATCATGTAGAAAGGCAACATATAAGCTAAAACTCTTTTCTCAGTCTATCTCAAGCATTACACCAAAAAATGAAGAATTGTAAGCTACTTTGGTTTGATTCTCCCCCTTTCTATCACTAAAGGCTTTCAAATGTACTTCTGAATTTGATTTCCCAGCTACTATCACAATTCTTCCTGAGAATTATTATGGGATGATAACCAGCTGAGCTGCTTTATAACATTGACTAATATTGGTGTGCTTATACCATGCTCAGTAATTCCATCGCATGATATTTCCCCAGACATTCTAAATCTTTTGTTGCCAATTATACATTTTACTATATTAATATTTCACTTAATCAGTATTTTCCCCTAAATAGCTATTGGGAAATATATTTGACAAAATAGTTAATTTAATCAAGAAAAATAGAAGTTATACTTTGTGCTTCTCTATACAAAGTGTTTTATGCATAAAATGTTCAGATGATCATGATTTGTTGAGAATATTGTTCTTTCTTCCTGTACTAACCTTGGGGGAAGAAAGCTATCCAAAGTGTGGTTCCTGCGTATCGCAGTGATCTAGTTCAGGAGGAGTTTAGATAGTCTTTGGTACATCACGTAGTCAATGAACTTCACTCAAAATGCTAATGAAAACCATTCTGATTGCCTGTGTTCTGCCATTCTCTACATCATATGAGTATCTGAAAGGGAAGGGTGGAACTGATTCATGCTTTTAAGTACTAGAAAGTAAAGAGTTTGTGCCAGTTTCCCCTCTGATCTTTGGTCTCGATTCCACTAAGGATCTTGATTTCCTACTCAGAAGGATTTAGATACAGGCACTTTGGTTTTTTTCAGAACTTCTTTATTAACTGTTCTTCATGTGCATCAAAGTTTAGAATGTGACTAAAATGACTGTGTACATAAAAGATTTAGTTGAATCAAGGACAGAACAATTAAGGTGTGTAGTAATTGTGCATCAAAGTTCAGAATGTGCCTTAAATGACTGTGTGCATGAAAGATGAAGTTAAATCAAGGACAGAGCAATTAGGTTTATAATAATTGAAAGAGGAAATGAATTGTCTTTAATTTGGCGTAAATCCCAAGCACTGCTATTTAGGCTGTTAGGAATTCTGCACTTATTTATAATTAGCTAGACCCAAGAATCTGGAGGATTTTTCCCCTCAAGCTGGGGATATGCATTTCTGATCTGAATAGTGCTGCAAGTACAGGTATGTATCTTCCCTTCTTACGTCTAACTGGGTTAAGTGCCTTTGGACATCTGTATACATCACAAGGAATGAATGGTGCAGCCTTACTTCTTCATAATTCACGGCCCCTGACATTTGGTAAGGGATGGGCCCCAAAACTATTAGGCTGCTTAAAGGTGGTAGTGGCAACTAATTTTTGTACAGACAACTGTGAGACTAGTTGATTGTAGAAATGGCATGATCCTTTTCCATTAAACTTCCCTTAGGTCCTCAATATAAGTATAGCAGTCAGATAATTCTGTTGACAAAAGTTGGCTCATTAGACTCTAGTGTGTGCTAGATATGGCAAAACAAGACAGATACTATGTATTTTAGATTATGGATTTTGACAGTCAGAGGGAAGGAAAAGATGATGTTTTTATGACATTCAGAGAAGTATCACCTCAAACATAGTTCAGTGGGAGAGAATGTGGAATTCATTCACCAGTCTTCACAAATAAATACAGAGTACTGGTTTCTGAATTTCAGCACTACTGGCTCCTTAGCAAGCAATATGACAGAGAGAGAGGGGGAAAACATAATGCTTCTTTGGAAGGCAGAATTATGAACTTACATGATGTTGGATCAGGAAACAAATGAGCTTTGTGGGATATTCCTGGTCTGTTTCACCAATGAAACCCATCACATTTTAAGTCTCTTTGTGCAGAAGGCAGAAACATGTCTCAATGAGATAAGGGGAGCTGCAGAATTGAATTCATAATTTGCACACACTTTTTCAAGGTGGTAATTGCTGACTAATTAGAGCAGGTTTACCCATTGTCCATGTGGGTGACTAGCTAAAAGAAAACCCCAGTTCTTCTTGGGGAATAGGTAACTTCTGAGCAGTGGTATAGTTGTCTGCAGAATTAATTTCTCAGCAGTATTACAATTGTCCACAAAATAAATGATATGTGGCCAGCACAACAGAATATTAACGTAATTCTTATCAGAAATAGTACATATGTTGTGTGAGTCTGCCTGCAAAGATACAGTATGATTACCTCATATAACATTTGTTCTATATCTCCCTGCACTCCAAATATATGAAGTTAATTCATTCACCAACATCCAGTGTGCAAGTCATCCAGAAAGGGGTGTGTGGGTACTTTTTTATGTGTAGCAATCCTGAAAAGTTAAGTTGGCAAGAATCTGACTCTTTTCTAGTTGTTGGAAACATACTCCCTTCAGATTTCTTGTCTTTTGGTGTATTTTGCCACAGGGAAAAATCAAACACACAACCCCAAAAAAACCTAGATGTTTTTAAGATGTCTCCTTCCCTATAATTTCTGAACTAAACATACATACTGACTTCTAAACTCATGGAGTGAAGCAGTTTTATTGGTTAAGAATAATGGATCTTTTTAAGCCACTTGGGTTTGATAGAAAGCAGTACATAATGCATCCTCATTTCTCACAGTTTGTTGGAATATACATGGAATTAATTTAGGGACCATAACATAATTGAATGAGAGCCAGTGTGGAGTAGTGGTTTGAACGTTGGACTACAACTCTGGAGATGAAGGTTCAAATCGACACTCAGCCATGGAAACCGGCTGAGTGACTCTTCCAGCCTTAGAGGAAGGAAAAGACAAACACCTACTGATCAAATCTTGCCAAGGAATTCCTGTGATAGGGTTGCCTTAGGGTCATCATAACTTGAAGGCGCACAACAACAACAACATAATTGACCAGTATGGCTGAAACCTCTATGGCAGCATGTGGCTAAAGGTGAATACTTCTGTGCTTTGGCCCTAAAATGGGAAATGTCTTGCAGAAGGGTTAAACATTTTGTTGGTGAAAACACTGGCATTCATTGGTGTGTGGGTGGGTGGATGGGTGTTTGCATACATGTGCATTTTTTCTTTCACCATCATGAATATCAAGACAGCAGCAGCAGCTGAAATACAAGAAATGCAGTTTCTGAACTATTATATAGAAATGTTGGCTGATCTGCTGTTGGGTTTTTTATTGATGCAGAAAAAGGAAAGAAACAGCCTGATCTAAAGATTCTGATGTGATTCCTTTACCAACTTGCTGATTTTTAGAGAGAAAAAAATCACAAAGGATTTGTTTTAAAGCCCTGGATAGAATTACTAGCCACAGCTTTTAACAATATGTGCTTTAGGAAAAGGCAGGTGATGTTTCAGTGCTATGAATATAGGACTTAGCTTCAGTACTTACCATCTGTGTAATAAAAAAAGATACCCCATTAAACTCTGATCAATTACATCAACCCAGTGTTATCCACCATCACTTGTCAAGCCTCTTATTTTATTTATGCTTGTATCCAGGTCATTGGCTTTCCATTGGCTTGTTTCTCTGCCTTAAATAAAGTCTTGGCAAGATGATTAATGCAGAAAAATTCCTGTGCCTAAATTTCAGCAGGAGTTACAAGATAATTGTTACTTGTGTTTTCTTTTTCTCTTACAATTCAGGAGATTTATAGACTTGCTTTTTTAAATTTTATTTATTTCTCCCCCCCCCAAAAAAAACCCTTTATTTGTCTATTTTTATACGGGACATCATTTTACTACCCCATTGTACACAATTGGACTTGAATATCCACAGATTTTGGTATCTGGGGGTCCTGGAAACAAACCCCACCTGATACCAAGGGTTTTCTCTGACTCACAATTTTTAAACTCTTCCAGAAGTATTGCCAAAGGAAAATCAGAATTTTTTATCACTTGAAATGCAAACTAAGAAAACTTGCAGTCCAGTAAATCAATTCTATTATATCTTTGTGAGCTTACACATTTAGGTTTTCCTGGTTGGGAGAATACCTTCAAACACAGATTTACAGTGCTGATCTCCCTGGTTGGACATTTGAACTGATGTATGAATGACGCCTATGACTATCAGTGTCCTTACTCAAATTAGGCTGATGCAGTAGCTATGCCAATATTTGGAGAAAATAAATATGAAAACAACTGCTCTTGGATCCCTTTTTCCTGGAAAAAAAACAAAGTGCTGCTTATGGCATTTAAATATTTGAAATAAATAAAATAGTTGAATGTATATGTGATATAAGAAACAGTGAACCTAAAGCTACTCACATGAAGTGAACACACTCTTACTGTAAAATGAGCTGCATACTACTACATGCAATCTGATTTCTCCAAATACATGCATTTGGTTCCTCTAACTAGAGTGATTAATTAAAAGCAGGGATGGCAGTATTGCCACTGACCAAAGGGTATCTGTAGTTCCTCACCATTAACTATGGTGAATACAGCTACTGGGTCTTGCAGTCTAACATCAGAATCCCACTCGTTAACTAAACAAACCATATACCTTGTTTGTTGGTTCCATGCAAACCAGGAATTCCAAGCCAAGAACAATCTTAGTTATATAGGATTGAAGATTTGGACAACATACACTATTTCAATTAGCTGGTTGCACTAGCACCAACACACATTTCATTCTCATTATACCAACATTTTTCCAAATCATGGTTTAGCATTCAGAGTGAATTCAGCCAATCAAATTCATACTGAGCTGAAAATTTGAATTTAGTATCTCTAGCAAATTCTCTAAACCGCAACACTACATCATGCTAGATTTGCAAGATGGCTGCATTCATGGGATAGCTATATTATTGCCTGTTATAGATATGGGAAATAGTCTCTGTATGATGTGGCTGATTGGTATCAGAAATCATTTACATTTTAGGATAACATTACCAACACAACCTAAATTCCATTTTAATAATAACTGTGTCCATATATTTTTGTGTTAATGAGGTAATCTGACATACATGAGTCTGCTGGAGGTGAAGGTATCATAAACATCATATTAATCTCTGGGAAATTAAGCAAAACTGAGCATGTTCTGACCCTTTGCGGCCCTAAATCTGCTTGCCTATATATCTCCCTGCAGCATGAAGCAGAAACAGATTTTAAATCCACTTGAGTGACAGCATCAATGTGTGATGTTAATATGGAGCCAAACTTTCAGATATTCAAAAGATTGATGCTGTCAGATTAATGTATTTCCTGCACCATTTTTCATGCATTGCGCATAAACCAGACTCAAATGGATCAAAATCAATGATCCATTAATTTTAATAGTAGGTTACATTAATGATATATGGAAATGCCTTATTATGTTCTTAAAAATGAAAATCTCTATACTATTAGAATATCACACCAGTGCAGGTGAGTAAGTTGGGAAATCCATGATGAATTAACAAAAGAGTTAGAAAATAGATGTGGATAAATCATTCCTTTTGTACAAACTCAGTCTATTTTACTTTGTCTTTCAAATGCTGGGTTTGTCAATGTTGTAGACATATACAGAACAAATGTAAATTCCTTCGGAGTTAGCTGTGTCCAATGAGTATGATGGGGCTGTCCATGTTTACAATGATGTATTTTTCTGCTTTCTATTTTATCCTAGGCAGCAGGAGAAGCCAGTTCTAACTTGATTTAGTGTTCAGTTTGTAGTGGCAATCACTCTTGTGAATGTATGGAACAGTTTTGTCAGTTTGGCAACAAAAGTATTCAACTTTTGACAGGTAGCAACACTGAGGTTCTGATCATGCTGTGAAACCTGAATTGTCCACAACAGGGGCCGGTTCCAGCCCAGGTCCCTGCACTTACCGGCCCAGGTGGACCCCTGCTGCTGCCGCCACGCATTTTGGCCATTGTGTGGCTGTGCATGCCGCAGCCGCCATTTTAATTTCCAAAATGGCGATCGTGACTCGTTTGCGCATGCACAGTACTCCTGCGCATGCGCAAACGCATCGCGGCTGCCATTTTGGAAATCAAGATGGCGGCCGCGACATGCGTGGAGGCGGCTGTGGCTGCGTGCGCTGCAGCAGCAGCAGCACGTGCAGGGGGGTGCGCACCCGCTAGCGTGTGTGCCGCCATTCCCCTCCCCCCTTGGCCCGGCGAAGGGGAGGACTTCGGAGGACCGGCCCCCAGCTCAAAAAGGTTGCCTAGCCGTGGTCCACAATAATTCTGTTGGTCTTTTTGTAACCTTGGATAAAGGAAAGGTTACACCTTGTATGAAAATAAAATACACCTCAGTGGGAAAGAGCTGAAGTTAAAACTTTCTCTCTCTTAGGACAAATTACCATGTCTTAGAAAAATTACTTTTGGGACTATATATCCAGGTGTACCCAGGTTGGCCCTGTAGCAAAGTAGAAAAAATCCAAAATCCACGAAATAGTGATATCTTTATGGAGACAACCAAAATGCACAAAATACATTTTGCAAGTTTTCGAAGTTCCACTGGCTTCTTCATCAGGCATAGGTATTAAAAACCATACAAGAGGGGGAAAATCATGATAACATTAGTCACAAGCCTGCATTTTGTCAAGGTGTGGCAGTTCTCAGTTCAGGTGGTATTGGAAAAACATTCATGCAAGCCCTTTTAACACTTTTGCCTGATGAAGAAGCCGGTAGAACATTGAAAGCTTGCAAGATGTATTTTTGTGCATTTTGGTTGGCCCAGTAAAGGATGTAAGGCTGTGTTCTAGAAGAATGTATTCCTGATGTTTTCGCCGAGATGCCAGCCACAGATGCAGGCGAAACATCAGGAATACATTCTTCTAGAACACAGCCTCACAGCCCAAAAACCCCACAAAAACCCATAGATCTCGGTCATGAAAACCTTTGACTTCACACCAGTAAAGAATGTTGGATGTTATTGTAGTTTGGGCCTGTAGTTACAACTACAGCTAACAGAACTGCCCCCCCCCCAAAATATAACATAGTCAGTGGTACATTCTAAGTAGATGCTCAGTGTGATAGTCCTCCCAATCGTTGTGTAAGACAGATTTGAGCAAGCAGAGAGAAGCCCTGGCAACATCCAGCCAGGATGGGTTATGCACTCGCCAATGAGAGTGGAGTTAGGAGTAGGTATAAATAAAGCAAGAGAAAGGATAGAAATGGGAATTTGTTGGTGTTGGTGTTGTTACTTAGTAGGTTAAGGACAGAGCCCAAAGAGAGAGTTATTGTTTTACTATGCACCTCCCACCCTGTCCTACTATATACAGATCTGCCAAGGGGATGTATTGTATTGTGTTTTAATTTCTTCTTAATTCAATTCTTTTTTAAGGGGTGGGAGGGTTAGGGCATGGGATTTGGGTATATTTTAACTGTTCCTTGTTTTAATATGTTGTTTGCCGCCCCGATTGCCTTGCAGAGGGGCGGTTTATAAATAAACTATTATTATTATTATTACCTGAGAGGTTGAAGAGCCTGAGAGGCTAGGTATTACTGCAGAGAAAGGAAGTTAAAAGTTTGAAAGGCCAAGAGAGGACTAAGAGTATCCTGGGGAAAGTGAAGTGTTAGTCTCTGAGGAGAATAGTAGTTAGTGAAAATTGAAGCACAATCAATTAATAAACGTGCAAGAAGCAAGAATATAACAAAGAGTTTGTATAGTTTGGGGTTACTGTAACAAGCAAAGACCAGAATTAAAAGCTATAGCCATGTTAGTCTGTAGAATCGGTATGTAGAGAGATTTTGTAGCACCCTTGAGACTAACTGAAAGAAAGAAATTGGCTGCATGAACTTTTGTAGATTTCAGTCTGCTTCCTCAGATGCAGTTTCCTATGTCTTTGTGCACTAACCACCATTGTTAAAATTGGACCTGCCAGTTCATTTCCATACACAAAGGATTTGTAATCTGAATTGACATCCTCACATATATATGTTTGTCCCTGGCCTCCACTCCGTCAAAAGCATCTGAGGAAGGAGGCTGAAGTCTACGAAAGCTCATGCTGCCAATTTATTTCTTTCAGTTAGTCTCAAAGGTGCTACAAGATCTCTCTACATACTTTAACAAACATAAGGACAAGAAATGACAAACATAACACAGTGTAACAAATAAAGTATGCCAATAACATATCAACTGTGAACAACATCCCACACAAGTGATACTTTATTTAAGTTAAACTGCAAATAAGCTTATAATTGTTTCAATAAATGACTGTTTGGAGTGCTTTCAAAGACACAGTCACACGCTACCAACACTTAGGAAAATATTTTATTAGTAAGTCCCTTGAGTAATTTGAGGCGGAAAGTAAGTCTTCATCATAGAGTGGTGGTAACTGTGGCACAAAGTGGCATGGGAGTAAAAGGTGTTTTTAAAAGGGAAAATAAAGAGGTTTGGGGCAGTGCCACATTGTTGCCCATCACAGTCATGTCCCCAAAGGAGAGATCAAATACGCAGGCCAATGTGTTGATCAATGATCCTTATCAACAAGTCATTTTGAGCCATTTTCATCTGCCCTATAGGAACAAATCTTTTGCAAAGAAATTGATCTTATTCCACTCAAGACCAAGCCAGCCCCTAAGACTTTGCATAATAAGAGCAAAGTCACAACAACATCCTTTGGAAAAATACCCCCTCCTGCACACTGCTGTAAGAATTGCATCTAAGCTCAGAGACGACAGGAAAACATGCAGAGGAGGGAGGGTGGGAAATGAAGTCACATCCCCTAATGGTCTATAAAAATCCTAGCGTTCTGACCTACAACCCTGGTTCCACTACACCAGTGCTCTAAGCTCCTACATAATGAAAAACAAGAGGCAAACCATCCTGACCACCTTCACTGCTTAGAAAGTGTCTGAGGTTGGTAAATTTCAATAACTGATACATGATATCTGCTAATAAGGTTGGCAGCAGCTATCTGGCCATTGAGATAATGCTTCTTCCATTGAGTAGATTATGATGATTAGCTGAGTCATAGCTGGATTGAGCTCCTTGGAGGGAGGAGCCGACAGAATAGAAATCTGATCAAATGAAAATTGCATTCCTAACCTCAAGAGGGTAAAAAGCCACTGGTGATGTCTAGTTTTCCTCTTGATAGTTTGCCAGAAGATGATTACCCTCTGATGTTTACACTTGAGAATAACAGAAAATAACTGTGATTGATATTTGATATACAGTTAGGGCTAAGAATTACAAGAAATTTGTTGAGAGAAAGGATTAGCAGATGTCATTCATTTTCATATTGTATCTCATACATGGAACTTGATACAACCTGATGGTTTATAATTACTTAGTTAATATGGATTATCCTGAATAAAAATAAATGCCAAAGAGCAAAAAGTCTGAAAGAGCAAACAGATCAGTCATACAGTGCAGTGGTGCAAGTTTTGAACTTCTCTGGTGGACTGGGAAGGGAGGGCTATATTATTTAATTGAACAACACTAGAACTAACATCAAAAGCAAAGATACAAATAATAGCCTAGAACCATAAAGGAGTAAAGTATGACAAAAATTAACTCTTTAAGTGGCACCTCGAGAAAATGACTGATAGTAGGCAATACATAAAAGACAGAAAGATGAGTCTGAAGATCCTTGTGGAGAAACAGAGAAAAAGTTAAGAATACTCAATTTAAACATCTGGATCCTGATGCTGTAGAACAATGGTTCCTAAACTTTGGTCCTCCTTCAGCTCCCAGAATCCCTGAATTTTGGCCGAGAAGGCTGGAACTTCTTATAGCTTAAGCCCAAAACACCTGGAGGACCAAAGTTTGGAAATTGCAGTCCTAGAATGTGGAAAAGCCAATGCAGACTTGACATGAAGAAAGAAAAGGTCGGTCATATCAGATAGCCAATCAGCACACGTGTCAAAATATTGTGAAGATATCTATATGGAAATAAGGCAGCCTTACCCAGTCTTGTGCCCTAAAATGATGAGTAGTGAAGGAAAATCTAAAATATCTGAAGGACATCAGATTGGGGAAACTAGAGAAAAGACAATGAATATAAGGATGGAAACTTAGTATGGAGGATAGCATATCTATAGATATAAAGCTGTATTATCTTGAATCCATTAGTCAGTCCAGCCCAACATTTTTTGAAGTATCTATGGAACGTTTTCATGTGAAAATAAAGGTAGGAGATTCTCTGTTGTGTTATCTTGAGTTGAACACCTTCTCTGTGGAGATATAAGTGGCATTAATATTATATTCTTTTTCACATTAAGTCAGATCCTCTTTTGTTTGCCAAGACATTTTAAATTGGTTTATAAACAGTGAGTGGTGAGTTGTACAGCTACCTTTTATGTATATTCTGCCCTTTTCTTTGTTACTTGTTGTGCTTTACTAGGCTTTTTAAAAAATGCCATGTTGTAAACCATTCTGATACCACTAGATAGCTTGTCAAATTAACAATTTGTAAGCTGCTCTGAGAGCATTTCTGAAAAGCAGGATGATAATAATAATAATAATAATAATAATAATAATAATAATAATAATAATAATGCTGTATAAATATTTTAATAACTAGATAAAACACAAGAAACATACCAGTTGCTATCCAGTCACTATCTCTGTGACTGGAGTTGTGTTGTTTGACATATGGGTGCCATATCTGATCTAGTTCCTAATGTGTTCCCTTAGGTTAGGTTAGGGACTCGCCTTTTTCATTTCAGAACATTATGACTTCCTTGCTAGGTCAACCAGTGATCTAACACTCCCATTATATTGTTGATGACAATATGGCCAGAACAGGATGCTGTATTAGAAGAGCACAAGACTATTATAGCATGAGTCATCTCCTATCATTCATTCTTAGTATCCAGCAAATTGGTTTGGGCCAGGGGCACTTCAAAAAGTAAACTATATTTCCCATTAACAGCCTTGTACCCTTTGAGTATGCCAACTTTTCCTTTATTGTTTGGGGGTTGTTTTCTTTCCTTTTAAAATGCAAGTAGCATTCAGAAGTTTGGGCTGACTAAGATGATTTTTTTTCTTTCCCCAAACAGTTATGCTGCAGGTACTTTTCCGATGCCAAATATTTGTTTATGTTCTGTTCTTGTCTGTTGTTTCATGTGGTTAAATTCCTTAGAGAGGATCCTCTTAAAAGCTTCTTATTTAACTCAGAATGGAGCATTTTGAAATGCTGTACCTTCCGTACGTCCCTCTGGAGTGCCACATCACAATCGGCTGGCGGGGCTGTCATTAGAAGCTGCTACCTATTTGTTTTTCTTTCTGTTGCTATGAGTAACCTGAATTATTTGCCTTCCTTTGCCAAATTGCTTTAGAAGTCCTTGCTTTATGGACCTCATAAAGCATTCTGTGCTGTTGCAGTGTTTAGTTTGGCAGGAGCAGGCCCTCACTTGTTCTTCCTGGGGCAGTGGCACATCACCCTTATATGCACTGAAATTGTTTTTCACTTTATTACACTCTCTTGGCAAATTGTGCTGTGATTTATTTATTTTTAAAAAGCAACAAAGAACATGAAACACCTTTAAAACAATAAAGAATGTGAGATAGCTTTATTATAGCATGGATTATAAACCACTTGTTCAGATACATAGGGTGTTGTCCAGTGCTTGTGGTTGAGGTTAGTATTTTTTCCCTAAGGTCAAACCAAAATTAGATAGTTCTATTATTAACATTGGCCAGCAACAAAACTGTTGGTGGTGGAACAAAAATCCTTGTTAAGGCAGTTAATGCAGTACATGTAATGTGGTAATCATATCTAGTTTACACTATGATCTATCTTTGAAATTGTTATGATCTGACTTATAAAGCAGTGTGCAGTTGTTGTGTGCCTTCAAGTCATTTCTAATTTATGGTGTCCCTAAGGCAAACCTGTCACAGGGTTTTCTTGGCAAGATTTGTTTAGAGGGTGTTTGCCTTTCACTGAGGCTGAGAGTATGACTTGCCTAAGGTCACCCATTGGGTTTCCATGGCCAAGCAGGGATTCAAACCCTGTTCTCCAGAGTTGTAGTCCAATGTTCAAACCACTACACCATGCTCTTCTGGCAGCTGTCACTAACTATGCCCATAGGGCCTACTTGGTCACTTGCTGATCTCTTCTTGCCATAATCTTTTCAAATAGGTTGCACTTAGAAAAATTGTTAACATAGGCCATAAACAAAACTGTTGTGATGACTAGCCTATTACCGGTAATACATATATTATGCTAAAAAAACATAATCCTGATTCAAGCTTGTGAATGCATTCTTTCAGCTAATTGTGTCTCACTGCTTCCTACCTTCCACATTTTCAACGTAAACTAATTGAGAATCAGGAATGAACCCAGATATTGTGTCTAGTATGGCAAGCTTTGAATGTTTTTAAAAAGAATCAAACCTCAGTGATTTTTCTTTTCCTATTCTTTCAATTTCTAAAAAGCTAATTAAGAATTGCATTTTTTTAATGTCAATCTCATGAAACTAAATCGTTAAGTAGTGTGCTACCTTTAGGAACTGTTGAGGAATATTAGAAAAGATGGTGAATTATTCCTTCTCTGTTTGCTCATGTTCAGCAGACTCCTCCCTTAGTCAAAGTCTAAGCATTAGAGGAGAGCATGAGAGTGTTTGTTGAAAATGAATCAAGGTGTATGTCCAATTCTCCCCCTGCCATTCCAGAAACTCATACACACACCAGTCCTTCAACCCAGTATGTGTGGTGTACACTCCACATAACATGTTGAGTAGCAAATGGGGGGCCAACTTACCAACAGTCTTTCTAGTTGTGTTTTCTTTATGGTGTTTTATTTGTATGTTTTAATTTATAATTGGTTTAATACTTTTTTAGGGTTGGGTGGGTTTGGGGAATTTTAGATTGTATTCTGGATAATGATGTATTGTATGGAATTTTAACTGTTGTAAGCTGCTGTTTTAACAGAGGGGCGGGGTATAAATAAATTTTATTATTATTATTATTATTATTATTATTATTATTATTATTATTATTATTATTATTATAGCAGTGTTACTTAAAGTGCTGGTCCACAGACTGGTGCCAATTCAAGAGCCATTGACTGCCAGCCTGCACAAGCTTCCAGGAAACCATGCAAATAAAGTACATAATAATATGGCACAAACATTGTATGTGGCACACTGGAGAAATGAATAGACAGCCTACATTGTCAGATAGATTGAGAAGGATCATGAAGTAGATGGCCTCTTATCAGCCAATGGAAGTTTGAAGGATGACTATCTAGTTTTTCTCAGATGTGCAGACTAATATCTTTCCTCCCACTCTCTTGACCACCAGTTTCTGTGACCTGAACACTTGGCCTCTCTTCACAAAACAAACCTAAATTGGATTTTTGTTGTTGTTGTTGTTGTTGTTTTTATAATGGAGGGAAAAGACTGTAGAAGTACCCATTTGTAATGACCACCAAATCTGCCTTGTAGCTTCTATACCTGGGTCAAAACAATTTGACTTTTGTCACATCAAGGTACATGATCTTGACTGATTCTCTCTGTTAATGAAAAAGAAGAAACACATTTGATAGACCATTCAAATGAAATAGCCAGGTGTAGGTAGGGACTATCGCTTGATTCAAAAATAGCTCCATCCCACAATAGATATTGCAAGAACCATCTTCACAAGTCTTTAAAAATGCCTTAATGATAAAATTTGTTCTTTATGTCATTACGAAAATTTCCTTCTAGATAGAGGATAAATGCTTTATTTCTCCAGTCCCCTTTTCATTTCAAAACTCTAACCCAGATATGTGGCTGCTATAGCAAATTATTTTGAACAGAATGTGATTACATATCTTCTACATTTGGCATCTCACAGTCTGATTTCCAGCTGATTGTACATCCATCATATATATGTAACTGATGCAGTGAAACCACTGCCATGTTTTTGTATATTTGGTACTGTAATCAGTATTATAGATCTTTCAGCATGCACTGCAGTAAGTTTTCCAAGTGGTGATATTTAAAATGTCAGTGAGTTCACAAGACTAATCTGTGGTAAAGACTGGGAAATTCAGTTTGGGGCAGTTTCACTTCACCATTACACCACCCTATTAAAAGGTTGGTGTAAGAAACTAACATGAAGGAAGATATTTTAGTCAAGCTTGGCTGTGGTGTGGTGTTTTTTTAATGCTTACTTTGCACCATAATGTTTCAGGTAGCTGTGGGTGCCATGAGTAAATCCTAATAATAGATATGTACTCTACAATTACTGGGAACTCATCAGCAGACACACCAGACCCTATTATGAGGGGGTATCATAAAGTTTTAATTATCATCTTTTTAAAAAATTGACAGAAAGTTTGTTTTGATTTGTAGTTAATTTATTTCTACACAGATTTACACATTTTTCCCTCTGAATACCTGATATTGTAGAAGTCTGCAGATTGTACCTTACAAGGGGGTGTCGTAAAGTAATAATTATTACCTGGAAGTTATTATGGAATATTGATGAAATTTTGTCAGCATCATCATTGGTCCCTAAGTGCATGATGTTGAGAAAATCAGCTCATTGTGTCCTTTATTTTTGTGACAGGTTGTGCCATAAGTGACTAAAGTGTAAAATCCTCATAAGACGCAATCTGGAGACTTCTACAATAACGGCATTTGGAGGGTCAAGAAATGCTGAGGGAAATGTGTGGATGATGACAGTGTAGAGATAAGTTAGCAGCTACAAATCAAAACAAACTTTCTGTCAAAAAATTTTAATACCCCCTCATAACTGGCTGCATTTTGCTTAGAATATTTTCTCACCCAACCTGGGTTTAGAGATTACATTGGATCACTTGGGAGGATTTGGCCTCCCTGGATTAGCTGCCTGTTTTATATTTCAGGCAGCAAGGTGCAGCTGTAATTCAGGCACACTTGGCTAGTTCAAACAGAGTGTTTTTTATTTGCAATTCTTTGTGTCTGTCTTTGCAAGCTAAGCTGTGATACTCTTGTGTATCCCTGCTTTTGTTTCATTTTCAAACTGTAGAGGAGTATGTGTTGCACTCGTATTAGTGTGACTTTTTTATTATTATCATTGAATGCTAGGCTCTGGTGTCTTTCCAGTTAAGCTCTGTGTATCTTTTGTCTCTGAAAATCAATAGAGAGAAGAAAAAAATAATTTTTGAAGTAGTTTTCAGTGGTACCTTCTACACAAAAAGCCTTTTATGCTTCCTGGTGAAGAGGAGGTTTCTGGGGAGGCCAGATTGGGAAACACAAAATGGCTAAGGCTCTTAATAAGCTTTGTTGTTTTGGGGGGTTCTTTAGAAATTTCAGTAGAAAATTGTTGATTCTCACCACAGCACCTTACCTTTTGAACAATGAAGCCAGATTCCAGCCCATTGTGATGCCCCATGCTGTTGAATTTTAAGGTGGAAAAGTGGAGTCTGGATATCAGGGAAAGATGTTTAGCTTAGCTGTTTAGAAATATACCAGGGAAAGTTTCACAGGATATCAGAGAAAGATGTTTAACTCCAATATCTGAATAGCCCTATATTGTTCTGTATATTGGCTGGTCATTCATAGATGGGCAAAAGAGAGGACAAGACCCGTGCTAGAAGCCTGCAGGGTCTCAAAGGATTATGTAAATTATGAATATGTAAATTGGAACATGGAAAATTAATATGGATGAAGCATGCTGTATTCAGCACATTCTTTATCTTGGTAGTTTGGAGGCTGTGACCTTGTATCACAAAATAGATTGCTAACATCAGATAGAAACAAAAAGAATACAGTATAAGAAAAAGGTGTGCTGGACAAGGGAAGGGGGATTTTGATAGTGAATTATACAGTAGATATTATCAAAATATGACTTTTCCTGGATCTGATACTATAGAATTCTTATATCTTGGTTCTACTGTGACACTTCAAAATTTAGTTCTATGTGCAGTGATAGCTCCAAAGATTAAGTAAGCCTTCTTGAAAGAAGCCTTTCTGGTCTCAGATATTTGAAGGAGGTTTTGATTATGAAGGAGGTGGCAGAGGCAAGGGACTGCATATATTTAGATATAAGGCAGTTTACAATAATATATATCTGTGGTGGTGAACCTATGGCTCGTGTGCCAGAGATGACACGCAAAACCATTTTTCAAGGCACACAGAGGGTGGGAATAGTAGGAACAGGCACGCTTCTTTTCCTGGCTGTCCCAGTCCTTCAGCTGTCTCTAGAGAGGCAGCTGAAGGCCCTGGAGGGTGCATGGGGAGGAGGAGGAACAGGCATGTACCTATTCCTCTTCTTTTTCCCTGCCCCCCACCCCAGGATTTCACCTGTTTCTGGAGAGGCAGGTGAAGGGCAAGGAAGCTGGGGGGAAGAAGTCCCACCATCAGAAGGTGGAAGTCCCTCCCCCAGAGGGCCCGTCCCCCCAGAACTCCCACCCACCCGACACTGAGTAACACCCAGTGCCGGAACACCTTTTAGTTTGGGCACTTGGTCCCTAAAAGGTTTGCCGTCACTGATATATATATAATACTATAAGTGCTCTTTTTATACTTTGGTCCTCCCCTGGCTTAAATAGAGAGCAAAGCCATATCCTCTAAAGCACCCAAACTGGTGTTCTCCTAGTCCTTGCCATGGATTGGAACACCCATTTTTGCAACCCGAACGACCATTGTGTGTAGACTAACAGATCTAGACAGCTGCAGGTTGGGAAGGTTATTCATAAAGGATGCTGGATAAAAAGAACGAAAAGCTTTCCTCTACAAAAGGAGAAAAATATCATCTTACCTATGTACTGCTGTCCACTCAAAATGGGAAGAGCTCTCTAGTGCTCTGAATTTTCAGAAGAACATTAACAAATGAAATTATTTGGCCCTCCTATGTTGAACATTAATTCTATATGGAATATTATACAGAATAATATTACAGTCGCCCCTCCTTTGTCATGGACTTAAAGTCTGTGGATTTGCATATTCATGGAGGGGCGACCTCCATGAAAATCAGTGGGGCATGCCCCCATGGGCTCACCCCATTCAAGCCTATAGGGCTTGAATATTCCCAAATCTCTGTTTTTGCGGGGGTGGTGGTGGTCCAGAACGGATCCTCCATGAAAACGGAGGGCCAACTGTATATTATATATTATAGTGTGTGTGTGTGTGTGTATTATAGTACAAGATAGTATTATATATTATGGTATATAATCCTATATCACATTATAATGTATACCTATACAGATTAATTTAACAGGGCTCGTGTAACTTTATAGTTGTGTTGAATTCTTCATAGGCCCCACATAATAATGGCACTGCAGGCATAAGCAAAAAAGATATAAACGTTGTTGTACTTGGTGCTTTTCTTTACTAGTTTCCATATTGATAAATATCCCTTTTTTCTGTGCTGAATACCTTTGACATGGGCCCATGAAGAGGGGTCAGATCTTCCGTTCCCAGCCTGTGAACTTCATTGTTGATTCTTAAAAATGACCTCTGGCTGCATATAAATCCCACGTCTTGGGGAACATCTCTGTGTCTTGGTCCTGAGGGAGGATAGCTGGTTGTTTGTCAAGGAGATTTTGTGGCCCAGGAGCATGAAGAATCCTTTATATCCCTATATCTCTATATACACTCAGTTGTGTATATATACCCTCAGTTGGCTGAAGGGACATGTGAAAACTTTCTTTGCATTTACTTTCTGTACCACATCTGTTATCATCTGTGTGTCATCAGTAAAGCTGTACTTTTGTGGTATCAATGGCTTTGTTTTATTTCATCAAATCCGCAAATCTCATTTAGTTGGGGGGCCTGAGTGGATGAGTCCCTTTAGCATATTACAGGCTTTCTGGAGCCCCGAGTTTTAAGTGCTATGAAGTACAGCACCTAACTATAGTCTGTAAAAGCACATGCCTACCTTTATCCATCTGGAGTAATGTTCTTCATCACATAACTTTCCAGGTTAAAAAATCTGCTAAAGCTGAACTATTTGGCAAGAAAATATCTAATAGTCTCTGATTTGGTTTAAACATCTGCAAACAAGGATCATACGAGAAGAAACAAAGTTATAATATTTTAAGAAGCTTTTAAATGGTGTTCTGGCTCTTTCTCTGCATACAGTTGTCCCTCCCGATTCGAGGGGGTCTGTTCCAGACACACACACCACGAATCAGAAAACTACAAATATTCAAGGCACCATTGAAAATAATGTCTGCGTGCTCCCATGCATGGCTCCACACACGCACCATGTGTACGTGCGCACCATTTCGTCCCTCCTGGCTTCCCATCCACAGAAATTCAACACTACGAATGGGAAGTCAGCGAATCCAGTGGGACAACAGTATATACCTGTTTTGATTGCAGTTCATATCTAACAGAGAACAGTACTTCTTCCCTTAGATTTTGAGAAAATGAGTTCAGCTTAGTAGTTGTTTGCTGAAAGATTTCTGGAGCATTCTGGGTTTTTCTATAATGCAAGCCTCTTAATGGGCCGAGGCATACTTATCTATGAGAGAATTACCTCTTTCTCCCTCTACTGTAGATTTTTTTAAAGCTGTTCATCACAGTGATGCTTTCATTTTATAATAGAGCAGTAAGCTACAGAAGGGTATACATTGCTCATTTTCTGCATGCCTCAGGTACCTTCAACTGCCTGGGAGCATTTCTGGCAGCTTACTAATGTGCACCCTGGCATGGATTGGTGCAATTACTTTGGCTTACATTCATTTGTTCCTCGTAGTCTTTTAATAATCATATCTGCTGTTGGAAGAGCAGAACAACATGGGGAAATGTGCAGTGAAAAATACTTGCCAAATATTAGAACTGTCTTCATTGCTAAAGGGTGCATGCAGAAATACACTGAGTAACTGTGGAATAGCCTGTGGCATTCTGTACAGATATACAGTGCCCTGTCCAGGATCAAGAGGGGGAAGCTAGCTCTGGCAAATCACCAGATGAGGAATCCGTGTTCTGTGCTCACTGGCTGGAGTTTTCAAACTGGCAAAGTGGCTTCCTGTTGCTGGAATGTTTCCCCATTGTGTCCTACTAACATGATTCTCTGTTGTACTTTCTTGCAGAGAATCAGATCCCCTCCGGCTTTCCAACCATAGACATGGGCCCACAGCTCAAGGTAGTAGAAAAGGCCCGCACTGCTACAATGCTCTGTGCTGCCAGCGGCAACCCTGACCCTGAAATCTCCTGGTTCAAAGACTTCCTTCCCGTGGACACAGCTGCTAGCAATGGGAGAATCAAACAGCTCCGTTCAGGTAAAAGGCTTCTCATTTTGCAGACTGCTCAGGCTTTCTCTGCTATGTAAGGTATCACTTCAACTCCATTGTAAAGTTTTCTGTTTCCAAAACTGAAGCACATGTACTACTTAGAAAAAAACAGGTTGAAGAAAACAAAGGCAGTGATTCATGAATAAAGAGTCTACACAGTTGATTCAAGAGCAAAAATAATAACTCCCATTCAGTTTTGAAAACATTCTCAAATTATTTTTTTGGAATCTTGGAATCAAATGCAAAAAAAAACCCTAGCAGGATATATTGACACCAACTTGCCCTTCTGAAGTCAAAATGTACAGTTTCATGTGCTATCCCCCCATCCTGCCATCTCTGCAATGTGATGGTTCATTGGACTTGACAACCTGTTGGACATGATTCATGGAAAACTAAGTTGATATCCCATTGAAATCTCATATCTGTCATGGACTGAAGTTATTTCTAGGATGAGTAATGTCAGGATTGTACAGCACTTAGCACATTAAAATATGTAATATATAAATCATTAATAATTTAAATATATTAGTCTGGCATCTTATTACTCGAAGGGGAATTAAACATTTCAAGGATTCCATTATGCTCTCCTGAAGTGGATCCCCTTAGTAATAAAAAGCTTCGTGATGTACAGCTTTTACAGGGTTCTATGGGGCCGGCTGTGAGTGATTGATATTTTGACTAGAGTATATACTTCATTCAGTGAAGAGCACATATACCCATAAATCAGCCTGCAATTACAACTAGCATCCAAAACCACTGCTTCATATGCCTTGCAAGCAATGTGAAGTATGTGAGGGTAGTAGTCTGGCTGTCAGGTTGGTATGCAGCAGAGTTTGCCTGAGTTTATAATTAGCACCATACTGACATGTGTTAGACCTCAGTCTTGCACTTGGTTCTCCCCATATAGAACAGTGAAGGCTAATTAGACTGATACATTTACAGCTTATGTAATTTCAGAGTGACCTTTAGCTTAATCTTGAGATGCTTACACTGAAAGAAAATATCACCCTTGTTAATTTGATGTGAAAGACACTATGCATGCAGCACTAGGGAATTGCATCCATGGATACTTACTAAATCAGCATCTGCATCTAGGAAGATTGCAGGAGAGGAGGGCCACCTAAGGCAAATGCTAGGTTCTCAACAACATTCTCAGCATGTGCACTTGGTTGTTGCTGCGCAAGCTTGTGGGGTAAAAACTGAGTTTAAAAACAATAATAAAATAATAATAATAATAAAATTTATATCCCGCCCTTTGGAAACCCAATTAGGGCGGCTCACAACCGTAAAAACAATACAATAACCAAACCCAACCCTGCCCCCCTTAAAACAGTATTAAATCTGCAAGAATTAAAATCAACAATCAACCAGAACAATTAAAAACCCAATAATAAAACCCACGGCAGTAATCCTCGCCATCCTTAGATGGGGCCACGTAAGGATCACTGGGGTGGGAGTACCCCGAGGCTGGGATAATTAATCTGGAAAGGCTTGCTGAAAGAGATCCGTGTTCAGCGCTGCCATCACAGATAAAGTTTACATTGCTCTTCCCCCTTTTTTTTTGGGAGGTGGGGCCAGCCATGTCTCAAATCTCAGTCATAGAGCTTCTTGGCTGTAGACTATATGTGAGTTTCCAAGGTCAGAAATCAATGTGTAACAAATATGCTGCAGACCAGATAGATTAGACTATAACTGATTAGATTAGACTATACTGTAAATGAGGTTTACAGACCTCCATATATACTATGTTCAGAAGAGAGATGCAAGGTTGTTATTTGTAGAGATGAAGAATTCATAGCAAATGTAATATAAGCATGTGGACCCTAATCACTTTTAATGATGAACTAAGGGGGGATACAGACTGGCACTTTAGGCTGGCCTGGAGGTGGAATTGGGGCGGGGTAAGCGCACGCTGGCCGCCCCGACGCCACATGCCTATCCGCATGGCGTCAGGGCACTCTCTTGGCACAGTGTGCATACATGCTGCGCCAAAGGGATGCAAAGAGCCACTGCCGCAGTTCAAAAGGTAACTTTTTGCCGCCCCCAAAAGGAGCGTCATTTGCCAGCTCTTTTGGGGGCAGCAAAAAGGAGGATCAGAGCTGTGGCATGTGGTTGCTGCAGCCCCGATCCGCTGCTGCCAGGGACGGGCCGTCTACATCGGACTTAAGTCTCATTAATTTCAAGGAAGGCCACGCTCAGACAGATGTTAATAGGAATATAGTCACAGAGTCTAATGTTGCCTTTTTCTTACAAAAAATGAAGAGTTTTTAACGTCAGGACTGTATGAAGCAGGCAGTATTGTTACTACTGACTTCAGCCTTTCCAGAGTTCCTTTATTTGTTTGTTTCCATAAATAATCCCAGGTGAGAAGTGGGTTAGTAAATAAATAAATAAATAAATATTCCCTTTCTTTAACTTGTAGAATCAACAATATTTACAGTGCTGTATGAAATGTAAGTGCCCTAGGCAACTGGTGGATAGAGTCTGTGACACCACTGAAAAGTAATTCAGTTCCCCTGCCCCCAGTCACTTTTATGTGGCATTTTATTTTTTAAAAAGCTATTTATTTCATTAGAGGGAAAATCTTGTTTAGGGGCTAAGCTCTTTGCTCTATACCACTCAAGGCCTAGAGCACTCATGTAGGTCTTTAACACAGAAAAAGTAGCAGTATTTGCAAAGTCCTTGCCCCTCATAAAATGTTAACTTTCTTCATGAAAATAGAAAAGGGTATATCAGATGTGCCCTTCCTGCCTAGTATTAAAAACAAACATCCTGTTGCAGGCTTTATTGTTATAAAACAAAGTAACCAATAAATTATTTAATAATAGCAGGTCTGCCCCTTCCTAATCTCACATGTGAATAAGATATTGAACAACTACTACTGAGCTGTGTTTAGGAGCAAATTCAAGTTTTAAATATTTTTAATAAACCTTTAGTCATACTTAGTTTTATGAAAACTATTGCACTTAGAATTTAAAAAAAAAACTATTGTGACTCCCATCTCTTCCTCTATAGCCCTGTATTGGTTTTACAGGACTGGACAGATAACTTTGTGAATAACTCCAACTGCAGCTGTTTGCCAAAATAAAATTGTTACAAATGTTTTATAATAAAATACTAAACTGCCTTCAGACAAGTCAGTGTAAGAAAAGCAGGTTGCTTTAACTGGATAAGGTTTATTTCATGCTGTACAACTTAAATTGCAACTTAAAATATAACCTAAATTGGGTTAATGATGGTTGAGATCAAGTAGTTGGGACATTTAAAAGCATGCATTTATGACACAGTGTAAAAGCTTTATCTCAACGAATCTCATTAGAGATTAGTTTCAAAATGTAACATAGCTGTGGTAGGATTATGTTAGGTGCATGATATTCCACTCTATTTTCCACTTTATTGCCTGTTCGTCAAGCCAAAGAAAAATAGCTAGGAAGAGAACTGTAAGAGTTTTGGCAACATTGTCCCTCTGTTCTCATTTCATTGTTGTTGTAAAGCTTTAGTATTGTTAATTGTTTTTATTTCTGCGATGCCTCTCCCCCACATGGTGTTCAAGCTACTGTTCATAAAATAATGCTGTCAAACACAGTAAAAGCTTGTTAAAGATTAACTGATACTACTGTGGAGGAAGATGTGGCAATGTTCACATCAATGTAATGATGTTAGTTAACATCCAAAATATGGAGGAGGCAGTTACACTCAGTTGAAAAGTTGTCAAAATGAGAATAAGTACACATACTGAAGTTAAAACAAGAAAAATGGGGCTATTCATCTGATTACAAGATAGAAAAATGTTGGCCATAAAGCGAGATAAAAATGAGACTTTTTCTAGCATGTGTAGGGCTGTTCACATCTTTCATTTTGCAAGCCAAGAAACAAACCAGGAAATCTTTCCATTTCATCTGGACTAGGAATCTATGGCTAACATCTTACAAGCAAGCCAGATATTAAACCAAGGTTAGGACAAAACAGGAAATAATGGTTAGTTACTGGTTAGTTCATTTCCTGAATATCCACAGCAAAGAATGCCCTCTGACATCTTCCCACAATGTATTGCTTCAACTGGGACATCACAGATGAGGATCCCTCCAGCAGAACTTAGTCACTAGTCATTGCTCCAGGTCCTGTTCTCTGGAGTAGCAAAAACCAAGCTTGCTCCAGCCTCAATATGACATCCCTTCAAATATTTAAATAGGGCCATCACATTGTTTCTTAACCATCTCTTCTCCAGACTAAACATACCCAGCTCCCTAAGACCAAGAAAGTAGCACTCCCATCTGTCACCTAGAGAATCAGGGCAACTGTTTCAGTACTACACACTGGCTAAATCCAGACTGAAATGGATCCAGATAATCAATTTACCTCAAAAATGTCTGGTGTTGCCCAGCCACCACATATTCAAGAACCTTGACCAAAAAGGGGACATTAGCAATGGAAAGATAGGGCCTTTGTGGATAACCCCACAGACTAAAGGGAAAGGCAGAATTATGCAGGCTTATTCTGAGTAACAGTGCTAATACAGTAGTATCATGATGGCTGGAGGGCTGCTTTCAATCTGGTAAATTGCCCAGTTGACTCTAGAGCTTTGCATACAAATATTCTCTTCAATAGTATGAGGAAAACCAAGCCACCTGCTATTTCTATTAACTATTGGGCTGTAATATAGACCGTATTATTGCATTCAAGGTTGCGCTACATGCCTTATTCTTGAAATTGGTTCAGACCCAGCATAAATATTAATTCTTTCCGGCAGTATATAATCTAATATAATAGCAATAGCTTTCAGTAACTAGAGAACTGGGTGTCACACAGGCACAGGAAGCTGCCTTATATCAAATCAGGCCATTGGTCCATATAGCTCAATATTGTCAACATTGACTTCCAGTGACTCTGAGATTTTATGTAGAAGTTTCTCTCAGCCCAAACTGGAAATGCTAGAGAACATCTGAGTGCATAGCATATGCTGTGACATATGCTCCTCTTATTAAGTCTGTTACTGGATAGAATTCTAAATAAACTTGTCTCTAGAGCAAGGCAAAATTTGGCCTTCAGGACTCTCGTCCATATTGAAAGTATACTGCATTGAAATTAAGACCAGGAAAAATGTCATGAACTTTGTTTTTGTGACATAAAACTCATGATTTTGTTTAGTGCTGCTGACCACCATCAGGGAAGCTGTCTGGAAAATTCCATTTCAGTTGTACTACATTCTCTGCAAATGCTTATGCATTCCAACTTTTCCAAGGAAACTTTGCTTCATTGCTTCAGAGCTCTGATTCTGGCAAGAGTAATCTTAATGCTGTCAGATCTAAAGATTGGGTTTTAATGCAAAAGAAAGATGAGTCAGCTACACTTTAGGGAATCCATTCCTTGTGTGTGCTGTGTTTTTTTAGCTTTGCATAGACCATTTCATACAGAGTATTCAGTTACTATGTGGGCACACTTAAAATTAGCTTCAAATCTGCTTGACAGTAGTGTAAAACAGTGCTTTTTCAGCTAGCCAGGAAGCTAGCAGGATTCCTGGGCTCTGTGGTAGAGAAGTTTACTGTCTATTAACTAAAAGGATGGGAGTGGGTATGTTAGTCAGGACTGCAGATTTTTAATTATAGTAATAATTGGGAGACTGGGTACAAAAGTGAGTACTCAGCAAATTTTTCTATTGGGCATGAAGCAATAACCTTCTCCCTGTCAGTATAGTCTGTGAGCCATGCAGGCCTCCACGATGAGAATTGTTCTGTCAAGGGGAAGGGAACAGGTCGTTAGAAAAACAAATAAATAGGAAGCAGATTTATTGTGGCAGAGATTACATTACCCACAACTGTAGCAATGGCATGAGCCTTCCTGATGCTTCAGTCATCTGTGGACAAAAGCATCAGCAAATATAAACCAACCATAAAGCGAAAATGGAGTAATGTCATCTTGGCTGTGGAGAATGCTAAACGAAGCAGCTGGAACTGCTTCTTCTGATTAAAAGCTAGGACTGCCGCCTGGAGGAACAGGCACTAGGAGAGAGTGAAAGAGATAACAAGTGTAAATATTTTAATTACTCTTTAAGAGGCAAGTTAAACATGCTTAAAATCTGCCTTCTTTGTATTTACAGAAACTCTTTGAGTGTCTTTCTTTGTTTCCCATTGGGTGATCAGTGCTGTGGATAATGGAATGTGGGGAGCAGTTAATCTCAGATACACAGCACTCGTATGCTTACTGGTATTTATTGATCAATACACGGAACATGATTTGACGCTCTGTGTCCTGTTTAACCCTCTCTTTCTGTCTGTTTAAACTCCCCAGTTTTCTTTGGTAAGTGATTGGTGTTCAGATGTGCAAAATCTACATCAGACCAACACATACCATGAACTGCCTACAAATTAGGTCTGCATGAATCTCCCTGCCCTTACTAACAGCCTTCATTTGCACAAAATAAGACCAGGGGGACAAAACTGGGGATCAAAAGGGTTTGCTGTCAGATTACATACACAGGTCTCACTCTGCACAACTGGACTAGTCTAACAATAAGGCCCAGGACTGAGCAAACCCTTGTATGTAACTGTGCTTCCATTTGATGCTTTGGAATCGTTAGCTTCATTATTGAGCCCTCCTTATAAGATGCTCTCATAGCATGTGAAAGTATTTTCAGCTCCCTTATAAAGAGGGTAGAAATTGCTTCCTCTGGACTATTACACAAATTATGCAGAGCATGCCTGGTGCTCCTTTGTACAAAATTAAAGCTAGAAGAAAGTTCTTTACATTTTTATTTGAAAATTCAGTGCTGCAGGACAACAGTTTCTGGCCAGGGGGGAACCTGATATAGGATTTATCCAAGTTACCCCTCCATTTTTCACTCCACTTTAAGTTTCAGTTACGTAATCAGCAGATTTTGTCCCCAATGGTCCATATAATTTTAAACCAAGAATGTCTCTCTCACCAACCACTCTATGCTTAGTTTTATTTTCTTCCTACACCCACCTACATACATGCTTACTCACAGTCCACTCTCACTCTGATACTCCCACAGCCCCATCCTCTGGCAGAATAAAAGGGCACGGCACCCATCTCCCAGTGGCTACTCCATCTCAGCTGTGGCAGTGACTGCCAGAAGTTTTGCCTAGTAGCCAGCTTGAGCAGGACAAGAAACACCTTAATTGGAAAAATGGGGCCAGATTCTTGTGTTCTTAGTAGCAGAGAGCTTTACTAACCACATGAGGACATCACTCTGACTTGTTACAGCACATCCTTTTCTTTTTTTTTTAATTACTATTCCTGTTTGCTAATACAGATTCTAGCTTTGAAAAACTTTCTACTTTTTGTTACAATTTTCTTCCTTTCCTCTTTGTACTAACGCTTCTCTCTAATCTTATTTGCATTCAAATTACCTCACCAGGTGGTACACCAATCAGAGGTAAGAATGCTGAACTGTGCCTCCAGTTGTCATGTCACTCCATTTCCTTTCTGCCATGTTGCCTCTCCAGCAGTATGACATCTCTAGCTATTCTTTCACTCCAGATTCAGTCAGCACACTCTCTCACCTGCTGTCCCCTCCCATGTGTCCTTGTTTGTTGTTTATTTTTAGTGTGGCACCTTGTAGAATCATCCATTGCAGGTATGCACAGGTTAAAGGGGGTTATTCAACGGGCGCTTTGCAGAGTGGAAAATAATGTCTTTGTTCATGCCACAGACTGTTCTAAGGTCTTCGGTCTTCCGATTCAGTCACCCTCGGGGTACTGAGTCCCGGCAGGATTGAAATAGCCACTGTTTTGAAGAATGTAACACTTTCACAAGAGAAGAGCAAAGTCTTTTCTACTTTCCCATTTCTGACCAGAATTGAAATAATAAAAAGGAGAGAAATTTTTGGAATTTCAGGCAATAAATGTGAGAGCTGAAAGTACACCTTTCCTGTTTATTGGCTCTTCTATTCTGAAGATTGAGGGGAGGAGAAGTAAGAAATCAGCTCCACCCCTTCTGAAGCCTTACACAGACTCATAGTGCACCATAGCAGAAAGATTTGTTGTGAATAAATGAATCAGACACACATCTGTCTGCCTTAAATCTTCAGTTGTTCAATCCACCTCCAGTCTGACAGCTCTGCATTCCCAGGCCTGCTCATTTCAATGCTTGTAGATATGCTAGCAATTTTTTCTATTCTAAACACTCAAAGTGGTCCTGGGAATTAATTTTAAGGTTGTAATGAGTACTATGTAGTTTGACTCTGATCTCTTGTGATTTCAGTTACTGCTGTTGACTGACCCCTGAATTTCCTGATGAAGTTATTATCACCACTAAATTACACTCTCTCATTTGTCCAATGCTCCCCCTTCTTTCCTTCCCTCTCCCTCTTCACTAAATCACTTCTGGAAGTTAATAATCCAACTCTTTGGAACTGGTTCTGTTGCTGGGGGTTAATGTCTTCAGTTCTGATTAAATGATTTTGGAGCAAATATGAGTTGCTGTTTCTAGTATGTTTGCATCAGTTGCCTAGGTGGAAAATCTGGGTCAGGGGGAAAACTGTAAACCTTCTTTTGATGCAAGTGTGTTCTTTAACTGTCTTTTCTCTTTGGAGTGCTAAAAGACTGAAACCTGTGATGTCACTAGGGTTCCCCCCCCCCCAATTTCTCCACTTCTATCGTAGTTTTTATAGTAAGATTATGGACTGCATGATAAATAGTGAAGCATTTCATGAGCAGGTTGGGCCTTTTCCCTGCATATATAACTGCCATGTGTTTCCACCTATCAACACATGAGGACATTAATGACTCAGCATCAGAACCATCCAGATGTTCTACGCATTCTTTCTGGGAAAGTGGACATATCTGTAATGAGAATCTTCCATCTCATAAAACATAAATCTCCCTATCTGAGGCTTAATGAGGTATTTTAAGAATGTGCTTGACATTATTTAAAACATATGTGTGCCATTTGAATGTCAAAGATGACATTTCTGGAAGGGCCAACATTCACCTCTTGGCACCTCATACAGGATTTCTGTCAGAGTGATGCCTTTTGTTAAATACACAAGCTACTGGGTCTCTAAAGATAACACCCATTGGTAGATAAAGACAGTTATATGAAAGGGGAGTATATGCTCACATAGTGGCCTGCAGAGTCTTCACTGAGGTAAGTTTTTTTGCATTTCTGGGATGCATTTGTTTAGTCTGGAAATATATGAAGCTAACAAGATTTTGGGGTTTTTTTAATGGTTAGCTGGATGTTTGTTTTTAATAATTAATGGTTAATGATCTACATGGATGTAGAATCAACATGAATGTTTTGAAAAATAAAACTCTCTCTGCCTGTTGAATGAATGAATGTGTAATGGGATGTCAAGCCAGGCAACTGGAGAAGCAGGAGTCAGATGTCTTTCTTCTGAGACTAACTTTTCCTTTAGGCCTTGCAGCCATAAGCAGGAATGCTGTCCAGAGGTGCTGTCCTTATTCTGAGAGCTTCTGTTCTCAAGACATGTTGTCACTTTTAACATTCCCCCTTTGCCTTTCAGGTGAGACCCAGGCTGAAAGGTCAGAGTGAGTTTTGATAGACTGTTCAGAGCTGCATGGGTCTCGCTGGTCACTGGCAGGTTAGAGAAGGGGGTGAATGAATTGATGTTATATTTTGAAGGATGACTTAGGCTAAGGCTACAGTGAATGCTTCTTTAGGAGACATGACACATATCACCTTAGCAAAGTTCATATCAAGTGTTCTGTGTCACCATAGAATTGACACAAGTAGATATAATGGACAGTGACCTGCTTTGAGCTGCTCTTTTAGAAGTAGAAATCCAGGTATGTCTATGGAATTCTGATATTACAGATTTGCCATACCAGCTACATGCGAAGCTATGAAGATATTAAAGGAGAAACAGCACTTAAATAGCTATTTTATTGGGAACTAGCTTCTCTGTGCCTAAGAAATTCAGAAAAGAAATTGGAAGCAAAAGAAAGCAATTATATTGTTTGGCTGGATTTCAATCACACCCTTCCATATGAATTTCATACCTGCGAAACAGAAAGAAAATTATTTTAAAACAGAAAAGTCTGGAAATTGGCAGACTAGTGCTGAAAAACCTTTTATCTAATATGTTTTGAAATTGCCCATTTCAAGCTGCTTTTCCCCTTAGCATCCTAATAGGAGATTGCTACCCTTTGGCAGTACTGCCCCTTGTGGGACCTGCAAATTTCAGTCTCTCTTTTCTATATCAGGAGCAGAATGAAGACTTGCATAGAGGCCACATGCATGAGACACCAAAGGAAGAAACCAAATCAGTTGGGAGTTGCATTCCTGCATTTGCTGTTGTGGGATGCTTAGTTTCATAGCATTGTCAGCAACGGCCTTGTATGTATCACAGAAGCTCAACTTCTTTGCAGGCTTCAGCCATGTCAGTCATTGAGTTCAAAGAAAAAATGATCACTAAGAAATTGTTATGGTGGTTCCCTTGTATAATTGTGATATAGGAGGATAGACAGGTTTGCCATTCTGTGCACTAATTACAATAATTAGAAATGTTGATTGGCATGCTTATAAATTAGTCGTATACAAGCTTACTCAGAAATGGTTTTCTCTCACATTAAGTGAACTTTACTTGTATATAACTATGTGTAAAATTGCACCTTTGGCATACAAGAGCCTTTTTAAGAATTTGCCCAGAAATGAAAGATTAAAATCTACTTGCACAGATTCTACATCTGTCATTATAGGAAAAATTGTTGAGAAAATTGTCTGGAACATGAATTATACACTGGCACTTTGATCCTCGTGTCACATAGACTTCTCAGTTTTCAACTTTGCTTGCATGGCAGAGCACAAACCAGGACACTGTTCTGTTGTGTAGACAGGACCTGCATAAATAGAAATGCAGAGTGTGGAGGAGTCTGCAGAATATTATCCATCCAGTCTTTTTTCAGTTTTACTTTACTTATCACCATGGGACATATGCATGTGTAGGAATAGAATAAGAGAGCATATGTGTATATGTATGTACACATGCACACTATGTTCTGAAATAATCTAGGCCAAGGAAAAAGAGGTCAAGAACCTTTTCCCAGGGTGTTCCCTGCACCTCACACCAGCCACACTTCATGTCATTGCTACTTCCTTATTGTTTTACATGTAAGCATTTACATGTAAATGAAAGAAGCCATGAACGAACTAGACAAGATCCTAGAGTGTAAAGAGACACACCAGAGCACTAAAGTCAGAATTGTCCAAGCCTTTATGTTCCCCATTATGGGTGTGAGAACTGGACAGTGAAGAAAGCTGACAGAGAGAAAATAAACTCATTTGAGATGTGATGCTGGAGATAAGTGGTGATGATACTGTGGACAGCCAGAAAGACAAACAAATGGATCCTTGAACAGATCAGGCCTGAACTCTCCCTGGATGCAAAGATGATGAAACTGAGGTTGTCATACTTTGGTCACATCATGACTCACTAGAAAAGACAATATTGCTAGGAAAGATAGAAGGCAATAGAGAGGAAGACGACATGCCAAATGGATAAACTCAATCAGGGAGGTCACGGGCCTGAATTTGCAGGATCTAAACAGAGCAGAGGAGGACAGGGAATCTTGATGTCTGATGCACTGGTTGCCATGAGTCAGGGCTGACTAAAGGGCAGTTAACAACCACATTTACATATCACCATATAGTTGAAAGTACATGGTCTGTATATATGTTTTTACAAACCCTTCAGAACTGATGTATTATTGCTGATGCTGTTGCTGCTGCATCTTGTCTAAACAGCTAAATACTAAGATATAAAAGTGCAGGATATCTGCCAGAACATGTGAAAGTACCATAGGTGGTAGCAGGAAGCAGGGTTCTCTGGTTAGAATCTGTTTCCCCCTCCTCCAGCCCTAATGTAACAACAGGGAAGGCTCTCTACATCATTTTTATTACATAGCCGAACTCAATGAAGTTAATTTTTTTATTCCTGACATATAGACTTAGGCTATAGTCTCAATTTATCCTTCTAAGTAATGTAGGTGGTGTCAGTTGATTCACATTAGTTTTCCTTGTGTTCCAATGATATGAAAACTGAATTTGACCTTCACACCTTGAAGTGGGAAGAGCAGAGACAGCAATTTCAGCTTCTGTTCTCATAGTGCTGTTTTCTCTGGTAAACGGAAATGGATTCAGACTCTGACAAGCAAGCAGGTTAATCCTTTTTTCTCTTGGTTCAGAAATGTGTGTGCGTGTGTGTGTTTGGCTTCCACAACTTCTGGAAGCAACAAGAAAGATTTTGCCTTGGAAGTTTGGGGTTCTCGTTATGGCAAAGAAGCATCAAGTCTGCTTTTAAATTCATCCTACATCATTATCAATATCATTATCACTGTTGTTGTTGTTGTTGTTTTTGCCCTCATCACTGGTGTGCTTACATTCTACACAACCTGGATGTTGACCATATTAAGGGAATTAAGGGAGGGAGAAGTGAATGGGTACAGAAGCCATTCCTGTTGGTCAAGATAAGGAAGAAAAATCTGGTAAATGCCATTTTATCCATAACTGCCCCTGATGTGGGCTGGTCTGGGTTTCACATTTAATATGATTGCATTGATTTAACACAAGTTGTACCATTACACTGATACTTACTTATTCATTCTGTTATGTTGACCACTGTTTAAATTGAGGTTGGGTAACCTGTAGTCCTAGAAGAGCCTAGGGGTTACTGGAAGTTCTAGCTTAACAATATCTGGAGGGCCATACAGTTTACTTCTTAGAACCACAGGCATCTCTCAATCTAAATTCAGTCTGAATCTGTCAACAGCAACCTGCCCTTCTCCCAGCAGCCTCTGAGCAGGAGGAAGAATGGTGTGGTATAGGGTTGCTAAGTCAGGATTGTTTTAAGCCCTAAGATTCTAGGGCCCAAACTTGAACCGTGGGGAGGACCCGTTGTGACATACAAAGGTGATATTATAAGAGGCAACACCAGTGATGTTGTTAAGCATGATAATTCATCATCAATCACAGTTGCACAGAATATGCCATTCAAATAAAAAAATACCAAGTCCAATGAAATGAGGGTAATACATTCACATGTTTCATGACAGTGCTCTTGCCCTGAGATTCCACCAGCTTGGCCCGAGGACTGGAGAAGAGGGGCCAGGTCCCAACATAGGGAAACCCTTGTGTAGTTGAGAGAGAAAAAAAATGAGGAAAAAAGAGAGAATGTGGTGGCAGGGAGAAAAAAGAATGTACTTTTGTTTCTTCTCCTCTCAAACACACTGGCTTCAGCCACACACAACATTGATATACAGCCTCTGACAGATTTCCCCAGAGAGAATGTAGCCCTCAGTAGAAGAAAGTGCCTCTGTGTCGTTCCCACTGTGGCATTCACACTGTTAATCACCACCTGTGGTGATCTGGTCTCACCATCTCCACACTCTCCCTGAAGTATGCTACCATCAGGATCCTCATTGGATCCAGTTCCTCTCAGGCCTGTGTAAGGCTGTTCCTTTTATAATGAGTGTTTTTTCAGTATTTGGGCTCTAAACTCTACATTCAGGCTCTTTTAGGCTTCCAGGCACTTTCTGACTCTTTAACAGTAGGCATAGTTACAGTCAACAGATAATATATGTTTACTACACACAAATTAATACATTTATAGATAGTATATTTTGTAAAAACAACAACTTGTAAATCAGATAATCTTAATGTATTACATAATCTACCCTCACAGTTTCTGTATCCATCACTCACACTCTTATCCAAATCCTAATCCTGTCTACCCAACTCTCATCCTCATTCTTACCACCTCATCCTAACATCATCTCTCATCCACACTCTGTCCACAAAGCACCAACAATGTGCAATTCATCCAACATTATTCTCCTGTCTTTCAAACTTCATACACTGTTGTAAAAATATTTGCCATGTAGCATAATGCAGCACAAAATAAGAATACAGTGCTGCAATATAACTTAAGCATGTCACAACCTCCCTGGGTTTAAATGTATGAGAAAGTTGATCATTGTTACTGAGAGGGAGCTTCAGAGACAGAGAAACAGGAGCTAATATAGGATGCAAATTTTGTTATCATTTCTATTTTTATTTTTATTACTCATGAATTGTGCAGTAGTACAAGTTTAATTCTCACAGTGGAATTGATAAGAGAGTTGGTTGTATTATTTCATTATTTGTCACACAAAAGACATATATTGTAGTGTGATTTCAGCTTAAAAGACTTGTATTCTTTCCAAAGGTTCTGTACTTAGCAAAAATTAATGTTTTAAATAAGTGATTAGAAAGTTATAAATAATCTGTTTTCCTATGCAGCTATACAGATTGGAAACACCAGCTGACTTTTAGCAGAAAACATGGATGCCTTGTTGTGACCCTGTGAGAAGTGTCATGCCACATGTTTGTTGAAAATAATTTTATCTTTGTGCTCTTGATAGAGAAGAGATACACAGGAAAAACATGCATATTTTTAAAATATTGTGTCATAACCTCTATTGTTTGTGTCTTGTTTCTGCATAGGGGCCCTGCAAATTGAGAACAGTGAGGAGTCGGACCAGGGAAAATATGAATGTGTTGCCACGAACAGTGCAGGGACCCGTTATTCAGCTCCAGCCAACCTTTATGTGCGAGGTAAAGTTTGAGAAGGCAAGCCTCCATCCCTTTCTCCCTTCTTTCCATGGCCATTGCCTCTCAAATGACCCATGGGGCATTGGAAGAAGCGGGTACCTTAAGGATACTTTATGAACCTTTCTCTTTTGCAGGGATGGATGGGTGAGGGCTTTTCAGTGATTAAACCAACAGGACCAGTTGTAATGAGCTTCAAGGAGGAGGGGCAGTCATTTTAAAACCTTCATTTGTGTGTGGTTTTTTTTTAAATAAAGATGAGCTTGTGTTTGGGTCTCTGTGCAATTAGTGGGTCTTTCCTCCTAGGCTTGATCTCTTCTCTTGCAGGTGAGCAAATACGTCATGTTGGCTGTGGAGTAGCATCTTATCTTTCATAAGTTGTCTTGGTCAACTCCTCCTCAGCAACAGGGATAATTGCTGCAGCTATTACAATACTTCTATTCCTGCTGAGAAGCAGCTGCAGCTTGTTGCACAAAGCCACTTTGCCAGTCTATTTTCTTATCTCTATTATTCCCAGCACTTAAAATAGGAGGGGCTTTTATTTCTACATTAAATCTGATATTGAATTGTGTGTTTAGAGGGCAAAGAATACAATACTGTACTTCATTAAAAGCTGGTGAATTTTCTGTTGCATTTTGCAAGGGGACAGTATGTATTCCCATTGGTGAAACCTTGCATAAATCAAGACAGTGCTGTTATGTATCCCTGGGAGGTGGTTTGGAGCTTGCCTAGAAATAGGAAGGGGAAATGTGTTAGTTTGGTCCCTTTGACTGGTTGGAAGATAAACTCATCTCTCATTTCTTCCTAGGACCTGGATACTAGCAACTGCCTGTTTAGAAGCAATGTTTTCATCATTATTCTTTTCTCCTCTTTTTTCATCTCATTTTCCTCCTCTTCCTCCCCCTGCCCTGTGTCTTTCCAGCCCCACTTCCAAATAATCTTATGAAAGAAAGCTACCTTAATCAAGCTGTGGAATAGTTATTCTTGAAAAGGCCAAGATGACTTGCTGTGTGATTGCTTCAAGGTCTCTCAGTTGCTGTCATTGTATTCAGTGCTCATTTTCTGCAGGTGCCTTTTCATTTTGCAGAACAATTTCGACATATAAATCTGTAAGAAACTGAAGTTTCAGATATTCTCGGAACTCTTTATCTGTGCAGCAGAAACACCCATTTCACACTCAGAATGTGATTATGATTGACCTTGCATTTCCTGTATTCTTACAAATAACTTTCAAGCTACTCAAGCCATTTATCCCCAAAGTAAGGGAGAATGTATATTTGAATATACCTCATGCTTATCTTGTGCAGATTTCTGTACATTCTCATCACTGGTCCATTCCGTTTCAAGTATCTGTCCTTATGTCTAGCCTTTGCAAACATTCTTGGGAAGGCTAATGTTTCACTTGAATGCACAACTTGCCAAGGCAAAGAAACCTCACCTGTAAGCCTGCCTGATTCCCTGTTTGCCAAGACTTTCTTTATTTAGCTGTAGAACTCCCATTGGGCTCTAAGAAGCTCAGTAAACTGTAACCCCAGTCTTGATGGAAAGAGTAGGTTGTTCAGCTAGCTGGCTGCTTGGCTGGCTCTGGAGATAAGGTGACATAAGCCAAGTTTCTGATAGGGAGATGTTTCTAGCCCTGTGTGAGTGGTTCATTTTCTATTAACCACTGAATTTCTAAGGCATAAATTTTGGGATAAGCCTCCTTTTTATTGCACATAATCTTTACAAGGTTGGACTCCAAGCTGCAGGATTGAGATAAAGCCCCACAGTATATGAAAGACAGGTTACTACATAAATTGTCCTCTGTGGAGGTTTGCCATATGTGCTGTGTCCCAGACAATATTTATGCAGGTGGCTTTGTTTTGCAAAACAAGATAAGTACCCTAACCAACCTAGTGAAAGACTTTCACAATTCCTCTGGCTTCCTCAAACCATCCTTTGTGCCTTTGTCAAAGCAAGAAGGTGCTTTCCCTGTTTCTTAGATCTGAGAAATCAGAATAGGATATGTGTGTGATTATTGTCCATAGCAATGTTGACATGTATGCTGTATGCTTGTTTCGCTGTAACACAGGGACAAAACTGTACTGCAGCCACAATGGTCCCTTCACACACAACTCAGGAAGTGTTGCTTTGCATTGGAGAAGGAAAAGTTTAACCTTCTCCTGGTGGTTACTTTTCTACTCAAAACACCCTCCTGCCTTTATCATTATTGCTTTGCATCAGGATGGAGATGAGGAGGATGTGTTTTAGTTTTCTCCTAACAGTCACTTTTCTACTACAGCTCCCCACCCTCTTGTCCTTCCTCACTCACATTGCTTTCATCCGCTTAAAATTAGCTCCTCCATATAGGGATTTCACATCTCACCAGAAAGTCTGGTTTAAACATAACTTTGAGAGATTATTTGGTCTGCACCTTTGGTGAAAAGGGTATTTAGGGAAAGTACCTGCAAGGTAGAGAGGTTTCATCTGGTGTTATAACCACAGTTAATGGCTGTGAATAAACCTTTGGACTATTGCGGGTGCAATTCTACTTTTTTAATGATCAGAGCATCATCTCAAGGCTGAAGAAGCAAAAATATAAACCTGTAGAAAGGAACATAAGAAGCTATGCTAGATGAGATCAGACTCTGTGTACATCTTCTAACTAAATATTATCTACTCTGACTGGCAGCTGCTCTCCAGGTCTTGGTCTGGCAGGGTCTTTTACATCACCTACTATCAGCATCTTCTAAATGGAGATGCCTGGAACCTGAGACCTTCTCCTCTGAAAGCATGCTACTGAGTTAACATTACCTCCCATAACAATGATTCTTTGTGTAAAGCAAGTTAAAATAGTGTCATTAGTCAAGCTTGAGGATGATCTCTCATTGCTTTTAGTTAACACTGCTTGGAAATTTCTGCCTCAAGGGTAGAACTGCTCTGTGATAACATGCATTCCCTTAAGGGAGTTTGTGCAGGACATTCTCTCTTCTCTGAGTTGATTGATTTCCAGAAGCATCACTGAACACAGTTACACATCTATCAGGATGCTCCTGCAGGGATACATAATTAAGAATAGTCTTAATAAGCGTAAAAGGATTGTTTAGTAATATCACATACATAGTATCAGGTAATGACCCTGGCTTGGCCAATACTGGATCTACACCCCAAAGTGAGCAACAGAGCTGCAATAGAAAACAATGGGTTTGATATCCTATTGCAGAGGCCAGTGTGAATCCCTTCCACAGTTCCTACCCTCTTTTTTATGTCAGTCAATATTAAATTTCCAAGCCACCTTGGATGCCCATTTTTGATGATACTCAAATTAGGAAATTTAGTCAGCCCAATTATGCCCCCTTTCCTTTTCCTGTTGCTAACTATCCCTCAGAATAAAACAAAAGTGTTTGATTTCTTTTTCTACCCATTTTAATTATTATTATTATTATCCTGCCCCTCTGCGTAACGCAACCGGGGCAGCTTACAACATTAAAAATACACTACATATCCCATAATCCCACCCACATCTTAAAATACCATTAAACAATGAACAATTTAAAACCCACTTAAAATAAAATACAAACAAACAAACAAACAACTGCGGCAGAGTTCGGGGAGAAAGTTGGGCTGACTCTTGATGGCTGGGATATCTATTCAGGAAAGAACAACAACAACAACAGCAATAAAAATAATAATAATTTATATCCCACCCCTCTGCAGAGCAATCAAGGTGGCTTACAACATTAAAATTTCCATACAGATATATTAATACAATGTAAACAGAACCTAAAAATCTCAAAACCCACCGCCTCTTAAAAAGTAAGGGTTCTTCTTCTTAGACTAGGCCCGATGGAGATGAGAAAATCTCAGGAAAGGCCTGCCGGAAGAGATCCATCTTAACAGCCTTTTTAAAGCTGTTCAAAGTGGTAATATGACGGATCTCATCCGGCAGGCCACTCCATAATCTGGGAATGGTTGCCGAAAAGACCCTCTGGGTGGTTGCAGACAGCCTAGTTTTTATAGGCTGCAGCAGATTCCTTCCAGAGGACCTGAGTGTGTGGGGTGGATTATACGGGAGAAGCGGTCCTGAAGATAGGTTGGACCCAAGCCATTTAGGGCTTTAAAGGTGATGACCAACACCTTGTACTGTGCCCGGAAACAAATGGGCAGCCAGTGAAGTGATCTTAAGACTGGTGTTATATGGTCTCTTCTCGTTGTTCCTGAGACCAACCTGGCTTGCCATATTCTGTACTAGCTGAAGTTTCCGGACCAAGTACGAGGGTAGCCCCATGTAGAACGCATTACAGAAATCAAGACGAGAGGTTACCAGCACATGCACCACAGGTTTCTTTCTTCTTCATGGTCTCTATGCCTCACATAAATAGGTACTCCTGCACAGTTCACAAGTGCACTGCATAGGCACGGGACAACCCATTTGTGTGAGTGCACAGCTGACTACTTGAAGAACTACAGTTACAGGTATGCTACCTGTACTTACCATATCCTTTTCTCCCAATATGAAATCTATATGTGGCTGAATGCATAAATTATGAAAAATGCACAGAGAATGGGGTCCTTTCATCCATAGTACCTTATGTTTCAAACTCCCTCCTGAGAGAGATTTGCCGACGTCCACCATTACTTCTGTGTGTGTTTGGTTTTAGGAAATTGATAAACAGTGGAGGAGATCGTTATGTTTTGCATCCTTCATAAGGTTAATATAATTTTTGTAACTAGTTTAGGGCAGTCCATTATGCAGAGTGAGCTCAACCTCTTTGATTACTTTCTGTTTCTCCACTGAATACCGAAAGCAGCACAGTGCCTTGTGATTGCTTCTTCACTGTCACCTTTGCCATTTTGATTCTATCAGCCCTCATTAAGCAAGGTAGACCTGGTAGTTCCTGTCAGGCAGATGGTGTCCATGAAACATGGAACACTCAAAGCCTGTCTTGGCTCCTGTAGGCGATAGCAGGACTTGTGTTTATGGGTATCAGGACATGTTTTGCATCTTAAGATTGTTCTTCCCGTGGTAGAAGGAAGCTATTGCACTGCTCACTGTCAGACTTTTAAGCCCTAGTGTTCTGAAAAGAGCAGGAAGAGTTGCTTCCTTCTGTGCCAGAGATAAGGGATGAAGTGAAGAGCTCTGGGGAGTACATGAGCATTCCAATTCAGCCAGTGATAAAGCAGGAGCAGTTTCAGCATTAGATATGAGGAAGTGCAGCTTCTCCCATCCAGGTTCTTTCCTTTCTAGAATGGAATCTGCTACAAATGTTTATTTCCTATAATCTATTAGTGTAAGAAGAGATTAACAAATAATCCAGCAATTACAGGTTCTTTTAATGGCATGTGTGCTTGGGGTGCATGCGGCGCGTGGGAACATGCCGCTATTAAAATAAACAGGGCTTGAGGTCCCACGTTATTTTGCTTACATGGGTGGGGGGGGTCTGGAATGGATTCCCTTGCATATAACAAGGGTTTGCTGTAGTAACAAATTACAGGCACCAAGCTCATTTTGACTGATAAGCTAAAAAGTTATGTATTTGTATTAGTGTGTTTAATAAGTACACCTTGCTTACTGTAATCTAAAGTACAAACACATCTGGGCAAAGCACTGCAGTGTGCCTGTCTTGACATTTGAAACCAGCCCCTATTTGAGGAGCTCTGTTATAGCACTGCTACAGACCTAGTGACAACACACTTTTTTTCCCCAGTACATATTTCACTATTAGTGCTCGCTTATAGAGTAGTTCTGCAAAGAGTATCCCCTAAGCCTGAATCTAAGACCTAATTCTCACTAAGTGGTAAACCAACTCAGAGATATACCAAATAAGTGGATGGTGCTCACATGATTGAATGTTCTTCCATATAAAATCCTGCTTTCACATAGAAAACTAATGTCAGCATGAAGGGTTCTAGCCTAGCTTTAAATACAACAGTGATGGTTTACTATAAACATAATATTTGTTTTCATATGATACAAACAAGCATTCAACCATGAAAGCCCAACCTATACTCATAAGTGGTATTGCCTAGATCAGCAGTCGGCAACCTACGGCCCGCGGGCCGGGATCAGCCCGCCGAGGCCTTGGGACCAGCCCATAGCCAGTCCTGCTGCCGCCGCCGCCAGCCCCCAGCGCCCAATAGCGCCAGCGTCGCACGCGTCGGCCCCCAGCACCATTTCCCCCCCCCCAGCCTGCGGCAAAAAAAAGTTGCCAACCCCTGGCCTAGACACTGAGCAAAGCTACAATTCAAGTCTAGGTTTTTCAGTCTTTTCTTGGCAAGATTGTGCAGCTAAGCTTCCAGTGAAAATGTTTAAATAATAAAATCTTACTCCCAACCTTTTGAGTACAACCCTCAAGAATAAACTTCCAACTCCTTACAATAACACACTAAGACTACATAAGGAGTTACAGAAATAGCATCAACTTTCTCTCTCTCTCTCTCTCTCTCTCTCTCTCTCCTTTTCTCTCTTACACACACATACACACCAGAAAAGCAAAGTACTTCCACCTAGTTTTGAATGGTAACAGAGCCAAAATGATATTTCCATTGTCTGGTCTTAATTGCTGCTGTAACAATATTGATTGTAGCCTTTGTAGAAGTAAACTCAATCCTCTGGTCTGTAAAAAGGGATGAATGCAAACCTCTCCTTCCATCCCAGTTCCAGAGTGTATCACTGCTATTAAGTGTGCACTGTGTATTAGTGGTTAGGTTCCTTGGTTTCTTTTGGTGTACTCTCCTCAAAGGCCAAGTAGGAGCTGTGCAGCAGTGAAGCTAGCTGAAATTCCAGCTTCTGTTACCCTTGCAAATAATTTACTGGTGGTACTGTGCACAGTGTATAGCATCCCATTAAATGTTTTTAATTGATGGTATGTTTTGCTGACAGACTAGCTTCCCCCCTCTCTTTAAAATGTGATTCATAAGCAGTTTCTAACCACCAGAGTTCTGTCTTCTCTTATCAAAGGTTCGATTTCAGATAGTGCACCACAGAAATCTAGCTGCTATAAGGTCATCCCTGCAAAAGAAATGAGATCTTCCATACCCTTCAAGAAAACATTACTAACTTCTTACTGTCTCTCCTGCAGGAACAAAAACAGAGAATGTACTGGATTGCCCTCCTGATTTTGGGTGACTGTTGCTTTCATATCTTGCCCCACTTTTTTGCAGCCGAGTGCATCAGGGGCTCTGACGCAGCAAATCAGTTCATGCTGTACTAATGTTTCTCTGCTGCCTTCAGCGCTTTTTTAGGAAAGAAGGAGCTAGAGCCTCGCATTGCTAGAAGAATGTCATTGTTCACTAGGACTGCTTCCTCCATGTTGTGCAGTGATGGGGCATGTGTGCTCATAATGAGCTGTATGTGTGATGGATGGGCTTAAAGTCACTTATACAGTTAGAAAAGAGCTTGGCCCTTGTCTTGAAATCCTGTGATGCCTAAAATGCAGTGGACATGTAAGTGTGTGGAATATGTATGCTTCTGTTCTTGTCTATGTGTGGCCAGGAGTGGAGCTGCCTACCAACATCTCCTAAGCCTTGGTGTGTCTGGGACTCATGCCCCTACATACAGAGGGTTGGGTTACATTACAGGAATGAGAGGCTTCTGTGTGTATGTGTGTGTGTCTGTGTGTGTGTGCACATGTGCATTTGCACAGTGGGTAGTTCTGGCCGGTCTCAGCCATCATGTCTTGTTGTTTCAGTGCTGTGCAGACACATGCAGCTTGGCCTGTTTTTACTCTCTGTGTTTTTCCTTGTCTTTTTTTATTCCCTTTTCATCTTCATCGCACAATGTCATCAAACAAAACAAACTTCCATCTCTCAGATCAGCGAGAAGGTTGGTCCTTTTCACTTCTTATCCATCTACAGTATGCCACCTCTGATGGGGCTTTTCCAGTAGGGGATGGAGAGCCAGCCCTGCAAAGGGAGGGTCGGATGGCCCCTGGCTCCCTGCCAGACACTGCAAGCAGGCCTAATGGAATCTGCTTCCTGTTTGCTATGACCTTGCTGATAGCATTGACCACACTGCTTGCATGCCTTTGCCGCTTGATGTTTAAAATGCACAGACCCTTATTTGCATGCAGCCCACCAGAAAGATTTCCTTGTTTCAAGTGGGAGTGGGGAGCATGTATTTAAAAAGCAGGTAGCTTAGAGAGAGTGTTTTGTCTTACCCTGCTCCTCCAGTGCATCTTCTCTTTCTGTTTTGGGATGCAAAGGACTGATTTGAAGTGTAAATCAAAATAAGGGATATGGGATGGGTCTCATGGTGTAAGCTGATTTTGAGTGGAGTTAAATAGAGGATGTGGGACAATTAAAGCAAATGATCCAACAGAGTTGCCTTTTTAAAAAAATTGAATAGTTTTCTTCCTTTAGAACATAGGTGCCTTTAGTACATAGAACATAGGTACCTTTAGAACATAGGTGGGAAACTGTAGCACTCCAAATGATGTTGAACTGCAACTTATATATGTCCTAGTCAGGAAAGCCAGTGGTCGGAAATGGTAGAAATTGCAGTCCAACAACATCTGGAGAACTGAATTGTGCTCACTCCTGCCTTGGATGCTGTGCTTATGATACATGTAAAGTACCACTGATGTTATTAGATCAACAGAGCTTCCATTTGCTGGATCATTTTCTTTACCTTGAAGCTTAGGACATCATTCCTCCCTAGACAAAGCCTCAAAAAGGACAAGGAGTGTATTAGAGGAAGTAGAGTGTGCCATTGCCTTGCCTCTCTTTCTCTTATTGATAATGCTGTAGTGTTGAGTTGAAAGGTGATCAGTGGGCAACAGTTGTATTGGCAGACAAGATCATTTCCAATATTTCTCCTGAAAGGAAGCTCCAGTCCTCATCTAGAAAACTGTAAAATGCTGCTTGGTATTGGGATTATGGGGAAATACTTGCCAGGCTCAGAAGTGCCAAAGCCTGGAAAGATTCCTTCATATAACCACAACTTTTTTAAAATTCCTGATAGCACTCCTTCTGTGAGGGAAACAGCGTTTACCCACCAAAATGCCAGATATGATAGAGCCTATAATACTGGGAATTATATGTATGGTTGCATCAGCACTGCAGAAAAATAATCTGGTTTGACATCACTTTAACTGCCGCGGCTGAATGCTATGGAATTCTGGGAATTGTTGTTTGTTGTGGCACCAGAGCACAGCTCAGAGCAGGTTTTAAAAGAGAAGTAAAAAAGACATTTCATCCCCTGCAGCTGTCTGTGTCTACTTGTAGTGATTGCAGGACTGATGAATAGAGCCTTCTGCATGCTAGGACTTCTGGCGGGCATCTGCATAAAAGAGTAGTTCATTTTTCAAGGTGTCTGCACTCTCGTGTTGCTGGTTTAGTACAAGAGCACTAAAATGCTATTGAGAAGCATCTGTTTGGCTATACCCTTAAACAGAGACCCCCTCATCTTACTGACAACCATACTTCATTAGGATTGTAATTAGAGCATGTTTAATGAGCTGCTATTGCAGTTGTCCCAGAGCAGTAGCTTTTGTTCTCATTACCCTTCTCTAAATATGTTCCCCTTGGAGAGCAGTGGGGTGAGAAAGTTTTCTTGTGTCCAGTCTAAACTGAATTAGGGTTTATTGAGGACAAAATCCCATGCAGTCGAGCAGGGATGGAAGCTGAGAAATGGTGAAAAGAACCTAAAGCCACATAGATTCTCCATGCCTAGTTCTCTGTTTTACAAGGTCAAATAACCCAAAGAACTTATATCCCTTATTTCAGTAGGATTCTCAAGCATGTATCAGCAGCATCAACCTTGATTGATAGATGGTCACTTAGGGCTTCTTCATGAGTGATTTTTTTCCAAATTGGGCATAGAAAAAGATGTTTACACGTTCACATGTAGAAATTATTCCACTGTCTTTATTCTGCCGATTGCACATATTTGGAAGCAACAATAACTTCTAGATTTGTATACATTTTGCAAAAGAGACAAACTATTTTGATCTGTAAAGAGGCTCCTAGATGTACATGTTTTCTAACAGCCTTGCGAAATAGCTCTTGGCCATACAAAAATGGGTGTCATTTAGCACCATAAATGTCCCCCAGCAGAATGCTTGATGGAAAAAAATGCATAAGGTGTTAAATATTCCAGTAGGATATTCAAGGACTTCTAATTTGTTTGGCACTGATAATTACATCTTAGGTTTTTTCCCCCCCAGCTTACTTACAACTCTGTACTGTTCACCCATGCATTTAATTATTGCTCTATGATTGCTACCAGGTTATTTATTAAAGACTTATTTTATCTTGATACAGCAGCTTTTCTGCCACCCCTTAATACTGTGTTATTTTCAGAAATGAATGAATGCAAATTTCAAAGTGGCACAGTCTGCCTCTCCCTTGCTTTGCTATTAGTGTGTCACTAGGCCGAACTATGATGGTTCTTTGGCACTGCACTGCTATAATGAGATATCCTTTTTTATATGGAGTTGTTAGCATAAATAATTAGTCCTAAAAGTTATAGCTGAAGTATAATCCAAAGTAGCTAGGCCCTGTTTTGGAAATTGTCTGTAAAATGTCAGCATTCAGGAATGCATTGGGAACATAAATAGTGCAACATTGTTTGAGGCCGAGATTAGACTCTAAATGCCTTTTTTCTTTCTTCCAGTCATTTCCCTCCTGCTGGTGATTCTGTCAATAGATTATGAAGCTCCAGGAACCACTTTTCCATCAGGAGATTTAGTTCAAGAGGACAGTGATAAGCAGGAAAAGGGGGTGGGGGAGTTATCCAGATCTGACTAATTATATTCTCAGTTTGTGCCATCTCCACCTTCCAAAAGCAAATAAGGTGATCAGTATAAACTAAAACATTGGTCATTGGTCAGTGTAGGAGAAAGGAGCATTCAGTCTCCAAACACCAGTGCCCTAGGCTTAAAGCCAGCCTTCTTGCAGCAAAAGCATGTCTACAAGCTGACCGAAGTGGCAAAATTATATAGGTGTCCACAGTGTCAGAACCAGATTTATATCAGTTATGAAAAAGTAGAGATAAGAGGTAAATATCTATGCCATGGAGAGCAAAAGAGACAGCTGTTGCTAAAGAAAGAAGGATATTTGCATTCATTGCCCTTCACAATTAAGATTTATTGCATTAATAATTCAATACAATCATACTTTGGCTAAAATCAACCAAATATATGAGATTTATGTTGTGATGTTATCTATTGTTTCTGAACTGTTGAGGGAAATGTTGGGTTTTCCCACAACCAAGACGCCAAGTCAGATATCATAATTTTGAACTTTAATCAACCACCAAGAATCCTGAAATAACATATGACTGGAAGATGTATCATAGAAAAGGCAAATGCAGTGTCTAAAGGAGATGAGGTAGGGTTTGTATGTGGGGTCATAAAATCAAGCTATGTGAAGTGCTGAAAGTCTGGGAGCTAATGGTGTTGCCAGGAAGTACGGCACAATGTCATCAGTTGCTTTTTAACATGATACAACATCAGTACTACTGTTTGTGTGCCCCCCGCCCAAGAAAAATCCAGCAAAACTTTGTGTAATATGAAAATTGTTTGTCTGAATTCTCACTTCACATTAGAGAAATGTTGGGTGGCTGATGAACTTTCAATTTGAATCTTGCTGTTCATCTTTTCCAGTAACTGCTTCTTTTGGCCTCATTGCAGACATTTAATAGATAGTATAATTCCCCAGCTTTAAACATATGCCTAGTGCCTGTATATATCAAGATGGAAGCAGAAAAGTGGAAAGAGGAGGACTTTTAGTGAGATGACCTCAGTATTTGATGAAATTCGAGAAGCAGCTGCTCTAATATGAGAGAAGTGGGGTGATTGATTCATGCTCATTTGCTCTGGATACAGGGAAGGTGCACACTAATGCATGCTAAATTATTAACACTTTCCCAACCCATCCCACCCCCTTTGCAGTATTGCCTGCTTCTCCTTCCCCACCTCCCAAACAGTAGAGCTGGTCTCTGCTGGTATGGTCTTCCTATCTCCACTGCTGTGAGATGATTCAAGATATGCTGTATCACTTATTTTCCACCTTAAGTGTCAGAATTATTGCTCAGCCTGCATGTTTATTATTCAGTGGGAAAGCTTCTTGGATTGTTCATTTTTTGCAAGCCATGTGTGGTTTCATTCTTAGGGATAAATTTGGTATTTTATAATCTGCTGAAAGAAACATTAGGCATGATTGCTCATAGACATTCATGGCTCCTATAGGCTTCTTGCAACATGTCCAAGTTGCTTGCTTTTGTTGTTATTCAAAAAGAATTATTTCCCCAACAAAAAGAAGAATGTGGCAAAAGGGAAGCATCTATTAGTGTGAAAATTGTTGTGAAAATTGGGGTGCATCTGAGCCAATTTTGACCCCTTTGTTTGGCTTTGTAAACCAGAAAAGGATTCCTGCTGGTTCCTGCAGTAACCAGTAGACCAGGGAGAGGAGCGAAGCAAGATTGTAGAGGAAGGTAGATCCATAAGCCTGCTTTTAGATACAGTACATTCCATTCTCATTAGTTCTAAGACTGATTGATAGACCCACTCCATATCTCACTGGGCTCAACACACAAAGAAGCTGCCAGTCACGTAGAATGATATGCTGGTGCTGGGCTGGAATCTACCTCATTTATCACTTTTGCAGGCTCTCTTGCTAGATTACAATCTAGCCTGGATTATCAGTAGCATTTCTGTGCCCACCCTTCCCTCTTCTATTTATGTATATATGTAAATATTAAAGACCAGTGTGCGATTTAATGGCAGAAGAAAGAACAGAAGGGAAGTTGCACTACATCTGTCCTTCCACTACCTTGACCCTTTCCCACCCAACCCACATATTAAGAACTACAGTTTGATTTGGTACACTTCTGGTGAGCATTTGCAATCAAACTGGAAGAGAAAAAAAACACCAATGGGATATCAGAGAGAGAGTGAAAGTAGTTGTTGAAGCCTATTCCCATAAGCCACCCCCTGTCCTTCAATGAGGAGGGAACTCTGTTTCACCTTCTGGGCAACAGAATTAGTTTCTTTTAGTTGTACTACATAATTCTTACCTTATTTAGAGTGGCTGGAGGTCAGTCTGTTGAGCCCCAGTCACATGTCTAGATATTAATGGGGCAATGGCACATCAGAAGAACAGAGAGCATAAGAACTAGGACAACCTCATCCATCCATCCCCCCTTCTTTTGTCACCAACCTACAAATGTTGCTATAACACCAGGGTGCTGGAGAGAAGAAAGGGGTCATCAGCTTAGCACCATTACTGGCCATTGGGAGATGCCTATCTGCCCACAGACATAAGATTGGCATTTGGCTGAGTTGTCTCCTAGAATGCTTTCCCCTCCCCGCCCCCATCCCCAGATCCTATCTTTGGGTAACCAACCCTTAGAGAGAGGGCTTGCCTACAACCTTTCTTTACATGTGCTCAGTTTTGTGCAGGAATTGGGGGTGGGTGGGGGTGGGATGGAGGCAGATGTCATTGCCATTCATCCCATGGCTGGGCTAGAAAGGACCCATCTCTGATATGTTGTCAAAATAACCTTTTCTCTTCCCCTGCCTCTAGAATAATAAACAGCAGCTTTCAAAAAGGGCAAGAGGTTTTCTCGATAGCACTTTGCTGAATGAACTAAAAAGCTTATCTGCAGATTCACAAGCTGTGTTCTTTCTTTCCAAGCATGGTCCTGACAGCTTCTTTTACTCCCACAAAGGAGCCAGCTGGGGACTAATGTCTGAGGGATGTGTCAGGCAGTGGTGTTTGAGTGGGGATTCATTCTAATTCTAACCCCTATTCTTGCATGCCTTTAAGGGTGGCTTAGGTAAACATGGTGGTAGTAGGAGTTTTTTTTTGTCCAATTCTCACTGGAGTGGATGACAAGCACAGTTTTTGCATGCTACTGACTCCTTTGGGCCCTTCTGCATGAATTTCTGTCAGTCTCATTCCTCTGTCCAGTGCTTGTATATTTGTGCATTTCCACCCTGCCCTACTCAGTTTTTTGTTTGTTTGTTTGTTTTTTATAGCTGCTTCTTTCCCATACCTGGCCTCTTGCCTGTCTGGTGCATGTCAAGTCAATGAATGTTTACCACACACAGGCCTGTAGAATTGCTCCTGAAGCTTGCTTTTCTTTGAGACCAGTTTGGTTGGTGAGCGGGTGGGAAGTTGGTTGGTTTCCCTGGTTGAGATCCAACATGTGAACAGTCTCTTCTTGTACTGACTCAGTACCATGTTCATTACATGGGCAGAAGAGTCCTGCCTCTTGCCGATCAGAACCAGGCTTCGTTGGACAACCACCCCATCATGTTGACCCATTATCATGTCCATCAAGTACCTGGGTATCCTCATAACTGTGTTAGAGCACTGGTTTGCTTTAATTTGTCTTGTTGGGGGGGGGGGCGGTTTACCCTTGTAAGTCAGGTATCAGGCCTCTCACTGGTAACTATGCATGTAACTATTGCTCTGAAATGGAATAATTGATTAAACGAACCAAATGGCAAGACTATAGATAGAGGCATTTGAAAATATGCACATTATCATTCCCCCCAGCTGGTAAGGAGCTAATGAGCCCTGTTTTGTCACAGCGACAGTGTGTAGTAGGCACACGCTGTTAATAGTATTGTCTAATTTATCCACAAACCCTCACTCTGTTGTACATGCTAGTGTGGGGGCTTCTGTGTTCAGTCTATTTTTGTGAGTCTGTTGTTTGGGAATGAATCATCAAAGAGAGCTCATGCAAAATTTGATTAGGGGAAGTGTCAGCTTGTCAGCCTGAGCGGAGTCTTGTCAGCACGTCTGTCAGCAGCTACCCCATTTCTAACAAGATTTTGTGGTGCTGGAGATGGCGCAGGAGGAAGCCCAGCATGAGGTGCTCCCAGAGGGCTCTAGCCCCTGAGCGAGTCTCTTCCATCTTACTAGCAAAACTGTCTGCCCCACTGCCTCTCAGTAGACCCTGATTCTCGGTGCTGCTGCTCTTCACGTATCAGCCAGCCCTGACTCTGTGACTTGCAGAAGCTGTGTGGTATTAGGGAGGAGGAGAAGGCTCCCCACAGATGCTCACTGACATCTCTGTTCATCTCTGTTCAAGAGAGGCTTGTCCAAAGAGACACATTGCAGTCTCTCCCCCTTTTTAAATAAAAACTGAAATGAGTTTGCCCAGAGGAAACAAAGATTTACATTCTTCAGTCGTGTATCTCTATCCAGCTTAAATTGCCCCACAACACTAGCCTTAGAGAAGAGGCCTCATTTCTCAGTGTCATTTCCCTGACTGAAGTGAATGCAGCAGCCACAGCCAGGAAGCTTTAGTGGATCGGAAGGTTTGCCTACAAATAAGGCAGGTGGGGAGTGTGATCTAAAGAGGTGCTGCATGGTAAAACAAAGAGTGATCTTTGTCCTGGTGTACATTCCTCAAAGATGGAGAGGAACTGTCATCCAGGCACTCTGCTGCCAACTTGGATCTGATCTCCTGTCCATTAGGACAAACTCCCACCTAGTAAAGTGGTATTATCAGGCTCAGTGAGGCCATGTTTACTGTTGCACCACCATAGGAGAGCTGTTTCAGCTAGTGATAATGCAAGCAGTAATTTAAAAAGAAATGCCTCTGTATGATAGGTTGGCCTGCTGACTGCTTTGCTGTGAAAATTAAGCAATTGATCAGGTAGTTCATCTAGCAAAGATTCACTCCACTGTATTCACAAGGTGTGAACTTATTTTCTGATTAGTAGGATGCAGTTGAAACAAGGATACTGTTAAGGATCAGTGATCTGGCTTGGTGAACAGAAGCCATATAAACACTACCAGCTTTACTGTTGGTCACCTCGTAAAACAGCCAGTGGCTCAACAAAGGGAGCCATGTGAACCAAATCTGACAGAGCAGTGAATAGCTTTCAGAGGATTATGGTGTTTGTGTGTTTTTTTAGAATTGTTTGCTACCTCGTAGGACAAATGTTGATTTTTCTCTCCCCACCCCAAACACCCCAGATTTGAAGCAAATGAATACCAGTAGCTTAGGTTGTGACCCTACTAGTTGTCTGTTCCTTGTTTCAGTGCGACGAGTATCACCTCGATTTTCAATTCCTCCAAGCAACCATGAGGTGATGCCTGGTGGGAGTGTGAACCTCACATGTGTAGCAGTGGGGTCCCCAATGCCCTATGTGAAGTGGATTGCTGGAGATGTGGAGCTGACAAAAGAAGATGACATGCCAATGGGCAGGAATGTTTTAGAGCTGACCAATATCACCCAATCAGCCAACTATACCTGCGAAGCAATGTCTTCACTGGGGGTAATTCATGCAACTGCGCAAATCACTGTAAAAGGTAAGAAGCTCCACAGGGTGCCCTGTGCCTGAACCTCCCACAGTACCAGGTGGTAGTTTGGAATGTGCCTGTGCTTGTCACATAGAGCTACATCAGTCTGTTCTTGCCCTTTCCTATATTCACGTTTTGGATCGGTGAGAGCAATCAAACAATACTTTAGCCAAATGCAAAGAGACTTGTCCTTCACCTGCAGATTAAAAATGAATACTGGTCGAGACACTGATCACATGTGACTTTTAGGACACATGTAGATATTTTCTTTGCTCATGTGACCCAACATTTGTCTCCTATCCTTTTCACAGTATTTCTTGTACAGTCAGCCCTCAATATCCACTGACTTGCCATCTGCGGATCCAAGCATTGCACATGGCAAGCCTGCATTGTCTCCAATGGCAGCGCATGCATGTGGCCACGCCGGCATTAGGGACAGCCCCCGTTGTCCTGTGGTGGCGCATGCACAGAGCCACGCCACCATTAAGTTCCATTGTTCCCACTGACGGCATGGTTGCATGCATGTGCTGCCATGGAACAACAGGGGCTGTCCTTAATGGCGGTGTGGCCGCGTGCAGCATCCATGGATTTTGGTATCCGCTGGGGGGGGGGGTCTGGAACAGATCCCCCACAGTTGCTGAGGGTTGACTGTAAAATACTGTATAGACCAGGGGTAGGCAACCTTTCCCCTTTAAGAGCCGAGGGACTTCAGCTCCCAGAATCCCAGGAGCGATTGGCCAACATGGCTGAGGCTTCTGGGAGCTGAAGTCCCTCGGCCCTTAAAGGGGAAAGGTTGCCTACCCCTGGTATAGACACTTTCATTCTGTGCAAAATAGAATACCCAAATATCAGAATAACAGAACAAGTCTCATGGAGACAAACTAATTGGTGATGTCTCCTTTATCTATTGCATGGAGAGAGAGGGTAATTAATCACCTCAGTTATTTGATTTTCAGCTTTGTATGGGTGGCAATAACTGTACCACACAGGACAACATATCTCTGTTGGCTCATTTGTCAAAGCCGGAATGGGTGCCATCTTTTCATTTCTGTTGCCCAGTTTAGCATACTCATCCCTGATGTGATTCAATATTTACACTAATCCAGCTCCAAAGGATAATCAATATTGAGGCTTGGGAGGCTCAATTTAAGGCAGATTTTGTTTCATAATCGTGTTTCCCTGGCACTCAGCTGCAGCCAGAAATATCTTAGTGTAAGAAGACACAGTACTGGTCACATGTTTTCTTCTTTGGCTATATTGCAATTGTGTTTGAGCAGCTCTTGTTTTCTCCTAATGCTTGAAGTTGGCATTGCCTGGGATTCTTTAAAATCCTAGCCTCCAAATGCTCCTGGAACTCTAACTCCTGTTGCTTTTATAACAGTATTACAGATGGAGCTACTATTGTCCTTCATGTTGGCTCTGAACAAGGCTTCCTGAAGTATGCCGCAACTAAAGAACCCTTTTCCCCTTGGAAAACCCGACAGATCCTTGCTTAAATTACCTTTATTTAGCCAGCTGCTAGCAAGTGCTTTGAGCACATCTAATAACATGATTGCTATGTTTACCCTTCCATTAAGAAGCACTTGAAGCAATATATGGTAATGTGTAATAAAAAAATGTACATTCCTGACTATGAAATGATTTCTGCATTTAAAGGAAAATATTAGTAAAGTTTTAATCTCCTTTATAGCGCTGCACATTGCAGCATTTGCATTAATCGAATAACTAACAGCATACTCTTTTATTTCCAGCCCTGCCAAAGCCACCAATAGACACATTAGTGACTGAGACAACAGCCACCAGTGTAACTCTCACCTGGGACTCAGGAAATGCTGACCCTATCTCCTACTATGTCATTCAGTATAAGCCCAAGTCTTTGGAGGGCACTTTCCAAGAAGTGGATGGTGTGGCAACCACCCGCTACAGCATAGGTGGCCTAAGCCCCTTCTCAGAATACGAGTTCCGTATTATTGCTGTAAACAACATTGGCAGAAGTCCCCCAAGTGAACTGGTTGAGGCAAGAACAGGAGAGCAAGCCCCATCGAGTGCACCTCTGAAAGTGCAGGCACGGATGCTGAGTGCCAGCACCATGCTAGTGCAGTGGGAACAGCCTGAAGAGCCCAATGGCCTGATTCGGGGCTATCGAGTGTATTACACCACTGATCCCCACCTGCCGCTCAGTATGTGGCAGAAGCACAACACTGACGACAGTCATCTTACCACTGTGGGCAGCTTGATAACTGGGACCACCTATAGTATCCGTGTCTTGGCTTTCACTTCCGTTGGTGATGGCCCCCCTTCTGAAATCATCCAGGTCAAAACTCAGCAGGGTGGTAAGTATATATACATGCATGTTAATGTGAACACTATCCCCTCTGTGCTGTGTTCTGCTATAACACTTCCAGGAACCAATAATATGAATCCTAAACTATGACTGTGGTGTTACTCAGAGACAGACTGTGGACACACTGGGGAAAATCTTTAACCTTATGCTTATTGGAGATTGATAAGCAGATTTTCAGATTATAGGTTATTAATGATGTCTTCAGTATTGTGGATGTGAATGCATAAGCAGGGTGTTAATAAAAAAAGAATATTTACATAGTTCACAAGTGATACAAGCATAAATCATTAGCCTAAAAAGAACATAGCTGTCTTGAATCTGGAGCTAAGTTGAAATAGAATTTCCCAAAACTTTCAGAGACTCTCCTCCTCTCTGCTTGACTCTTGTTTTATTTGATCCCTAGTTCCAGCCCAGCCAGCTGACTTCCAAGCTGAGGCAGAGTCTGACACACAGATCATGCTGACTTGGCTGCCAGCCTCTCAGGAACGAATCACCAAGTATGAGCTGGTGTACTGGGAAGCAGCTGATGGGGTCCAGGTGAGAGGTGCCTTGAGCCATTGTTAATTAAAGATGTCTTCCAAAGTTGCTTGTGTGTATGGGACACATCTTTTGATGCCACCTTGTGTTAGACCAGGCACAGGCAACCTTTTTGAGACCTGGGCCGGTCTCCCG
>CM034706.1:203598970-203615487 GCA_020142125.1 Phrynosoma platyrhinos | reverse complement strand
TACCCTTCATGGCTTAACTTGTCCTCTGTACCAAGGACAGCTAAATGTCACTTATTTTGGATGTCCGAATCCGAGGTCATGGGTGTTCCCTATAACCTTAGGGACACTGCTAGCGCGCACTCACTACGGACAAACCTTCAGTCATCACTCCCCATCCATGCCGAGTGTCAGTACCATCGCCTTCTCTATATAGGGACTGGAGGATTAAATCTGAGGATTGGTTTGCTCTCTCTATACCTAGGAGCACTACCATTATGCACTCAGTACCAACATGACTATGATCGCCTTATTCCCCCCATGAGGGACTTCAGTACCATCACTTATGCTCTGAGCCATACCTGTAACCTACGCACTAAGGTACCAAGAGCCCTTGCTGCTTCCCCATACAGAGGGCCAGTACCTTTTGCAGATATTGCATGACTATTACTGGATTATTGCATGACTATTACTGGATTGGTCATACCCCCCATCCTTTTTTCAGGCTGACGTTGATATCTTTGTTTCCCCCATATTGGTGGCTTTCGGGACGTATTTGTTCCCTCCATGTCACAGGAATGTATTATCACTCCCTCAGGATGAGTGTCAAAGAATGTCGTTGGCTTCTCTCTACTGAGGACCACTTTATATAATGGAGATGCATCTACTCCCTCCACATGATTCTGTGTAATCACAAGATGCATCTACTTAGACCATTCTCAACCCTTTATCGGGATCCCTCTATCAAGCACTGCTTGTTCTGTACCAAACAACCATGACTGTTGTCCCCTCGACACTGAGAGCTACTTGCTCAGTTCCTTCAAGCCTTCATTTCAAAGATTCAACCACCTCTGTGGATGTTTCAAGACCTCAGGTCAAGCATACTTGTTCAATCTGGCCTCCACCTGCAGTCTTGATAAGACACTGCATTCTGCCATCTCCCTAGAGATTCTTTCCAGAGACGGAAAGCCTGTGCTCTCCCTTGTTTCTATATCCTGACATTACACTTACTCAGGGATGTCTAATAGCTGCCACTACAGTAAACCCATTGCCTTATGATTGCTCTCTTTGCATTCTTAAGCAATGTATCATCTTACAGTCCTCTCCACAAAAGTGAACAGTGATCTTTTTTTTTTTATAGGCACCTTCGATGCACAGCTTGTTCTTTGGGACTGCCTTGTGGAGTAGGACCATTTTCCTTCATATCACAACGTACTTTGGATTTCATTGTACTCCTGGATCTATGTGATAGGGTTATTCACACTACTATTATATGGTCTCTAAAGCCCTTATATTCATGCAGGCCATGTTGCGATGGATTAATGCTTCAGCTAGAAATGTTCCCCTTAAACCTAAACCCCCTAAGGTTTAGGGGGGATGTTCTGACAACACACCTTTTTGATAATTTATCACACTTTTTTCCAGTGTGGGAGCCCTTCTCTCTTTGGAGATATTTGGGCTGAGTGTGTACAGCTTCTGTCATATTGCCTGGTGTTTGTACCACCTTGGCTACGAACTGGACTTTGTGGCTCTTGAAGTCCATTCCAGCTCCCCTGTCCTAGAATTATTCTATCCATGACTCATTCATGATGGATTTACACCATATCACTATAATAATAATTAAAAAAAAATTTTTATACGGCCCATTGGTAGTCCAATCCGGGCGGTTTACAGCATAAAAATTAGCATACAACGTAAAACAAGCATACAACGTAAAACTGGTATACTGTTTGATAATCCACACCGGATCACATATATATCTTTCCTTGGATATACTTTTCATTAAGTCTGTCCTCTTACCAGGCAAGTTCCTTAGTTTGCCCCCATCAAGTGAACTTATACATCCCCTGATAGGGTTTCACGAATGTCTCTTTCATCCCCCTGCCTGCAGTTCTGGCTATTTCTAGCATGCCATGGTATCCTTGATACAAATTCTGCAGGACATCATGTGATGAAATACATTCCCACTGGGATTTCTTTCAACTTGACAGTGCTGAATCCTTTTACTTTTATAATGGTGTGACTAGTCTTCTAGACATCAGGCCAGCCACTGTTATTTTTTTCTCTGACATTTTCACCATGTTTTCATGATAGTAACCTAAAACATTAGGTTTAGATGCAGCATGCCTTGTGTGTCACAGCAATTGGATCTTATGATCTCCTCACTGTTCCTTGTTTTCAGTGTTTTGTTATGACTGGCCAAGGTACTATTCATCCTCTCCAATATCTGCCATAATTCCAGAAATTGTTATTGGAGATCTTCTCCAGTTTGATGCCAGTTTTAGGCCATTAGGCATTCTCTGGATGGAACGGACTGCCCAGATATCCTACTGCCCACTTGTAGTGTAGGCACTCTCTTTCTGCTGTGTTTGCTGGTAATGTCCAACCATCTCATTGCCAAGCACATATTGTCTATTTCACACTCTATTTTAAAGAAGACACTTAGCCCTAGACTACTTTAGCATTCTAGATTCTGTCTGTTATTGCCATGATCTTTCATATAATGCCTTCGAGAAGCTTTATTAGGTCACTTGAAGATTCCTTTATTTATTGACACATCTTCATTTTTTGAGGGCTTGGTAATCCCCTTTTTCTTATTCCCAATGTCACGACCTGTGCAGTCTCACATTATTAAAAATCTATTGCCCTTCATATTGGCATGCATTTATCTCTATAGATCAGATAGTGTTTCTATATCCTACCTTCTTGTTTCAGTATATGTCTACTATTCCTATAACCGCTTACAGTGGTCAGCTTCTTCTGCTTTCACGCCACCTACCTACTGGATAGCTTTGGCATAAATCTCTATTGCCAACAAACCTGTGCTGTCTAGGTCAGAGGTTTTCTCCCTTCACCTTAGTTCTTCCCCTGCCATTCCATTATGGGCCACTTAGTTCATTGCTAAACAGATTAATTTAAATGCTATAGCTACTGCTCTTGCTCTTGTTATACTCTTTGTCTGTCTTGGTACTGTTGGGTGGTATCCTCCAGAGTTATTCCTTTCTCACTCATCTTCAGAGTAGAGATGGCCATTACCTACAAGGGTTTTTGTCATCAATGTTTACTAACAGTCTATGCAACATATGGGTTAATAGGCAAGCCTATTTTTCTGTCACTGTACATGCTTCTTTCCTGCATTGTCAACTATTTCCACTACACTTCGGTATTGGATTTTGACTTGACTCATGTAGAGTCGTCATATGAGCAGGACTGCTCATTCTTATGTCCACGTGCCCTTGGGCTCAGATTCACAGATGGCGATTCAGTTTGGAGCAATATGCCTTTCTTATGTGGCATGGCCTTCCCTCCTCCATTGACCAAAGCTTGTCAGTCTAACCCATTTGTGTGATTCACAGAGACCATGAAAAAGGACAGGTTGCTTACCTGTAACTGTAGTTCTTCAAGTGGTTATCTGTGAATTCACACAAATCCCTCCAATCCTCCCCGTGTTGTGCCCTGCCTCTTCTTCAATCCTGGGCTACTGTTTTGGTGTCCATGGAACTGAGGGTTTAGGTGGAAAGAAAGCCAGTAAGGCAGTTGGAGAGTAGGTGGAGCTACTGCCAAAACACTTCTAATAGCTCTAGAAAGTTCCAAATAGCTCTCTCTGCACAGGCACAGAATAACCCATTTGTGTGAATTCACAGATGATCACTCAAAGAACTACAGTTACAGGTAAGGAACCTGTCCTTAAGGCACGATTTTAGAAAAGTGAGATTTCAAGCTTAGATGAAAGGCTAAACTGTTTTCCTCTCTGTTTTAGAACAATGTCTCTAGAAATGTTTGCAAAGATAGAAGTGGGATCTCCTGATCTTTTTGCAAAACATTATAACTAATGAGTCAAACATTCTACAGTGCTGCCACTCCTAACACTTTATCTGGGGAAGATCTGCTTTCCTAAATATAGAAATGCCAAAATTAGGTTATTAGAGCCCAGGTTTTCATCACACAAGTAACCATTTATGTCAGCATGAATTATAGGCCATTTAACATCCATGTAAGGCATTACCTGAGCATAGTAAATATGTTCATGTTGTTTCTCAGAATACTTGAGCCATGGTGCAATGTTCAAAATGTGTGGATTATGTGTATGCACATGCATGTTGGTGGTCACTCCTGCCTCATGTACTTTTTTTGTGTATTGTGTTTGTTTTGCTAGGTTTTATTTTGACCTCTTCTGGTGTTAAGCTTGTATATTGGAATTGTGCAAGTGTGACTCTTACCCAGCCATCAGAAAACATGGAAAATGCCCGTCTCTTATTTGCTACTCCAGTAATGATATTTGCTAATAATTCTCTTTCCAGTTCTCCTTCCACTTCCTATGAGCTTGGTCAAACAGGAATTAATTAACAAACTTCTCTTAATGAGGCCTTCTCTCCAAAATTTCTGCTTAACGAAACTGAAAGAAAGGATTGCTTAAAATTAAGTTCCCTTCTTATTATGCAATCACCCAAATTCATTATCTGTTTGTGGCCACTCGTATCTTTTTCATGGACTAGATCTCTGTTCATTTTAGCTTCTTCCTCCATTCCTTTCTTTACTGTCCACATCTCTTTTTCACCTTAGCAGTGTCGCTTACAAGTCTTTTTATTGTTTTAAAACTGTTTCAGTTATAGTACAGTACAAAAGAATCAACAAATAGAGTCTCACAACAAATGGAGAATCTCACAAGTCAAAACTCTGTTGCATCCACATAATACAAAAAGAATATATTTACAGAGGACAAGATTTATAGGTCTGCCATTTTACAATGTAAAGTTGCATGTTGAAACCTCTATATGGTATGTGTTATTTAGAGGCATCTCTTTAAAGCTGACTGTGTGATTATAGAGGACTCTTTCTGTTTTCTTATTTATACAAGCAATAAAATTGTTCTGGACAGCATAGCATATGTCTGCATTTGCACTTCCTCAGTCTAGCCAAATGGATTTGACATAGTACTCTAATGACAGCACCTCATATTCTTTCCATTCTTTTGTATTGCTTGTCCAGCAGTCATACACAAATATATAATTAAATATTTGAACAAAAAGTTTCTATTAAAACTGTTAAACAGTCTAAGTAGCCCTAACTGCTGTGGGTTCTGCTGTGTTTGCTATTCAGTTATTGCTACATATTCACTTTTAATTTGTTTCTAGAAAGTTACTAGTGCTAAATATTCCTACCACATATACATGTGTGTTCCAAACGCCTTTCACTCTTTTCAGCTCTTTGGTGGCCTTAATACATGATAGCTCAGCAGGAGCGAGGTACTAGTGATGGATTACTTAGATAAAGTTTACTGTATTCTGAGCAGACACTAATCTCAGAGGTTTCTTTTTTCTTGTTGCCTTCCATTGTACTCCCTTTTCCCTACATTTTATCCTTTACCAAGATCTCTTTAACACCATTTAGAGTAGCCTCAGTGAGTACTTAATATCTGATATTAAAACTTTCAGGTTTTGCCTGTAACTTAAAGGAGGTGAATTATCTCCTACCATCTGAGCACCACTTTAGGAATAATGTATGAAGTCTGAAATAATCTGCACTGAGTTAAACTAAAGTTTGTCCTTTAGTTTCATTTCTGCTGTTGGTCTCTCTTTTTTAGAGAAAGAGGTAGAAAGAATGATCCCAGTTCTTAAAATGTTAGTGGCTATCTGCTTGATAAAATAGAGGATGGTCCAGATTTGGGATTCATGGGGAGTTTGGTGGTGAAAGTGTTTTTAAACCACTTTTTCTACCCTCAAAAATTAGGTATTAGAAAATAACTCAAATAATTGTCCACCTCTCAAATATATTAAAAATTTCAGAATAATTTTGGTGTTCCTCTCCATTATTGTAGGTTTGCCTTTGACCATAATCTTAAATCTTGTTTAATTTGGATAACCAGTGGGTAACAATTTACCTTCTACAAAATATACACTTAATTTCAGGGTATTTGTAAGATTCAGTCCTGAATGGTTTTAATGTTCTGTTAATTTTCAGGAGAAGTATTTTGACACAGGATGAACAACAAATCTCCATTCTAGCCTGTCAAAGGCTTTACAGATCTCCATTGATATCACTACAAGCAAGTTTTTGTTTGCTTGACTGTAATAAATTGCATGGAGGAGGCACCTTGTAGGATCCAAGGTTTCCTTACATGGCAATAAAGCCAGCTTAGTCCATTTTTATATGTGATGCAAGAAATATATTTGACCAGGATGCCAAAATTGCAGCATAAAAAATTGGCATTCTGATTGATGAGAGAAATCATCATAATACCACATACTTTTGGTCTTTTCCAGGCTTGGGTATTACTGTTTTCTGGAAGAGTGCCATGATTCCTAGATGGTGTCACCATCCAACAACATTAGTTTTTTGTGGGTTTTTCGGGCTGTGTGGCTGGCATCAAAACGAGAGGGCTGGCGAAACGTCAGAAAGGAACTCTTCTAGAACATGGCCACACAGCCCGAAAAACCCACAAAAATATGGATGCTGGCCATGAAAGCCTACGACTTCACAAATAAACGTTATTTTTAATTTAAGTTTTAATACATTTCATTAAGCATATAAAAACATATCAAACCACATACAAGACACACAAAAGCATATATACAGTATATATTTAGATACCGATACTGACATACATTCTCCTTGTTGAGTCACCATATCTTCACTTAAACCTTCTGTCTTCCTTCCCCAGTTCCTTCATTATCCCTCCCAATCTCACATACTTCTCTTCCCTTTTAACATACACAAATAACTTTCATCCTACTGACTCATAACCTCCACTGTCACTTACTCATACCTTCCGACAAACATACTTAAACATTCATTCATACTTCTTTCCTGTCAGTATCAGCCCAAATATAGTTATCCTCATGACTTTCTTATAACAACACATTTCTTATTATTCCATCTACTTTTCTTGTTTTACACCACCGAATCTTATATCCTACCACTTATTCCTAAATGAAATATAAATAATCAAAATATAATAAACATAATGTTAACTGTTTGCTAAATGTTTTATAACAATCCCTGTAGAGCTTGCTTGTACCAAATGATTTTTAATTTTTCAGCTTATAGTTCATCCTTTCAGTTTGTTTTTCTGAAATAACTTGATGCAGAAAGACTCTTTGATCATTAACAATTGGACCACTCCAAGCATTCCATGAATAAGCATCTACAGCAGGGGTAGGCAACCTTTCCCCTTTAAGGGTCGAGGGACTTCAGCTCCCAGAATCCCAGGAGCTATTGGCCAACATGGGACTATTGGCCAACATGGCTGAGGCTTCTGGGAACTGAAGTCCCTCGGCCCTTAAAGGGGACAGGTTGCCTACCGCTGATCTACAGTATGGACTAGTATATTATTATTAGTTCTGAATGATAGCTAGGAAGCATTAACTTACATGTTTTAGTTCTTGGTCTTTTTCTCTTCTGTTATTTCTGATAGCAGTTATAATTTTTTCTCAGGATATTGCCTTAGAATTTTGAATTTTTGCTCCAAAACAGTAACCATTTTGAATTTTTGCTCCAAAACAGTAACCATTTTGATTTAAATACAGGATTACTGTTGTGATTTTACCAATATCTTGAGCAAGCATAGGCAACTGCCAGGGGTTGTGGACTGCATTGGTCTGCATGAGACCTTGGAGGGCCACTCCACATTTCCTATGACCCCACCTACATTGTTTTCTACTTTGGGTGAAATTGGCCCCAAATGGCCCCTCATGTCCTCAGGTGGCAGTTTCTTTGAGAGAAGGCCTGGGTCGTTTTAAGTCCTAGGAAAGGCTTTTCTTTCTTTTTCTTTTTCTTTAAACAGGGTATCAACCAGAAGTCAGCTTTCTAGAACATCCAACTCCCTTTCTTCACCAATAATCATTAGTATCCACTGCTTGTCATCTTATGTCAGTGCAATGATAACAGATCTCTGTTTCCCCTCTGTGTATTTTTTTACTTTCTAAGGTGTGGCTAATTCACTAGTGCAGACTCCTCTGATTACTTCTTTCATTGAGTTTCAAATCACTTAGTTTCATTGAGTTTCAAATCAAAGTCCTAAAGGTGGGATCAACATCTCTCCTGAGGTTTTTGACCTACACCTAACATCAACCCTAGCCACCACAGAAGATAGTGGGGCTTGATGTTAGTTACAGTCAAAAAAATATCTAGAGTTACAGTTGTAATACAGATTCAGTGTGGTGTCTGGACTCCAGGAGACCAGGGTATGAATCCCCACTCAGCCATGGAAACTCACAAGATGGCCTTGAGCATATCACACACTCTTAGCCTCAGAGGAAGGCAATAGCAAAGCCCCTCTGAACAAATCTTGCCAAGAAAACACCATGTTAGGGCTATGATAATTCAGAAACAACTTGAAGGCACGCAACAAGTTGCACATTCTCATCTTAGGATGTTTATAGACACACACACACATTCCCTTTTACAAGCATATATTTCTCCTGGGCCATCTCTAGTTGTATCTTCTGCTTTGAAGGTAAGTAAGATTAAGGTAATGATTGCATTCCTGCATACCATTGATAAGCACTATGGATGAGGTTCCCAACCAAGTATGTTTCATCAAATGCTTATCTTGCCTTCCATATTGGGTTTTCTGTTTGAAGGTTACATCTGGCTTTCCCTTCCTATTAAAAATTGAAACCCTCCATCATTTAATTTAGTTGTCCAGCCCTCTCGTTTTGATAGATATACTGTCAGATCATCTGTTATTATTTTGTGAAACCCCTAAAAGTGCTGTACACTTTTGCCTTATATTGCCTGTATGTCAATTACTCCTTGCATTCTCTAGCAGGAGATCACTTTCATTTTGCTCTTCTTGTAGTAATAAAAGTTCAGACTTGCCTGTACCCCCACCCCCATCCATGTTGGTGGGATAGAAGACAGTCTTTGTAAGCTCTCATCATTTTTTTTATGGCATCACCATCCTGGAAAATCTTGTTCTACTTCTTGTTTTACTTCTTGGGGGCACTCTTATGGCAAATACTGCTATTATTGTAGATACTTTGTATAATTATCTTCATTGCTTTGGGAGCTTCCAGTTCTTTTTTGCAATATTCAGTAATTTCCCAGGTGATGAGTTGGCTATCAGGTGCAATTGATATATTCTCCAAAATGCTTGCTAGTTGTTTGTGCCATGACTGTTCTTTGAAGCCGTCTTTCAATAGAGCATCATTGAATTATTGAGAAGCAATGGAACATTATTCTTACTTCTTAGTGTCTTCCATTTTCAGTTCTCAGATTCTTCTTTGTACTTCTGATGCTCCTATTTTCTCTTAATACTTATCCTATTGCTATCTCTTTCTGTCTTGTGCTTTTCAGTTCCCTCTTCTCTTGGGGGTACTCTTATGCTAAATACTGCTATTATTGTAGATACTTTGTATAAATCGAAGTGTCTCTCAAAAGAGGCTTGATTCCATATTTCCCTAAATGAAAGATGAACAGATTTGCTCTGTGCCAGGAGAAGTTCTGTTGGCTGGGTAAGATCTCCATGTAGATTGTGCTTCTTGCCCAACCATTTCCCCTCATCTCCCCACTTCCTTCATTTATTTATCCCTAGCCCCTTCTGCCCCACCCCAAGAGGTCGTATGTGTAAGCACCAGCTCCACTGCCATTCGGGTAAGTTGGGTACCACCACCGGCTCAGAGCCGCAATGGAGTCATCACACAGTATTCCATCGCATACCAGGCAGTGGAAGGAGAGGACATCACCAAGCATGTGGTTGAGGGCATTGGACATGAGCATTCCAGCTGGGAGATCAGCGACTTGGAGAAATGGACCGAGTATAAAGTGTGGGTGAGAGCTCACACAGATGTGGGTCCTGGGCCAGAGAGCATCCCTGTCTGGGTTCGCACTGATGAAGACGGTAGGTTCCTAACTCATGGCTGAAGGTAACAAAGACTATATTTGTTCTGCCCATGATACAGCATTTGCAGTGATGTCAGATTTCTTTCCCCCTGCTCTAAGAACAGCTCACCTGGAATATTCCTCCAAGTCACCCACACATAAAAACATAAATGTACACAACTTTAAAAGGCATATAATGCAGCTTTTTTGTTTATGTTCTTTAGAATTTGTTTAGGCTCTTTAGTGCAGTCAAAAAGAAAGCAGAGATCTCTTGCATATGGGGTACATAAGTATGAAATTATCATTTCCCATTCCTGGTGGGTAGAACAGCTGCTGCTTCTGCATATCTGTTTCTGGTCTGTACCATGTGAGCAAAATGCCTCTCTTCAGGGACATTCTGAAGCAAGATATGCCATATTAACTATCCTGTCAGTTATGTCATCCCATTTAAAGTCTCTTCTTCAGAAAGTGCCAGTGCCTATGGTGACAGAAGGTATTTTCCAGGCTGCATCCTGACCTTAAAGGCCAAAGAGAACCTTAAAAAAGCATGTAGGGAGGGAACTACTCTCAAAGTAATGCCTATTGTTCAGCTTTAGCACCCATGCTGTAGTGTCTTTTGCATCACTGTAATCCTGGAAAGTGGTACACAGGAATTTTCATTGATTGCTTCCTGGGTTTTCTGGTGCATTTATGTCCTGCTGCCTGAATTATTTGCATCAGTTCTCATTTAGCAAAGCTGTAACCGGAGGAAATGTGCTACCCCAGAAATGTCGCAGCAAGCTCTCTGTGTTAGTTTGAGGTCCGCACTATTGGTCATTACAGCTAAGCTCTCTGTCATGAGTGGTTTTGGAACCTTCTGATGCACTGTTTTTTTCCACAAAAAGAACCATAAGCAAGGGGCAAAATGCTTTTTTGCAACTTGGAATATTATCCCTAGCTAATGCACCCTCCTTATAATGGAGATAGACCTCTACTGACCCAACAGAACTTGGTCCCTAAGGAGCTGCTCTTAGCATAAGGCTCTGCCCAATAATGCCAGCTATAGGTAAGCCTTATCATGACAGAAATGGCACAAGTGTTGTTGCAGCCACATCTAACACTGGGCAGAAGGGAAGATGTTAGCCAGCTGCCAGCTGCCACACTGCTGTGAAGTCTGCTTTCCATTCACTTTTAGGAAAGAATGAAAAAACCAACCAAACGAGAAAGACACCCTATCTCCAAGATTGTGTAGCAAATTGGATTAAGGCCCACAAACCTTTCTAATTACTCATTTCCCCTATTTCCTCCCCCTACTAATGTATGCATCTTTCCCCTCTCCACTCTTCTTGAAGCAATTATCCACAATTAAGAGTGAGATCTGTGGAAAATAACCAGTTGCCTGAGGCTATGCTTGCCTGCTATGTTTCTGTGTAGAACAGTCCTTGCAGGTTCCACCCGGTTCTCTGTCCCTAATTAACCTCATGCTGCACTAGCTACTCAAGAAGCACAGTATGCTGTTTGTGCACAATGGATTTGTTCTGCAATACCAAGACAGTGCTCTGTGCTTTGAAGTTACAGCTGAGTAGCTGTATGGCAAGGGTCGACTCTGGAGAGAACACATTTCAGCCCCTCATATGCATAACATTAGCATTTTTAGTTTTTTTGTGGGTTTTTTCGGGCTGTGTGGCCATGTTCTGAAAGAGTGGCCACACAGCCCGAAAAAAACACATGGCCACACAGCCCGAAAAAAAAACGCACAAAAAAACTATGGATGCCGGCCATGAAAGCCTACGACTTCACATTAGCATTTTTGTCGCAATCAGTATGAGTCAAAAGTAGTAAGTATGTAACTTTTCCAAATGGTAGCCTCACTTGTGGGCACGTTTCTTCTTGCAAGAAACTGAACAATTTTAGGCAACTGCCATTTTTCACTTCACTAGCCAAAAGGACTCTGCAAACTGCATGCACGGCCAAGAAAGAACTATGTTCTCCAAAGCTACCTGCCTCCCTACAAGCTGCTTGTGTTAGGCAAAGGACCATCCAAACTTAGAGCAATCAGATTATAAATGGATTTCCTCTTAATCAGTGAGCTAAAGTAATACTCATTCTTGTTTGTGTATTGTAGAGGTGAAGGTATTTTAAGCTTCTTTACATCTTCTCGTCTGAATACTTCAATAGCAAAACTGCCTAGACCAGCAGAATGTGCCATTCCTTCCCCTGTTAATCTTTGGAAACTAACTTCCATACGTTGGCATGATATGCACAGATACATACATGTGCACACACCAATTTTTCCATATACTCGTGTGCACATGCATTTTTTCCTTTTACAGAATTTTCAAAAAAAATTCTAGGAAAATGAGTTTGAGAATAAGGATTGAGATGGGGACTCAGTTTATGGCACAGGGTTCTGCAGTTTTAATAGGATGTTTGTCTCTGACTAAGTTTTCCCATCTGCATTTCAGTGCCTGGTGCTCCACCACGGAAAGTGGAGGTTGAGTCAGTGAACTCAACAGCCATTCGTGTCTCCTGGAAATCACCCATCTCCAACAAGCAACATGGCCAAATCCGAGGCTACCAAGTCACATATGTGAAAATGGAAAACAATGAGCCAGTTGGACCACATCTCATTAAAGATGTTGTGGTAGCAGAATCCCAGGTATAGCCTGATGGGTGTGGAGATATAGATACAGATACAGATGGATGCATGCTTATGCAGAAGATTGTCTGTGTTAGGACCTTTTTCAGTTTATAGGTTAAAAGTCTATGTTAGAGGTGGGGAACTTGTCTTCGAGAAGCTGTTGGACTCGTGTTCTAATCAGCATTAGTCAGTATAGCCACTGGTTAGGGATGATGAGAGTTGTACTCCAGCAACATTGGGAAGGAACTGTTTCCTCATCTAAACAAATTGTTTGAGCTTTCATGAGCAAATACAATGTCGCACTGGTAGCTTGTAACTTGGAGCTACCAGAAGATTCTCAGGTATCAACTAGTTAGAAGACAAGATTAACTTGAAAGAGAAAGTTGTTGGAGGAATTTTACTGAAAATACAGCAATTTGGGTCTTTGCTGTCAACCATTATCTAGAAGATCTTGACTAAGAAAAATATGTAGTAATTGTTGCTGTTTCTGCCAAAACCACTAGAGATAGGCCAAATAGTTTTTTTTAGAGTTGCCTACTAATATTTAAAGTTAAGTCATTCTCTAAGGAATTTGTGATATTACAGAAGCCTACTGGAAGCTAACTCAATCTACTGTTTATGGCTTCTCCCTTTTCCAAAAGGTGTTGACAAGAGTCTGTTTTTTTGCTATAGAGGATGAGTGTTTTGCCAAATCAGAGGGCTTGAAAAGGACCTTCTATGGCAGGAGTAGGCAACCTTTTTGAGCCGGGGGCCGGGTTGCTGTCCCTCAGACAATTGGGGAGCCGAAGCACCAAAAATAAATAAATAGATAAATAAATAAAAATATTTTTTTAAAAAATAAAAAATATGCATGCACACTCTCTCAGCCCCAGAAAAGCCATGGCAAATCCCCTGTGGAGATTTTCCAAGAAAACCCTAAGAACAAGTAATAACAACAATAATCAATATCATTATGGTGGGAGGCAGCGGCAGCAGGACCAGCCTGGGGCCAGTCCAAAGGCCTCAGGGGGCTGCATCCGGCCTCCCGGGCCTTAGGTTGCCTACCCCTGTTCTATGGGAACAGGCAGTGTGGAAACAGGCTGGGCTGGGCTGGGTGAACTGATCAGCTGAGGCCTGAGCCTGTCCTTGCACTATACAGCATATCAGGAAAAAGCATTCCATTATATCTCTCTGGAATCCATTGAAACTTACCAGTGTTTTCTCTCTTCCAGTAACTGTTACTAAAATGAAGAAAATAACAGGCCAGGAATTACTTTCATGCTGTCTGCTGAAATTTTTCCATTTGTTAAGACAGAGCATGTCTTTTCAAGGAGCCTCATGCTAAAAAGATGTGCAGTTCCTGGGGCTTCTATAGTTTCAGGGTAGGAGTGATCAGTGGTGAAAGAGTGCTTGAATGGCACCCAGTAGGATTACTGGAGAGCTTCATTGACTAATTGACCTGTCTTTTGAATGCAGCACTTGAATTATTCATAGCTTTCTGAGCAGGGAGCAAGGAACAGCAAAAAATAAAATACCACCCTCCCCAAACTTTGGAAGATAAGGTCCAGTTCTAAAGAACCAAGGAAAGAAATGATGTGAGACAAAGACTTCCTAGGCTAGAAATACACTGCCTGGCTTACAATACCATAGCTGCTATGAATGTTTATGGTGAGAAAACATTTTCTCACTTCCAGTGTAACTTCCCCATTCCCTACATATAACTCAGAGCTTAGAGATGTTATTTTTTTAAAAAAGTACTACAGTTCCCAGAATCAACCAGCATGACCAGTTCTGGGAGTTGTAATCCAAAAAGTAACATTTCCATAGTCTGCTATGACCACAGTGCTAAAAATAGGAAAAAATGTAGTTGTTGTGTGCCTTCAAGTTGTTTTCGACTTATGGAGACCTTAAGGTGGTGAAACTGTCATGGGGTTTTTAGCAAGTTTCTTCAGAGGAGGGTTGCCATTGCTTTTCTCTGAGGCTGAGAGAGTGTGACTTGCCTAAGGTCATTCAATAGGTTTTCATGGCTGAGCCAGAATTTGAACCCATGTCTTCAGAGTCCTAGTTCACTGCTCAAACTACTATTCCACAGTGGCTCTCATAATGCATAAGCATAATTTCCCCACAACCTACACACATTTCAGTGCACAGGTTTAAGCCTCCCCTCCCTGCCCATTGAGACTATTTCCCCACCACCACCAGTATTGCAAGAAGGAAAACAGCAATCTTGGCCACATGAATAGGGTGCATGTGTATTAAACTTTCCCCTAATCACCACAGCACAGCAATTTTGATCAAGATTTCTGTTTCCCACTTGCTACTAGTGGCAGGGAAACAGCAACGTCAGCTGCATCACAATCACAGCTAAAGGGGGGTATTAAGGCCTCTCCAGCCCCAGTGATCTCAATCAGGACTATGGTCTCAGGACTGCTAGTTGTACCACCTGAACAATAATGCTTTTCTCTGGCTCCCAGATGATGACTGATTGGCTAGCATGCAGGGGGAAACAAGTGAGGATTTGCAAGTTGTTTAGAGAGCATGGCCTATCTGTGAATTAGACTGGTGCAAGGGTTTTAGTCCCTTAAAGATGACTGATGATGCCTTCATCCACAGTTCTTTCATTTCCTGATGGGATGTTGTCTCATCTCCTAATTGCAACTCTTGTTTAAGCTGATTCTGCTTTCCCTAAGAAAATGTGTTGGAAATCAGTTTTTCCACTTTGTTGGTATATATTACTGTTTGTTTTATTTGCCTTTCTGTTACCTTTCTCCCCACCTCCCCAGTACCTATTGCTTAAGAATAGTAGGTGGGCAAGAAAGGCCATTTTATCATATGTGTAACTTCCTCCTTCCTGGGTTTAGAAGATATAAAAGAGGGTTAAAATTGTACCATGTAACCCTCCTGCTGATGCCACTTAGTGACTGATTGCCATATCAGAACACTTTACACTTAAGTATATTTCTGGCCTGTACCCTTGCCTCAGAATTCATTGACAATATAAAGAACAGATTTGCAGTACTAAGAATAATAGATCATTAACCGGAAAGAGCTTTGGTCTGAAGCCAGGGACATAATAAAAGAAGAATGCATAAAGACACCCAGCAGACAAAAGGAAAGTGAAGAAACCATGGATGACAGATAAAATGCTAAAACAATAAAGGAAAGAGGAGAAACAAAACAAAAAGGAAATAGTAGAACTGTGATTGTAACAGTACAATAGCTAGTGTACAAAGATAAGGAAAATTACTACAATGACAAATGTAGAGAAGTGGAAGACAACAACAAAAAGGGAAGAATGAGAGACCTATTCCACAAGATTCAAGAAATCAAGGGAAAGTTCAAACTAAGGACTGGGACACTACGACAATAAAAATAACATAATTCAAGACCAGGAAGGAATAAAAAGATGATGGATGCAATACACAGAAGAGTTATATAAAAGCGATGACAACATGAAGGACACATGAAACAAAGAGCCATATGGAGATGAACTCCAAATTCTAAAAACTGAGGTGGAAGCTGTAATAAAGGAAATGCCAAAAAACAAGACTGCAGGAATAAATGATATTCCAATAGAACTGTTGCAATCCACATTGACAGAGTCAACTCTAGTGCTAACCAACATATGTCAACAGATATGGAAAACAAAACGATGACCAACAAATTGGAAGCGATCAATATACATCCCCATCCACACCAAAAAAAAAGAGACACAAGAGACTGCAGCTACTATAGCACTAATCTCCCATGCGAGCAAAATCATGCTCAAAATTTTGCAACACAGGCTCCAACCATACAAGGGGGGAGAAATCCCAGAGGTCCAAGCAGGGTTCAGGAAAGGAAGAGGCACCAGGGATCACATTGCAAATATACGATGGCTAATGTAGTGTAGCAGGGAGTTCCAAAAGAAAATCAGCAGGTGCTCTGTTGATTGCAAGACTGGCAGGTTGTTAGTTCAAGGCCCAGGTGCTGCATGATGGGGTGAGCTCCTGTCATTAGTTCCAGTTTCTGCCAACCTAGCAGTTTGAAAGCATGCAAATGCAAGTAGATAAATAGGTACCACATTGGTGAAAAGTTAAGCAGCGTACTGTGCAATCATGCTTTCCATGTGATCACATTA
>CM034706.1:203586842-203598870 GCA_020142125.1 Phrynosoma platyrhinos | reverse complement strand
GAATATGAGTTTGCAGGAGCTGGGCAGAGCAGTAGAGGACATCCATAGGGTCGCCATGGATCGAGATCCACTGGAAGGCAGTTAACAACAACAACAAACCCTTGCCTCTAACTGACAAAGGGATGGCAAGATGTTATCCATCTGTGTCTGTACATGGACATATAAGCATGACTTTATCTCAGAGCTTGCCTGGCTGTATTATCTTAAAAGCAGGTCAGGAGTCAGAAACAGGCACCAGCACCCTATTATGGGACTTTTATCTTCAAACATCCTAATCCCTGCTTTGTTTGTTTGTTTGTTTGTTTTTAAAATTGCTACTAGAGGGCAGGGAGAGTATCAGTGTCTGCCAGTCCTTGAATTTAGTAATCATTCTTGTGGTTGACTTTAGGTTTCCTGATAGCAAATTGCAGCAAATTGAGGACAAGCAAATTGAGGACAAGGAAACTATTACAGGACAAGGAAACTATTACTATTACATCAAATTGAGGACAAGGAAACTACTGACTTGCTCTCTACTGTGCTGTAGTATGATCAGACAGATAGATGACAGCATTGCAGCAGACAAACCAGTAGGGATTACATAATACAAAGTTGTCCATAGTGCTCCATTGGCCCTATACTTTTTCCACCTCTTGTCTGATTCCTTAGTCTGAGTAATGCATTATCCAGGTATAGACCAATTTGACTATTCTTGCTTCCCTGTTCACCTCTAAACTACTTGTCCAGACATTGCTTCCTTCTGATTTACTTCCTAGTGCTGTGCTTATTTGATCATCCAGTTCCTGTTTCTGTCCTGAGATACTTTGCAGAACTCATGCCTCAGGCCAAGTTAGCTCAGTTCATCCTTGGATTGGATCTGGTCTTTGTTCACTACATATTGTCAGAGGAGCCATCCAGCAAAATACTCCTATTCTCTTACTGTTTTAGTATGTATGTGCTTTCAAACCATCTGTAGACTTATGGCAACCAATTAATTTCATAGGGTTTGCTTAGGCAAGGAATAGCCAGAGGTTATTTTGCCAGTTCCTTCCTCTGAAAATATAGCCTATCATAATTTCAACCTAGACAATAAAGAAATAGAAATAGAAAACAGTTCTCATACCTGGTATCAAACATTGGAAGGAACGGGGACTGTAGCCAGGAAATCAGAAAAAGTTTAAGAATGGGGAAAGCAGCTATGAAAGAACTAGAACAGATCCTAAAATGCAAAGATATACAACTGAACACAAAAGTTAGAGTCATACAAGCCATTGTATTCCCTATTACAATGTATGATTGTGAAAGCTGGACAGTTAAGAAAGAAGATAAGAAGAAAATCAATTCATTTGAGGTGGGGTGCTGAAGAAGAGTGCTGAGGATGCCATGGACAGCCAAAAAGACAAATAAATGAGTCCTAGAGCAGATCAAGCCAGAGATCTCCACGGAAGCCAAGATGACAACACTGAGGCTGTCGTACTTCAAACACATCATGAGAAGGCACAACTCATTGGAAAAAACAATATTGCTAGGAAAGATGGAAGGAAGCAGAAAGATAGGAAGGCCACATGCTAAATGGGTGGACTATTAAGGACAACATGGGTATGACTTTGCAGGAACTAAGTGGAACAGTGCAATCTCTCATATTCCATATTCTGCAATCATTAAAAAAAAACTATACATGTACCAGTAAACTGAATTCAGGTTCCCAAGACATAAAATTGGGATACTTTTTGTGTAAGTACACTTGGATATATTCCCCAAGTTTATCCAATTCCATACTTGGAAAAATGGCCTGGTGCTTGCTTCGGCAGCACATATACTAAAATTGGAACGATACAGAGAAGATTAGCATGGCCCCTGCGCGAAAAATGGCCTGCACATTAAGGTAAGGATAGCAGCATAGGAAGTTTTCTATGATTCAAATCATTGATTATCTAGCTCAGAACACTGACTGGCAGCAATTTGTGATGAGGTAACTACACAATTATGTCACTATTATAGCATCCCGTGGAATCCCACTATTTGCAACTTAGGGATATTTAGAATTCCCAGCCAAAGAGCTCAATTTTCTTACCAAACTACAAAACCCAAGATGTTTATATTTACCAGAGAATGTTGTCAAGGCAATTAAAGTGGTGTCATAGCTGTAGTTGTGGTAATGTGAAAGAGCCTACATTCAGAAATATATCTTGAGATGTGCATCAGTCATTGCCACACCAAAGAACAGGAAGGAATCCATCATGGCAACTTTTCTTCTTGCAAGAAGATTGTGTATCCACTGGACTTGGTTTCATTAGTAAGATCCACATGAAAACTGGAGGCTGGCTGCTAAAGTTAAGAATGATTGTGCTTTCACCAGGCATATATGGTCTTCTAGCAGCAACAGTTTGTGTATGAGGAGAAAACTGTCAAGAGTAAGGTCTGTCCCACTAAACCATATCATAGGACTCTTGCCGGAACTGCAAACATGGCCAAAGAGACAGTGGCTTCAGAGAGCTGTGACAAAATCTAAAATGAAATGTTACAAAGCCATGGCAGCCAACATAAATACCAGCCGCCAGCATTAGTTCTGTCTGCATCAGTTCTACTGCTCTGAAGCAATGGCAGCAGCTTGAATCTATTTTATTAAGGCTTCCTAAAATCCATTCATCTTCTTCAGCTACGCTAAATACTTAAGAAGCAATTGGGCTGGTTTAGCAGAGAAATGTTTTTTATCTGCAGGTGACTCATAAATTTAAACATTTAGTTGGAGAAGATTTCAGAATGATGCAAGTACAGTAGAAGTTTTCTGATCTGAGAAGAGGTTTTAGTGTGCTGAATATGTCAGTTTAACCTATATATTTTTTAAAAAATTAACTGTTAAGGTTGAAAATGGCTCAGTGTTGTGCTGACCTCCTTCACATAGTTCTGCCCTGTTTCTTTAATAAATAATTTTGTAATTGTGGAGCTTTTCTGCATGTTTTATTATTTTGCTGTTTCACACAATAGTTTTATTTCTACATTTGCAAATATTGATGTAGATGGCATATTTTAATATTAATACCTATAGTATATTATTGGTTTGCTGCATCATCCATTCTTACTGCTACTAGTGGTAGTATAACTGCTGTTGTTGTAATAATCACTCCACCTTTTGGAAAACCGTATAAATTACAGCAAATAAGTAGCAAAATGAAAAACAAAATACATTTTAAAAACTATGCATAGGATGATGAAAATAGAAGCACTAAAACATAGAAAGGAGAAAGCAGCAGTCCATAAAACCTCTAAAAGAAACTGTTTGCTCGTTTGTTCATTTGTTTATTGAAAAACCACTTATATCTCATATACCCCAAACTGGCTCACAATCATAAATAAAAATACAGTTTTGAATAGTAAAACAGAATATACAACAGGGACACATCACTGCTAAACAAAACAATCTTCATAAACTGGCAAAAACTTGGGTGCCACAATGAAGAAGACGGTAGCATTTCTTCGTCAGCTGGACTTCCCACAACAGCAGAATGTAGAACAAGATTGCAGATGAAGAACATAATGCACAGGTAGGATCGTATAGAAGGTGGTGACCCTTCAAATATCCTGGCCCTAAACTTACTGAATTTACTTTCCTATTAATCAGCAACATCTTTGTCTTTTCTGAAATAAGCCTCATCTTCATGGCCTTTGAGGCTTCATCCTTAATTCACACTGTAGATACAGCCATTCCTTATCTATTTCTTTATTGTCTTGCAAGTTGTTCTGGAGTCTCATTTGATCTGGCTATGGCCATTGCTTTTTTGTATACTTTCTATCTTACAGATTCCTAGTTCAAAGAATAAATTGCTGTTCCTACAGCTTTTTACATCCTGTCTGTTCCTCTGTGATTTCAGTCTCTTACTGCAACTATTTCTAGTTGTATCTTCACAAACTAGCTTCTTATTGAATACCTCCTTTTAGTAGAATACATTGCCCTTAATAATAGATGTGTCATGGTTAAGAAAGCCTGACACTTGGTGACTAAAGATGGTACTGTAGGCTATATAGACACATTGATTGATCAGCTATTTAGTGACTTGAGATGGTAGAGCAGAATATAGACAGATTTAAATTTATTTTTTTAAAAACCCACATAGCTTTGAGATGTATATCCCTAGAGTCACTATAATATCTTTTCCAAGTTTCAGATGTTACAATTTCACAGTTACAAAACTGTAATGGACATATTCGCTTTTATTATAGATGTGCTAGTACATGCTACTCAGTTGCTCCTGCTTGGTTCCTCCCAGCAGTGAAAGTACTGTATTTTCCGGCATATAAGACGACCCGGCGTATAAGACGACCCCCCATTTTTCCAGTCAAAATATAGAGTTTTAGCACCTCTATCCTCCTTATCCTTATATCTGGCGCATAAGACGACCCCCCCCACTTTAACCACAGATTTTGCAGGTTAAAAAGTAGTCTTATACGCAGGAAAATAAGGTAGCTTCAGTAACCAGGAATTCACTAGCAAGAAATAATTCATAGTTTGTCAAGACTCCATGAGAAACAAGCCACAAATTGTAAGCCAACGTCAAATCCTAATTTCAGAATCTGGCTTGTTAGAACGAGAAATGCAGAATCCAATTTTATGCATAACACTCCAGGAGTTTTTCCATCTGAATAAGTGAGAACTGAGGTTGTTATTGAAGCTATCTCTACTGATGGGATTAGCAAAGTAGATGTGATAGTGCAAAGTGCACCATAGCTTTGCTGCAAAATGAGAAAACAGAGTTCTCTGGAATTCTGGATTTTCATTTTGTACAAACACAGCCCATGAGATCAGAATCTCAAATATTGACTTAAGTGTATGTCTTTAGACTGGGACCTCTTTTTTACCTTCATAACATTTTGAAGGGAATACCCAAGTTGGTGAGAAATCCAACACAGAGTCTCAATAGTACTTGTGAAGAAATGGCATCATTTTTGCTTTATGTAGCCCCATTTTCAGATGTGGGAGAATGAATCAGAGTTGGTGGATACTGTTACATTAAAACCTTGTCCTGAGAGCACCACCGCAAACATAATTATGAAAACATTGCTTACATCTCAAGTAAGAGTCACATCCAAAAATACCATCTTACCTAGTAAAGATTACGGAGATAATGTGTGTGAAGTACTTTGAGCACTTAGAAAACATATTGCATAAATATTTATGACTGTATTAATAGCATACTCTGCCAAACTCTCTGTTCATGAGAATCTCAAAGCTACTGGTAAGTGGCACAGTTCTGCTTCCCTGGCATATTACCTACATCTAAAGAGTTGAGCAACAAATAGTTAATACCACTTTCTTCTCTAAGACTAAGCGAAGAAAATCAATAAGATGTACCATGCAGTTCTTGTGCAAAGGGCCATGTTTAAATGCTGCCATAACTCTGAATGCTGGTGTTAATAAGATGTGTGGCTGCCCTAGCCTCTTTTTGAAATAGCTCTTAACATGGTTTATAAGGACAATTCCAGCGAGTTGTTTCAGATGGCCAGTGGCATGAAAAGCTTGACGGAATTGTTTTGTCCCTCCATATGTGCAACACACACCAAAAAGCAGGAGGCATCAGAGCTGATTGTAGACATCAGGCAGGAGAGAGATCAGAGGTCTGTGTCATAAATAATAAGAGGAGTTGAAGCACAGGGCAACTGGATGTAGACAGTGGGTGAACACCCTGTACCATTCAGTCTCATGGGTTCTGCTGTCCTGACAGCATGCATGAAAATGGAAATAACAGTTTTAAATTAAATTAGATAGCCAAAATATTGGAATTTTCTTTCTTGTATTCCCTCTGAGATGCTTCAATCTGGTAGTGGAATAGAATACAGCTTCCGTTGAAATCCCGGAATTGCCTTCTCTGAGGACTAGAGGCACCACTGTGTGTAGAGTGTAATGGGTATCCTCCTGTCCAGATGTCACTGGATTGCAACTCTTAGCATTCCTCAGCCCTGGCTAAGGCTGATGGAACTTGTGGGCTAACAACAAACCTGAAGGGGTGTACTTAGCTCACCTGTGCTATTAAATTTCACAGCAGCTACTGCATTGGAAATGTTATTTTAATAATGTGCTCTGCCCCCAATCTGAAATTTTGCAAACAGAAACTGGATGATACAACTTTTGTTTCTTGTGCAAATCAAACAAACATAGATCACATTGCTGTGCATGAATCTGTTAATGTTTGGAATGTCAAAGTCCTTTTGGGCTGAGTGTCCTGACCCCTGAAATCTGTCTCCTGTTCTTCCTGTTTCCAATAGTTTGCCAACCACATTTCAAGTTTGTTTTCTAAGTCATAAGGACTAAAAACCTGGTTTTAAGAAACATGGTTTTGGTTTTTTTAAGAATTAAAGCTTGAGCTGGTTAGAAATTCCTAAGCTTGACCTTTGTCTTCTAGGGAACTGAGTTCCTAGTGCCTCATTCTGTATGACTTTTGAGCTTGTAGGGAACTGAATTCCTGCACAGAGCTGAAGTTTAAGATGAAACTGATGCCCTAGTTCCTCCTTCCTTTATTAATTCCCCATGGTCTCTGCTCCTTTCTCCATAGTTATTGGTTAAAAATTCATAGGGAGTTCTTTTGTTAGTTCTGTGATTTTAGAAAGAAATGTTCACCAAATGCATTAAAATGCACATTGTAATGCACGTTGTTAATAATAGCGACTGTTAGGAATGGAGATGTACAACAAGAAGTGTGTTTTGCTGAGATGGAGGTAGCAGAAGGAAGCAATGGTTTCTAAATCAGGGCTGTGCCTGAGGGATGCTTCCAAAATGAAGAGTCTTAATAGTATCATTCAAAAGCATTGCACAGCTATTCCATCTTTTCTACTTCTACTGGTTTAATATGTGGAAATAAGAAAGACAGAAATAGTATTGGGAAAACACAGGATGGCTAAAAGTTGAAGATACTGGTATGTATTATATCAGTAGTCCCACCTATAAGAGCACCAATGGAATTATGAATCATTGAAAGCCCCACTGATTCAATAGAATTACTTTGGATGTGACTACCAATAGAATGCAGGCCAAGATCATCTAGACACACACTATAAATTCCATGAATGACCCAGAGTGATTGTATGATTCTTTGGAAGCACCTAAATACAACATGTTCAAGGGCCAGCTTAATTTCATATACAAGAAAGCTTGCTCTTCTGTTAGCTTTATTTATTCCCCCCCTCCCACTCCTACAAACCCACACTAACCCTTTCTGCTGGCAAATAGTTCAGTAGCCCGGATGCTCACATGATTTGAAGAGCTTCCCCACCTGAATTTTGCCAGTCAAAAAACCATCCATGTCAGTTGGAAGATTGTCATTTACTACAGAGCAAGTAACACCAAAATAACAAGACCCAGACAGTTCAGCTATATAAGACCATTAGCCTGCTGGAGTAGGATGGATGTGAATCCTCATGTTCCTTCTGTTAGAATGTCAGCATGTTTCTTTGGAAAGCTTAGAGGTAAATGTTGTATGCCAAAAATCTGCTTGCTATATAGCATTATTTTAGGTAAATGCACTCTTAGCAGGAATTTCTGTAACTCTGTTAATGTGACAGACATGGAAATTTATTACAGTGATAAGCAAGCTGTTTCTTTGGCTGGTTCCCAAGGAAGTTTATCTTGCTATAATTGCAGCTCTTACATGTTTTAACCAGGGAGAGGTACAAGAGTCTGGGAATTCTGCTTAGGAAGGTCAGCTGGGAGGGTGCAGGATATTATCAGCCTGAAGTTTACATAAGTAATTTCTTTTGCTTCATTTTGGAACCAGCCACAGAATATAATGATATAAGTCTTCTTTCCACTAAGATCATATTGTTTTTCTATAACAGCAGCATAGCATATTATCTTCAGATAAATTTCTTCTGGTTAATCTTCATCTATTTATTGCCAACAACAAGAGAGATTCAATATGCCCTTTCTGAAGCTGGCCTCTAGTGCTGGCCTAGGGGATTCACTAGGTATAATCGATACCCTGAGCAACCTGATAGATGTTCAGTTTAATCTAGTATATGTTTACTCAGAAATAAATCCAATTATGTCAGTGGTACTTACTCCCATGCACATTTGCATAGCTTATAGCCTTTGTTATTCTGCAGAGATATTGGGAAATAGCTGAAGAAAGCTTGGTAACTAGGTATGGTATTTTGTGTGACCTTTCTGAGAGATGCTTACAGAAAAAAGCAATACATACAGTTGGATCCAGCTAGTGACAAATCTTGTGTGTGCATGATAATCTGTAGCTTTGTCGTCGTCATTCCCTTACTCTGTCTCCATTTTCTCTCTTCTTCCCTGTCCCCGTCAGTTGAGGTTTAAGGACTCTGCTGACCACGTAAGTACCATTAGTGAGTGTGTTTGCTTGGATCAGAAGGGTCTGAGGATCATCTTAAGAAATCTGTATGCATAGTGCTGTCAAAACATCCTTGTCAATCCTCAAATAGTTCTCAGGAGTTGCTCTGTGGAGCTTCCACCAGCTGCAAATCCTGAGCAAATTGGCATTTAGATTGCTGCTAAATGCAGTAAAGCAATTGACATTTTCCATAATCTTTATTTCCAGCTTGTTGCGATGCAATTTCAGGCAGATACAGGGGGAGCAGTCTGCTCTCTACAGCCCTTGGCCCAGCTCATTACATGGCAGAGTCAGATCTATAATCTTTAAACCTCATTGATCCCAGTCATGAAAAATACCTTGCTCTCTCAGCTGTGACCTTTAGTTGAAACAGAGGCTGTAATAACAAAACAATTGCATTCAAACATTTAAATTCAATTTTTGAAGTAATTTTGAAATATAAATTTGGAGGAACAAGCCTGAAAATTGCCTTCAGAGAGAGAGAGAGAGAGAAATTCAATTATACACCTTGTTGTGGCTTCCCGTCCTTCTTAGACAGAAGGACTTCATTAAAAGGGATTTGCAGTGACAGCCCTATGTCTGTTATGATATCTCTCTTTTTCCCAAGTCCATCTTTTCCCTTTTTCCCTTCCTTCCTCCCTTTCTCTATCTTACTTCATCCCAGTAGCATGCTCTTTTCATATCTGAGAAATTCTCTTGTGTGGACTGTGGTGATGAGTACCTCTTTTGCTGGTGTTTGTAACATGTAGAGTTGTGTGTTTGAGTATCTTGCTTCATATCAATTCATTGCCATTGATTGATTTTGCTCACTCACACAAACTCTGGGGGAAAGGGAATCTAATTTATACTCTGATTTTGGTGTCATTCTGATTGGTGTTTGTTCATTTGATTTGTTAATTTTGGATTGTAAATTAAAGCAATGAAAGAATGGTGCAATTCTTTGACAACCAAGGAAAGCTGCCCAACAACCCAAGGAAGAAATCCTTTGCTGTTTGCACATTACTGCACTTATTTCTTTACAGCTCTGGCTTATAGCACATACTGGCTTCTGTGAATGTAGAGTCATTTGTACCAGTCTGACAAGTAAATGTTGAAATTCTGCTGGAAAACTACTAATGATTGCCTTCAAACAGATGGTTCTCAGTGGAATCCTGTGTGAGGAAGGCTTGTGAGGCCTAGAATAACCTTTTGGCAAATGATCCACCCTTGCATTTTCCAAAGCCAAGGCTGCAATGCTGACTTCATTCCCTCAAGTGTTGTTACTTGTTCCCACTAGCATCTTTATCCTTCATAGCTGTGATCACACCATTGTGGAGGCAAAACCGGCACATCCTGACCTTTGGTTTTTGCTTTCTGTGGAGTGTTCTGCTAGGTCGCTGTTGTTCTTACAGAATGTTCCCTGGTTTCTATGAGGTTTGTTAATTTACTTCCAAGAAATAAGGCTGTATTGAATACCTTGGCTGATAACAATGTTACAGCAAGTCTCAAACTGATGGCTGTGTTAGTCTGTTTTGGTATAAAAATAAAAGAAGATGAAGAGATTATCTTACAACACCTTTAAGACTATCTTATTTTAGCCTGGGCTTTTGTGGATTAAAATCCACTTCCAGTGCATCTGAGAAAGTCGATTTTAATCCACAAAGTGTCATACTAAAATCAGTCATACTAAATCAGTTAATGTTATTGCAAGTGGTTCCCCTTTTCAGGCTCGCCAACTTGATTGTTGCCCATTACATTGTGATCTGCTGCCTAGACTTAAATGAGCTCCAGAATGAGTTGAGGACACAGTTTCATGTCTTGGCTATGTGACTGGGCAGCAGTCTCACCTGCCAGAGATTATAAAAATGTGTCCTTTCTTTGGACCTGTTGATTTGAGGAACCTGTTCAATACATTTCGATCCCACTTTCTAGATTTAAAATAAAAGATTTCCTATCAGTGACTCACAGCAATTAAAATTCAATATGTTGTACAGCTGAATGGCGCCATACACACATGAAAACAGTGACCCTTTCTGGGCTGCTCCTTACATACTAAAGACAAGCCAAACTGAAGAAGGGAAGTACAGGGAAGATGTAGAGACAGGAGATCAAATTAACTTGAGAACAAATAGTCGAGTTAGGTGTTTTGAACCCAAGTAAATCAGGCACAAATATCTGATTGACTTAAGTACTCTGATACACCTTCCTTCTTTAACTTGCTTGATATATACATAAACAACTAAAGAGTATCTCCTTTTCTCACAGGAAACTATCATAGGAGGCCTTTTACCTGAAACTACCTATTCTGTCAGCATTGCAGCCTACACCACTAAAGGGGATGGGGCCCGAAGCAAGGCCAAGGTGATTACCACAACTGGAGCAGGTGAGCCATTTCTGCTACAGTCCTTCCTTTGGTGGACAAGTCTGTTTTTACATTTTAGCCCTTAAATCATTATTGCAACTATGCTATTATTGACTGGGTAGGAATTTAGATTTTCAGAGTCAAGACGTTGGAAAGGCTCTACACCCTTTATCTCATTTCATAATTTGCAGCCGGTCTACATGTGATGGAGAAAGCAAATAGGCTACTCTGTAGAAGAACAGAACAGAAACTCTTTCTTTCTCAAAAGCCACTTCATACATTACCATTTTGTGACATAGAGCTAATATCCCAGGTCCTCTAGCTGCCATGTCCTCTGCTACCATCCAGATTCCTCTAAATCACATCTGCACAACTTGGCCATGGACAGAGGACAAAATTAATATACCGTAGGCTAAACTTCTTTGGGCAGCAGATAAGTTTTAATTCATCAATTAATTAAAATAATTAATTGCTATTAAATAATAATTAGTATTATTAATGTTAATTCTGTCCTCTTCCGACCCTTTTCTAGGAGAAAGCTGGACTGCAGAGGAGGCTCAGGGGCAGGTGTACACCCTTCCTCTTCCTCGACAGCTCAGTCCTCTACTCAGAAGAAAGCTGGGCTGCAAAGTAGGCTCAGGGAGTGAGCGTTCATTATTCCTCTTCCTCTGCAGCCTGGCCCTCAGGAGAAAGCTAGGCTGTGGAAAAGGCTGGGGGGTGGGAGGGGCAAGCATTCACCTTCCTCTTCCTCCACAACCCAGCCCTCTCCACAGGAGAAAGCTGGGTCACAGAGGAGGCTTGAGGTGCCTTACTGGAGAAGCTGGCTGGTTATTAGCAGCCATCTACCACCAGAAGTCATTCCACATCCTTGTGGGCTGCTGGAAATCCTTTGGCAGCCCACAAGCAGCCCACAGGCCATATGTTGTGCAGACCTGTTCTAGATTAAACAGTCTCATGCTGAACACGCATTTGAAGCTGCACATAGGTTTCATGGAGTTATTATGCTACTAGCTTTTAGGGTTATATACTTGTCATGAACTGGTAAAAATACCTTTTAAAACCATCAACTAGTGAACATTGCTAAATTTCATGGCAGGAGTGGACAACATAAAAACCATTAGCTATATTTAGCCTTGTGGTTGTTGTTTGCCTTCATGTCATTTCCAACTTATGGAGACCCTAAGACGAATCTATCACATGGTTTTCTTGGCAAGATTTGTTCAGAAGTGGTTTGAGTGGTCCTCTGAGGCTGAGAGACTACAATTTACCCAAGGTCATCCAGTGGGTTTTCATGGCCAAGCTGAGATTCAAACCTTGTTCCCCAGAGTCGTAGTCCAATACCCAAACTACTATACCATGCTGG
>CM034706.1:203566774-203581615 GCA_020142125.1 Phrynosoma platyrhinos | reverse complement strand
AGATAAGTTTACCATGTTTTCTTTCTAAGTCTTGGTCTTCAATCATACCCAATAAAAACATCTGAGGGTCCTTTTTCAACTTCATTCTTAAGATTTCTTCCATTATTTGTATAATTTTGTCCCAGAATTCTCTTGCTTTTATACAGCCCCACCAAAGGTGATAAAAGGATCCACTTTTTTTCTCACATTTCCAGCATTGATAATCTTGGGTTTTCCCCATTTTAGCCAATCTATATGGTGTCAAGTACCAACAATATTGAAGCTTATAGAAATTTTCTCTGGTATTACTGCTAAGTATATATTTTATGCGTTTTTGCCAACACTTCTCCCATTGCTCTAACTCGATATTGTGACCAAAGTCCCGAGCCCACTTTATCATTTGTGGCTTTATTATATCCTTCTCTAATTCAATGGCCAATAAGAATTTATAAAATTTCGATATTTTGTGGTCAGAATCTGACTTAACAATGTCATCAAATTCTTTATCTAGAACACCTATTTTTTTATTTCTTTGATCAAAGAAAAAGTGTTCCCTGATCTGCCTATAGGAAAACCAGTTACAAGAATAACCCTCCTGATTGAGCTCCTCTTGTGTTTTGATAATACTATACTGTCCATCTTTCTCCCTACCTTTAATTAGGTCCCCATAAGTTAATCATTTTTCCTTGCCAAATTTGTTGTCTTTAGATGTGACTTCTCTGATGGCTGTCCAATCTGGTAAATTCTCCAGCCAATTTTTCCTAATTTTAAGCCAAATTCTAATTAAGGCACGCCTTAAATAATGATCACTAAAGTTCTTATGTAATTTAAGTTTATCATATAATAGGTACCCATGCCATCCATACACATTGTTGAAGCCTTCTAATTTCAAATTCTTTTCGTCTGACAACTTTATCCAGTCTAGCAGCCAAAACAAAGAACAGGCATAATAATAAATTTTGAAATTAGGTAAACCCATACCCCCCCCCCCCCTTTCAGTAGCATCTTGAAGAAATTTCATTCTAATCCTTGGCTTTTTACCCTCCCAAATAAATTTCGATATATCTCTTTCCCACTTTGTGAAAGGAGAATCGTTAATCATAATAGGGATATTTTGAAATAGAAATATCATTTTGGGTAAAACACTCATTTTAATTGTGGCTATCCTACCCATCCAAGATATTTTCAATTTTTGCCATCTATTCAAATCTTTTTTAATTTCTGCCCAAACTTTCTCATAATTGTTTTTGAATAATTCCGAATTTTTAGAAGTGAAATTTATACCTAAATATCTTGCCTTCTTGACTTCTTGGAAATTGGTTTTCTCTATTAATAATTTCCTCTCTTCGTTTGTTAAATTTAAAGGTAGCATTACCATTTTATCTTGATTTATTTTTAGATCTGAAACACTACTGAATTTGCTAATCAAATCTAGGAGAGTGTTAATACCATCACAAGGATTAGCTAGGGTCACCATTAAATCATCCGCGAAGGCTCTAACTTTAAATTCCGATTCCTTTACCTTAATTCCCTGTATCATTTTTTCCTTTCTTATTTCAAGTAATAATATTTCAAAACACATGATAAATAAAAGAGGAGATAAGGGACACCCCTGTCTGACTCCCCTTTGAATTTTAAACGCCTCAGATGTCTCCCCATTGACCAATAGTTTAGCTTCCTGATTTTGGTAGATTGCTTTAATCCATTTTACAAAATTTGATCCCAAATCTAATTTGTTTATCAATTGAAATAAAAAAGTCCAATTCAAGTTGTCGAAAGCCTTCTCTATGTCGAAAAATAATAATGTCGCTTTTTTATCAATATTTTTATTATAATATTCAATTACATTTATTAAATGTCTGGTATTATTTTTTATCATTCTACCCGGGAGGAAACCCGCTTGATCACCATCAATCCAAACAGATAGCCATTTCTTCAATCTATTCGCAATTATGTTTGAGAATATTTTGTAATCTGTATTGAGCAACGAGGTTGGTCTATAATTTCTCGGGTCTGATCTAGTCTTATTTTCTTTAGGAATTAATGTAATATTGGCCTGAAGCCAGGTTGGTGGAATGTTTCCCGCCAATATTTCATTCATAGTTTTTAATAAAGGGTCCCCTACCTGCTCTTTAAATTTTTTATAGAATTCTGCCGTGAAACCATCGGGACCAGGCGATTTTCCTGATTTTAAACCATCTATCGCATCATAGAGTTCTTGTAGTTCTATCATCTTATTGAGATTTTTTTTGTAATCTTCTGTAATTTTATTTATGTTTAGGTCTCATAAATATGAACTGATTACTTCCGATTTTTCTTGTCCTTCTTTATATAATCTGGAAAAGTAATCTACCAAATTTTTTTAAATTTGTTTCTGGGATGTAAATCTATTTTGACCATCCTTCAATTCCGTGATTGTCCTTTTTTCTCTCTCTTTTTTCAATCTGTATGCTAACATTTTACCCGGTTTATCCGAATATTCAAAATACCTCTGACGAGCAAATTTCAATTTTTTAATGTAACTCCTTAGTTAATACCATAGACAGTTGCTTTCTCAATTTCTGTAAATCTAATTTTATACATCCTTTATTAGGGTTCATTTTTAATTGGTCTTCTTTTCTTTTTATTTCCTCTTCTAAATCTTTCCTCTGCTTTTCCCTTCTTTTCCTTAACTCCACATTTTTTTTTAATAAGATGACCCCTTATGTAAGCCTTAGCTGCATCCCAAGCCATATTAATGGGAGTTTCTCCATTTATATTTTCTTGAAAAAAAAGATGAAGTGTTTTTTGAGTCTCTTTAACAACATGATCATTATTCAGTAAATTAGAATCAAGTCTCCATCTAAATTCTTTTGAACCATTTTTCATAATCATAGCCACCGGGTTATGATCTGACCAAATCGTTGGTAAAATGTCAACTTTCCAAATTCTACTACATAATTGTGTTGAAACGAAAAACATATCGATCCTAGATCAGGAATTTTGAACATATGAGAAGAAAGTATAAACCTTAGCGTTACCATATAACATTCTCCAAACATCGTTTAAAGTGAGTCGTTCTTTAAACTCAAAAAAAAAGTTTGGGAGTTTCCCTTGTTGCAGCTTAATTTTTTTTTATGTGAGTTTCTGTCCAATCGGGGGTTTATGACCCCATTCCAATCCCCCAAGGCAATTATTGAGTCACAATTATAATTTTCAATTTTATTCAACAAACAATCATAAAAATCACTTTTATTTGTTAATGGGGCATATACCCCCACCACCAATATTTTTTCCCCTTTAAGATTAATTTCCACAATAATGAAGTGCCCATTTGGATCCGATATTACTAATTTAGAATCTATTCTCTCAGTAATATACAGTGCCACTCCTTTTTTCTTCTTTTTAGCTGCCGCTACATATTCATTTCCTAATTTCTTATTTATCAAGTAAGATACATCTTTTTCTCGAATATGAGTTTCCTGAATACATAGGATGTCAGCTCGTAATTTTTGGAGATAATGAAAAATCTTTTTTTCTTTTTTGTGGAGTATTAAGTCCGTTCACATTCCAAGTAATAAATTTTAAATGATCCATTGGCAATCACGTAATCTATGGGAAAATTATGATACCTTACTGTAATTACTTATATTTATTCATTCAGGGTAAGTAAGATGAGAAAAGCAAAATTCCAATCTAAAAATCCAATCTTTTTTTTAATTCAATCTTTTATATTTTATGAAATTCAAGTTTTACTCTCCCAATAAGTCTTCCTCTTCACGATACCTTCCCAGTGCCGAACTTTCTTCTAGTTCTTCATCTGATACTTCTCCTCCCCTTCCGTATCTCCAATTAACAGCACCTGCTTCTTCTAGGCCAGTACCCTCCTCAGGGTCCCCATCTCTTATTAATGTTTTTTCCACAGTTTCTCTATTAGGACTCTCCTACCCTTTTTTCTTTTCCTCCTTATCCCTATCTCTCGCTTCTTTCCTCTTCTCTTCTCTGTCCCAGAATCTCTTTGCATCCTCCACTGATCTCAGCACCACCCTCCTTTTGTTCCACCAAAATATAAGACCGTCAGGGTTACCCCATCTATATGTAATTCCTTGCTGTCTCAAAGAGATGGTAAGGAAAGCATATTCCTTTCTCCTTCTTAAAAGCCTCGCTGGGACATCTTTTAGTATCTGGACGACCTTCCCATCAATTTCGAGAGGGGTTTCACTATGTGTCTTTAAAAGCAAATCCCTGATTTGCCTGCGTACAAAATATATAACTATGTCTCTGGGTAATTTTTTTTATTTTTTTATTTTTATTTTTATTTATTTATTTATTTATTTTGCTTAGCCACATTTGAATTAAGGCGAGTGACCTTGACGAAAAAGCTTTGTGGGATCAAAAACTGAGAGAAAAATGCGTAAAGATTAGAGGTATATCGGAAAATAAAAAAGAAAATCTAATAGAATTTCTCACTTTACATTTAGCAAAATTCCTAAACAAAGATCAACAACAATTTCAATTTGAATTTGATAGGGCTTTTCGCCTTAATTCGAATGTGGCTAAGCAAAATCTATGACTCTTTTATGACTCGAGTGGTGCTTACCTTCTATTGCTGCTTATATTCCAGATACCAGGCTTCTACTTTTGTTGGCATCTCCTTTTCATTATCTTCACTCTTCATTATCTGTATGTCTTCTGATCACCCTGATGTTACAACGTCTACCTAAATAAGTTAAGCCTGTTTCTAAATATTTCAGAACTACATAGAACTCACACAACAAACTTCATACAAATTAGCCAAATCAACTCAGTTCCTATCTAAAATAGCACTTTACTATTGTGAATTAGCTCTTAGTGTCAAATCTAGCACAGACATTAATAATGGTTACCTTATCACATTGCTGACATGGAATAGTTTTGCCATTGATGGCTTTACATGCCAGTCTTATATGATTTGGAGGAAGGATGTGTGTCTTGTGGGTGGAATTGAGATATGAAACTATTCATTTTATACAGCAGGTGTTATGCTTTGAAGGGAGCAGCCCTTAATTTGTGCTACACATAGACGATTTGGAATCCTGTTGCTGCTCAGCCATCACATCAACATTCCTAGCAGGAACCAGTTCATCAGCTCAAACACAGCATATTTTGATTGCAAACAGCATGCCATGCTCTCTCAACAGCTCACACAGGTGGTGAAATTATAACGATTGCTATGAAAATTGCCTGCATCATGCTAGCAGTGATTCCAGATCTGTGCCTGGGTACATCCTCAACACTTTCTGCTGGCACCCAGACTTCTTTACCTTATGGCAGTATCTTGTACCCTGGTCTTCACTGGGTCCAAGTCTGCTCTCTCTTTATGCACCTCCTTCTGCAAGTGCCAGAGTTGAAGGAGTGGTTAGGTGGATGCATTAAAATTTGAGAGACAGTTCAAAGGAGGTTTTGAAGGTAGTATCCAATAGGATGTTGATTTCAGTTATAATGTCAGGAACTGCTACTTCTGTTTTAATTAAGAGGTAATTTATAAGAGATTCATAGCTGCTAATATAAAAAGAAAGAAGGAGTCTTGTGCTCCCTGTAACACTGATTTATTTCAGCCTAAGTTTTTATGGACTGCAGTCCATTTCCTCAAGATGCATGGCTTGAAGCCTCAATAGACAGACATGTAGACAAACACAGGACAGAGAAGGAGTGGGAAATGTAACAGAAATGAAACATAGATTGGTATGGTGGTAGAATAATAATGTCAGAATTAGTGGTGGTTGTAAAAAGTAGTTAAAAGGAAAAGGAACCAGGATTTGATTTCCCACTTGATCATAGAAATCCATTTGGTGACCTTGGGCAAATCACATACTCCCAGCCTCAGGGGAAGGCAGTGGCAAAGAGCCCTGGTGGTGCAGTGGTTAAATGTCTATACCGTAGCCACTCACTCATAGACCACAAAGTTGTGAGTTCAGTACTAGCCAGGGCTCAGGCTAGACTCAGGCCTGCATCCTTCCGAGGTTGCTAAAATGAGTACCCAACTGTTGGGGGGCAATGAGCTTACAGTTGTAAACCGCTTAGGCATCCCATAGCGCGATATGAAGCGGTATATAAATGAAGCTGCTTTGCTTTGCTTTGCAAACTTCCTCTGAAAAAATCTTGCCAAGAAAACCTCATGATAGGGTCACCTAGGTTCACCATAAATTGGAAACAACTTGAAGATACACAACAACAAACTTATGAATATGTCAGTCTGCTCAGCCTACATCTGTGTATCTGAAGAAGTGGACTTATACTGCAATAAATCAGTTTGTCTTAAAAGTACCACAAAACTCCTTTCTTATTTATATACTGAAACAAATTAATACAGCCGTTTCTGAAAAATGTAGCTAATATTGTTTGAGTAAAGTTCCCTAGGTTTTGGTTCATTCTGAATTTCAGTGCATCAGTTACTTACTCACTGCATTAGCAGTCTCTGTAAATTCTGCAGTTCTGCACAAACGTTTTTTACACAGAATTCAAGGGCAGAATCTTGCTAAGAGACGTAAACTGTCACTCACCACTAACTAGTTCCTGGAGGGGGGCAGTGTTTTCATGTTTTTTAATCCTAGAGATGCCACCACAAAAACTTCAAATTTCATGGCCAATATATTTTAACTTTTAGCTTAGTTTTCTGTTGGATGAATATTTTTGTGTATTCAGTGTGGTTTTAATATGACTGAACATTCAAGAATGGAATTGTTCATCCCTAGTCTGAAGTGCTACAATCCAGGAAGGACCATACCACTTGTAGTTCAGCTGTTAAACTGCTTGGCTGAGAGACTCCAGATAGTCAGAGTTTGCAGTCCTACCCACCCACAGCATGTCACCCCTGTTTTTTTCCCCACAGTCCCAGGGAAACCTACCATGATGATCAGCACCACATCCATGAATACAGCCTTAATCAATTGGCACCCACCCAAAGAAATGATTGGGGAGCTCCTGGGCTATATGCTACAGTACAAACGTGCTGATGAGGAGAAGATGACAGTCATTCAGTTTGGGAAGAATGATGATCATCACACTGTGACTGGCCTTTACAAGGGTGCCACCTACATCTTCAAGTTGTCTGCCAAGAATAGGGCTGGTCCCGGAGAGGAGTTTGAGAAGGAAATCACTACTGCAGAGGAAGTGCCAAGTGGTTTCCCCCAGAATCTCCGTGTGGTGGGTCTTACCACTTCTACTACTAAAGTGACCTGGAATCCACCACTGCTGGCTGAGAGGAATGGAAAAATAACCAACTATACAGTTGTGTACAGAGACATTAACAGCCAACAGAACCTGACTAATGTTACTAAGGAAACGAGCATCACTCTGGCCAACCTCAAACCTGACACAACTTATGACATCAAAGTTAGAGCCCATACTAGCAAGGGAGCAGGACCTCTTAGCCCCAGCATTCAATCTAGGACGATGCCAATGGAACAAGGTAGGCATCTCCTGCTGTAATCAGATACTAACACCCCCTCCCCCTGCAATAGGTCAGAGGTGAGCAGTCTTACTTAACTGGGCTTATAACCAGGGATGGGGTAGATAGGCATAGGCACAGAGATTGTAGGATTGCTTCTTTTAAAAAATCAAATATACCATTTTCTCTTTGCACCTAAGAACTATGGCACAGTAACCTTGGTGTGCTTCAAAAGAGCTTCTTTGAAGAACCAGGACCTAATAACATCTACCTTTTGATCATGATGAAGAAACACAGGGGAGAGTGAAAGGTGACAACTCAGGCTTAACCTCCCACCTGTGTACTTAGAAAAGTACACAGCATTTGCACTGGGAGATTGATTGAAAAGCTCAGGTGTCCTTCTAAGATGTGAAAGAGCTTTATTGTAGCTAACTGAAATCACCAGCCTCTGTTGTTGCTTAGGAGGGTGGAAGGGCAGAGGTTGGGATTGGTTTGTAGCCCACTGTTCCCTCGCAGGGTACACTCAAAAGGATTCTTTCTAATTGCAGTGTTTGCAAAGAACTTCCGTGTCAGTGCTGTGATGAAAACATCAGTGCTGCTGAGTTGGGAGGTGCCAGAGTCTTACAAATCTGCAGTGCCTTTCAAGGTAAGGAAATATCGATTCATGGAAGGGGGTTTGATCTAAGTGTAGAGCTAATACTCTTTCAGACAGACTCAAATCTGGCTGTGCCTGGTTAAAAGTAACAGGAAGGAATGAGAGGAGTGCTCCCTCAGGGTTTCTTAAGGCCTAAGCAGACTGCCAGAAATAGTGCACATTAAATTGAGGCACTGCCCTGGCTCAGTGCTAGGGAATCATGGGAATTGTATTTTTGTCTGAGACATTGAGCCTTCTCTGTCAGAGAGCTCTGGTGCCACAATAAATTACAGCTCCCATGATTCCCTAGCACTGAGCCAGGGCAGTGCCTCAATTTAATGTGCACTATTTCTGGCAGTCTGCTTAGGCCCTTAGTCAGCCCAGTATTTGAGCAAGCTGTGTAAACAAACCTGGAGACAGTCCTGGGGTTTGGTGTCAGGATACAAGAGCAAGGTGCACTCTCTTCTCCAGACCAAAGTGTACTTTTCCTCCTTACTTTTACTTTTCCTCTTTATCACTGACCGTGTGGTTAATAATTGATTGGACATGTCTTTGAAGGGTAAAAGCCTTTGCATTCCTAGCAAAAATTTCTTGGTTTTCTTCCTGGTCTTGAAGAGTCACAGAGACCCTTCAAATATTAATCTTGTTGGCTGATAACCCTCTGCTCACTGTCCTAATTTTAGCTGGTACCAAAATACTTCATGATCAACAAAAGGGACCAAGAGTTCTACTCCCTGGTGGAAAACTGTTCTAAGGAACCCTTAAATGCAACCTTAGTTCAGTGGAAGATGGATTTTTTGTGAACTCTCAAGTAATAGGGGTGATTTTTCTACAATGCTACCATATGGGCAGGAGCCATGAAATCTTCACACCACCATGTGAGAACAAAGGAAAATCTGACTGTGGTTGCTTTTCCTTACTGGTGACATGATAGAAGACAAAGCAGTCTTCTTAGCAATGGAATTCTGTAAAAGAGAATTTTATCTTAAAAGGTTAGTTCTTTGGAGTTATTCCCAATGCTATATGACCAGAGTGCTCTTTATCCAGATGATGAATCATCCAAACACAAGATCTAGTGTGGCCATAGTTGAGATTGTAAAAGTGGAGAGTTGACAGCAGTTCCTACTGTAGGTGAGCCTTGCTGAAGCACCAGATGGTATGACTGGCCTGCTATTGAGGAGCAGCCATGAAAACACAAGGCGTGTAAATGAGCTTTCTTCTTCCTGATGACAATCCTAGATGTCCAGATCATGCCTGAGTACCAACAGAGTAGTTGACCCAGTAGCAGCTGTGATCTCTGGAACTTTGTAACAGGAACTTTGCAAAAAGGACTCCCCTCTGTGCCTGGCTATTTAATTCAGGATGCCAGGCCAAAGCCTAATAATCTAACAAGCAACGCTGATAAATCTCCATGGGAACAATTAGCATTATCTACACTTGATAAATAGTCTCACACTAAATCTACATCCCAAAGGGTGTCATCTTTCTCTTTAACAGATTTAATTAAAGCAGATATTGTTCTGATTTGTGAATACTGAGGCACAAGCTAAATCTCATGGTATTTTTATTGGGGATGAACTGAGACCTCTGAATTTTTTTTTCTACTAAAAATCAATAATGAGATTTTCAGTTCTCCTCAGGGAAGAGTCATTGCTTCATCTGGTCCAAGAGATAAAACTCCCTGCAAAGAGATGACTGGTCGTGTGGAGTGAGTGTGAGATGATGTTACGCCAAGATTCTTATTGCAGTCTCAACCCAATACTGTCCCTAACCTCAAAGGGAAGCTGCACTGCTTGCGCCTGATGCTAAAATGCATTTTGAGATTATATCTTGCTTGAGAATAAGAATGGATTTTTTAGACATTTTCATGAGGATGTACGGTACACAAAATATTCTTAGCTTCCACCTCATAATCTAAGACCAACCTTCTCCAATCTGGTGCCAACCAAATGTTGTGGAGTGCAACTCCCATCAGCCTATCCAGCACAGCTAGAGATTGTAGGAGATGCAAGTTGGGAAAAGCTTGCTTTGAACATGGCGAATGTTTACTAACAGACTGGTTTTTGCTGCTTTAATAGTTAATGGCTTGCATCACTTCATGCGGCTTTCTGTGACTGAGAATGTGTGACTCACCCAAGGTCACCCAGTTTCCATAGGCAAGTGGGGAATCACACCCTGGTTGCACGAGACATAGTCCAATGTGCAAACCACTATGCCATGCTGGCTCTTACCACTGTAGATAAAGCCAAATCAAGAGCCTGGATAGTGAGGCAGAGACAAACAGCACCACCCTAGATAACCCCCATCTTCCAACCCTCTTAAATGGATAGTACAAGAGTGAAACAGCCATGAGAGGAAAAGGGATTCCATACTCTGTCCATGTGTGTGCAGAGAAACTTGCTCAGCACAGCTATAACATGGGCACTAGTAGTTGTTTGTGCATGAGGCTAGAGGCTCAGCACATGTATTGAGGATTCACTTTGTTCTTCACGCAGGTGTTGCGAGCCTCCTGTTTGATCAAACTGAATTCTTTACTTGAGTACTTACTCCTTAGATTGGTCCTGAAGTTGAGCAGACAGCTTTACTATTATCCAGAACAGTGTAGTGGTTTGAGCATTGGAATATGACTCTGGAGACCAGGGTTTGAATCCTGGCTCAGCAATGTAAAACCCACTGGGTGAACTTGGACAAATCACGCACTCTCAGCCTCAGAAGATGGCAATGGCAAACCTCCTCTGATTAAACTTTCCAAGGAAGCCTCAACTTAGGGTCACCATAAGTTGGAATCTTGATGACAACAACATACATTTCTTTAAATTATTACAGGGTGGTAAAATGACATAAAGATTTTTTAAATTTTAAGTCCTAAGTACAAAAAAACCTGAATGTTTACAGAAGCTCCCTTCATATTGGGATTCTCATATCAAACTGAGGCTGCATGGCAGAGGTGGATAGAGCACCCTTGGACTACATGCCTCTCAAGTTTTGAAAGTGGTTTTGAAAAGAGACCCCCCTCAATGTGAGTCCTAGGGCAACCACCCATGCTACCAATTTAAAACAAAAACTCAAAACCCACTGAAACCTATAGGGCTAGGGAACCATTTTGTCGCATTCCTCCAGCTGTTTAAGTGCATGGACTATACTAGCATCATGGAGTTGTATCATTGAGTTTGGGAACCACTGCCCTAGAGGAAACTAATTTTCAGGTGTCAGAGAACCCCTGCATAAAAATTATTGTATCTATGACACAATACTATTAGCAGAAACCAAGAAAGACTTGGAGGAATTACTGAAGAAGGTCATGGAGGAAAGTGCCAGGGTAGGCTTCATGTTGAACATCAAGAAAACAAAAAAATAATGACTATTGAAGATCTACAAGAATTCATTCTAGATAATGAGAAATGAGAAAATTGAAATAGTCAAAGAGTCCCCGTACCTTGGATCAAATATTGATCAGAATGGTGACTGCAGTCAAGAAATTAAAAGAAGACTAGGATTGCAAAGGGCAGCTATGAAAGAACTAGACAAGATCCTAAAGTGTAAAGGTATAACTCTGAACACCAAAGCAAGAATTATCCCAGGAGTAGGCAACCTTTCCCCTTTAAGGGCCGAAGGACTTCAGCTCCCAGAATCCCAGGAGCTATTGGCCAACATGGGACTATTGGCCAACATGGCTGAGGCTTCTGGGAGCTGAAGTCCTTCGGCCCTTAAAGGGGAAAGGTTGCCTACCTCTGCATTATCCAAACCACATACTCGCTATCACGTGTACCGGTGAGAGCTGGATGGTGAAGAAAGTCAGTAGAAAGAAAATGAATTCATTTGAGATGTTGTGCTGGAGAAGAGTGCAGAGGATTCTGTGGACATCCAAAAAGACAAACAAATGGGTTCTAGAACAAATCAAGCTTGAACTCTCCCTGGTGGCGCAGTGGTTAAATGCCTGTACTGCAGCCACTCACTCATAGACCACAAGGTTACGAGTTCAATACTAGCCAGGTCTCAGGCTAGACTCAGGCCTGCATCCTTCCGAGGTTGCTAAAATGAGTACCCAACTGTTGGGGAGCAATGAGCTTACAGTTGTAAACCGCTTAGACATCCCATAGCGCATTATGAAGCAGTATATAAATGAAGCTGCTTTGCTTTGCTTGCTTCCCTGGAAGCCATGATGACTAAACTGAGGCTGTCATACTTTGGCCACATCATGAGAAGGCATGCATCATTGGAAAAGACAATGATGTTGGGGAAAGGTGGAGGGAAGTAAAAAGAGAAAAAGACCACATGCCAGATGGTTAGATCCAAGAGGTCACAGGCCTGAGCCTGCAGGACCTGAGCAGAGCAGTGGAGGACTGGGTTTTGGAGATGTCTCATCCACAGGGCCTCCATGAGTCGAGGTCAACCCAAGGACAGTTAACTACAACAACAATCTACAGCTCAAAATAATTTTCCCCCAATCATCATCTCTCACAGAACCCCTAGCGACCTCTTGTGGAATCCCATGATTCCAAGGAATCTGGGTTAAGAAATGCTGGTTTAGATTGTTAATAGTGCAATTTCTTTATTTACCATAATCCTGCAATGCTTAGTAGTCAGAGCAATCTGAAGAGATAAAATTAGCAGCTGTGCCCTAAAAAATAAGAAAAAGTATGCCTAAACCACATTAAAACAGCCACAGAATAAAACCAAACATAAAACCAACTGCAGAGGATAATAGCAGTGAAAAAACTCAAAAAGCATCTGTGTATTTTTAGAACTAAGGGCTTAAAATGACTTAGGTACCAAAAATGTCTTCACTTGGCAGTAAAAAGCTGAAAATGTAGATGCCAGGCAAACCTCATTGGGAAGGCCATTCTGTTACTATTGTGCTTCCTCCAGAAAATACTTTCTCCATAATAGGTACCTGCTTCACTTTAGTTGCCATACACATGAATGCCATTGTGAGAGAAAGGTGGGATATAAATCCTTGAAATAAATAAAAATAAAATTTAGCGTAGGTACTCAAAAGATGACTTTAGTGTCCAAGTAAAGCTGTTCTCATTTGGTTTTGCGCCATTCTTTTTAATCACCATATATAAATGGAATGTGATGTGGTAACCTGATTCTAAGCTCCATAAGGCTTTGAATGTTCATTGCAGCACTTTAAATTGGACCCAGAAGCGGACTGGCTGCCATGCAGAAGATAAAGCACTGTAAACATGCAATGTATTAGCCAACCCTGATTAGCAATCTTGGTTGCCCTGTAAGGTAACTCATATATGAGACATTGCAATAAGATTACCCAGGTTTGGATAAATGTAGAAAGCCATGATAGTGTTTCAGTAATTGTCTCAGCTGAAACACTTAAGTGCTGGTTTCAAGAAAACACCCAAACTATACATCTAATTATTTTTAGAAGGAGAGTAGCTGGCTACAAACCAAGGTAAATTGGCACATAATCATACATCAACAGTATTAACATCATTTTATCTGGATCATGTCCCAGTTCATTGGCCTTCATCCAATCTATTCTCTCACACTTGTTCAGAACTAGAACTAAAACTCACATGGACAAGCTGAAAATGAGAGATAGACCTGGATACACTTTAGTCCACATGCCCAGAGAGTCTCTCCTAGTGATTTAATATGATATTGGAGAGTATGGAAGATCAAGTAGAATATTTTGGAACTTCATAACATAACTGCCCATAATGCAGACCCTTTGGCCTTGGTTCCCATTTCTAAACTTCCAAGGATTCCAAAGTTGTCAAAGAAGTATACTTTCTTGCCTTCTACAATTATGTCCTTGGCATCGACATCACCTTCAGTATCGAGCACCCCTACATTCTCTGTCTCGACATCGCTTGCCTCAATATTAACACCCTCCTCATTGAGTGCCTTGGGACCAATCTCCTCCATGATTTCTCCAGGCTCTTTGGAGCCCCTATTACTGAGACCATGGCATTGCAAAAGGTTCCCTCATAAAAGGAAGCACCTCATTCACATAAGGTGAAGAAAAGACCCGCAGCTGCAGGGAATGCCGATCCCAAAAGGACAAAGCAGAGGCAGAAGATCAAGCCCTCCACATCTGATACAGCCACTTCTTCAGTCCCAACAGTAGCCTCAACCTCAACAGCTACTACAGCTTCGGCATTGAAGGCCACAATTGCTTTGCTATTACCAACCACGGCACTGGCCACTCTCCCCTTGGTCCCTCTGGTGGATTCAACACTGGGAATAATTAGTTTGGCTCCATTGAGTGTGACTCCTCTCTTACCACCGCAGTCCACTCTCATTGTACCGATTTCTGTGACGGTGGTCTCACCATTGCCCCCAGTCCCTTGGTAACTTCACAATTTTTTGCTTCCCCTATCCAGGCTATTGGCTTTCAGTTTCACCTCCATCCCCGCAATCTTAGGCTGCTTCACCTGCATGGTCCCATCACTCAGCAACTCCAACTCAAGACCAGGTCAGTGCTTCAGCTTCCTCTTCAAGGCTCTACTATTGAGGTTCGCCATTTATTTCAGCCTCCTACCTAGAGCGTTACCGTGCTAAAGACTACTGGAGAGAGAGAGAGAGAGAGACCTTCCTCATACAGATCCTACTCTCCATCATACCAGGATTGGTACCATCACAGAGAGCTCTACTACCATTCTCCATCTCAGTTTTGAGCTCTATCCTGCTCCTGATCTCTGCATCAACACCATGTTTCTCGGTCTCATTCTACATATAGACCGACAATGCCTTCATCACCATTCCTCCGTCCACAAGACTGAATTCACAGAGTGCCTTCACCACCACCTTGCACTACTGCCATGGTGTCACAGCTGTCAAGGAAAAAGCAACATGG
>CM034706.1:203533595-203551630 GCA_020142125.1 Phrynosoma platyrhinos | reverse complement strand
GAGACAGCACTATATGGTGTTAATTGCTTTAGATATTGCATTTAACTCTTCCTGCTATCCCAAAATTTCCTGTAAAGGTCTCCCATTTAATTACTGGATAGGTTCATCTGTGCTTGGCTTGTGAGATCTACCAGGATAAGAGTCTAGGATAGTGGAACTGTAGGCATAAATATAGCATGAAGAGACAATAGTGTATTTTATTGTTCTATTAACATTCATCTGGGGGGCCTTCATCCATTCAAGACAAATATTAATGGACCAATAAAACTCACCCAGAAGAGCTCTTAACCTATTATATTACGACTCTTCACATTTTAAATAATTTTTAATACCTGAGAAAATTTGAAGTGTATTCTTCCACCACAGCAAGTAGTCCCTGGTAAGTAGTGCGGGGAGGCATGTGTGGAGAATTGTTATTCTGTGTCTGGCTTCTTCCCAGCGCACCTTGATGATGCCCTTTGCAATTTGGGACATGCCCAGATTCACCTTTTAAATTGTGCCTTTTCTGCCATTAGGAAAAGGGCCAATTCACCTTCTTCCAAGGATGAGCATTCTGTTGGCCTGAAAGACTCCTTGCTGGCCCATTCTTCTGACCCAGTTGAAATGAGGCGACTCAACTACCAAACACCAGGTAGGGTGTGACTGAATTGTTTCATATCTCTGTAGCTTTATTGTTGGCAGGTGTTTATGACAGGAAATGTTTACTTCCTCTTCCCCTTCTGATAGCTCATCTGGCTAGGCTCAGTGGCCAGTGGCTCGATATGTTCCTCAAGCAGCAGGAACTACAAAGAGAGCTGAAATTCCAGATTTTCTGCTTGCTCTGATGCTTGAATAAGGAAGTGCCACTAGAGACCAGCAGGCACAGCATGACAACGAACTTCACTCTGATGGATCTTGGCAGGGTTTGCAGTATGTTCCAAAGATCCCATTCAGTCTTGACCAAGATTGCGCTCTAGATTCCACCTAAAATTGGTCAGCAAAGATCCAACATTCTGATAGGGCCAAATAGCATGGTGGGCAGATGCTATCTCAATAGGTTGTTTTCTAATTCAAATCCTGAAGTGCCTCCTATCAGCCAACCCATATGGCAGCTTGCAGTTACAGTAGATGCAGCTGGCTGTGTCAGCAGAACAGTGACTCTTCAGCAGGGATCATTTCCCTGGTTGATGCCTTTCTGGAAGCGTGGCTTTGCATGCTCTCTTGTTAGAGCAAAAACAGATTGCCATCTGTCCTCCTTAGCTTGTAGGATTTATAAAGATATTTGAACAACCTTAGTCATAAATCCAAGATACCCTTAACTTCCAGACTCTGTAGCAGGATGTAGTCTGTATTTCTTTCCTTCCAAACAATTTGTATTGCTTCTGGTAGATTTTGGGATGTGCATCTTTGGCTAATGACACTCTGTTTTCTCTAACCAGAACTTGGCTTCTCCATTTCTATCCCATACAAATGGGGCAGAGGGCCAAGATATGTAAGTTGAACATATGTAGGTTATAAAGCTGCAAGATGGGGAACCTCCTATTCTTTTGGAAGGAAGTCATTATTTGACCAGATAATTTGCATAGCCCAGCATGATAAAAGAACTAGAATTCCAATCCAGAATGGTCACAGAATGAAGAATGAGGCCCAAGCCTCAGATACAAAGCATGGGGCACAAAGACGGAAGTTTAACAAAGGCACAACTTGAGCAAGGAGAGCCAACTTCATGGAGCATATTATGAGCCTATTCTCAGATATGACCAGAACTGCTGCCCAATGTCTTATGGACTTTGCATCCTTTCATCTTCTCAGGTGGTTAGTAGAGAACAATCAGTTTGGAGAAGAAAGCCATAGTACTACATTTACAGCCTGAGTCACTTGTCTCCACCTGGCCTCACCTACATGCTGCGATGGATGGGCGCCTTTGTGGGCAGACAGCAGCAACTAAACCCTGAGCAGGCTGGCAGTTGATATGTGTGCTGGAAAATGTAAAGACAGAAAGGGGCTTGCTCAGTACATAATTAATCAAGCTGCTGTTATTAAATATTAAGCTTATCACTTTAATAGTTTCTACTTGAGACACAGGTTTCTTGCATGAATTGTCAGCTCCTTTGTACTCGTTACATTTTGCAGAGTTGTGGCAGGTCAGGCAGAGAGAAGTCACTCTTAAGTAATTGGGTGGATTATGAGTAAATCTTGGCCTTGAATTATGATTAAATTTTGGTCACAAGTCTTTGCTGCTGGCTCACGTAGCAAGGCAAGCATGGTCTTGGGGAAAACAATACACACTGGAAGTGGGAACCATGTTTCCTGGCCAACATACAAAACATTTATAATGTCTACTGTGGGGGGAAATCTTCTTTTTCTGGTAGTAAAATTACCTATGAAAGGCTCCTGGTTTAAAGAAGCACTTGTCTTAAATTACTCACTGTGCTGCCACATGTGTAGAAAGTTTCATGTTGTAGTGTCTTCCCCCAGAGAAAGGTTTCTGCCAATTGTGTGGAGGAGATGTCTGTGTTGCCTTTTTCAGACAATAGAAAAGTTCCTGTTTTTTTGTTTTGTTTTGTTTTGTTTTTTGGGTTTTTTTTACTACAAGTCCCCAATTGCCAAAGTTAGCATGGCCTATCAGCATGCTATTTGGGAATTCTGGTAATCCAAAATAGTAGCTTTCCCAAGCTCTGGCCCTTTGACCCTCTTTTGCCATACCTTTGCCCTCAGCAATGCCTAATGGGATTTCTATTCTTGCAGGTGCCAGTGGCCCCAGTTGCCCGAATCTCTCAAGTTAGTTTTCTCTCCTCTTCCTTTTGCTACTTCTTCACTCTTTCCCCCACGTTTTCTTTCTCATTTTTTATTTTTATTTTTATTTTTTTTGTTCAGTGTCATGACAGTCAGCCTCACTCTTCATAGACTTAGAGGTAATGGTTTGTCAGTGAGCTAGGCTGTCCACTGCAGACTGGATTCTGCTGCTACCTACCTAAGGTGATCCAGCCTCTGTGAGAAGAAAGGAGGGAGAGTTACCTATTCACTGTTTACCATGCAATGCCATTCAGAAATCAGCCTATAAAGTTCCAATTTAGCTTGAACACCCAAGGTTGTAGGTAGGTACAGCCTCAACTTGAGTGGAGATGAAGCCTACAAACACAAACGGTGTGTTTGTTGTCCGTGGAGATTATGTACCATCACTCCCAAATGAAATGCAAATAATCCAGACCTGGTCCAATAAGCAGAGATTTCTTTATCTTCTAGACATGCTTCTCAACTGATGCTGTGTTGGCATCATCTAATTGGAATGCCTTAAGCCCAAGTGTAGTGACTTCTCTCCTCCATCTGAATGTATGTGAAATTAAGTGTGCCACCTGCATATGTTTTTTTTTTAATTCAGATTTTCTTATGTTTGGTGGACAAGAGAGAAAACAGGACATGATTGTACCACAGTCCTATAGGATTTAAACTTGCTCTAGCCTTTGTGGAAGTGAGGAAAGTGAAGGGCAGGAGTTCTTTTATAGATTTGGCTTTATGTTGATGCTTTGAGCACTGCAGAGGAACAAAAGCAAGGCTCAGTTGTTAGGATGAAACCCAGCCTGGTAATTTGAGTCTGTGTGAATGTATATTATTGCACAACGAGCATACCCAAGAATGCTAGTGCACAAAGTCCCACTTTTCCTACCCATGGCTAAGCAAAATGTTATTCTGTAGCAGTTCAGTAGCAGCTATTAGAAGCAGGATTTCTCAGTGTCTCTCAAGTGGAAGTGTAGCTATTAATGCTAAAGGCTTTTCTGCTGTCTCAGTATTGAGGGTGAGTAGGCTATCAAGAGATATAGAACTGACCCCAAGGCCCAGTAAGCAAAGGAGCCCTTAGTTCACAATCTCTGCTTCTGCACCATCATGCACACTGTTGATGTGAATTGAAGGCAAGCGGCGTGTTCTGCAAGAGCTTTGTGTTTTATTGGCACCCCGGACCCAAAAGCTATCCCAACCTGTGCAGCAGCATCTTTTCAAGCCCCTTCACCCTTCCCAGGCTGGTATTATGTGTGGAAACCACCTGGCTGATCACTGTCTCATTTGAGCATGCACACATACATTATGCCATTGCGTGGGCATTGCATGCTATGGTATCTCACTCATGTTCCATCCATCTTGCCAGTGTTACATATCACTATCAAGTATGCAACTGTGGAAAGACAATTCTCCCTATAGCTAAATGGTAATTTCCATCTTGCTACTTCCCCATCCTTTCTGTTTGGTCTGGCAGGCATGCGTGACCACCCTCCCATTCCAGTGACAGATCTCTCTGACAACATCGACCGACTGAAGGCCAATGATGGGCTGAAGTTCTCCCAGGAATATGAGGTGAGCATGCTTATGGGTTCTTTTGGATCTGGTCTCCTTAAACAGTAGTACTTCAGCAGCTTCTCAGGTTCACCTTGCTGAAGTAACAAGAGATTCCAACCTGGACTCCACTGAGATTCTGTCCACAAAATCCTAAGGGCCCTTTCTGTCAACTGTCTGTAATCCTGATCCACAGTCCCCATTAGGTACTATCATTACCTTCAGTTAGGACCATTTCACTGTGGCCTTTTCTGGCACTAGCATAACTTCCCATATCCTGAAAGAATGTAAAGTGCAGTGTGTGGATAGCCTTGTTTCTGATATATATGGTGGCTTCCTAGTGTACTGGGAGTATTGGGTGTAGTGGGAGTAATTTAGATATGTATGTGGACATTTTCACATTACATTTGACACAATTTCTTATAGTTATTATTAACTGTGTTGGAAAATGTAACATGTACAGTAGCCATCAGAGTGTTGTTTGTGCTGAGATGGAGACTGAAATAGTGATATTGGGAGCCCAAGAATTACCACAGCTCTTACTTGCAAGCTCCATCTTCCCACTTTGAACTATTTGCTAGGCAGATGATTAATTTGAAAAATTGCTGTGTTGGAAAAAGTTCCCTTGTAGCTATTAGAGTCATAGTAGCAGGATAAATGTTTTCCTCTGCTTGCAGCAAGCCCGGCAGGGCCCACTCTAGCTCTGTGGGGCTTAAATCATAAATAAAATTCTCTCATATGGTGAGATGGGGAGGATGAATTGAGGAAGTGTCCTTTACACACCTTATTGGTCTTGCTTGAATTGTTACCTGCCTTTGCCCCTGACCTCCCCTTGCTGCAGCATATCTCTCTTGATTCAGGAGATCTGATACATGCTTTACCCAAGAGGCAAAATTATATGGAAAGGAGAGTCAATGCCTAGGAAGATTTGTGGAAAATGTTAAGTTCACACTGCTGATTGAGGGGATATATCAGGTAGCAGCAGAGTATGATTACGAGAGTATGATTCCAGGGAGGTGAGTGCACATGGCATGATCTTCCAATGTGCCTGGTGGCTTGGCTGTCCTACTTGCAAACCAGTTTGTTGAGTTTTATAGGCCATTGGAACAGGATCCTCTTTTTTCTGAAGTGTGGCATAAAGGAACTTGAGGCTGAGTAGCACCTGGGGGGTTGCAGTTGGCTAGAGAATGGTATAGATTAAATAGTATCTTGTGAAGAAACATTTGTCACCTGTGTCATAGATATATTTGTCACCTGCGAATACATTTTGCAAGTCTTCCCAAGTCATGTATACTTTCCATGCTTAAGAAGTGCCTAAAAAGGGGATCTGATTGGGATTGGCATCTCTCTTTTTTCAGGGATTGTGCTGCTTTGTTACTATTTGTTCCTTTTTCCAGCCCAAAGTGGGATGATTTGCAGCAGGGGGTTTTCTCAGTGGCACAGAAAAGAAGAGTCCTTAGCAATACCTACCCTCCCTGAGATTGAACAAAATACAAACAAAAAATCTTGTCTTTCTCATTGATGCCATTAGAGAAAACTGAAATTTCTGGGTATAGCAAGCATATTGATACCACTGATATTTCCCCATTAGAGGAAATATCAGATGCTGCAGAGTAAAAATAAAGTATAAGAGGAGAAGTCTAGAAAAATAGGTGGATGATTCAAGAGTAATCTTGTATATCAAAGCTGAGTAATGGTAAAGCAACACAGCAGTCGGAGTTGGAGGTGTATTGCCACATAGGGGTGGGTAGTCTATGTTCCTTCACAAGGGTATTGATCATAGTTTCTCTCTTTTTCTTTCTCTCTTTCTCACACACAGACACACATCAAAAAACCTCAGATTTCACTCAGTCTGTGAACTGAAGAATCTAGCATGTAAATGTTTGTTGCATTGATTTTGCACTTAATGCCACTAACTTGGCCCAAACAGCAAAAAGAAAAGGGAGAGCAACTGCAGTCTTATTAATTTTGGAAAGGATTATATTCTAGGTCAGGGGTTCCCAACTTTTTTGACCCACGGAGCCCTTATTTCTATGGCAGAGCCCCCCAGAGGCCTATGCTATGTCTTACAAGTTAATGGTGTTTAGGAGTATATATAAGTATATAGATAGCCTTGCTTATATAAGTATTTATTTTTTCCCAATTTTTCTTTCTTTCATTTTCCTGGAGAACTGCAAGCACCTGGGAAGTGATGCGGAGCCCTAAGGGCTCCTCGGAGCACAGGTTGGAAACCCGTTTTAGGTGTTCTCACCCTAACCTAGAGGCAAAACATTCTCCACACATCTGTTCATTCTACAAATTCTATTTTCAGACTCACAGGCGATTCAGAGGCCTAATGCTTAACTGCACTTTAGCTGCAGAACTGGGATAGCTTTAGAAGCATCTGTAAATTAAGCTGAACTAGTTTATTACTGACAAAAGGCACAGACGGTGGTAAGGTAGTTTTTGGACTACAATTTCAGGGTAGCCACAATGGATTCTGTGAACTGTAGTGTAAAAATTGACTTTCGGGGGAGAGGCACTATAACTTGGAGCCTCTGCTTCTGTACCTCAAGGACAATAACCGAGAAAATGGGTCAGTATCTACTTATATCTGTATCTGTGATGGAGAGTATATGGGGAAACGGCTGCCTGGTGCTGTCAGTTCCAGTCATGAGCCATTGGTAGCTCAGAGTCAAGGTTTCAGTCTCCATTCTTGTGTGCACAAGGGGGTCTGAGAGTGGCTGGATCACTGTAGCTTTTGAGTGGTCTGGATGCAGTGGGCAAGCCAAGCCACAGGGCCAGTCTGTTCAGATACAGTAAGCCTCAAGAGAGAATTTACAGCCAGGGATTAGTAGAATTAGCGCAATCATGCAAGCGTGTTAATCATTTATCTACATTTGCTGTGGTAGAACAATGGCTGTACTTGAGCTCCACCTGTTGGGCTGTTATCTGTATTGCAGTAGGCTGTGCCCACAGAATACCCAAAGCAGGTGGATTGCCAGGATGTGGATAAATACAGGCACTTTTGAGATGGGACACATCTTCTTCCTCTTATTATTGAGAAGGCAAGTGAAACTGGCTTCTGTTACTAACTAGAGAGAGAGAGAGAGAGACCTTTTATCATGCTGATATAAAATAGATGCTGTCTGCTTACAAGGGATGAATTGGTTGAGGTTCTGTTCTTTCTCTCTCTCACTCTGCAGAAACAATAGTAGTGCTATTGATCACAGAACCAGCCCCAGACATTTCACTGCCTGAGGCAGAGCAGAAAACATCATGCACTTGCACTTTCCCCTGTAGGATCACCTACAGGTACGAGGCTAATCCAGGTCTCTCCCACCCAACCCCTGTTGTTTCAGGCACACCGAGATCACAGGCGTATGTCTGTGTTAAAGCTTCTAACATGCTTTCCCTTGTGATCCCAGTTGTGATTTGTTTGTCCTAGCAATGGAACATCACTCTGTTGCCCATTGACTAGCTGATGGCTAACAGCTGTAGTGTGGGTAGAAGTGGTGTAACACTCTTTAAGCTTCACAGGCAGCATAGAGAGTGGCCAAAGGCCACAGGTTATCCCCATGTGTAGTAAAGCATCTTGCTCCATATAGTAGATGGATTATGAAAGGAAGAAAGATGTCGTATTTTTTACTATGAATCTTTCCCTCACACTTTCTTACTCTGAGACTCCGAACACCAACCTATCAATTGTACAGCAGGGAAGATAACCTAGGGGTTTTGACCCTGAGAATCTCTCATTCTATCCTTCAGGGATGGAGTCCACCAGTCCTGCTCCCAAAATGCTCTTCATCCTTCCTTTCCTCTGATTAATTGAGCAAGCTGTGCAGATTCTGCTTAGCAACCACCTCCTGAGACATTATGTTTGTAGTTGCCCCTTGAATGATCATAAAATGTTATCAAAATGCTTCCATGCATTTGAGCTATATTTTTTCCAACTGTTTGCTTCCACCCACCTGCCACACTGTTAAGACACATTGGGAGCACTATTAAGGTGCAGATATGCAGTTCTTAGATGATAGGTACAACTCAAACGGAGTCACGTGTTCTGTATGTCTTTACACCTCTCTCCCACTTCCAAAATAGCATGCCAGACTTCTTAATACCAGAGTTTCTGTAGTCCATATTCACATTTGGCAGCAGAAGAACTCCATTGGGGTTTTCCAGTTCTCCTCCAGAGACACCACTTGTCAGTTCAAGAGCAAGTCAGACAGAAAGTTAGCAGTAACAGTTTGCACTCTGCTGCTCTAGCAGTTCCTTTGCTCACTCTTCACTCCTGCCTATTGCAGCAAATAGGACTCAAGCTGTAGCCCACAACAGACAGAGGAAAAGGTCTTGGGTGCAGGAGGATGGAGAGGTACACAGCTATATATTGCTCACTGTGGCAAGGCAGTGTTTTGGAGCCGAGTTCCTGGTATCTCAACTAGCCACAGTTGCCTCTCAACTTGCAAATACAATTGTTTTTTCTTCCAATCAATGTCTTTATCCACTGGACCCACATCAACTAGGAACAAGTTCCCAAAGCTATGGGTTTGATTCCCAGCTCGACCATGAAGCCTACCTTGGGCGAGTCACATGCTCACAACCTCAGGGGAAGGAAGGCATTGGCAAATCTCCTCTGAACAAATCATGCCAAAAAAAAAAAACATGTGACAGGTTTGCCTTAGGGTCACCATAAATTGGAAAACACTTGAAGACACAACAACATATTCTGGTAACTCAACTAGCCATAGTTACTTCTCAACTTGCAGATAATTTTTTTCTTCCATTTTTCTTTCTTTCTTTATCCATTGGACTCACTTCAGTTTGGTACAAGTTCTCAAGACCATGGCTGCTCAGCCTACTGTAATTTATCATAGGTAATGGGTGTTTTCATCCCAGTGCCAGATATGATGCTACAGTTTAGCACATTGCTAATACTGATTGAGAAATCATTCCTTCCTCATTTGAGTAGCTTTGTGGCTGAGTGTGGCTCAAAGCAGCCTTGTGGCTCACACATTGTGTCAGGGGCAGGTGACTGGATGATCTCTAGATGGTTTGGAGTACAGTTCCCTTCAGCCTCAGCCTACATGGAAATGGGGTTGGAATCATGAGAATCATAATCATAAATATCTAGAACAATCCAGCTTACCTATTCTGTATATTAACATGGGTTGTTTAGGCTGGATTGTGTCTACATGTTTGTGTGATTGTGTTGAAATACTCTCTTGGTTTCTGGGCTCAGGAAGGATAACTCTGCTTAATAGTAGTTTAATTCTGTTTTAATTTTTTTTATTTATTGTATATTTTAATTGTATTGTTGGTGGGTAGGTAGGTGGTGGGTAGGATAAGCTTTTCATTTGGTATGACCCATCCAAAGTACTGTGCATAATAGGCTTCAGGTGCCTTGTGAGCAGCCCTCCTTCATTGCCTTATTTACTCATTTGCTCACCATTAAGGAAGAAACAGGTGCACATTAATTCATCACTGAGGTTTAAATTAAATCATTTCACTTCTAAATGAGTCACTCATTTGCAGACATATTTAATTTAGCACCTCTTCACATAGCCAGGTGGATTTCTTTTTCTGCCTTTTTCACCTGTTTGCCCTCTTCTGGGGTCATTAGTGATACAGCAGTGGAGGATTATGCATCTCCTGACTCTAAAGTGAGGAAATGATCTTAATGGCCATGGTAGTGCCATACTGTGGGGGAAAGAAGGAGTGGTGCAGCAATGCTGTCCTTTCTCTTCCAAGACACTGCTGGTATCTCAGTGGGTTTTTGAGCAGAGATGTGTGTTGTGCCTTCCCTTCTGCTTTTGAACAAGACCCGTGGGGGAGGGGGTTCTGGAGCTTCTGCATAGTTGAAAATGATGAATACTGCACTGTTGAAAATCTTGCTATGTATAAGAGAGAGCGAGAGAGAAGCCATATTCTTAGTAGCTTGCAAAGTGGCTTTTTTCATCTTAGACAGCTTGATGCTTCAGTCTGGTGCATTATAACTTTTTCATGTTATCAAATCCACTGAAATGTGGACTGCAATATAATTTTATGTATTTCTTTTGTTTAAATGTTTCTAAATGTCCCTTCATAATGTCAGACCATAATGCTTCTTTTGCCCTATGAATAACTGCCCAGAGCACAAGCTTTCTACCTACCACAGATCTGTTGCAAAGAGCAATTTAAAGCTCATTAAGAATTCAGGACTCGTGAAGCAAGCATTCCAGATCTCTGCTGTGGACTAGAAACCTGGGATGCTTCCAGATGGAGAGGTCCTAGCACTACCAAATAATTGCTTTTTGGTAAAAGCAGAATTCCTTTCAGCTGACCGTACTTCAGGAGGTCTGAACCTTTGGATGTATTTGTTCATCCATCAGTCTCTATCTGTCTGTCTATCTATCTATCTGACTTTATATTTCCCACCATTCTCCCAACATGGAATCCAAGGTAATACATTCTGGGTCTCCCTTATCTGGAATTCTGAAATCCAAATTATTCCAAAAAACAAAAACTTTTGCATGGGTGGCTGAGGTAGTGACACCTTTGCTTTCTGATTGCTCAGTGTATACAGACTTTTGTTTCATGCACATAATTATTTAAAACATTGTACAAAATTACTTTCAGACAGTTCCACCCTTACCCTCCATGCCAGATTTTTAGTAGTTGGGTGGTGGAAATCGAGCACAGGTGCACCAGGAGATAAAACACAGGCTTATTACAAATAGATGACAGTGTCATATAGACCCTCTGCAAAATTCCAGAAATTAAGAATAAAATCACAGTCTCATCTGGAAGTTGGTCTGTTTCTAGCATATGGGATGTATGTTTAGAGTGATGAGAACTTCAGTCATGAGCTGAAGAGAGCTGAGCTGCTTCTGCTCCTGCCACTTTGCACTGCGCTGCCTGCTTATTACTCGGATAATAGAAGATTATAGGGTTCCTGTTAGAAACGTCTATTTACATCCTGCATTTCCCAAACCACCTATTAGCAGTGCTGTGATGTCATATCCTCCCCATCAAGGCTGTGAAAATCCCTTTTATGTGTTGCATTGCTGTTCCTTGAAACAGAAATCCTCTGCTATTTAACAGAACGAGAATGTATTCTATTTTGCCAGAAGAGACTACATAGTAGAGTGAGCTTGAGGGTGTCACTTCTCCTCATATACTGGTTTTGCCATTGGCAGATTTAGCCCATTGCTCACGGAAATGCAGAGAAAGAGGAGTTTTTGTGCTGCTATTTGTTACTCGCAGCTTGGGCAAAGGAGCTTTCCAATGGTGGTAGGGAGGGAGCAGACCAAAAAAATAAAATAAATGCCAGCACAAACTATACTCTGCTTTGTTGCATATGTTGCATCCTGGTGTCTGTCTTAGCACTATGTCTGCCATGAAGGCTTGCTCAGAGATCATAGCCTGCCAGAGCTATGCTGTGGACCACCAGAAAAAGGAGGTTTCTGTCCATTGTGATTGGGCTTTTCTCCCATTTCCATTATCAAGTGTGGGGCCTGTGGGAAAAAAGGAGTATATTCCAGGGTGTTGCCCCTTGGGGAAAAATACAAAGACTGGATCTGTTAGGAAACAGCCTCCCTCAGCAGAGTTTAGCAGAAGTAACATGTCTCCATCTTCAGTATCTCTGGCTGTGGCAACTTAAGTAAATGCAAACAGGCACCATCAAATTACAAACTTTACTAATTGCTTTTAGAATATAATAATAATAATAATAATAATAATAATAATAATAATAATAATAAAATTTATTTCTATACCGCCCAATGGTTACCCAATATGGGCGGTTTACAAATTAAAACAGTTACAATAACAAAATATCCCTCCCCCCCTTAAAAACAGTATTAAATAGTAATATAATTAAAACATCAAGCAGTATACAACAATTAAAAATAACAAACTGTGGCAGATAGTCTCTTTGCTACTTTTACAAGGGAACCAGGTTTGAATGAAGGAGGGAACTTGAAGTCCTACATCCTAGCTAACTAATGAAAAGATCAGGTAAAAGAAAGCACCAGTGAGCTTAAAATTTTAATGCACCATCTGGAAGCTGAAAACAGAGGAAGGAGAAAAAAAGCACAAGTTGGTAAGAGAAGGGAGTTTTTATATGCCCATTTTTATATCAACCCTACAGGTTTCTCAGGTCACATGGTCTGGTTGCATACATACACAAAATATTTATGATCATGCATTGCAATAGATAAATGAGCGAATGGGGAAAGCAGAGCAAATGGGGAAACCTGAGCTGAAGAACTCAGAATGGGTATAGGTATACAGTGGGGTCCTGTACTATCGAAACTTCTCAGTTGCTCTACAAGCACTGAAGGTGGGATGAGAGACAATTTTCCAACGATTTTCTAACAGGATGCAACAAATATCAGGTATTAATAGATGGAGTTTTGCAAAGATGACACAACATTTGTCTACATGGATAATTAGTCCTACCAGGAGTACAGATGACTTGACAATTTGTTGATAAACCAGATGCATAGGTTGGTTGATTAGGTACAACTGCCTTACCACCTGCTGTCTGAGCCTGTATTAAAGATGCCAGTGAAAGTTTATTGAGCAGTATTATCTAGTTGAAAAAGATGTGTCTGAGTATACTGTGAGGGAGCATGCTGCAAGATGCTATGCACTGGGTAATATTGCTTCTGCTGCATGTTACATAGGGCCTTTGCAGACTGCCAGAAATAGTGCAAATTGAGTCCACTTTAAGGGTTAGGGTTAGTGCTAGGGAATCATGGGAATTTTTTTTTCTGAGACATTGAGCCTTCTCTGTCAGAGAGCACAGGTGCCACATTAAACTACAGTTCCCATGATTCCCTAACCCTTAAAGTGGACTCAATTTGCACTATTTCTAGCAGTCTGCAATGGCCTTTAGTTTGATGAGAGTGAAGCACTATCTACCTGCTTCCATTTCAGTGCTTCATCTTAACCTTTCCATTTCCCCCCACTCCACCCCTTGCCATCATTTGCTTTTTTGCTCTGTAGTTCCCTGGCATAAGCACATTTGACACATCTCTTTTTCCAGAAATTCAAGCAAGCCTAGTAAACAGAGAGTCCTTGAGTGATGGGGGATTTTGATCTGGTGTAAATGTTGCAAAGCAAATATTGGTCTGAGTATCTGGGTGCCTGCCAAGCTTTGTAGGTAGGAATTTGCTGGGAAGAAGGTGCAATTGAAAGAGGGTAATAAGCCTTAACCCACCCACAACACGCATTCCAGGCAGCTATTTGCTATATCAAGTGGAGGGAAGCAGTGGAGAAAGGTAAAAGATTCATTTTACTTTTACAATATGCACATCCACACACCCACGCGCATAAGCCACTTTTCCCTTGAAAATTATCTATTTGATGTTGTGCAATGGAGAAAAATGCCTGTGTTCCCAAAAGATAAACTAACTACACAACAGCCAGTGTGATGTGGTGGTTTAAGTATTGGACAAGTCTGGGAGACCAGGATTCAGATCCCTGCTCAGCACTGAAAATCCACCAGATAACCATGAGCAAGACACATTCTCTCAGCCATAAAGGAAGGCTAACCTCTGCATAAGTCTTGCCAATAAAGCCTGAGGACAGAATCACCACAAGTCAGAATTAACTTGAAGGCACTTAACAACACCAGCCTCTACACATGCATGTGTTATCAAGCTTGCTTTGGAAGTTATTTGTCCCTTTTAAACTTCAACTAGACATTGTCGTTGTTGTTTTCCCCCCAGCTAGGAATGAATTTTTGAATATGCTGCATATCAGAGAACTTACTAATATAAGAAAACTCCAACTCACAATGAGTTTCTACAACATGAAAACTAATTACTGCATTGCAAAATGGTGCATTCATAAGATTACTTTGGAGGTTTAGCCCCCAGCCTAGGCAGAGCCTTACTTGCCTATATTGAGCACATCCATGTCAAATAAATTTTGTGACTCAGCCTTCAGATCTCCAATATGGAACTTGCATCTTTCATTCTATACTGTTTCATATTCTGATAATGGGTTTTATGTTTATTTCAGAATTAAGAAGATATGTGATAACTTGAACATTAATACACACTCTTTTCTTCCTTGCAGTCCATTGATCCTGGGCAGCAATTCACATGGGAGAACTCCAACTTGGAAGTGAACAAACCAAAGAACCGTTATGCAAATGTGATAGCCTATGACCACTCTCGTGTCATCCTGACTTCAATTGATGGTGAGGCTGTTAGCAACTGATGGTAATAAAATGTCTATGGCAGACAACAGGACTAGAAGCCCCATACCATGTAATGTAGAATAAATGCATCCTGTTTCAGCTTAGTTCTAAGAAGTGAACACAGCTGTGATAAGATGCTGTGGGATCTCTGTCAAGGAGCTGGGACAAGGAGACAAAGGACACAAGAAGTAATGTGTAGTTTCCTTACTGAACCATTGTTACACATTCTGGATAATCTTTCAGCAAGCCTTTTAGCCCATTAAGACTCCATGAACTGGTAAGTGAGCAGAGCTCAGGCTGTCCCTTCCTCTGACCAAGAAACTAAATTAAAACAAAAAACATGGAATCCCATTTTGGTAGCTTTTGTCATTGTTTTTACAAGCAAGCAGTGGCTGGAAAGACACCACTTGGGTTTGCTACATTTTCCACATTGCTGCCAGACAATAGATTATTTTCAGAGCAAAAGATGATTGGAAAGCAGGTACATTGTTCCCTGTTTTAGAGGGCACACTTACTCCATTGTTACTTCCGTTTTTTCAGAAAATTGCATGGGTGTTAAACCTGCAAAACTTCTATGCTTAGTCACAGTGAGACAGAAGAAGTGTGTGTATATACTATAAGAAGTTCTCACACCATGTTCAGTCTTCTTAAAAGTATTCCAGCCCCCAGCTGAAAATATTTTTTGAATCTGATTCTTAGTTGAATTATTATTTGCACACTGTGGTTGCCCTGTGTGCATTGCCTTCTGTAATCATGATAAATCATGAATGCTAAACCTTCCTCCAGCCAAGGCTAAAACCTTTTACTGTCCATGGTATTTGCCAGTGTGTGGCTGCTTCTTGTGCACCATAGCTATCCAAAGATGTCCTTAGCACTTGTTTCTTTTCTGACATGGGTCATGGAGAAACATGGATTTAAAATTTTCAAGGGTGTGTACTTAATCACAGAATGAGCTTTGCCATGGGTGTTTGGTCATTTGGTTTCATGTTGAGACTCTCCTGTTGTTTTGCCCCAGGGAACTATAGTTGGAGCAAAATAACCACTAGAATGAGATAAAATAGGTGGCTTATTGGGGCAGCCAATATCTTAGATGTTGTGTATCCCGCAGTGTGACTAACAGCCTTATATTTTTAGCCCAGTGTGTGACGATTCCAAAATGCATGTCAGGTTGCTGGAATATCTATCAGGCTTTCAGTTGCTGTCTTCACTGAGTGTGCCCTACAAGCAGCTCTGCCTCTATTAAACATTTGCTTACTCCTTCTTCCTATGGAAGGAGTGTAGTAGTAAGTCATTGTGAAGGTGATGGAGGCTGCAGGGCTGTCTTTTCTTGAGACATCCAGTAGTCCATGTCTGAGAGAGACGTCATGCTACTGCAATAGCAAGGGACAAAAAAAAATGCATTTGGTCTCCTGCAAAGTAGTTCTGGTTTTATTGAACAATTATTTGATTGATTGAGACTGAGTAGTGTGTTTAAATTGGCTCCCTCATTTCCATCCTGCCAGAGTTCTGCACAGCAGTAGTGTCATTCAAGATGTTGTGTTCTTTCTTTGTCACTCAGGGGTCCCTGGAAGTGACTACATCAATGCCAACTACATTGATGGCTACCGCAAGCAGAACGCCTACATTGCTACACAAGGGCCTTTGCCAGAAACACTCAGTGACTTCTGGAGGATGGTGTGGGAACAGCGCACAGCAACTATTGTGATGATGACCCGGTTAGAGGAGAAGTCTCGGGTATGTACAAGCTTTCTAGTGGACGGGAATTAACTCAGAAAGTTAAAATTCATTGTTGAATATGTGTATCTAGGACAGCAAAACCTGCTAGACACTTCATAAGATGCTAGGCTATGAATGAATCCTAATAACAGTCCTCTAGGAAATTGCTGTACAGCATTCCTCACAATGATAGAGAAAATGTACTGATGCTAGCCTACACATCAGCATACCTTTGCCACTCAAATCATTAAAAAAAATCTTAATACATACATGAGTGAAATGAATGGGGGGTGGACAGGAAATGGTACCCTCTTTTATGCCTGTTTCATAGCCTGCTAGAGTTCTTGCTTCATCATTCAGTCATGATGAGACTACTACCTCATAGGGAAGTATGTTTCTCCTTGTGAAAATTTTCAAAGGCATTCAAAGTAGGAGGAAGGGATCATAACCACAGTGGTAAGACCAGCTCCCGGTCTCCATGCATTTGGTGATATATCTCCATAGATGCAAATATGCCACCTGTATTCTCTTAACTAGAAAGGGGTGGGGCTCCTTCCATGTATTTGTACACTAGTAGCTTGTGGTCTGAGTGAGTCTACTGCTTGTAGACTAGTAGCTTGTGGTCTGTGTTTATGTGTCTCATTTCAGGTAGGGTACATACACACACGGACCTAAACCATCCCATATTTCCTGCTGTGTAGTTTTGTCTTGTAATAATGCAAGGTCATTGACACAGTAAAAGGTGAAACCTGTGCCATAGGCAATTTCTGTCTCCATGCATACATTTTCAATATGTGTAAATGGCTTTGGGAAGGATTCTGTGAACTCCCATGTAACCAAGCCCTCCCCACTTATCAGGGGTGACTCAGTTGAACATTCTTGTATCTGGAAATAGTTTCAGATACCTGGAGCACAGTCTGAGAGAATCTTGGGCAGAGAGTTTTCCAGTAAGTAGCATCTTCTGTAGTGAGCAGAGAATATTTTATGTTTCCATGCCAACCACATGGCAGGGAGATGTTCACTTGGACTGTGATGCACTCATCTCTTTAGTCAAACAGGCTTGAATCAGGAGTTGGGGGAAATGAATTTTCACAGAGGGTGAAATAACCAAATGAAGCAAGGGGGAGTTGTATGAGAAGGGAAAGAAAGGCACTCAATCATGTATTCTTCTCTGGTTTGTTGAGTTCCTACTGAAAGAAGAACACTGCCTTTTGTGAAATAAGAGGGGACTACAGAACTGAGGTGTAAGGAGCACAACAGGGGCTGGATTGTGTTCCATCCCAAGTAGAAAGAAATTACTCCCAATATGCTTACAGAAGTAGCTGTTTAGTATTGGTAGGTGAGGAAAAACACACACACACACACAAGACATATATCTCCTCCTGCCACTTATGCATTCATACATGTGTCTCATCATCTGAATTTACACATCTTTCACTGAGCCTGTGCCAGAGTCCAATAAGAATTGCCATGATAGACCAGACTAGTGGTCTTTGTTTGACTTTCTGACCAGCCAGATATCATAGAAGAGTTCTCAGACTAGCAAAAACAATGTTAAGTTAGTTTTTCTTTTTCCTAGCATCTAGCGCAGGGGTCGGCAAACTATGGCCCAGCCTCGACCCGGCCCGTCGAGGCTTTGTAACCAGCCAATGGCTGGTCCTGCCGCCACCGCCCTCTCTCGCGCACATGCGGCCTCCTCCGCCCTCTGCCTCCTCTACCCTCTGCCTCCTTCGCCCTCCTCCTCCTCTGCAGCAGGCAGGCGAGTTTCAAACAGTTGTTGTTGTTGATGATGATGATGATAATGATGATGGGGTTTTCTTGGCAAAATTTCTTCAGAGAGGGT
>CM034706.1:203500733-203533495 GCA_020142125.1 Phrynosoma platyrhinos | reverse complement strand
GCCCTTGTGGTCTCTTCCAACTCTATGATTCTATGATTCTGTGATCTGTATTGTTGTTTTGTGCTGTAAGTTTGACTCATTCTTTTCTAGAATTGCTACTAATAACAGGGCCAAGGAGGGTGGAGCCCTATTGCTATTTTAACAAAGGGGAAGCAGAGGATAAATGGGCTCTCAAAGTGTTTATGAACTTAAAGCTAAGGTCCAATTTACTCATTTAGTAACAGCTAACAGCTGCTTCAAACAGCAAAGTGTGGGAAGTTTCATGTGGCATGCAATTCTGTGAGTGAAGTAATTGTTGAAACAGCTCCAACAATTTTAGCAATCCAGGGTAACCTCTCTCTTTCACAGCTGGTACTGAGGTGTTTACAATTGTAAAAATAACTACCTGTAGATAGGGAAAGGGTCTTCCAAGTGGACCTGCTTCCACATTGTTGCATTTCATCCACAGCCATAATTTTTGTTTTCACTTAAGTGGAACTTGAATTAATAGAACACCAGAATAGGCCTTTTGCTTTTAGAAAAGCATTTGTAGTGAAGTAAGAGAGAAATGACCCCCTTCTTTAGTGTCAGAATAAATGAATAACTGAAGTCCAGTTTGTTTTGCTCTGGGGACATCCAGCTATCAGAAGATGCTCTACAGAGTGTTTCTCCAAGATAACATGTTCTCTGAGGCCCTTTGGGCACCTGTTTCTGTCTCCTGCCTTGCTGCTGTTGAGATGCACATTATCTGCAGGTAGCACACTTTCCATTCTTCCCTCTCCTAATTATATCCTGGAAGAAGGAGGATGCAGTATCATCCTGGAAGTGGCATACTTCAGTGAGCCAGCCTGCTATCTAGCCAGGTCAGGGACAAGAAGCAGATGCACTTACCCATTTGTTCCTCTGCAGTGAGATATATTCATATTGCTGCCTTTTAGAGTCACACCTGCCTCTATTAACAGATATGATACAGTTCCTGGAGACTCTGGCATATGCACAAAATGAACTTGTTCACAAAGTTGCTTCAGAGTAGAGATAGGTAGAGAGTTACTAAAGAGGCAGGAGTCAATGACAGATCCTGCATTTTGATACATTCCCAAGTGCAAGGGTGTACTTTTTAAAATTTGCCATCTTTACCATGCTCGCTCCAGCTTGCCCTCTTTCTTCTTTCCAAGCAAAAGGGATGTCTCCCAGCTCAAGTGCTTCAAAGGGATAGTAGCAGGTGGCAGCCACTTTCTCAGCTCCAGCAATGCTTTGTGTGGGTCTCATGGCCTTGGACTTTGGTTTCTGGGACCAGGGGAGTTCAGTGCTTCAAAAGGCTTCCAAATCTTGTGAAGGGAAAGCAGTCTTCAGTGAAAAAAATCTGTTAGATTCTTTGGTTTTTACAGCCTGCCAGCTTGGCAACACAAATCATCCTCACCATTCATTTTTGTACACTACCTAAAAGCCACTTGTAGCAGATCCAGTCACTGCCTTCAAAGTGTTTGCAATTGGCAAGAGAATCAGCAACATACTGAGCCTCCAGGGCCCTTTGTATGCAGGGGAACTGCCCAAGCTTCCTGGATTGTATCTTTTTTCAAAATAAACTTAAATTCTAAATAGAAAGTAACCTCAGGCCCAAGTATAACAGAGACTTACATTCCTAGTCCTGCAAGCTGTTGGTCTGGCATAAGTATTTTCTAAACCAGCTTTTCTTCCTTTGTAGTACCTGCATGAAGGGGAAGCCTCCTCAATTTTCCCAGCAGTTGAGGCAGCCACTGGGCACTGCCAGCAGTAAATGAATTTCCAGGTCGTGAGCGTGTTCCTGACATTAATGAGAAGCGAGCAATGCCAGAAGAAAAACTCTCTTATCTGGTTTAGTGCCATCGTGCATCAGCTTCTGCATAAAATTTACAGAGCTTGAAAATGGGGCATAAACATTATGGGTAAATTTGGCAGAAAATGTGAGTGACTCTTATCTGGTCATGAATAAATAATTTTCAATTACCAGCTAGGGCTCTGCTATTAAACCTGGGGAAAGATTACTTCAAAGTTAGTCTTGTGTTTGTACATACAGAGCTATGCAGTTTCCACAGAGCTTGGCAGGAAAAGAGAGACTCTTGCAGAAGAGGCTACTGGACTGAGGCAGGTTTCCACTCAGCCTTCCTGGTGTTATATCTGTTTGTTCTTTGTGTCACAGAACTCACAGGTCACCTAGGCAGCAGATGTTCCCTGTTGAGTACATACCTTTGTGGCTTCAGGTAACCAGAGTTCCAGCTGGCCATAAGTTCCCCCAACTTTACAACAGGTTGCATCCAACCAACTCAAGCACAGAAAAATCAAGTTACATTTTGGAATAAGCAGCTGTTGGAAAGAAGAGGAAGTTGTACCAAAATGTGACTATTTTAAGCTAAAATGTTGTTTCCTCTCTTATCCAGGAGTGGCTACAAAACCCGCCCATGAAAAACTACCTCAATAAAAAAGCAGAATGCTATTGATTTCTAATTAGACTGTGTTCTTTGTAGTCCCTAAAAATACATACCATTAAGTAAACATACTATATCTGCATAGGCCCAGGTGATTCCCATTCATTCTTCCTTGTAGAGACGGCTGGAATGCATTCCTATGCTGTAGCCAAGCTGCGGGCTTAGCTGGTAAGAAGACTGAGCCGCAGACACAGACAAACAGAGCCGTTCAAGTATTTGAAGGGGTGTCACATTGAGGATGGAGCAAGCTTGTTTTCTGCTGCTCCAGAAACTAAGAGCATGGAACAATGGATGCCAGCTGCAGGAAAAGAGATTCCTCCTCAACTATAGGAGGAGCTTCCTGACAGTAAGAGCTGTTCAACAGTGGAAGACACTCCCTCGGAGAGTGATGTAGTCTCCTTCCTTGGAGGTCTAAACAGAGGCTGGATGGCCATCTGTCGGGGATACTTTGATTGTGATTTCCTGCTTGACGGGGTTGGACTGGATGGCCCTTGTGGTCTCTTTTAAGACATGGTTTGGTGAAAACCAATTAATAGGATGGGGAGGACCAGAATAGCAGGAAAGAGAAATAAAATTTTCTTTTGAAAACACAGAGATTATTATGGAAGACAAATTGCCTTCAGCTGAAAGAGTTGAATTCATACAGTGCTAGGAGGAAAAAACGTTTGTTCTACGACCTCTCAGTGGAATGCAAGAAGAAGGGCTTTTATTCCCACTTGAATAGACTGTCCATGGCAGAATCATAGACAGGAAACATATTCCTAGTTGCAGTTCCTGGTCTTTGACCCAATTCAGAGTTATCTCAAGGGTGGGGGAGTTGAAAGAGAATCTAAGGGTCTTTACAGACTGTCAGAAATAATGCAGCTTGAGTTCACTTTAATTGCCCTGGCTCAGTGCTAAGGAATCATGGGAACTGTAGTTTATCGTGGCATCAGTGCTCTCTGACAGAGAAGGCTCAGTGTCTCAGAAAAAACTACAATTGCCATGATTCCCTAGCATAAGGTGGTTTCAAGCTGGATTATTTCTGGCAGTCTGTAAGGACCCTAAGTGGGGACACGGCATCATAGCCTTACATACCTTCCCGATTGTTAGCAGCTTTCCAGTCATAGAGATCAATCATAATTCAACAGAGAGCAGCATTCTCTGCCACCCTATTGAAGAGGCTTCTCCCAGTCAGTGTATCTGAATATTTCCCATTTTGGAAGGAAAGCAGCATAGAAAGAAAGACTGGAATAGTGGTGATGATGTTAGTAGTGATTATGATGATATTCGTGCTTTCTCGCTCTCTCTCTCTCTCTGACACACGTACACACACAGAGAGAGCACTCATGTGTACAAAAATGCACATCTGCCAATGCACAAAGACCACAGAACTGAATTTCTTCAGGGTCCATTTGCTTCTCTAGCAGCTTTTTGTAATATCCCCAGGAGTTAAGAACCCCCCAAGCTTGTTGCTCTGGCCCAGCCTGGGTGTCTATTCTCTTCTTAGGCTTCCCTTGACTCAGACTACCTGTCAGTCTCTCTTGGGGAGCTTACTGTTTCATGCCCACAGATAGCATCCCCCTCCCCTGTTAGCTGATTTGAAGGGGATGACAAAGCAAGCGACCATCATGGCAGGAACTCTAGCAGATTCCCAAGCAGAGGATTATAGGCTGCAGACAGGCTTCCCACATTCACCACTGAGGGGGAGGAGAGATGAGTATGCTCATGTACAGATAGCAATCTTCCCAAAGAGCAGGGAAAGGACAGAAAATTACAGGGAAAGAAATTGCTTTTGAATTGACCATTTCTCTCTGTTTCTCTGCCTCTTGCCCATTAGCATCCTTGCTTCTTGTTCCTCCTTTTGAGTACCAAGAATTTTCTCTTTCTTTACTCCCTCCTGGCCATTCAGTCATCTTGGGTTTTATTTTTGTGTTTTTACTTTGTGGAATGAGTTACAGGAGAAGATAAAAAATAACTGCTCTGTAAATTCAGTATGAGTATTAGCATTTCCATATTACCCTCCCAAGTCAATCCACCCCATCAGGTACTAGTTCTTACTAGGTGAATGTGAAATTGTAAACAGGAAGCCATGGGAAACAGGCTCTGAAGCATTTGGAGGCATATACAGCATATAGTGAAAGCCACATCCAGGTACTGACCCATTACTTCCTGTGTTTCATTGCAGGTGAAGTGTGACCAGTATTGGCCTGGCCGTGGTACAGAGACGTATGGCCTGATCCAGGTGACATTGCTGGACACAGTCGAACTTGCAACTTACACAGTTCGGACGTTTGCCTTATATAAGGTATGAGAGGAAAGGGGAGAGAGGCAGCCAAGATTTGTCAGAACAGCTAAGGGTTGGCTAGAAAGACACAGGAGCTCAAGGCATCTTTGGGAGGAATATAAGGAGGCATCTTGGCTCTTTCAGAGATGCTTTTGGAGCAAGAGAGCCTATCACCTAAAAGAAACTAGTAGTAGCTAAAGTGGAAGCCCCAACTACACTCACTCACTGATAACACAGTTCTCTTTCTGCCAGAGTCACATCCAAGCATTTTGTGTTCAGTCTTAGTTTGTGTACATGAACACCCAGCTTTGAGCATTGGGACTGTGTGGTCCAGCACCCCAAGCATCATGGAAAGTAAGGGTGTTCACATTTCTCACATACCTGACATATGCAACTTAACTCAGAACAAGAAGTAAAGTTTTGAGGCATCTTCCTCCCTACCATCCTTGCAGTGAAGTTTGCACCTGATATCACATACTGGTGTATTTAGGTGAAACTTGAAGACTTGATATATGAGGGATAACTGTTGAACATATATTAATTCTTCTTCAGAAACAACTCTCCAGAGCCACCTACAAAATAAAAATACAGTCAGCCCTCCATATTTGTGGCTTTGACTTTTGCAGATTTGATTATTCACAGTTTTCATTAATATGTTCTCTCTTGGAATCTCTAGGTCCTCCAGCATGACTCTACCAGAAGTTGACCATAGAGTTGTGCTGGAGAACCTAGAAGTTCCTAGAAAAAACACTTCTCTAGGCATTTGTAGGTTCTCCAGCATGATTCTATGATCAACCTCTATGGGAGATGTTGGCCATAGAGTTGCACTGGAGGACCTGAAGATTCCTAGAGAGGTGTTCTCTCAGGTACAACGAATAGGGGTTTTTTATTTGCATATTTCCACATTCACAGGGATCTTTCACCCCTAACTCCAGCAAATGTGGAGAGACCAATGTACAGCAAAATCTAAAACACAGCAAATCATAGCAGCCAACTATAAACACAACATAAAGCAAAACTAGAATTATGAATACATGTGTAGCTGAGTACTAATACAGAGAATTAAGCCATGGCCCATGGCCACATGTAGCTGTTGGTTTTTCCCCATAGAATGGGTCCAGTGAAAAACGAGAGCTGCGACAGTTCCAGTTTATGGCTTGGCCTGACCACGGTGTGCCAGAGTATCCAACCCCTATCCTGGCTTTCCTGAGACGGGTAAAAGCTTGCAATCCCCCCGATGCTGGCCCAGTGGTTGTACACTGCAGGTAAGGCTACACTGGAGGACATGTATATTTGGGAGCTTCAGCAGCAAAGGGATGACAAGAGTTTGCTAGACTCTATTTTGGCACAGTGGTGCACCTACTGGGATTTACACACAGCCTGCTACTGCTGTTCATATAAACAGCACTTTGTAGTCAATGCCAATCACAGCAACTCTAAATTCAGTGTTTTCCATGAGAAACAGCAACAATATTATAAAAATCAGAATGATGTAAATGGCTGATTTTCAAAGGAAAATTCCACATAAGCATCCAGTAGCAAGAATATTGATGACTCAATATTCCACACATAACATATGCACACTTTGGCACCCACAGATATGCGATTACTGCTCTGTTATTGACTTTTTCTGTTTCCCACCTGAAACTGAAGACTTAGTCTTGTTGCAACACATTAAAATGAAATGTGAGATTAAAATCTGAGCCCATCAGTTTTCAAGATAGACAGTCTCAATGACATTAAAGAAATATCTCAGAAGAATGTATGCATAATTCAGAACAGTGACATGTGTAATCTAAACATAGTGTTCCAACTAGTACATGCACAGACAGAACAAATATATATGTGTATCATTTTGCATACCCAGTATGCATATGCTGTCTACTTCCACAGCTAAACTATTTGCAAGCAGAATCTCCTGCTGCAGTCTGAAATGGAAGAAGCAACTGCTTAACAACAAACATCAGTTCAATAGGAATCAGCATCTTATCTGGCCAGTGATTTATCTCTTGTAGCTGAGTGGGAACTATTACTGAACAAACCACTTCATCACTGCATTGCTCACAAATTTCTTAGAAACGGTATTTAATGCTCTCCCTTCATGCTCTAGTTCAGATGGGAGTGGTATATAATTAACACACTCTCTCTCCCTGTTAAAACCCTGTTTAAGAATGTGATGTGAGTAGTAGCACAGTGATGTCCTGCTGCAGGGTTCTTAGCTGTCAGATATCGGTTTCTTAGTGGTGGTTTCTGCACTGGGATTAGCAACAAGTTGTTCATATCCTAGAGTTCAGCTCTGTCTTCAGTAAGATTGGAGGCTTTGTAAGAGAGAGCACTGCAGGATGGTGTGGGTTGCATAAAACCTCACGTGTTCATATGTGTTATTATGAGTCTTATAAATTCATTTCAGGGGGAAAGGATGACTATGAGAATTATATACCCCTGTAAAACAGGACAGAAGAGACAGAAGATGGTAAAGGTTTAAATTTGGCCCAGAAGCATCATTTCCTGTTTTCGGCTCTGCTTTTACAGTGCTGGCGTGGGCAGGACAGGCTGCTTCATTGTAATTGATGCCATGCTTGAAAGGATGAAGCATGAGAAGACAGTTGACATCTATGGGCATGTGACATGCATGCGTTCACAGAGAAACTATATGGTGCAAACTGAGGACCAGTATATCTTCATCCATGAGGCCTTGCTTGAAGCAGCCACCTGTGGAAACACAGAGGTACCTGCACGCAACCTCTTTGCTCACATCCAGAAACTGAGTCAGGTACCTCCAGGCGAGAGTGTCACAGCAATGGAGCTGGAGTTTAAGGTGAGTGGGAGACCATCTGCAGTGACTGGCACATAAGCAAATCTGCAGAGCAATCACTGGGCTGCATGGCTGAAACTGGCACTTCTGTCTGTCATCCTTTACAGATCTGTGAGCCATTATGAGGAGCTGGCTCCTGGGGGGAAGGGAGATATAGATTTTTCTAGAGATAATGATTCTTTTGTAAATTTCTTAAACCAGGTAGAAGGTGATTAAAATATATTTGAATTGCAGAGTGGGTCTCCTCAACATTTCCCTCCTGGATTGGCAGCTTCTGGGAATGTTGTAGAAAGGCAGAATGGCTGGAGCTGCATCCAAAATCAGATGTAGATTGAGCATTAGTGATGATCAATCATGCCAGTATGACCAACTTCTGTAGAATTGCTGCCCATTTAAATACTTGAGATGTCAACAACCCCTGCCTTGTGCCTCTCCTACTTGTCCCTAATACAGAGCGGGAAAGGGAGTGCCAGCATCAGGTTTCATTTTCACTTTCCTTGATGCTTTTTAAGAAAGTGGTTTTATTTGCCAGCACTACCACCTACATATGTGACAGCTTCACACCAATATTTCTTAAAGAAGGTTGGAGGCTTTGCTAATGCCCACATACTCCGATATGATGTGCATTTGTAGAACAAAATATATGGGGGAAGATAATTCCCGTTGGGAAGCAGTGGAGCATGTACACTGTGAAACAGACTGCAGAAGCCCCCCTCTATCCTGGGAATGACCCCTAGAAATACAGCATCCAGAAATTCGAAATATTGCCTGGCTGAACAAACAGCAGAAGGCAAAACAGTGCTGCATCTGAGATGTGAACAATCCCAACTCCAGATTTTGGCAGACGCTTTGGGAGGTCCTAGTCTTCCTCACCATTATTGTCTCCATTCGCTTATGGAAAGCTCTGCTCAGTACATTCTCCCTCTGAGGCCAATCCCCACTCCCTTCCAGAGCATCACCCCTCATGAATGACAGCCTAGTGATAAGATAGCGAGGAGGTAGGGAGGTTGCCACCATTTGTTGGCTATCTAGCTCTGTTCCAGTGAAACAAGGCCCTAATTTCCTCTGTCAATCAAAGGGGACAAGCAAGCAAGTCAGCAAGTGGCAGCCTCTGCTTCTTCTCGCTGATTTGTCTGTTGGGGTTGAGAACTGAAAAGGCAAGTAGGATGTGAACAGTGATGAAGACCAGCAGGACTAGGTAGCCAACAATAAATCTCAGCTCATGCCAGGAATTTCCAACCTAGCCCGAGATCCTAGGGGAAATAGTGGAGGATCCACAGCTAGAATGTGGAGGAGAGGCTGATAAGAGAAAGTGGGGCCACGGGTATTGAGTCCTAATAGGCAAGATATTTTCTGGGAAAGTGGTCTCTGGATCTTGTCCCCTTCCTTCTTCGGAGGGAGGTGATCTTAGTGATAAGCTCTGAATGTGGAGGTGGTCCTGACAGAGATGTCTACAACTTATTTCTCATACACATTTACATTGCATGTAGTCTCTTGGCCTGAACTAGTCTCCAAGTGTAAGATGTTTCCACCATAGCTGTCTGTCTGTTAAATACTATGGAATAAATAGGTACCTTGAGTACTCTTGAATGTCCATGATTTGAGAAATACAGGACTCTCGCCAGAGAAACAGGCCACGGCTATTTCATGGCTCTACCTCTGACAGTGAGCTTCTCAGCATACTGCCCCCTGTCAGACAGACAGATAGTCCACCTCTGGGACCAAAGTTCTGTAGAAATCTGGAGAGCTTACATTTCATTGACATAATCTTCAAGATGCCAGGGTCACTCCTGTACCATGATGAAGTGCTAGGGTAGGACTGTTGGGAGGAAATGAACATTGTGAAAGCATGATTCCACAGTACACAGATCCAGTAAGCCCCTGCCCCTCTTTGATCTAGTGTTTATCTTCCCCTTACAGCTCCTTGCCAACTCTAAAGCACATACCTCACGATTCATCAGTGCCAACCTCCCATGCAACAAATTTAAAAATCGTCTGGTGAATATCATGCCCTATGAGCTGACACGCGTTTGTCTGCAGCCGATCCGGGGCGTCGAGGGCTCAGATTATATCAATGCCAGCTTTGTAGATGGCTACAGGTAAAGCATTCATTGCGATCAAGGTCTGAAGAACCCTTCCTCTGAGATGTGTGATAGTTGATAGTTGAGTGTTTCTGCCAAGCACACACTTAGTTGCCCTTCACTGGGACCTTTTTCTTTCCCTCCAGAACCCCAGGACTAACATGTGGGTTATGTGCACCCCATCTGAGCCTTTCTTGTATCCCTCCCTGTCAGGTCCCTGCCAGTGATGAATTTGCCATTGCAACAAGGGTCACAAGATAAAAATAGCATTTTCCTATTTAAAAAATGTGTAGGCCTTCTTTACAAAACAAACTATGGACCCAAAGTATATTTTTTGCCTTATGAAAAAGCTACACACATTATTGTAAAGGGGGGGGGTGATTTAAAGTGGAAACAGGGCATCTGAGGAGCATATATCTTGATTATTATTTTTTCTGTTGTTGCTAAGCAAATTCAACAGCAGCAAGAGGTGGTGTAGCCTCTGATGGGTTAAGGGAACGATCTAGCTCCCCATCTACCAAAACTTACACACTTTGAAGCTTGGATGCTTTTTTCCCCTCTTGGGCTATATTAGCAGTAGGCTGTGGGTTGCAGAATATTGGTTACTCCCTCCATTTTTTTCCAACCCAGCTACTGTTGGCAAACCACTCTATATAGTTCACTTTCCAGACCTTTGCACCTACAATGGGGTTTTCATACAAGGCTGATCCCAATCCACATAACAGTGATGCCTTTATGGGGCCAAATGTACAAAATACATGCAAGCTTGCATTTTTGTGCATTTTAGTTGATCCAGTAAAGGTATCACTGTTTTGTGGATTTGGAATTTTGTTATTAGTTGAATGGGCAACATGGTCACCCCTGAATATGTTTCCAAGGATGATCCCAATGTGTCAGTATTTGTGGGAGAGAAGCATTTTAACACATGAAACCAAATATCTCCATCTTGCACAAGGGAGGACCAATTGATTTCCAGCATGGCTTGCTTACTATAGGAGACTTGAGTGTAATTGAGGAGGAGAGCATTCTACACAGAATGAAACAATGTCCTACATCTTACTTATCCCTCAAACAACTCATGAGTTTGCTAAAGCAGCAGTGAATTGGCAGTGTGAAGGATGGCAGGTCAATAGCAGAGACCCAGCAACATAAGGAGGCTGTTTACTACAAAACCAGCCCAAAGCCAGATCTCTAGGCTGCCATGCTGGGGACAGAAGAACAGGTGAGCTGCTGGCCATTTTTCTGCTTCAGATCTCAGCTACCTAGGGTATTTAGAGCTCCCATTTCCATGTGTCTGGTGCTGTAACAGAGCTACTACTGTTGGGAGAGGGATGATGGTGAAAATGTTTCCAAGCAGCAGGTGGTAGCATTTCATGTCCTACCTAAACTATCCCTGCAGGCCACTGTTTATCTCTTCCCATCCTTCCCTTTGAAGTGAGCAATCGTTCTCCACTTTATCTAAAGAGATCAATTGGCCCAAGGTGCTATAGATGGCTCTGAAGCTGCATCTTTATTAGTGCATCTGTTTCTCCATACACACACCCCTCCACCCCTGCTTTTTATGATGTCTTATAAATCTACCTTAGAGCAGCTTCCATCTTTGTCCCACACATTACTGCTGTCCTACAACAGATTCATTAATTTTTAGCACCAGTGGAGATTTAATGAGAATGGATCAGGCTAACAGTCTATATTCAAGGGTCTATAGTGCCCCACAGTGGTACTATAAAGATGTCACAGCCTCTGTTGACAAATGTGATACTGACTGTATATTCTTCCTTAATATCACTGTAGAAACTGCCTACAGTTAGGGGGTGTAGATATGTTTGAGGAGAGCAGTACCTACACTTTTGTCTGGTGCTTTCTGAATCTTGTGAAAACAGCAGTGTGTCAGTGGCATCGAAACCACACTTTGAGGTGATATGCAATCCTTGCCAGCCTTGAAAAGGTACTCCTCAAAACACTAATCAGTACAGTCACCACTCCATTTTCACAAACTTGAATTCTGCGTCCTTTGCCTGTTCACAGGTGGCAAACAGAGGGGGACAAAATGGGGCAGGCATGTGCCACTATTCAAGCCTATGGGGCTTGAATATTTGTGGTTTTCCATTTTTGCGGGGGTTTCCGGAACTGAATTTCTAACAACCTTGTAACTGCTGCTAACATTAACCTGGCAAGATATCCCAGACAATTTTTTAAAAACTACTTAGTGTTTCTTACAGTGTTAGTTATTCCAATTTATTAGGTATGCCTTTGATCAGTTGAGTAGCATTGGCATACATGTTATTAACCAACTTCTGCTTGGAAACCTCTACTTTCATAGTGCATCAGTTGATTGTGGAACAAATACTGCAAAAAGAAGTAGCTAGATCTGCCCCTATGAGTATTACCAAAGATATAATCACATAGTAGTTTTTCCCTCTATCCCTTGGTGTACGCCAGGGGTGGGCAAAATGTGTTGTGCCCTCAATCCTAGAGTTGGGAGGGACTGCAATTTAAATTTTTTGAATGCTCCCAATGGCTTCTAGGAAGAGTTGGGTGCATTTTGCTATGCTTTTTGGGGCCCCAGGAGAGGCATTTTTGGAAACAGGAAATGAACCGGAAGAGACTTCTGCTCACTTCTTCTTTTTTAAAAAAGGCCTCTCCTAGGCTTAAAATGACTTGGGGTGGCCCAAAAAATGCCCGCTAGAAGGCTTGTGGGAGCAAAAATGATTTTTAATGATGCAGATGCAACCCTATCTTAAGTAAACAGCCCTTTCCCATCTCCAAAGTGCCAAAATCAGCCACCACCCTGAATTTTGTATTATTTCTTGCAGGCAGCAAAAGGCCTACATTGCCACACAGGGCCCCCTGGCTGAGACCACAGAGGACTTCTGGCGGATGCTGTGGGAGCACAACTCCACAATTGTGGTGATGCTGACCAAGCTGAGAGAGATGGGGAGGGTAAGCAGGAACTTTAAGATAAGTGTGGAATAAAATTTTGGGCTGTTTAGGCAATGAGGTTCCAGATGCATGGCCCAGTCTTTGCATCCCTTCCCACAGAACTGGGGGAGACTCATGTCAGTGGAAAAGGTGAAGCTCATTGAAGTAAGCCTCCAGCTTCAGGCTGACAGGCTCCTCTGGGGCTGTTTAATGAGCAAACCAGGTTTCCTCTGGAACCATAAAAGTAGGTTGAACTTTTTCCCCCCTCTAAGCTTTAAGAGGTGACACCAGATTCAAGTTCCTGGCTCTGTGGATTTGCCCAGGGCCAGCAAAAAGAGGTCATCTGATTAGAACTGAAGTTTCCTAGTAACTTGATATGGAAGAGCTGGTTGATTGTTCATCACAGAAAACAGAGGTGTGAAAAGAGTGAAGTAGGCCTAATCAATCACATCATGCTGGGAGGGAGGAACAAACCAGTGATTTGCTACCTCTATTAGAGCTAGGAGCTGCAGGTGTTGCACTGCCACTAGAATATCCTAGCTTTAGTCACTTCATAATCTTCCAACACTGAATACACTCATTTTGATTAAGGGGGGGTGGGTCGGTTTGGGGATATGTTGTATGAGTTTTATTGTAGCCGCTTAGATTGTTTGTCAATAAGCGGGATATAAATTATTATTATTATTATTATTATTATTATTATTATTATTATTATTATTATTATTATTACCAACTTTGTGGCTCTTCCTTTCCTTTTCAGGAGAAGTGCCATCAGTATTGGCCAGCTGAGCGCTCTGCTCGGTACCAATACTTTGTGGTGGATCCCATGGCAGAATACAACATGCCTCAGTACATTTTGCGAGAGTTCAAGGTCACTGACGCCAGAGTGAGTACCATACAGAACACACCAACCTTCCCTGCGTTGCTTTTCAGTGTTCAACAAAGGAAAAGCTTTATTTAGGGAAAATAAAATGGCACACCTCATTGCTGTTTCCATAACTGCTCAGGGAGAGCAGTTTTTATCTCTAGGGATATGGTTATCCAATGCCTTATTATCCTCACGTCATTGTGTCTTTCTCATATGGCTAAGCCATCTAGAAAACAGCCACATCAATTTTATATGTGCTTACTAACACTACTGTGGGATAAAAACATATCACCAGTGAGAAGCAAAAGTAATCTGCTTAAGTGGCCTTGGCATCCCCCTGCCTTGTACCTGGGAGGCAGCATACAGCTACCTTTCTTCTTCCTTTCCCACCCACAGGATGGGCAATCAAGAACCATCCGGCAATTCCAGTTCACTGACTGGCCTGAGCAGGGAGTACCAAAAACAGGCGAGGGCTTCATTGACTTCATTGGGCAAGTCCATAAAACCAAGGAACAGTTTGGTCAGGATGGGCCCATCACTGTACACTGCAGGTGAGTTTTGAAGGCTGGGCTCTCTATGAAAGCCAAGTTATTATTGCTAGGTGCCCATGCTGAGACACTTTGGGCTGACAAAGTAAGCTAGAGAGCTACTATCGGGATAGCCTCCCTCATCTTTTCCATGCATAGGGCAAGGGGAAATAGAGGGGATTTTCTGCCTTGTGGTTTTGAATATACAGGAGCTTGGTGGGATTTGCTCTTGAGGGACTTTAGCAAAGGGGAGATGTACTGGCTTGTGATGTTTTGGGTCTTCAGCTCTTTCTCGCTGAATACAGGCTAGGACAATGACTTCTATTTCTGTCTTCTTTGTGTGTAGTGCGGGGGTTGGACGCACTGGAGTGTTCATCACATTAAGCATTGTCCTGGAACGTATGCGCTATGAAGGTGTAGTTGACATGTTCCAGACTGTGAAGACCCTGAGGACACAGCGACCAGCCATGGTGCAGACAGAGGTACATCCACACAATACACTGTTTGCTGTTTCATAGATAACTGGGATGGCACTTTGTAGTTGAGCACTACTACTAATTAATCACTAGACTGGATCAAATGTCTGCCTAGACTTGCTTTCAATATGCAGAAGTTTCCCCATAAGGAAGGGATATAACACACATTCAGCATGTGTTAGTCTTCTCTTCATTTTTATGCTGGCATAGAGTGCCCTATGTGACAGAACAGTCACATATACAGCTAATACAAATGACTTTCAAACAGTGTATCTATAGTATCATTTTATATATCAAAACTTAATGAACAAGAACAGTTGAATTGGTTCAAATTGATGAAGCTGTATTATATCACCTAAGAAAAGCATTCTTGCTTTCTTAGCAAGGTTTAGTGAATAATCCCAAGAGTAGCCATTCAGTGTATAGAGATATGCTATGCCAGCATCAGTCACTACACTTTCCTGCAGGGTCATTACAAGGACTTCTGATGTTAGTTTAAAGAATTGCCAGGAGGCTTGTATGCTTCCTGGGGGAAATCTTGCAGGGAGAATGGTAGGAAATGTAAGCCAATAGCCCAGTGATGAAGATCATGTGGCACTCCAGGTGTCATTTGACTGCAGCTGCTATCAACCCTAGCAAGCTTAGCTAATGGTGAGAAATTATGGGAGTTGTAGTCTAACAACAACTGGAGGGCATTTGTGGAAGCATTACGAGAAGATAGGAATATTGAGTTGTACTGAGTTACAAAAAAGTGTATTGAGTTACAAAAAACAGTGGGCCAGTAACCATTTGCAAATCATACCTATAGTCCTTCCTTGCTTAGGATTTGAAATTGTCTGATCTAACTGAAGACAGCTTGGATGCCACTAGATGACAAGTAATAGTTTGATAATTTCCAAGCTGTCTTTCAAGCTGGCTGGCATTTTGCTGGAGACATAAACCAGCAGAATGCCAGTGTGTGTCTTTTTTTCTAGTTGTTGCAGAGTAAAAATACACTACCTCTGTTGTGCAACAGCCCCACCCCTTCCAATACAGTAGGGACCTCACCCATTTCTTGCCCCTCCTCCTTATTACAATGATTTAGTGGCTGGTGGAGAGTGAGAGGAACACTAAAGGAGCACCTGGTTACATCTAGATGTACAAAGACAAAGGCACCCTCCAGGATCTCATGGGGTCCTCTAGAAGTCCCAGAAAGTGCCTTTATCATTGTGCATCCAGCTATAGCAGCATAGGGGGACACTTTGTAACCACGCCCTGCTTCCTATCACCATGTGCCCATGGGGAGGGGGAGACACAAAAATAAGTGGCATGTTCTATATCACCCACCTCCTGCAGAATCTTGCTTGTTATCTATCAAGAGCAACTGCAACCTAAGAGATATGGTTTTCCCTTTCTTTCTAGTAGCCAAGACAAACACCAATGGTGCTGGTGAATCTCTTACCTGATCCCACAATGTTGCTTGTCATGTTACCATCACCCTGGAATCATCTGCTGCTCATTGCACAATGTAGTGCAAGAGTATCAAAAATTTTCTTAGTGGCGGGATGGGAGGGATAATAGAACCCCAGCTTTTAGCCACCATTCTGTGCAGAAGTATAAGAATCATGCAGAAGTTGGACTGCAGGTTCCATAAGCACTAGGTAGCACAGACAGTGAAGAATGTTGGGGGTTTAAATCAAACAATTACTGGCAGATCTCATAATTACCACGAGCTGAGGACTTCCAGTCGGGATAAAGCCACACTAGCAGCAAAGTTCCTTTTGCCAGCAAACTGGTTCGTGCAGGGGAAACCAAAGAGAAATAACAGTAAGGAATGACTGAAGGGGCTCATGGGGGGCTTGGTGCCAAACTCAAAAAGAGTGGGAAATAGCAGAGATGTGGGCCGGACACCCACAAGAGAATGAGAGAGCTAGGAGCTGTCATAGCCTGCACAGCTGTATTCCAAGCCACAGCTTGAGGAGCAAACAGTGGTGACCACCAGCCTTTTTAAATTCCTTTTAAATAAGACCAAAAATAAGAGAAGGAAGAGTAACTGAAGGTGGGCTAAAGGAGGATTTGGTAAGGAAGCAACTACCTAAAGAGGTTACAACCTAAAAAAAGAAAACTTAAAAGAAAGAAATGTGTTGTATGTGTTTTATATAATTTGTATATTTTTAATTAAAATAAAATTCAATAAAAATTACATAATAATCGCAAGCCCTACAGCAGGGATTGGGAAAGTGCAGCCCTTGAAGTCCCACTGAAGTTCCCAAATCCTCCCAGGTGATGGGTTGTTGTTGAAAAAAAATAGATTTTTTAAAGGTCTCAAATGGCTCAAAGCAAGGCAGTTTTGCTTCCAGAACCCAAACAAAAACTCCCAAAAACCTGCCAAAAACAAAACTGGAATTCATGTGACATCTCATGTTGGGTGCCACTAGTGTGGTCCTGGGATTGAAAAAATGGCATCTGCCGCTCTGCAGTTGCTCACCCTTCTGCAGAGCAAGTGCCTCACTCCATGGTGCTCCAATAACGTTCTGTAATGCCGGAATGACATAATACTGATGTCAGAACAGGTAGGTGTGGACATACACAGCCAAAGATCCAGTCCTTGGGTTTGTCACATAGTGAAGAAACTCACTACTTTCTCTCCTAACTGTAGCTCTGCTGGGAATTGGCTGCCAACATGGCCTTCTTGCAGTCTGTAACCTGGCCGAGCCTCTTTACAACGGTCTCATTTTAGAGTGGAATAAAGAAGTGCAGATGACAGCCTCCTTGCACCAGTTGTGGAGCATGTCCCTTTTGCTTGATTTTTAATCTTCCAGAGTTGGAAATTGTATCCTCCTTTAATGATCCTTGCTCTGTCTTGTTCCCTAGGACCAGTACCAGTTGTGCTACCGAGCTGCACTGGAGTACCTTGGCAGCTTTGATCACTATGCAACGTAACTAGTGCTTTCAGCCAGTTGCAGCAGGAATGTCCAAGAGCAGAGAGACGGGTTCTTCCCAGCCAGCCGCCCATTTGTTAGTACTTCTGTACCGACGCTGATGCTGATGCGGCAACAGCTTCCCCACAACCAACCAGTTTTGACCACAGTATTTAGGTACATTGCCACAGCACCAAATGTGGGACCATCTTCTAGCATTTCCAGACTCCAGATGATTTTCTCTTAATGTCCCCACTCCTCCTCCTGCCCTTGATAGCATTTCATGGTGAGAGTCACTAGGTGGATGGAATGGGATCTTTTATATATGTAAAATAGTTAACTAGCCTTTTATATCTTTTCTTTTCTTTTAAATTCTTTTGCAAGTCTTAAATGTTTTGCTCAGGCAAAACAAGAGAATGGAGGTGGTGGGGTTTGAACTTCCTTTTGCTTTCCCCCCTTACTCTTTTGTTGTTGCAACCACAGAGGTGCTGCCCATTTTCGGGCAGCCCCAGGTTAATATTCATGGCTGGCTCACAGCTCTAGGGCCCTCCCACTCCATTTTTGTTCCTTGTAGAATATTCAGTTTCACAGAGCTGGAGCCAACCTAATGATTATTTCTAAAGCCTTTTTTCCCCATAGGCCTGTCTGTCAGATGGGACTCCAGCAATTATCCAATGCTTGGTCCTATTGACATGTGTCCAGTGACCTCATATTTGTCAGTAAATCCCATACAAACTTTGCATTTGAGAGAGAATCCACCACCTTGGGATCTTCTCTTGTTAAGATAGGGAGGGAAATGTAGCATCTCTGCACGTGTGCACACACCAATTTCCCAAAAGAGGGACCTGACCTGATACACATTTATTTAGTCCTCTCTGTGCCAGTAGCATCCCTACGGTGCTGTTGCCTAGGCAACTGTGGCCAACCAAATGCATTAGAGCATCTTCCAAGGTGAAAGAGCACAACTCTGGGAAGTCCAGCCTTCCTGCACAAACCACCCCAGGCTGGGGGTGCCTTGGTTATTGGGGAGGGAGGGGGGAATTGGGGTTCTTCAGGTAAGGGCATGAATTCTCAAAGGCTGGGAGTGGCTATAATTTCTTCTATCCTATAAACCTTTAAAACCTTTATAAGTCATTAGAATGCTGTATTTTTCACTACGACAGGATGGTCTAATTAACCAATGTGGCAAGACTACTGGACTTAATTTAATGGTACTATATAATAATACTCCTTATTATCTCACACTTGCACTAAAGGCAGGGAGATTACAGCCTTCTCCCAGGTGCATAGCTCTATAAATAAAGGTGGTGGAAAGGTCTCTAATTGTATTATCCAATGTATCCAAACTGCATTGAAATCAACAATCCTGGGTGGTGCCGTTGGAGAGAACATTCATTTTTAACTTGTGAAAGCATAGTGCTGTAGGGGTCACTGTTGTATACAGTCTGTTTTCTATTTGTTAATAAAAATCTACAGCATCATTGCATAATTCTTGATGTTAATAAATTTGAATAATCGGGTTTCTTACAAACTTGTTTTGTTATCTTGTTTTATTTGCTAGCAGATGAAATTGTTACCCCTCTGGTAATGCTCTAAAAGACCACAAACAACTGTGAAGCAATGAATTCTGCCTCTCCTTGCAATGGTGGAATGGAAACAAGGTGCCGGCAAAGAGAAACATTCTTGTCCGGCTTTTCCTAGAAACAAGGGGAGGAAGGGAGTGGGTGCAGCTGGCTGTCCTTTAGTAGAACAGGGATAGGCTATGGATCATACCTATACAGACAATTCTGTTAAAACCTTTTTCCTTGCATCAGTACTATGGATGGTGCATTGCTTCTTAGGACTGTACAAAAATCTTGCTATTTGCCATACAAGGGCCAGAATCCTCTTGAGGGTTTGTTCTTAAACTAGGGAGTATCCTGAAACTACTTATACAATACCTTTTCCTCAAGAAGGTCCAGGGCAACCACTGTTTTTTCTTCACTACAGTGCAACAGCTGGACAGCCCTGGGCTGCAGCTCTACCGCCAGCCCCAGACAGTGATTGCTTGAGGAGGATGTACCATCTGGCTGCCACTGCACATCTGGGGGAAAAGAAAGCAGCTGTCATACTTTGAATTGCCATAATATATTATGCTTCACTAGCAACAAAGAGGCTTTTGAGTCTAACATGCCTTACATATTATCTGTCATTGGGGTGGGGTAATTTCAGGACTTAGGTCCACCTTTGAGAGGCTGGGGCCTGTATCAAGGATGTAAACCATACAGCCCTCCAACATTCCTCACCCCTGGCTATGTGGCTAGGGCTGCAGTCCAACCACTTCTTGTGGGCTGTATGACTCCCATCCCTGGTAATTCTGGATATTTACTTAAGCTACCACAGGAACAGTTCAGGCACCTGAATATGACCATGTTTTCAGCTGTCCTAAGGCAGTATAGTTCATATATGTATCAACCCACAGTCTGTAAGATCAAGGGTGCGAGTGGTAAACTGATAACTGTATCTCGCTTTTAATTGCACTTTTCTTGAACCCTTCATTCCTATTATAAAATTACATGTATTTTTTGTAAACTACTGTGTGCAGCTATATAACTGAAAAGCATGACTGCTTCAAGTAAAATAACAATGACAAGGAGGAACCAGCTTCCTCCTTACAGTGTGATATTCCAAACAGGCTTCAGTCTGTGTGTTTGCACACACGCTTTCAAGTTATCTGTCAATTTATGGCATCCCCATTAATTTCATAAGATTTTCAGAGGCAAGGAATACTCAGAGGTTGTTTTTCCAGCTCCTTCCTCTGAAATATAGCCTACAGCACCTGCTATTCATTGGCAGTCCTAGACCCTCCCCCATTAATAAAAGCAGTGTTTCTCACCCTATTACTTAGTCAGCTACCTGAACAGGGCCAGCTCCTCCAGCTTCTCTTGCAAAATAGTCTCCATTCCTTTAGGCATTCTGCTTGATTGCCACTTTTTGTTGCATTTAAATCCATCATCTCTGAACAAAATGGCCCAAAATAGGTGCAATATTTTAAGAGTGGCCTCACCTGAATTATATAAGAAGTGTAATTTTTCTCCTCTCCTGATGCTTCACATTGGAGGCTGCAAGCAATTAGTCAATTCATATCTCGAAGCAAGAATGTTTCTAAACAATCCCTGTTCAGGTTACTTTGCCCTGCTAATGCATTCTAAAGTGACAGCTGCTTTAATAAATGGGGTTATATGCTTATAACATGCTAAAATATCCATTTTTGCATCCATATTAGGTCCTTGATGCAAAGACTGGCTACAATTAAATCCTCCTCTGTTCAAGAAGTCAAGGAATGTAGTAGAACTCAAGCCCTTGTTCTAATCAGTGATTCTTACAGATTTTCTAAAGTAAAATTAGTTGAAGTTCCTGTGGTTCTATAACTACAGCTTTTACTACTTTCCTCATCAATGTCCTTGGAAGTCACTATACAGACCACAGAAGTACTTGGCCCTTAGCTTTTGTAACCTAGTAAGTATTCAGAATAAAGTCTAAGAAAAGGGAAGATAGCTATAGGATAGTTGTTCTTCCAGTGTTCATAATAATAGAAAAATACCATCCATTGGTGATCAAGAAAAACTGAAGAATCTCTCATGAGGTCTCAAAGAAAATCATCAGCCCATGTTAAAATTTATGTGTGTATATTGTTGGACTTTAGCTCTAGCCAGCACAACCAATGATGTATAATGCTGGGAGCTGCAGTCCAACAGTATCTGGAGAGCCACACAGTTCCCAGCTAACAACCTACAAATTGCACCAGTATTTAACCAGATTTTTAAAATCTGTCTCCAAGTAGTTGCTTATTGGCATCCTCCTTGAAAAAGCAAAATACACATAGAAAAGGCTCAGGATGTTGTTCGTTGTGATCAGAGTAAGTACCTTTACCACTGACAACTGCTCTTTTCTGGCTTTAGACATCAGCTCCAGCTTCAGGGAGAATGGTCAGTGGTAACAGCAAAAGCATCTGGAGTGGCAAAGGTTACCCACCTCTGCTTTACTGCACATAATTTACTTCACATCAGTACTGTTGAGTCTGATCAGAGAATGTGTAACTAGAGGTAGTATTATCTTTCAGATAATTATTGTGTGTGTGTGTGTGCGTGCCAACCTCAAATGTTCTTAGCAATTAGGTTTTTAAAAAATAATTTAATATTTGAAGGTTGAGAAACCTAGGACTTTGTTCTGTATCTTGTTCCTCATCCTCAGCTTTGCCATTAAAATAATGTCCTTGCAACTTGGAAAACACCACAGCACCTTGAATAGTGAAGAACTGGGCCACATTGTACCGCCTGAAAAAATGCACAGTGTAACATTGCACCAATGCTAGAAAACAAATCATTACCTTAAATTTTTTTATAGTCTGTCTAGTTCAGGGGTGAGAATTAGGCAACACTCCAGATAATCCTTTACTAGAGATTATGCTGACTAGGATTGCTGGGATGTGCAATCCAAAAGCACCTGGAGAGCTGCATAATTCCCCTCCCTGTTTTAAAAAATATTCTTTCCGAGTCAATGCAGCTTACAAAAGTTAAAACAGACATAATAAAATTGTTAAGATCAACAATATAGACAGCATGGTAGATTGAAGGCTGTTTCCTCCTTAACAGTCAGCTCTCAAAGGACTGCCAAACAACAAGGCCCTCTCCCATGTCTTCACCAGATGTATTTGTGAGAATGGTGGGACACAGAAAGAAGGGCCTCCCTAGAAAATGTCAATATACAAGCAAGTTCATTTGAGCAGATATAGTATCTGGATCTGAACAATGTAGATTAATAAACAGCACTAAATTGTCCCTGGAAAAAGACTGGCAGCCAGTGCAAATGTCAATAAGGAAGTTGTATGCTCCCTGTAGCTCTGGTTAACCATCTGCAGATATTTGGACTAGCTGAAGTTTCCAACACACTTCAAAGACAGCCACACATAAAGGCTGAAATCCAACATCCTCTTAATGTAGTATAAATATCCATGTATGGACATGCTATACATGAGCACTACACAACCCTCATGCAAAACAGTATCATTGTGTAACTCAAGTCAATGACTAGGTGCCATTGTGCAATATGTAAGTGCAATGCACTAGAATGCACAATATACAATGTATAACTGCAATGTGAAATTACAACAAGCAAAGACAAAGCACAGAGGAACATATTGTTTGCACAACTCCACTTCCACCCCATCAACAGAATATATCCATTGTGAATGGTGACTTTTTGACCCTGCACTTATAGTGTGATTTAAGCATACATCAGCATGGCATAATGGTTTGAGTGTTGGAGTGTTACCATTCTGGAGACCAGGGTTTAATTCCCAGCTTGGCCATGAAACCCGCTGGGTGACCTTGGACAAGTCACATGCTTTCAGCCTCAGGGGAAGGCAATGGCAAACCTTTTCTGAACCAATCTTTCCAAGAAAACCCCATGATAGGTTCACTTTATGGTTACCATCTCAAGGGACAGGTGCATCTGATGCACATGCCTCAACTGTACAAATTCAGCCCTGGCCACCACCAACATCTTCTGTTCCAGGCTCAGGGCTGAGTCCAGGAATACACCCAAGCTAAATTTTCATGAAGAGTATTACCCTACCCAGCACAGGCTGAATGCCTTGTCTGTTCCCTGATCTGCCTTTCAGATGACCATTTAATTTGTTCACCCTCATGAAGTCTGTTATTAATGACTGGGATGAGTTTATAACCAAGACAGCTTTTTTGGATTGAGGTAGAACTTAGTAGCAGAGAGGATGTCATCCCTATACTGATGGCACTGGACCCCAAAACTCTGTGCAACCTCTTACAGCAGTTTCATCTATATATTAAACAGCTTGGGGAGTGAAACAAACCTGAGAGACTCTATATGGCCAAGAAGTCAAACAAAAATCCTGCAGTTCCAGTTTCTAGGTTCACCCTTCCAGGAAGGAACTGAGTCCTTGTAAAACAGAACATCTAAATCCCATCTGAGCAAGGCAGGACAACATTCTTGGTAGCACTGAAAATCACCAAGAGCTCTGGCAACACCAACAGGGAAACACACCCTCTCCAGTTTCTGGCATAGCTGTGCCTTTCGTATGGCCAGTCCTGAAACCAGATTGAAACCATCTGCTCTAGCTCTATGTTGTATAGTTAGCTTAAAACTGGCTCTTGAACAATATTTGCAAACAGTGCAAGTTCCAGCTTTTGAGAGCACTTGTCAAGTTTGTCTCCATTGTCCCATCTCTACATAGGCATTCCTCTTTGCTGTTGTCATGGCCCATTCTCTTGTCCCTCCCTCCTGGTCCAGCTGTCCCTCATCCCAGGAAAGAGAAGGATGAAATTATTTCTTGTTGCTCCTTCACTAAGGGCACATGAACAAGAAGACACAGTAAAGACAAAGGGGGAACAGAACCAAGAGGCTCCAGGCATTGGATCTAGATAACCTATCTCATCCAGAAACCCTTGGAGCTCGGTGGTCACCACATACTTCTGTACCTTACTATTAATAAATAAATTACTGGAAACTGGCAAGTATTTATCCAATATGGTGGGATTCAGGGAGCTTTTTTAACAATGGTTGTTTAATCACCTTTTTACGGCAATTTTTGCCTCATTTTAAGCGGGCACTGACTGCACCTTCTGCTCTCTCAGCAAGTCCCACTCCTGCTTTTTTAATAAACCAGGAAGGGCAAGGGTCTAAGGGCAAAGCTATGATACATATTTGATGGCCCTCACCTCTCCATCAATCCTGTTCACATCCTCAGACTATACACATTGAGTAATATCCATTATCACTGGACAAGAAGGGGCCGAAGTTATATCCACTGGATCTGTATTAATTATGGCATCCCAGTCAGAGTGGTCCCAAGTGATTTTATCTGTAAAGTGCTTTGTAGGTTGTTCACAGCAGGCTGCCAATGGTTTGGATTCTCCTCTCATGGAGTAGCTTGTGAAAAACCCCTGGCCACTCAAAATAGCTCTGCTGGCCAGCTCATTGCAGACACAATGGTGGCAGAGAAGAAACTGTGTTTTTTTTGTCCTGCTTCCATTGCCACAGATTAGACCAGGGGATGGCAACCTATGGCCCATGGGCCGGGGTCGGCCCCCGAGGCCTTTGGACTGGTCCCCGACGACTCCCGCCAGCGCCGCGCGTGCTGCCGTCACGCCTCCGCCAAGTGCGTCGCGGCCGCCATTTTGTTTCCAAAATGGTGGCCGCAACTCATTTGCGCATGTGCTAAGTACTGCGCGTGCACAAACGAATCGCGGCCACCATTGTGTTTTCCAAAATGGCAGCCGTGACTCACTCACGCATGAGCGTGCATGCGCAGTACTTCCGGTGTACTGCACATGCGCACAAGCACAAGCACACGCACGCCGCCATTTCCACCATCACCACCATCAGCCCGCGGAAGACCAGGGGATCCCCAGACCGGCCCCAGGTAAGGGGAACTTGCCAACCCCTGGATTAGACTATCATTTGCAGTACACTGCTGCACAGTAGACTATGAAAGAAAATATTTTCTAAGATTTGTCAATGATCTGGCATTTCATCTCAGTGTTGCTTATTTGCAAACTAGTTTGCTTGCTATTCATTTATTTTAAATCTAAAATATTTATGCATCACTCTTTATTAACAACATTAAAATTGAAACAAATTCAAATATCTTCCTTAAAACCAAAGGATTCACTAAAGCAGATATATATTTCAACTAACAAAGTAGATATATTCCTGGGATTTATTTATTTATTTATTTATTTATTTTTCACTGCAGAAAAATTGCTGCAACTGAACACCAGAAATCTGTTTCTACAGTCCTCCTTCGCCAAACAAACACCCAGTAGAGGACAAAGAGGAAAAGAGTGTAAAAAGACGTTGGGCCCTTTCAGACTTCACAAATTATAGCAGCATGATTCTACTTTAACTATCATAATTTCATTCTATGGAATTCTGAGATTTAAATTTTAGGGAGGGATAATTAGAATTCTCAGTGAGAAAGCTTTAGTGCACCCCCAGACCACAAACCTCAAAATTTAATAAGTTTCAGCCATGGAAATTAAGGTGGAATCAAAGTGCTATAATTCTGTGGTGTGAACGCACCTTTTATAAAAGGGAGCTTCTTTCTCGGAGGCTTTGTTAATTAAGGGCCTTTGCAGACAGACTGCCAGAAATAGTGCAAATTGAGTCCACTTTAACTGCCCTGACTCAGTGCTAGGGAATCATGGGAACTGTAGTTTATTGTGGCACCAGAGCTCTCTGACAGAGAAGGCTCAATGTTTCAGAAAAAAATACAATTCCCATGTTTCCCTAGCACTGAGCCAGGGCAGTTAAAGTGGACTCAATTTGCACTATTTCTAGCAGTCTGCAAAGGCCCTCAGTATGCCTGTACAGGTTGAGTCTCTTTTATCTGGAAATATGAAATCCAAAGCATTCCAAAATCCAGAATTGTCTACATAGGGGGTTGAGTAGTGACACCTTTATTTTCTGATAGTCCAGTGTACACAAACTTTGTTTCAAGCACAAAATTATTTTTAAAAAAATATTGTGTATAAAATTATCTTCAGGCTATGTGTGTAAGATATATATGAAACATAAATTAATTTCGTGTTTAGACTGGGATCCTATCTCCATGATATCTCATTATGTACGGTGGGCCCTCCTTGCTATCTGCTGAGATATGGTTCCAGGACCCACCCACCCTGGGATACCTAAATCTGTGGATGCTCAAGTCCTATTAAATACAGCTGCACTGTGAAATGGTGTCCTTTATATAAAACAGGAATTTATGTATTTTTAAAACATTTTCAAGATAAGGATGCTTGAATCCATGGATAAAAAAAAAATCTGTGGCTATTGAGTGCTGACTGTATATGCAAGTATTCCAAAATCTGAAAAAGTCCAAAATCTAAAATACATCTGATCCCAGGCATTTAAGATAAGGGATACTCAATCTGTATTATTACATGCTTGGTTTTAAAAATTGCATTTTAACACATGCCAAAACATTATCCAGACTGGTTGATGTCATGCGTATGTCCATTACTAATCACATACTTTCAAAAGACAATCTATTCACATATGTCCCTTCCCCCTATAGGACCATTTACCCATGTAATAAAAATTCAAAGAGCAATCAATACATCAGAAAAGCAATATGAACAAAAGATCCAAGAAGTGCAGAATACAGATCCTTTTTATTATTGCTGTTTCTCTTATGAACAGAAATACAAATGTTATTTATACACTGAACCCTTACATTGAATCTATACCAGTTGTACTACAATAGCTTCCCCACAAGAAATTCTCAGAACTGTAGTTTTGGGCTTCCTGTAAATCACCTTTATCATAAAACTGTAATAGGTAATAGATACAATACGCGCGCACACACAAATATACCCATCAACCTGTCAGTTTGCCCCTTGGAAAAATAACAGGTGCCAAAGCCAGGATGAATGAATAATGGATACTTTTTTTTTTGACAGTTCCCTAAATACAGCATTGGCTTCAGCAATATCATTTTAAGGACATTTTGAGAAAACAGATCTTATTGGAAGAAGTCAGGAAGTAAGGGTCAGGAAATGGGCAGTAGAGTAAGATTCTGATGCTGCAGTTCATACGCAATAATTTGCCTTTGCAGACTGCCAGAAATAGTGCAAATTGAGTCCACTTTAAATTGAGGCACTGCCCTGGCTCAGTGCTAGGGAATTATGGGAACTGTAATTTATTATGGCACCAGAACTCTCTGACAGAGAAGGCTCAATGTCTAGAAAAAATACAATTCCCATGATTCCCTAGCACTGAGCCAGGGCAGTGACTCAATTTAAAGTGGACTCAATTTGCACTATTTCTGGCAGTCTGCAAAGGCCCAATGTCTGCTATATGAAACTACTAGGCTATGCTTTGTGGCATAGAGAGAAATGCAGTCACACACAAGGTCATAAAAATGCAGTCACACACACAGCATCCCTCAATAAACTCCCCAACTTAATGAGGTGAACTCAACTCAAAAGATTCACCAGGAATTGAGAACACCAGTGTCCCTCATTAACTGGGAGGCATGGACTCTGTTGCCTTTTGTTGCCAGAGCAACCAAAACAAACAGAAAAAGTCAAGCTGTTTCAATTAAAGGCAATTTAAAGTCCCTGCTTAGTGCATTTATTGTGCAATAATCTATGCAGTCAAGACACCTCCTCAACAAAGCTCAGCAAAGAACTCAGGGCATTATCAACCACTAAAGCCAGGGACAAAGGCCCGGTGAGACCTGGAGAGGAAAAGCCTTTGGTTCAGGCTGTAAAGTGGTGGCAATTCTTCAGCCCCCCCCCCCCCAAAAAAATAAATGCAAAATAACATTATTGTTTCCTGCATATCTGTTACTTCTTTATCAAAAAGGGCGGAGGGTGGGAAGAAATAGTCGGTACAGAGGAATGTTTCTTATATAAATCAAGAATCAGCCCAAGAACCTAGAACTCTGTTTTCAACACTTTTCAGCCAACCATCTCTGGGACACGCACCACAGATAGGCCAGCTCTGTTGCTGGGTCCCTGACAATTTATATTAAGAGGCGCCCTGTCTCTGAACACACTGGCTCAATTTGGCTATCACATGTAATACCAGGACCACTACAGTCACATACTTCAGACCTTGAAAGGGCTATTGTTTGAACTACAACCCTCAAAATCCCCCAGGATGCCCTTTTCCATAACTCTTCCTCTTCCACTGCTGCCCCTTTTTCTACTCCTCCACCTACTTCTGTAAACTTCAGGCCTCTTTTCCCTTCATTCTTATGGAAGGTAGATTCAAAACCCTCTGTAGTGGAACTGTGCTACTTTATGTTCTGCACTGCACTTAAATATATCTCTTGTGCTGTATTCCTGTAAAAGAGGAATGGCGGCATGGCGTTTCAAGAGGGGGATTTACTGGTCAAGCATATCATAGACAGGGTCCACATCCCAGTCCTGTATGATAGTGTTTGTGACCTTCAAACACATATTCAGGATAAAGGAACATTGCCACTTGCTGTTCAACTACAGAAATGCTACAGCCATGCAAAGGGCCTGCACAGATCTTGCAGCCTACACAGTAAGTTGTCAAAGAGGTGTGCTGCTGTGAAGCCTAGCATGTAAACATGACAAATCTTTTCACAACCAGATTAGAGACATGTCAATTCTCAAATAAACACATCAATTTATACATCATAATAACTGCATGTAAGTGTGGACAGATTGAAAATCCTAAGCATAAACTAAGCTTAGGTATTCATATACATGGTCATATTTTTACCACCACAAACAACAATAGATTTCTTGCACAATAAGGGCCAGGCATGGTGTAGTGGTTTGAGTACTGGACAAAGACTTTGGGAGACCAGTGATTAAATCCCCATTGAGACGTGCAAACCTGCTGGGTGACCTCAGGCATGTCTCAGCCTTAGGGATGCGATTCAATCCTCCTCTGAATAAATTTTGCCAAGAAAACCCTAGGACAGAGTCACCATAAGGCTGGAGTTGACATGAAGGCACCTACAAACAAACAACAGTTGGTGCAGTATGTCCTAAGTCCTCCCCAGCATTGCTGTGTGTTGCTTTAAGAAGCTTCTTATGGGTGTCTAAATTCAAAAGCAAAACAAGGAAGCAACAGCACTTACCTGAAAACCTCAGCTTCAGAACTCCTGCTCTATGAAGTGAAGAGCTTTTGTGGTGCCATAGCTAATTTATACCAATTGGATACATCTGCTGGGGCCAGGGGTGTAACAAGAAGTAATGTCAGTACAGCTGGAGGAGGAGGCACTTCAGTCTCAGTCAGATTTTAGAAGACAGTAATTTATTTAGTACCTAAGTTATCAAACGCCACCACTAGGCTATTGGGTAAGCCCTAGTCATTCTCTGCTCCTGCTTGGCTCACCTAACTTTTACCTTGAGAGATGAACTTTAAACTAGGGGAGATTTGATACATGAAAAGCAGCACTACTCTGAAGCCTTTCCAAACTATTTCACTTCAAAGCAACAGTTGACCTGTGCGTACGGAAAAATCTCAGCGTGGTACTCTTTTTCTGCTGTTATAATACAGTACATTTATAAATTAATATTCTATTACTTCCAAAAGCAAAGCCTAGCAATAACTCCTGCAATTTCTATGCATGTTTACATAGAAGTAAAGTCCACTACACACAGCAGCAGGACTGACCACCATATAAGTGTGCAAAAGGCCACGGCATAGCCCTAAGTGATCTTGTGAAGTGATGAACTTAATGCAATGGCAAATTCTGAAGTGTAAAAGGCACACAATAAAGACAACAACAAAGGCACTTACCATGACTGTCCCCATAGCCATGCTCCCAAGGAGAAACCAAACATTCAGGGAGCTAGTTTGATCCACATCAGCAAACCAATTCATCTCCACCAGAAGGTGGCCTTTTATAATGCTAATCTATCTTCACCGTCCATTCAAGAGCAAGTCTTTCCAAGATGCTCTGCACTGTAACAGGTATTGTTATTGTTGTGTGCCTTAAAGTCATTTCTCATTTATGGAGACCCTAAAGAGAACCTTTTTTAGCAGACTTTTTTCAGAATGGGTTTACCATTGCCCTCCTCTGAGGCTGAGAAATTGTGACTTGCACAAAGTAATTAAGTGGGTCTTCATGGCTGAGTGTGGATCTGAACCCTAGAGTCCTAACCCAGCACTGAAATTGCTACACCACACTGGCCCTCACACAACAGGCATAGCTCACAACAGTATTGCTACTAGGAAAATCTATGTTCATGCTATCTACTCTGAGAATTACAGCTAAATTCAGAGAAAGAGGGAAGCTTGGGGGGAGTGGCAAATGACATGATCTTGTCTAATCTAAAAAATCTCTGTGTGGTGATAATAAAACCACAGTCATGAATTCAGTGGCCATATGGACCAAGATGCATTTTTTACTTTTCTCATCTTTTCTCTTTCCTCTCTCCACTGCTTGCAACAGCAATCATTCTTCTTTCCTAACACACATTGACTACCACTTTTCTTTGAAATCTACCTGAAGAGTACCTGTTCTTGTGAATGAGCAGAGTACTCTTCCACTGCATCTAGATACGTTTCAGATGGTTCTGAAAACTTGTGGACTCCTGTTGGCTCTGAGCCATCAGATTCTTTGACAGAACCTCATCTATGAAATTAAGGGAAGAAAGTTCTATCCCCCTCTAAAAATAGAAGAAAAGATCAGAGTGAAAACCTACACCAGTATAACCCCACTGAGTTTCTGCTGGCTGCATAATCCCACTTTGAAGGTAATGGGGCACACCCAACAGGCAGTCAGTGACCAGAGAGATCTCAGGCACCATTTGGCTACAGTTGCACAGCCTGGGAAAGGGGACAGTTATCACCTTCTGGACCTCTGGTGTACATTTTGCTAAGCCTGCCAGATGGAATCAAGGGGCTTCCTACCCCATCTTCACAATTATTCACTGGCCAGGAGAGAATGCCCCAGCACCTGCAAGCTAGAGGTGCATGGACGTGTGTGTGTTGTGTTCATTGTATCTTCAGCACTCTTCTCAAGCAACACATCTCAAATGAATTTATTTTCTTTTCGCCCACTTTCTTAATTGTCCACCTCTCGCATCTATACATGGTAATGGGGAATACAATTGCTCGTATGATTCTGGCTTTCATGCTTACTTGTATATCTTTGCTCTTTAGGACCTTTTCTAGTTCTTTCATAGTTGCCCTCCCCATTCTAAGTCTCCTTCTGATTTCTTGACTGCAGTCTCCGTTCTGATCTATTAAGCTTATCGCACTGTGTTCTCATAACGTAATGGGTACGTAATGTGAATGGAACAGAACGTATTTTATCACACAGTATGATCCTCATCAAGCTCTCACAGTCCCAAGCCCTTTCCAGCAGCAGAACTGTAAAAATGCATCCTCAGTCAACAAGAATGCTTACAGACCGTTCAATATGATATGAGTGATAATCCTACCCAGTCTCAATCTGTCCTTGTGTTCTGATTGGCTAAGACAACCTCCTCCCCTCTTGTCCTAGAACATCCACAAACTCAACTCAACTCTTCCGGTGTTGATGCAAGGAAGGTGCCACAGGTAATTTAAATTTTTTTTTTTGTTGTTGTAGATTGAATTGTGTCATGTTTACAAGAAAAAACAATGAATATCTAAACCTCTCGGTAGCATTTTTTCCAATGCACACATAGGGGGTTTTGCAACAGTGAGCATGCGTCAATGAGGGACAGCTGGGGAACTTTTTTAGCGCCCGTACCAGTACAACAGATCTGGTCCTAACCTCTGGGACAGCAGAGAGCAGGTCTGCTGCCTCCTGTGACAGCTCTTGAGGTACTTAAAGAGTACAATCATGTCATGCCTCAATCTTATTTTCGCCAGGCAAAACACACCTTCAACATTTCTTATTATGTTTTGCTCCCATACCTCTTATTAACCTTGTTGCCCTTTTTCTAAACCTCCTCCAACCTGTCCACGTCTTTCTTAAAATTAAGCACCCAGAACTGAATGCAGTGCTCCAGATGAGACCTGGTCAGGGCAGAATTTAATAGAACTATTAATTCCCTCTACTAAAAACTATACTTCTATTAATACAGGAAAAATAGCATTTGCCTTCTTTCCTGAAACGTCACATTGGTAGCTTATGTTTAACTTATGATCAACAATAATCCCAAGGTCCTTTTCGCATATAGTGCTGCTGATCTATGTATCCCCCATCCTATACCTGTGCATTTGGATTTTGTGGCCTAAATGCAAAATTTTGCCTTTGTCTCCACTGAATTTCATTTTATTAATTTCATCTCCATTTTCTAGTTTATCTAGGTCCTTTTGAATTCTCTTCCTATTTTCCAATATGTTAGCCACTCCTTCCAGTTTTGTGTCATCTGCACATTTAATAAGGATTCTCTCCACCTTGTCATCTAAATAATTCATTAATTTTTTTTAAAATTTAAATCCTTTATTAGATAAAAAAACACAAACAATATTCCAAAATCAAAACATCAACAAACAAACATATAAACATGCAAACAAACTCAAAGAAAAAAAAGTAAAAAAAAAATTTGACACATTACAACGATATTACATAACACGTACAATTATATATATATATATATAAAGAAACCTCCTGGACTTGACTTGGCTTGCAATTTAGCCCGATTTAATATTATTTCCGATAACCATACTTCAGATTTCTCATGCCATGCATTATATATTCATGAAAACCCTATGTCAATCATTTTCTCATCTATTTTAACCTTATCTCATTGTTTTTTATTTTAAACATCATAAAACAGTGCTCCTGATATTTTATCAAAAAGAGACATATCAAAATTTATTTGGGAGGGTAAAAAGCCAAGGATTAGAATGAAATTTCTTCAAGATGCTACTGAAAGGGGGGGGTATGGGTTTACCTAATTTCAAAATGTATTATTATGCCTGTTCTTTGTTTTGGCTGCTAGACTGGATAAAGTTG
>CM034706.1:203490278-203500633 GCA_020142125.1 Phrynosoma platyrhinos | reverse complement strand
ATTAGAATTTGGTTTAAAATTAGGAAAAATTGGCCGGAGAATTTACCAGACTGGACAGCCATCGGAGAAGTCACATCTAAAGACAACAAATTTGGCAAGGAAAAATGGTTAACATGGGGATCTAATTAAAAGTAGGGAGAAAGATGGACAGTATAATATTATCAAAACACAAGAGGAGCTCAATCAGGAGGGTTATTCTTGTAACTGGTTTTCCTATAGGCAGATTAGGGAATGCTTTTTCTTAGATCAAAGAAACAAAAAATAGGCATTCTAGATAAAGAATTTGATGACATTGTTAAGTCAGATTCTGACCACAAAATATCGAAATTTTATAAATTCTTATTGGCCATTGAATTAGAGAAGGATATAATAAAGCCACAAATGATAAAGTGGGCTCGGGACTTTGGTCACAATATCGAGTTAGAGCAATGGGAGAAGTGTTGGCAAAAACAGATAAAATATACACTTAGCAGTAATATCAGAGAAAACTTCTATAAGCTTTAATATCGTTGGTACTTGACACCATATAGATTGGCTAAAATGGGGAAAACCCAAGATTATCAATGTTGGAAATGTGAGAAAAAAAGTGGATCCTTTTATCACCTTTGGTGGGGCTGTATAAAAGCAAGAGAATTCTGGGACAAAATTATACAAATAATGGAAGAAATCTTAAGAATGAAATTGAAAAAGGACCCTCAGATGTTTTTATTGGGTATGATTGAAGACCAAAACTTAGAAAGAAAACATGGTAAACTTATCTTTAATTTAATAACGGCCGCTAGAATAATATATGCCAAGAAGTGGAAGTCGAAGGAGATACTTCTATGCAAGATTGGATGTTGAAAATGTTAGACATTATGGAAATGGATAAATTAACTAAATTAATTAAAGGTGAGAACGAGGAGGTGTTTATGAAAGAGTGGAAGGAATTGGTGAAACATTGGAAACAAACTGGGGAGTTGGTAAACATGATAGGTATAGAGTAAATTATATGTATGATAGTAAAAAATAAATAATTCATTAAAATATTGAAGAGCAATGTCTCTAGGATAGAATCCTGAGGCACTCCATTTGAGACCTCCTTTCAGTTTGAAGCACAGCCACTGCTGATGACTGAGCATGGTTTTCCAATCAGTTATCAGTCCATCTGACATTGTTCCCATCTATTCCACTTTCAATACATTTGCTAATCAAAATATTATGGGGAGCCTTATCAAACATTTTGTTGAAATCCAGATAAAAGACATCCACAGCATTCCCACCATTTATTAAACTATTGTCCTGATTGATAAAAGATATAACATTAGTTTGGCAGGATTTGTTCTTGACAAACCTATGTTGGCTCCTCCTGATTGCTACATTGTCATCAAGATACTTCTAGACGTACCCCTATATAAACTGTTCTAATATTTTTCCTGGTGTTGAGGTTAGGCTGAGACTGGTCTGTAGTTTCCTGGATTTTCTTTTTTACCTTTTTAAAAGATTAACTTTATTGTTTTAACACAAACAATCTAATTTACAGTAAAATAATAGACAATCTAAGATAAAGAAACCAGAGGTTGGGGGGAGGAGAAGAAGAGAAAAAGAAAAAGGGAGGAGAAAAGAAAGAGAGGGGGAAAAAGAGCAAGCAAGAAAAAAAGGGCGGGAATACATACTAATACACAGTAGGGCTCTGACTCCCTAGTCCTGATGTAACAAAAATTAAAATTTAAAAAATGTAATTAAAATAAAAATTAAATTGTAATTAAAATAAAAAGGAGACAAAATTATTCTACCATTACAGATCCAACTAAATAATTGTATTTGTTCTTGTGTGTCTTCAAATCATTCCTGATTTATGGCAACCCTAAGGTAAACCTATCATGGGTTTTCATGGCAAGATTTGTTCAGAGGAGATTTGCCATTGTCTTCTTTTGAAGCTGAGAGCTTGTGATTTGCCTAGTGGATTTCACGGCTGAGTGGGAAACCAAACCATGGTCTCCATAGTTGCAGTCCAACATTCAAACCACTATGCCATACTTGCTCTCTACTTCTACTAATAACTACAGCCATAGATTATTACATCATTAGATATACTATTGTTCAAAAAGCCCATCAATGGTTTCCAATATTTCTGAAAATCTTCGATCAGCTCTTAGCATCACCTACTACCTCTTCTTCGTTTGATGGCCTGTAATAAGTTTGTACCACAGTGTTGCACCTATTTCTTTTTCTATTTTTCTCCCCGGATGCTCTCAACTGCTCCAATGTGATTGCTCTCTTGGATTTTTGCACAACCAAATTTGTCTTTGACATATATTACTACTTACCTTCCTTTTCTTCCATATCTATTTTTAAAATAAATTATACCATTAAATTTTTATATTCCGTTCATAAGAGTCATTCCACCAGGTCTTTATTATGCCTATAAAGTCATATTTACCTTCCTGTAGTACAGTTTCAAGCTCATCTTGTTTCCCCCCCCCCTCAAACTGTGTACATTGGTGTATAGACATTTGAAGCTTCTCATCTATTAAACTACTGCATTTTTCTGCAAATCCCATTCTCTTCCTCAGCTTCTCCTCTAGAATTCCCATCCTTGCACTTAGAGCTTCCCTTTTGGCTGAAGTCTGAGCTATCGCATCCAGTTTCCCAAGGATTTAGTTTAAAGCCTTCTAGATCAGACTTACCATGCTACTATCAAAGACATTCTTCCCAGTCTTTATTAGGTGCAGCACATCTGCAGCCAATAGTCTTGTCTAAGCAGTGAAGCTCATGGACCCAGAAGACAAACCTCTCCCATTTATACCATCTACATAGCCAGTCATTCACTTTTAGTATCTTCCTGTCCCTATGTAGTCCTCTATCTTTCATTTCCAGAATTGATGAGAATACTACATACCTCAAATAGCTTCAACTTCCTGCCCAAAGCTTCATAGTCAGACATGATCTGCTCAAAGATGTTCTTGGCCATGTCATTTGTACCTACATGAATAAGGAATAGGTACTGATCTGTGTTGTTGATGAGTTTTGGCAAGATGTCAGTGCATCCTGAGTACATTTCCCAATTCATCTTGTCAAGCTAGTTTGCACGTGTCTCTATACCCCCGAGTAATGAGTCCCCAACCACCAGCACCTTTTTTTTCTTTTTGTTGTGGTTGGTGGTTACCTTGGGCCAAAACACATGGGCCAAATAAAGTGGCTTTTGGGTACCGTGGGGGTGTGGTGTTTGGATGGTGCATGCCCCAAAGCAGCGGGAAGCTGCACTGAGGCTGCACTCCAGTCCAAAGGACAGGATTAAAAAGGAATTGATTTGAATAGACTCCTGGCTGGTGTGGCTTGGGGCTGCAGGGTGGTCCACTTTGGGAATGGGCCATGCAGTCACTGCAGTCCTGGCCCGACTGTGGCCAGAACAGCCAGAGGCTGCTGTTTAATGGCCATCTGCTCCACTCCCTTGACTCTTTCCTTGGCATGCAGTATCCATTGTTTGACTTTCTTGGAAAGAACTCCTCCAATCAAAACCATTTTACAACTCAGGAGAAAAAAATATAGCCTGGCTGAACAGTTATCTTCTTCACACTCCCCATTTCCAATGTTCACTTTTCATTTCTCAAGAAATCTCCTTTCACTACACTTACGCATATATAAGTCATGTGTCCCCCACATATTCACTTGGCATTTGCTCAGGTGAGGCAGAGCTGTTGTAAGAGGAGGAATTTTGCCTCACCTTCAAATTGGTCCCAGTGGGGCTCAGCAGGTGCTGGACTCTGTTCTACCCAGATACAAGGAAGAGTTATTGCAGTAAGATCATTTTACTCAACTGAATCAACTACCTTTCATTTTCATATTTAGCATATGCCTACAAAGAAGGCAAACAGGTATAGAGGATGTGATGGTTTTATTGCCCCAGGGCTCATCAGCACAATATTTATTTTTGGTCCTGAAAGCACTCTAGGTTTCTTCACCTACTACACAGTCAAAACCATCAGCACTTTCAGAAACAAGCTGTACATATGTCCTTCTTCCACTACTTTCATTACTACTTAGACCAACAGCACAGTGCTAAACAAACTAGTTTCTTTTAGCAGGCAGAAATTACTTGGGATGAGAAAAAACCATTACCTATTCATCAAACCCAAACTGTTCTAGCTCTTGCAAGACTTAGGGCCTTTGCAGACTGCCAGAAATAGTGCACATTAAATTGAGGCACTGCCCTGGCTCAGTGCTAGGGAGTCATGGGAATTGTATTTCTTTCTGAGACATTGAGCCTTCTCTGTCAGAGAGCTCTGGTGCCACAATAAACTACAGTTCCCATGATTCCCTAGCACTGAGCCAGGGCAGTGCCTCAATTTAATGTGCACTATTTCTGGCAGTCTGCAAAGGCCCTTATCCATCAATGGAAAGAGCTCTCTTCAGCTAAACAGCAATTGCTGCCTCAAACCATGGAGCAGCCAGCTGGAGGGAGGATACCTAAATCATTAAGAGCTCTGGTCAGGATAAGGGGACCATTAAGCCCATTAGGAAGGAGCTTACTAGACAGACTTATTTAAGCCTCTCTTTCTCTTGTATCTTTATATGGCTCACACTGACAGCATTCATAGTCCTATCTAAAATAATACTGAAAAGAAGGAACGTAGTGCATACATTATTGTAATGAAAAATAAATGGCTTTAGCTCAAAATTGGTAGTGTGAACTACACTGTCAAGTTTCAACCTCCACTTAGGATACAGAGTGACGTAAAAGAATTAAGAACTCAATATTTTCAGAATTCAGGACAGAGATCTGCTTGGTTTAAAGTATTTAGCAGCTACTACCACTGAATATCATTTCAATGATGAATACTCATGTCATTGGTTTGCTGTTCTACTCTTGACAGTAACAATGAATGAATCTTACAAGTTCACTAAATAATAAAGCACTATGTTTTCCTTTCCCAGCAAGGATTGCCTCCAGTTGATCTGCTGGGGTCATGGCTAGAGCAGACGCTCCATCAGCTCTGGCATTTGTCAAAAAGTGAGGAGGAAAAAATGGCAGTTTAGAAGGGGTGAGTGGCAGAAGTGTAGGCAGAGGAGGCTAATTGCTCCAAAAAGCACCAGCATAATTATGCAGCTTCAAAGATGTACCAGGGGTAGGCAACCTTTCCCCTTTAAGGACTGAGGGACTTCAGCTCCCAGAAACCTCAGCTATGTTGGCCAATAGTCCCATATTGGCCAATAGCTCCTGGGATTCTGGGAGCTGAAGTCCCTCGGCCCTTAAAGGAGAAAGGTTGCCTATCCCTGATTTCTGCTCATTTCCAACACCCTCCTCCAGTGTCACACTTGAACCCAACTGATTACACATGCAGGAAACCTTACAGCAGCATTTCTTACAGACGTCTTGACTCCCCCAGTTTTCTCATTTGTTGTGGAGCAAAGTACAATTCCTATTTGTTTCAGCAAGTAGGAGAGATAATTGAATGATGGAGTGGAAAAATATGGAATGGAGAAGCCATAACTGCATCCTTCTTTGTAGTTGTACAGAAATGAGAAGATGGTCTTCTTATGATGGCATCAAGCTTGAGAACCTGCATCTTCTACACATCATAAGCTTTGCTACTGTTTTATAAACTTTATGGAAGCAAGGGTGCACAGCTGGTTACTGTCTTTAAACCAAAGGGAGGGCATCATGTGTCCCTCCAGTAGGGTCACCAAGTTTCCCTTATTATAAGGAATGCCTCTTAAATTTGAGGACCAGAAAATTTGTCTCTCATAGGGCCGACAGGTGTCTCTTATTAAAAGAATTATTAAAATAACATCTCCTATATGAGGGTTGGAAAGTTTTTCCCTTTTAAATAGACTGAAGAAAAAACACACAAATTAATGTATTTTGGGGTGTTGTACCTTCATAAGTATAATAATGTGTGCATCACGTAATTTATGAGTGTGGACAATATGTTAATTTTACTGAGTAACAAATAACTAAGTTAAATGAAGTCAATGCTTTCATTTGGTATTTAGGTAGAAAATTATTGTGTGCCTTCAAATTGTTTCCAACTTATGGTGACCCTAATGCAAACTTCAGCCAACCTAGCAGTTCAAAATCATGAAAAAGTGCAAGTAGATAAATAGGTATGACTTTAGTGGGAAGGTAACAGTGTTCCATGGAGTCATGCTGGCCACATGACCACAGAGTTGTCTTTGACAACATTTGTTCCCTTGGCTTAATAATGGAGATGAGCACTGCCTCCTACACTTGGATATGACTAGACAATCATGTCAAAGGGGAAACTTCTCCTTTTAAGGCAAACATATTAATGTGGTGGCAAGATTTGTTCAGAGGAGATTTGCCATTGCCTTCCACTGAGGCTGAGAGCATGTGATTTGCCCAAGGTCACCCAGTGGGTTTAATGGATGAGCAGGAATCAAACTCCAGTCTCCAGAATCATAGTTCAACATTCAAATCACTATACCATGGTGGCTCAAAATACCTTGTTTTCTCAAGGTAGAATGCAAACTTGTTGATAGCTACTTCCTGATTGTCATGAATTTTGACTGTCCCTTATTGCTATTTTGAAAACCTGGCTGTATTGCCCTCCACATGTTGTTGAATTGCAATTCCCAGCATTCCTTACCATTGGCCATACTGGCTAGGGCTGCTAGGAGTTGCAATCCAACGACATCTAGACAGCTACACAGTTCCCAATCCTGCTTTAAGCAATGAGGCAGAACAGTTTGGGTTTCATGGATAGATAATAGCTTTTTCTTGCCTCAAGTAATTTCTGCCTGCTAAAAGAAGCTAGTTTGTTTAGCACTGTGTTGTTAGTCTAAGTAGTAATGAAAGTAGTGGAAGAATGACATATGTACAGCCTGTTTCTGAAAGTGATAATGGTTTGCACTATTGGTAAGGAAAGACTGTCTATAGGTATATAGAAGGGTAAACAGAGGTAAGTGACATCTATAAAATTACAACAGAATCCCAGAATGGTGAGGATTTTTTGCAGTTTCCTGCCCCATGCAATAAAGTTCCATGAGTGTTTATGAAAAATGGCACAACCTAGCTCATTCTAACTTCATTTCAAATCTGTGCATGTCTTAGTCTCATATAATCCCCTTCTATTCAATCATTTTAACAATCCCAGCCTGAATGAGACAGGGAAAAATACCATCGAATAATTCATTCGACTAATTTAACACTTTCTTGAATAAATTACTTAATTCAGTTGCATGTTTTCCATTATTCACATCCCACTAAATTGTCATCCAATCTTACTTTCTCTCCCACAATATATCATCCCCATTCAACCATGCTTTAGCTGAATATGTGCAGCCTCCTCTTCAGTCCCCATTTTAGTCTTGTTTCCCTCAGAGAATTTTTATCTAAAATGTTTTCAGGTTTTACTCCTTTCTTATATGACCTTTTTCTCACTCACTCTTGATTCACTTAATGCCTTCTACATTTATCTATAGTTTCTCTTGTGCATTCATATCTAATGCAATTGCACTCTTATAATTCTCTCTAGTAGACATCTCTAAGACACTCTGAAAGTAAATTACATCTATAAAACTAAGACCCTAGGGGCTTTAGAGGCCTCTTCCATTAGACTAAATAGAAATACTCATGAGCAAGGAAAATGAGCATTTTTCTTTCCAAATAATTCAGCATTGTACTATTTGAAGATGTGGAAAAAGCCAGAAACAGATATTCCACAAGAATTTAATCTCCAGTCATGTCAGAAGAGTAGTAGCAAAAAAACATGAACATTGGCTGCTTGTGAAAGTTAACATTAACTATTTTGTATTTGGTTTTATTTCTGGAAAGATGAGCAACTAATACCATGCAGATCACACACAGCAAAAATGCATTTTGAGGAAGCCATAGGATCCTTGGAATTCCAAACTCCATTTTGAAAAAAAGTACATTCTAGTTCACATGGCTGTGCAAAGAAGGTGAAATATGTGTTGGAAATAAATATTAAAGGATCAGAAGCATTTAAAAAAAGCGTAAAATCATTATTTTCATTCATTCTTGTTATTTCTGAATTCCCACATTGAATTTAGATTTTAATTATATATTTTGCCAAGGTCTTTCTTTGCAAGGAGGCTCACTCACATGAGCCAGCTGGTCCATCATTTTATCACTATGGGCCTTTACAGACTGCCAGAAATAATGCAGCTTGAGTTCACTTTAACTGCCCTGGCTCAGTGCTAGGGAATCATGGGAACTGTAGTTTATGGTGGCACCAGAGCTCTCTGACAGAGAAGGCTCAGTATCTCAGAAAAAACTACAGTTCCCATGATTCCCTAGCACTGAGCCAGGGCAGTTAAAGTGGACTCAAGCTGCATTATTTTTGGAAGTCTGTAAAGGCCCTATATCTGTCATATAAACCACCACTGCTCAGATGCTGTAGCATCATTTATTGTTGTGTGCTTTAAATTGTTTCTAACTTATGGCAACCCTAATGTGAACCCTATCATAGGGTTTTCTTGGCAAGATTTGTTCATAGGGAATTCATGTTTGCCTTTCTCTGAGGCTGAGAGAATGTGACTTGCTCAAGGTCACCCAGTGTTTCCACTGCCAAGCACAAATTCAAACCCTGGTCTCCAGAATCATAATCCAATGTTCAAACCACTACGCCATATATATAAGCAGTTTATTCATTTTATTGCACTAATACATGCTGACATCATTTGCCTATTTTATCCAGTGGAAGCTGGCAGATCTGATTTAAGTGAAGATAGAAAATATGCTCCAAACTTTTAAAAAGCTTTTCATGGTGCTGAACCCTATTCCCAAACAAGATTATTCAAAGCCTCCTCTTCTCTCCTAAAATGACAACAAGAAGTCTTTCCCAAGTGATCCAGTGAGCAGGTAACGCGGTTTCAACTCCACACATTATGTTTATTGTGCTTTTCAAAATAATAATAATAATCCCACTGTGGGAGAAAGGGAGGATATAAATCCTGGAAATAAAATAAATAAAAAATTAACATAATAAAAATGGCAACAATACCATTTTTATCTGAAAACTAAAGCAACCAACAGTGCCCCAATTTAGTGTTTCACAACTTCTTTCCCACTAAATATGCAAAATGCACCATTTGCTGCCATTTTCCCTTGAAAGCCCAGTCTGCTTGACAACTGCTTTTTTCCTTCAAAATACAAGTAGCTGAGAGACCAGCTATCATTGGGCCTTTGCAGACTGCCAGAAATAGTGCACATTAAATTGAGGCACTGCCCTGGCTCAGTGCTAGGGAATCATGGGAACTGTAGTTTATTGTGGCACCAGAGCTCTCTGACAGAGAAGGCTCAATGTCTCAGAAAAAAAAATGCAATTCCCATGATTCCCTAGCACTGAGCCAGGGCAGTGCCTCAATTTAATGTGCACTATTTCTGGCAGTCTGCAAAGGCCCACTGGCCCTCTCTCAGCTATCACCTAGGAAACAACTATTCAAGCAGACTACCAATGTGAATTATTTTCTTCCAGAGTGATCAATGTTAAGACTTTTAATTTCAAGTTGCTTTTTTCTCTTCCCTCCCAATCCCTTATTCCTTGTGTATCATGTCTAAAATTTAAACTGGAATCTCTAATAGGACTGTAATTACACTTATCCTTTCATGCTGCTCTGGGAGCTTTTTCACTCAGAAGCAGGGTTTTATATAATAATAATAATAATAATAATAATAATAATAATAATAATAATAATAATATGTTATTTGTAACCCGCCCCTCTGTGCAGCAATCGGGGTGGCGTACAGCATTGTTAAAACAAAGAACAGTTAAAACATTCCTATATCCCACACCCTAGCCCTCCCACCCCTTAAAACTGAATTAAACTCAAATAGTATTAAAATAAATTTAACACACAATGCAAATATAGCAAATTTAGACAGCATACAACCAATGGCAAGTAAGGCCATTAAGGGCAGATTAAGATTAAGGTTAAGGGGGAGGTGATGTGCTTAAAATAGGCTCTTCAATTCAACTTTTTAGGCATCCTTTTCTATAGAATTCAAATTAAGAACATGAAAAGGAACTACATAATCTTATAAATAGATTTCCTATAGTACTAGACTACTATTATTCCAGGAACAATAACCAGGGGTCTTCTACCTTTCCATCAATTTCTCTATGTATATCAACATTTTCATGGCTGACATAGGAGAATGTTTGCTTAGCTCCTGTTCTCAAGAACCTTCACCTCTATCTTTACACTGACAGCATCTTTTATAATAATAATGATAATTATTATAATTATTATTTGTATCCCACCTCTCCCCGTTAAGGATCGAGGCAGGTAACAGCAAAGATTAAAACAATTACAGAAATAATACTAAGAAAATAATCCCCGAACCTCCCCACCCCTTCGACCCACCCTCCCTTCAATAACAGTGGCAA
>CM034706.1:203459023-203474595 GCA_020142125.1 Phrynosoma platyrhinos | reverse complement strand
CATCCTCTGAGGCTGAGAGTGTGTGACTTGCCCAAGGCCACCCAGTGGATTTTTATGCTCAAGTTGAGAGTTGAACCCTGACTCACAGTCCAACTTTCAAAACCACATCACACTGGACGTTTCCTCCTTTTCCGGGACATGTTCTACATTTGGATAATCTCTGCAGGAGGGATTCCAAAATGTCCTCCATTCTGAGGATGGCTAAGCATGAATTGGTATTTTATATGAGTGTTTTTAGCTTTTATGTGGACGTTTTAATGGTGTTTTTTAAAAAAAAATTGGTTTTAATTGTGCCGTTTTTAACTTATGTCTTAATGTGGTTAATATGTTTTTATTATTTTTATAAATTTACAAGCTTACCACATTCATGTCAAAATTCTTCTTACAAATATAAAACTGCTGGTTCGCCATTTCAACATTATGTTACACGAAACACCAAAATTAATAATTTCTCCCCATACTTCCCAAGTCCTTCTGACATTGAGACCCTTCTATTTGTCAAACTATTTACCCTTATGGTCATTTTCTCCCCTATAGCTTAAAAAAAATTCCCTCAACTCCAATTCAAGTTTCAAATCTCTAACTCATTATTTTAAGCTTTTGTCTTTTCTTTCCCCAAAGTATTTGCTTTATTACTGGCATCTTTTTTTTTTGGCAAAATTCTGTTACAGGAAGCCATTTTTCCTCCGTTTTTTTATGTTAAATTTTATATATATATATGGTCAATATTTAATTATCTATACATTATATATATATATATATATCTTTTCTTTTGTAACCAGTGTTTTAAGTTCTACCTTTTTTAAAAAAAATATTGTAACCCGCCTTGAATCCTATTGTGGGAGAAAGACGGGATACAAATCCTCGAAATAAACAAATAATAACAATGTGTTCATTTTTTTTTTTTCTCGAAATGTCCTACGTTTCACGGGCCCTGCTCCTCTTTTGCAGTTGGGACCCTGAATTCCCTGCTCAATATTTCCAAAGATAAACACACAAGACGTGAGGTAACAGCCTCTCCCTCAGGCGAGGCGCTTACTTGACTCCTCGGTCCCGCCCACCGTGCGAAATCTGCTTAGCAACTAGCCTTCCTCGCCCGGTGATTGGCTAGCCTGACTCAGACGCTTCTCTTTACTGATTGGTTCTCAACTGTAATTCGAGGGAGGCGGGGAGAAGAAAACAGAGAGAGAAAGAGAAAAGAGCAGGTACAGCGATCTTTTTAAGCGACTCTCGCGGAGGGATCCGCTTACGTTTTACTCTCACACCTCCCGACGGCGTACAACAGCGTCGCGCGCTGTCCCTGGGACTACTTTCGCCGCGGGGAGGGGAGAGGAGGGCTTCTTAGCCCATCCGCCGTCGCGACGGTGACGACGCGAGCGGCGCGTGATTGATTGGCAGCGTGCGTAGCCAATGGGTCAGGACCAACGTTGGTGGCGATTGGTCCGTGGCGAAGGGAAGCCTCGTGGGAGGCGGGGCGGAGGACGGTGTTGGCCCCAAGCGAGTACTCCATTTGGGGCCCTGTCAGAGGCGTTCGTGAGTGGGGTTTGGTGAGTGAAGGGGCAAGGGGCTGGGGGCCTTGGTCGGGGATGGAGCTGCTTTTTTCCGGCTGGGGAAAGGCGTCGCGGTAACCGCCGGAAGTGGGGTGGTCCGAGTGGGGCCTCTCCGGGGCTCCAAGGGCCCTCGGAGCTCTTCCTGCCCCGGCTCCCCGCCGCCGTATCCCCGCCAGGGCCCCGTTCCCCTCCGCATGAGGGGGAAAGGCCAGGCACGTAGGCCTCCCTCAGTTGCTGTTATTATTGTCTGCTTACAAGTCGGCTTCGACTTACGGCGGACCTATCATTGGGTTTCCTTGGTAAGATTTGTTCCGAGGTGTTTTGGGTTTGTTTGGGTTTTTTTTGGCCAGTGCTTCCCTTCGAGGCTGAGAGAGTGTGACTTGCCTTAGTTGGGTATCTATGGCCGAGCGGGGATTTAAACCCCGTTTCCGTCGTACGGTGAACTTATCATTGGGTTTTCTTGGCAAGATTTGTTTTGAGAGGGTTTCTTTTTTTAACTACCTCCTTCTGAGGCTGAGAGAGTGTGACTTGCCTACGTTGGTTTTTCAAGGCCGAGCGGGGATTCGAACCCTGTTTCCCTCTTATGGCGACCTAAGAGGAACCTATTATTGGGTTTTCTTGGTAAAATTTGTTCCAAAGGGGTGTGGGTGTGGGTTTGTTTTGTTTTGTTTTGTTTTGTCTGGCCAGTGCTTCCCTCTGAGGCTGAGAAAGTGTAACTTGGCTAAGCTGGGTTTTTCAAGGCCGAGCGGGGATTCAAACCCCATTTCTCTCTTATGGCGACCCTATAATTGGGTTTTCTTGGCAAGATTTGTTCCGAAGTATTTTTTAGTTTATTTATTTTGGCCAGTGCCTTCCTCTTAGGCTGAGAGAGTGTGACTTGCCTAAAGTGGGTCTCCATGGCCGAGCGGGGGATTCGAACCCCGGTCTCCCGAGTCAAAAGAGTCCTACGCTCAAAAGAGCGATAGATCCTGATCCTCTCTCACCGCAAGAGAAGCAAGGTTTGCCTATAGAGACATATCACACCACACTCTTAAAACGGGGCTAGTTCGCTTTAAGTTAAGAGCTCTGACTGCCTCCTGTTGCATTTTGGGGTTTGTAGTTCCGTGAGGCTTAAAGGCTCTCTGGCTGAATATTCTAAATGCCTCTTGCTAAACTACAAGTTCCAGAGTGCAGCAGGAGGCAGCCAGCGCAGTTAAAACGACTTAACCCCGTTTTAAGAGTGTAGAGCGATAGTTTCGACAGATTTGCCCTTTTAGTCTGGAATATCAGCAGGAGAAGGGATCTTGGAGCACCTTTGAAACCAAAGAAGTTGTAGTTTCAGCGTCCTCAGGTGCCTTTGAGGAAGTAAACCAAGGTCCAAAACACACTGCAGAAAATAATCCAGTTTGAGACCACTTTAACTGCCTTGGCTCAATGCTAGGGAATTCTGGGAACTGTAGTTTTGTGAGACATTTATCCTTCTCTGTTAGAGAACTCTGATGCCACAATTAACTACAATTCCCAGGGTTCCTTAGCACTGAGCCAGGGCATTTAAAGCAGTCTTGGAACTGGATTGTTGCTGCAGTGTGTTTTGGTCTACCATAAAGGTTAGGCTACAACTTCTTATACACAGTCTCAAAACTTCTACAAGGTCCCTTTTGCATACTGAGGTTAACTAGAGAGACCCAGACAAAGCCTGAGGCCACCAAAGAGAGAGACTGACAAGTTTCTACTTTAGATACTTGAGAATCAACTCTCCCCCTCCTCCCTCTTTTTCATATGTAGAAATGGAAGGAAAGTGTGTGAAAAAAGCCTGTGGCCCCAGGCATTTTTATCTTTCCTTGGCATTAATGGCCTGCTAGGACTTAATCCCCTCACTGCTTCTCCATGACATTCTCTTTGTTCTCTATTTGTAATGCTGCTTCCACACCTAGCTACCTTAAAGTCACCAGATCCCATTTGATCTTGGAAGCTAAGCAGTGTCAGCCTTGATTAATACTTGGATGGGAGGCTGCCAGTGAATACCTGGTGGTTGGAAGGTATATTTCAGTAGCAAGAGCTGAGCAAAAGTATTTCTCCCCTAAGAAAATCCTATGAAATTCATGGGGTTGTCATAGGTTGGCAGGCAGCTTGAAGGCATACACACATAAAGCAGCTTCCAACAATTAAGAGTGGAGATGATAGTGTCTTTAGGAAACAGCAATGTTCGCAATTTGCTGTATTATTTTTGCTTTAGTATGGCATTTTTGCAATATGGCAGTTAATGTTATGCAGAGTCAAGCCTGAGCTAGATGTTTAACAGTGAGAAGCAACTAAATCAAAGGGTGACAACTGAGACATGTTGTTGTTTTCATTCTGAATTAGTCATGTTTAATAAACAGAACATATCACCTTAAATCAGAGGTCAGCATACCTTTTTTGGGGGGGGGCGGTTCCACCGTCCCCCAGATCATTGGCGGGCCGAAGGGGGAAAAAATGGCACCGGAGGTGCGCACACACACATACACACTACTCCCGGTGTCGTGTGCATGCGTTCCAAAATGGTGCCCACGCTCTCACACGATGATGGGAGTAGTGCGTGCGCGGGTGCCATTTTGCAACACAAAATGGTGCCCCCATGTTTCGTGTGGTGGCATGACCGGCCACGGGCTGGTTGAAAGGCCTCGACGGGGTGGGTTTGGCCCCCAGGCCTGCCTTAAATGATGTTTATTTGTTTTATCATGTTTTCATTATTCTGTATAGCTCTTATAGTATAACTTACTTGTGTTGTTTGTGTTGCTGTTTGCATTAGTGAACTATTTCTACGGGTTCATATGTGGCAAAGGGAACAGTAAACATCAATCATGGCATCTGAATTAGAGAACCTAAATCCTAGTGCAAGAATAATGACGTTCCATCCTACTGTGGAAGAATTCAAAAACTTCAGCCGTTACATTGCATACATAGAGTCTCAAGGAGCTCATAGAGCTGGATTGGCAAAGGTAAGAAAGCTTACAAACAGATTTTATAATGTGAAGTTGAAGGCTTTCATGGCCAGCATCCATAGTTTCTTATAATACCCGTCAGAATTATAATTCAGGAAAGCAGAGTGCACCTCAATGTGGAATACCTTAGAAATTGGAGCTCATATATAATTGTGGTCAATTGATGATAAAAAGATAATACAGTGGTCCCTCCACATTTGCTTGGCTTAGAGGCACAGGACCCCCGTGAAAGTGGAAAAAACGCAAATAAAAAAACCACTATGTTTTTATCTGAGAGAACACCTCTCTAGGAATCTCTAGGTCTTCCAGTGCAACTCTGTGGTCAACATCTGGTAGGAATTGGAGGACATACAAATGCCTAGAGATCTGTTTTCTGTAGTAATCTCTAAGTCCTCCAGCAAAACTATGGTCACTTTCCAGCAGAATTGTGGTGGAGGACTTAGAGATTCCGAGAGAGAATATATTAACCAAATCAGCAAATAATTAAATCCACAAAAGTCTAAGCCCCAAATGTGGAGGGCCCGCTGTATTTATTTTTATAATAGTCATGTGTACTTTTCTTTAATGATAAAAGACCTGGAATTCTAGATTTTAACTAGTCTTAGAGAACATGTGAATGATAGGAATGGAAATAGAGATCCCTGTGTCCATACTGAACCCAACATCTCTGTTCACACATAGATCTTCATTTCTGAGGTTTGCTGTATGGAGTGGCAAACTCTGAACAGAGATTCTACTCACAAATATGTGTAGAACCTCCATTCATTCCTCCCTGTGCACCACAGGAAGGATGAGATATTAAGGGGCTGGGATATGTATATTTAGGAATGGGCAGCAGCATGTGTAACTCCCATCTTCACTGTGTGTAGTCCTATTGTTAGAAATAAAAGAGGGTTGCATATTCTTCTAACACTGTTGTCTTAATTGTTCAGTAATTTAGCTACAGTCTGAACACTTTTCCTGGAATGACATACATGGAAAATGAAAACAAAGAATTTTATTTCTGTAGTATGTACTAGCTTTGTGGGGGGTGGGATGTGTGCACGCTCTTATCTGGCTCCCAGAATGAGTGCCATCTCAATCTCAGTATATGGTAAAGGCCTGATTCTGTAGTTTAGCTGACAGAAATCAGTTGGTATGCACCAATTCCCATAACCTATAACCAGTAGAAGAACTCTGGGGCATTCAGATATGAATTCATATCTGTAAATACTATAGATTGTTACGAACGATTTGCTGATCTACAAAACTTACACACTGAGAATCGGCCTGTGGTAGTCTTTTCCACCTGATCACCAGTGGATCAGAGAACATTATTGACAGATGGTGCCAACATAGGAGCAATTTTGGTATCTGGTTCTCTGAGTGAAAAGATTAAACAAAAACATAGAAGTGTTCTTTAGCATGTGCAATCTGCTGATGAATATTGGCCTCCCATTTGTTTAATGTTCTTATACAATTGTTAATTTGTAATTGGGAATGTTTATTATGTATGATAATCAGGATTATTCCTGCTAGCATGTTTGTTTATAGCTATAGAACCTGTTTATCAGAGATACTGTATATCTAGAGCTTGACATTACTGAGAACACATGGTACTTCATTGTTTTTCTATTCTTGTCAGATATGTTTTATTCTGCAGCCTTGTTGTTAAATCAGTAATGAGAATTAAACTGAATGTTTTCTGGTATGGCGTTGTGTCCTTAAATGGATATCTCTTTCTCTCACACTTGTAATTAAACTAGGAAATTTCAATGTATAGACTATTGCAATGTATTCCATTATTATAAAATAATCATTAAAATGATTTGCGTTATATCATAAAGTATAGCCAGTGAGCACTGTATTACATCTAGGAACGGCATTGTGAAATGATGGGATGGCACAATAAGCTCCCTCTTGCTTTATTTGCTTGTCAGATTCCCTAAGCTTTTGCTATGTTTGTCATTTGAACTTTCTAGGTTGTCCCTCCTAAGGAATGGAAGCCACGCAGATGGTATGATGATATTGATGATCTGAGCATCCCTGCTCCCATTCAGCAAGTTGTCACTGGCCAATCAGGCCTCTTCACGCAGTATAACATCCAGAAGAAAGCTATGACCGTTCGGGAGTTCAGGAGAATAGCAAATAGTGATAAGTAAGAATATAATTAAACTGTTTCTAATTGAAAATAGTTTATTATTTCTGTTTGTATTGTTAAATTGACTATATAAAATGAGTCGAGTAAACTGGATGTTACCCTCCTAAATGTTTGTTTTAGATTACCATATAGGATGTAGAGGATGTTCATGCGGCTCCTGAGGGGAGGTCAGAGAAGGCTTAAAGCAGGGGTAGGCAACCTAAGGCCTCGGGGGCCGGATGCGGCCCCCGAGGCCTTTTGACCGGCCCCAGGCTGGTCCTTCCACCGCTGCTGCTGCCACCCATGATGATATTGATTATTGTTGTTATTACTTGTTCTTGGAGTTTTCTTGGTAAAATCTCCACAGAGGTTTTGCCATGGCTTTTCTGGGGCTGAGAGAGTGTACATGCATATTTTTTTATTTTTTAAAAAAATATTTTTATTTATTTGTTTGTTTATTTTTGGTGCTTCGGCCCCCCAACTGTCTGAGGGACAGCAACCCGGCCCCTTCCTCAAAAAGGTTGCCTACCCCTGGCTTAAAGAATAAAAAGAACTATTAGGGCACAATGAATGTTTTAAATTATAGAGGGGTCACAGTGTAATTGGGCATGAGATGAAAATTCCTTTTTGGCCTAACTTCCAAAGATTCCAAAAAATATATATGAGAATTTTGCCTCTATTCCTTAAACTACCGGTATATCAGTGGTTTTAAGCTTCAAGATCATATTTTGTTATTGTGTGCCTTCAGGTCATTTACTGACTTATGGCTACTCTAAGATGAACCTTTCATGGGGTTTTCTTGGCAAAATTTGTTCAGAAGTGGGTTGCCTTTGCTTTCCTCAGAGGCTGAGAGAGTGACTTGCCTAAGATCACTAGTGAGTTTTCATGGCTGAGGGAACATTTGAACCCTGGTCTCCAGAATCGTAGTCCAGCAGTCAAACCACTACACCAAGCTGGTTTTCCAGAATATCACATTACCAGCTCTTATTCTACTACCACAATGCAGAATATAGATCAAAACATAGAAAAAGAGTCCCCATATTTTTCTAAAGGTTATGGGGCTATTCTAAGTAAATTTCATAACACTGCAACATCTCATGCCCAGTTTAGAAATAACTTTCCATTTTGTACTCATCATGACTGCAAACAAGTTTCTGTGTGTATGGGCTGCTTATACTAGAAAGACCAGATCTTTGTACACAAAGGGATGGTTTGACTGCAAGGAGTTGCATGATTCTCTGTAAGAAACTATTTTGATTCATTTTCTATCCCTGCTGATCTCTCCAGATAGAGTTTTGCTTTATGAAATTTCAGCTAATATAACTCAGACAAAATAACCCAGTCATGCAACATCTTTCTGGATGAAAGCTTTTAATTGCCAAGATAAAATTTTTGGCATATAATTTGAATATAGTTACATAGTATACACCATCCTTACTAAAAGCATAACAAAAACAATAATATTTCTCTGATCTTTTCCTCAATACTGAATATTTATACCCAGCCATCTTTTGTGGCCTCTAATAGCTTCCATACCTGTTTTAAATCTTCTCAATGTATGTAGTTCTTATTTACTCTTTAAAAACTGCCCTTTTTGTGATAATTCTGTAAGACTATTCTTTAGATATGAGCAAGTTTTTTGTAAAAATAACCCTTTTCTACTTTAGGTACTGTACACCTCGATATACTGACTTTGAGGACCTTGAACGCAAATACTGGAAGAACCTCACATTTAATGCTCCAATTTATGGTGCAGATGTTAATGGCACACTCTATGACAAGGTAAACATGAGGACACATGAATAGTAGCTTTCCTCACTGGTGTGTAGTTCAATTGATTTTCAGCACTGATTGGAAACACTTTGCTAGATATGTTTTGCCAAGCATCAAATGATGACATGGAAGTTCCTAGCTTGGTGATTGTCTTTTGAAATATGCTATTATAAAGGTGTGCTGTTGCTGTAAGCCATACAGGGCTTCTGCTTTCAAAGATATTGATCAGCACATTTTAGTTTCTTTTTCTTCTCCACGATCATTAGTAATAGATATTATTGTCTATACTAAAAACCACTTGGAGTGATATTAGTAAAATACATCTGTTTAAATTGTCATCAGATTACAATTTTCTGGCAGAAGATAGCTAACTGAAAAGTGTTACATGGTATACTGGGGGGGTTTATGTGTAGATGAGGAACATATGTTTGGGAATATTATAAATATTCTTTGCAATTAAGCGGTATACTAATTAAGATGCTTTAGTGTTGCTATTTGTAGGCAGGGACAGTATGCAGTAATATTTATTTGTGAGCCGCCTTAGGTCCCTTTCTGGGAGAAAGGTGGTATAGAAATCAAATAAATACGGTAAATATTCTGCTTATTATCATTTATTGGACTATTTCAGTCAAATCTGGTCTTCAGTTCAATACAGAACAAGGGTTTGGTTTGATTTTAGAAGTCATGGTAAAGTTGGAAATAAGTTACACATGTCAGTAACAACTATTTTGTAGCACAGTGTGATAAGGGGGAATGAGGGATCACAAGTGTTGTCAGCTAGTTTCTGTTTTTGACTGTTACTTTGATTACTTTAGCATGTAGATGAGTGGAATATTGGTCATCTGAATACAATTTTGGATGTAGTGGAGAATGAAAGTGGCATTACCATTGAAGGTGTGAATACACCTTATCTCTACTTTGGAATGTGGAAAACTTCCTTTGCCTGGCATACTGAGGATATGGACCTCTATAGCATCAACTACCTGCATTTTGGTGAACCCAAATCATGGTAAGCTATTGTGCCATGGAGGTGTATACTACATATAATTACCTTACTTAAACTTACTTATGCTGCATCCTCATTGCAGAAATAATCCACATTGACACTACTCTTAACTGGCATGGCTCAGTGTGGTGGAATTCTGGGAACTGTAGTTTGTTGTGGAACTGGAGCTCTCTGACAATGAAAGCTAAATGTCTCACAAAACTACATTTCACAGTATCCCATAGCATTGAGCAGTTAAAGTGTCGACCTGGATCATTCCTGTAGTGCAGATGCAGGCTTAGAAAGATTCAGTGTTTTGATTGTTCTTCCTGTGATATTTCATGAATTACCTAATAATACATTCTTGTTAGAAAATACACTTTATGGTTTCTTTAGTTTAACAAAAGTAGAAGGAAAACTGAAATGGTTTCAGTTTTCTTACTGTGGAAATTTATGTTATTTTCCATTGAACTGTATTAATACTGAAATTTTTTAAAGTCCCAAGCAATTCAGTGTTGCTGTTGTTGTTTTTAAAAAATATTACTGCAGGTACTCTGTTCCTCCAGAACATGGGAAGCGACTGGAACGCCTTGCTAAAGGTAAGCATCTGACTTTACCTCAGTAGAAGTACAGTTGACAGTTTCTGAAGAGCAGTTAGAAGCTCCTCTCACTATAACAGTAGTTCTAATCTGCCATTATGATATTGAACATCTCCTTTAAAAACAAAAGACTTTATGGACAAACACTCATCCTTTCTAATGCCTTTAAAAAAGTTAGCAAACCTACAGAAGTAATTGCTCAGTTACTGTAATCTTAGAGCTGGTAGAGGGATATAGTCACCAAAATCCACCTATATGTCCTTGCAATAATAATTCCAAAATGTGTGTGGACCTTTTCCAATTGAGTGACTTTACCACTGTGAGCTAATTTTGGCTTTTCTGGGTAAAGCTTTAATTGTTAAACCGAAGATCAGTGTGAACAAAAAACATGGGGAGGAGAGAGATTACAACTGGCAGGGCACATAAAAGAAGTCCAGGTTCAAACACAGTATCACCAGTTGAAGGATGCTAACTGGCAAAGAGGTGGTTGTATGCATGTTTACTCTTCGCCTGAAACTAAGAGTGCTGTGCTCCTTATGTACACTTTCTTAAACTTGCTTAAAATTCAGGAAAGAGATACCAGTTTTCTTTAATTCATTCCTATTTGGGAAAACTCACCTGAAGATGAGTGTTAATTAATTTTATTTTACATCCTGTTCATTCTATCAAAATCTCTTACTTGGTTAACATGTAGGGAATTATTTTTAAAGACTTCTAAAAACAGATGTTTAGACAGATTCAAATGTTTATAAAATTTTATTCTAAACTACCTAAAATGTTTGTAGATGTCTCTATTATGTGAAAAATATGTCAAATTGTTCTGATGGAAAAACTCTACATTAATCTGACATAACTTGCTTTGTAGAAAGCTATGGTATAAAAAGGCTGTGTACCTAACTGTCTAGCCTCCTCTTTTCCTGAGAGATGTCTTTGAGCCTTTGAAATGCAATCTTTTTCCCCTCAGAGATATTTTAAGTAAGTTGAGGGGGGAAAATAAGCTATCATGTAGTTACAGAAGGTTTTTAAAAACATGAACAACCATTTTTATTCAGAAGTATATCTGAATGGAAACAACAAAACACAGTTTTTGAACATTTTTCCTCCTGAAACAGGGTTCTTTCCTGGAAGTGCCCAGAGCTGTGAAGCTTTCCTCCGTCATAAGATGACCTTGATCTCTCCATCAATATTGAAGAAATATGGCATTCCATTTGATAAGGTAAAGAAGAAACTGTCATTACTACAACTGTAGTGCAAATCCAGGAAGCACTACAAAACCTTGCAAGATATAGAGAATGGATTTTTGGCAAGTAGATTAAAACAACAAATGTACAATAGCCTATATTTTAATCATGGTCCAGTTCTTAACGTGTACAGTTAAATAGTATTTAAAATATAGAAGATAAAAATATCAGGAGACTGGTTAGGGCACAGAAGTTTGTTGATACTGCCAAATCTGTAAGGAAAAAAACCTGAAGAGGTAGTCCCTTCAAAGCAACTCATTTAGAACTGGCCATATCGAGTGCTCACAGATTGCAGACTGACTGAAAGGAGGAAAATCCATAATGGGTGCTGGGTAAATAAAATACAATGGCTGAAAAACAGGATTAAGAAAGACACACGAGAAAAAGTCATTATTGTCTGAGCAGATCATTTACTGGTTCGTATAACATAACTCAGTCCCTGGAAATAGTAATAAGAACTACCCTTAGAAGTTGGTGGAGAAATCCAAGATTTCTATATTGCTGGAAGTGGGTACTAATATGTTCACACCATACTCCCCAAAATAGCCAGGTAGCTTTGACTATGCTCATTCTGTGCCCACTGCTGACTGACTTGAGTGTGTGACGGAGGATAGAAAACCAGAGGTGGTGGAGGCATGAAATCGATTCACTGAAACCCTTAACAGAATCACTGACACTGCAGCATGTTGTACATCTAAAACCTTAACATATCCTTTGGCTTTTAATTTTTCAGAAAGGTACAGACTGACTTAACAAAATAAGGTGAATTCTGAGTATTCAGTGATAGAGCATTTAATAAATGCATTTGATCTCTGCGTAGTTAGAGTAACTTAGCATGTCATAATTAAACATACTTACGGTATTTTTCCTGATGATGAATGCAGTTATCAGTTGAAATGATAAAAGGCAATTTTGCAATATTTGAGGATTATTTTGGTCACTTGAGGTTTAAGCTCACATATAATTAGCATAAATATTTATTTTAAAATATATGCACTGTCAAACCAAATATAATTAAGGTGTGCATTGCACCTCATTTTTTTGAAGTATGCCAGAAAAAGTTCCAGTGAGATTCCTAAAAATTTATTAACATTGTAGGTAAATTTCTGATCAGAATTGGGCAGTCTTCATTAGACTGAGATGCTTGTAAGTACTCCACTCTCACTTTTGGAGCTGCTTCTGTCAAGTGCTTTTAATTCGATAGTTTATGCAAAGTTCCACTGTTTGAGGATAGAACTTGGCTTGTTGGGATAGTTCATAGGTCATTTTTCCACAGAGGTAAAGATAAGGTTTGTTATTTTCATTACCATATGTTCTAGAGATTATATGAATTATAGAAGTCAGTAATCTTCCTCTCTTTTTCAGGTGACCCAAGAAGCAGGAGAATTTATGATAACCTTTCCTTATGGATATCATGCTGGTTTTAATCATGGGTTCAACTGTGCTGAATCTACTAATTTTGCTACGCTCCGGTGGATTGAGTATGGAAAGCAGTCTGTTCTAGTAGGTATCAATTGCTATCTTCCTATGTATTATTGTTCTGTGTTTAGTAGATAAATGCTCTGTATGAATGGAAACGTAAAAAGCTCTGTGTTTCTGTAACAACATTTCATTGAAACTTCATAGGCCACAAGGATGAATTTGCCATTTTAGTTCCAGTAATTAGAGACAATCCTTAAACATATGCAGTGAGGTTTGGTACAGATAGCCTGTACTTTCAGACATTTCTTTGAGAATGAAGGGAGGATATAGTGTAAGAACTTTGGAGCTTTGTGAATTGCTGTTGATTTTTGTCTTCACCTTGAAGTCTTAAGGTTCAAACTTTATGTAGGAACTAAGGTCCCACTCTTGCCTATTTACATCATCCTTCAAATGCTCACGTATTTTGCTTTATCTACTAAGTATAAGGATTATGAAACAGAAATACACTTGTCCCTCCCCATTCACAACCTTGGCACTTTTGAACATTTGCAAGGCCAAGGCCGCGCCTCCCTCCCCTTCCTTCCTTCCTTCCTTCCTTCCTTCCTTACCAGCATCTTACCCCCCGGCACCAGGGCCTGTAATCGCAGCCTGGGCTGCCAGCGCCTTTAATCAGCCTCAGCGGCCATTGGGACTCGCTTTCCCAGCAGCATTCGGGGCCTGGCGTGCATATGACCCCCCCTCTACTGCAGCCAATGGGCATGCAATACATCAGCAGAGGGCGTGAAGCATGCACACGCCAGGCCCCAAGTGCTGCTGGGCTGATTACAGGCCCCAGCGGCAGGTGGGGGGGGGGAGATGCTGGTAAGGGAGGGAGGGAGGGAATTTCCCAAATAGTCAAGTTCCATTGCCCCCAATGGCACCATTGGGAACAACTGGACTTGAGTATTCACAAAATTTCGAATCTGCAGGCAAGGGGCTGGAATGGATCCCCGTGAATCCGGAGGGACAACTGTATAATGAGGCTGTTGATTTTTCTATAAAATTAATAATAATAAAATTTATTTGTACCCCGCCCCTCTGAGAACAATCGAGGCGGCTAACAACAATTAAAATTAGATACAATATAAATCCCCCGAAGCCCAAAACCCATCCACCCCTTAAAAGAGTATTAAACCAAAAACGATTAAAACATCTTAGTTAAAATGATATGCCATAAAATCAAATCATAATAACAATGATATAATAAAACAAGCACAGAAACAGCAGCATCTGAATTGGGAAAGAGCAGATAAGAGGGTTCCTGAAGCCAGGAAATCTATTCTGGAAAGGCCTGCCGGAAAGATCCATCTTAACAGCCTTTTTGAAGCTGTTTAGCATTGTAATCTGACGGATCTCATCCGGCAGGCCATTCCATAATCTGGGGCGATTACTGAGACTGCCTAGATTTTAATGGCTGAAGCAAATTCCTCTTCCAGTTCTTTTGTTTTTAAAGTGATACCTAATGATTGGTCTCCTGCTCCTTGAGATTTCCAATCAGGCCCATGCTTACTTAGCTTCAGTAATGGCTGAAGCTTCGGATAATTGCTGGTCATTCACTGGTTCCCCATTTTAGCATTAATCATCTTTAAAATTTAGATATGGGATGCAGCAGATTTGTTGGCTTCAGACTGCAAGCCTACAAGAAGTCTGAGGATAATGAGTTCAGTATGTACACTTCCACCCAGCCTTTTCCAAATACACTTGTATTTCCTAAAGGAGATACTCTCTTCCTTCTTAAAAAAAGTTTGCTTCTCAGTCTGAAATATTTGTATCTGAAACTAGTTCCATAGGGGCATGGTGTAAAATTCTTGGAAGGTTACAAGAACAGAAATGCAGGACAGCAATGTGTATTAGTATTGGATCAAAATGGAAGAATAAGTTGTTTCACCTGTTTTGTTGTTCTGTGCAGTGTTCGTGCCGAAAAGACATGGTCAAAATTTCCATGGATGTCTTTGTGAGGAAATACCAGCCAGATCGCTACAAACTCTGGAAAGCAGGGAAAGATGTGGCAGTCATTGATCATACACTCCCAACTCCAGAGGCAGCTGAGTTCTTCAAGGGAGAGCTTCTCCAGAAAGTTAAAAATGAGAAGCAATGCCCTGACAAAGCTGGACTAGAGGAGGAATGCAGTACAGATGGCGATACAGAGAAGAGGAGGTATAGTTGATGCTTTTATATACTGAGACAGTGATTTGACCAATATAGGAATTGGATGCATTCCTTTTTTTTTTTTTTCCAATTCATTCTACACAACTCTTCTTACAGACTGTTACAAACTGCAAGATTTGGGAGTCATGATACTCCCCAACTGTTTCCTTGTCTGAACTGTTGGAGGTGGTCCCAAAGATGGTGTCAATCTCCCCAAAACTACTGTGTTGAGGGATTTTAACATCCATGCTGAGGCATCCTCATTGGGCTAGCTCAGGATTTAATGGCTTCCAGACAACCATGTGCCTGTCAATTATCAATTAATCTCTGGGCCTACCCATGTAGCAGGCCACATTGTTGATCCTGTTTTTGCTGGTAAGGATGATAATCTGGAAATAGTGGGGTTGAAAGAACCCCATTGACATGAACAACTTACTACCTGACAGTGTTTAGATTTGCTGGGACTCCTCTGCATGGGTGGTGTACCATTAAAATGGTCCACTCTCAGAGACTAATGGTTCCCAAAGGATCCTGATGACTGAGGAGTCCTGCTGGTGCAGTGGTTAAATGCCTATACTGCAGCCACTCACTCACAAACCGTAAGGTTGCGAGTTCAATACCAGCCAAGGGCTCAAGCTCAACTCAGGCTTGTATCCTTCCGAGCTTGCTAAAATGAGGACACAGCTTGTTGGGAGCAATTAGCTTACACATTGTAAACCGCTTAGGGAGTGCT
>CM034706.1:203429420-203457502 GCA_020142125.1 Phrynosoma platyrhinos | reverse complement strand
ATGTATTTTGTATAGATATGTGATGTCTTTAATAAAAAAATAAAAAAAAGAAATAATTTGGGAATGTATTTTGGGGAATATTAGAACATGAGAGTGTATGGGGGATTAGAACCAAACTTCTGTAGAAAACCAAATGATCCAGCTAAGGTAGATAGCTAAAAGCTGTAAGATTTGCATATATGCTATGATATGGTAGAGAAGACCAAACTAGAATGTTTTATCAGGAGTTGAAACCAGGGGAAGAAAAGTGGGCTGTTGGAATAGTGCTTAGATGCTGATCTCGTACCTTGAATCATGGTGGGAATCTACCTAATTTCTAGTTGTAACAAACACTCGGTACATTTTACATTGCTAATGAATAATGTGTCCATTGCTACTGAATACTTTAAATCTTGTTTTTGATCCAGAATATGGAGATTCCTCAGAAGTAAAATTTGAAGAACTGAAAAATGTCAAACTAGATGATGATGAGGAAGAGTCTGAAGCAGCTGTTCTGGATCTTTCAATTTCACATTCTGTGACTTCAGCCTTGGCCCAGTCTACCATAAGGCAGCAGAGCTCTGTTTCCAGCTCTCCATTGTGTTCTGCTTCATCAGACTCAGAACCCTCTGACCTCCCCACACAGGATCTGGAGCAAACAGAGGTACTCACAGTGCACAGTTATGCTAAAGAAGAAGTCAATGGCATGACCAGAGAGCAGCCATCGGGGAAGAAAGCTAGTGCTACAGCCCGTGTGAATGAACAGGAGCTTGCAAAGGTAATTGAGGCTTATCATGGGGGCAAGGAGTTGCACGCAAGAGTTGTGTTATGCATATGTTGCAGGCTGATCTTAATGGCATGGATGGGTGGATGACCTGTCAGATAATTATCTAGATTAGGGGTAGGCAGCCTTTTTGAGCTGGGGGCCAGGTTGCTGTCCCTCAGACAATTGGGGGGGCCGAAGTTCCATAAATAAATAAAAATTACTTTTTTTTAAAAAAAAAAATTAGAAATATGCATGCACTCTCTCAGCCCCAGAAAAGCCATGGCAAAATCCCTGTGGGGATTTTGCCAAGAAAACTCCAAGAACAAGTAATAATCAACAATAATCATCATGGTGGGCAGCGGTGGTGGCGGCGGAGGCAGGACTGGCCTGGGGCCGGTCCAAAGGCCTTAGGGGGCCGCATCCGGCCCCCGGGCCTTAGGTTGCCTACCCCTGATCTAGATCTTGAGATATATCTCTAAAACAGATGGATGTATCCCAGATGTTGTTGGACTGTAACTCCCCTTATCACTCACTATTGCTGGCTAGGGCTGATAAGAGCTGAATTTCTACAGTGATGGACTTCCAGTGCTCACTCATCCTTACTCTGTAATGTGAAATGCAGTCAGCCTGATCCTCAGAACATATTGCTAGTGCAAACACTATGAGTTAGACATTAAACTGATAGTTTCAGAAGAAGTTAGAAATCCTTTTTCAGCCTTGATGATAAATAACTAATGCTCAGTGCTCAGTAATGAAATCTGGAAACTTGGTACAGTGGGCTCTTGGTATCCTCTGGTGTTTAGTTCCAGGACTCAAGTCCCATTAGTAATAAAATGGTGTTCCTTATCTAAAAAGGCAAAATCAAGGTTTACTTTTGGGATTTAAAAAAAAAATATTTTCAAACCAATGGTTGAATCCATGGATACGGAGAGGTGACATTATAGCAAAAACATGCAACATGTAGATTTCAGCTCTTCTCTTCCTTCTTGCTAGTTTCACTTTTAATAATTTTTCTGTCCTGGATCTGTTCTTAGTAATGTTATGGCTGCTGACCTGTTTCTGTCCTACTTAGATGGCGAAGGAATACATAAGATCAGTAAAGAATCATAAAAAGTCAAAAGGACGCCGGCAGCCCTTGAGCAAACTCCCACGGCATCATCCACTGTTGGTTAAAGATGGCCTTAGTGATGATGGTAAGGATTTTTTTCTTCTATACTATGGTTTGGAAGGACTGTCATGCCTAATCATATGCAACTATTGATTAAATTGTTCAAGCCCTCATTAGTGTAGTCCCTTGAGCTTTCCCCTCCTTTCATATTAAAAGTACCAAAAGCCACATCTATACACAACTGTACCTCTATTAGTGAAGTAGATGTGTTCCTGGGAATTACTGCTGTAAGGGAAACTTGGTACCAAAGTCAGGAATAACACTGAATTAGGAATAGTGACAAAAAAGAGCAGGTTAGCATGCTTTAGCATACTTTGTATAAAGAAGGGACAATATGCACATGTGAAACGAAGCAAGCAAGTTAAGTAAAGCTTGCATGATTTTTTTCCTTAAAAAACATTGTGAACTTTCTAGAGACCACTTTTTTAACATGTTGAGAGTAGCAGGTAAGGCAGGCTTATCTGTTCTCTCCTTTTTTTTCTGTTTTGCTGTTTACACCTGCTCAGTAAGGTAACGAAGTAGTACTGTATTTTCCAGTGTATAAGACGACTGGGCATATAAGACAACCCCCAACTTTTCCAGTTAAAATATAGAGTTTGGGATATACTCACTGTATAAGACAACCCCTCTTCCCAACACACACCAAGTAAAAAAAAAAAAAAAAACATCAGATTTGATTTCAATATGATAATTTTAATTGAAATGCTTATGACATGCAGGTACTTAGCAGGAAAACTATCACCTATGAACACAACAAACTACAGCTCTCATGTTCCCTAGCATTTATTTCTACAGTGTGTTTTGGACCTTATTCTGCAGTGTGTTTTGGACCTTACTTTTTTAAAAAATAGTCTAGATTTAAATGCTGCTTTAAAAATTATTTCTATCTCCCAGCTATGAGATGGTTGGGGGGGGGAAATGAGAAAATGTGGGGGGGAAGAACTGCCAATATACTAGGTGATGCATTCTGGGATGTGTACAATTTGCAGCCAAGTAAGTGACCCTGGGCATGTCACACACTCTCAGCCTCAGAGGATGGTAATGACTACCCCTATTTGAAGAAACTTGTCAAGAAAACCCCATGATAAGGTTGCCTTAGGGTGGTCATAAGTTGGAAAGGACTTGAAGACACACAAGAACAACAAAAAAGTCTGCAATTGTTTCATAGGTAGTACATAGGAATAGGAGCCAGCATTGTGTTGTGGTTTGAGTGTTGGACTACCACTCTGGAGACCTGGGTTTGATTCCCCACTCTGCCATGAAACCCACTGGGTGAACTTGGACAAGTCACACACTCTCAGCCTCAGGGGAAGGCAGTGGCAAACCTCCTCTGAGCGAATCTTGCCAAGAAAACCCCATGATCACCATAAGTCAGGAACAATTTGAAGGCACACAATGTACACATATAACCTCCAAGTTAAGGAACTTGGTTCTCCTTTATATAAATCTTCATGGGTACTCTCTCTCTCTCTCTCTCTCTCTCTCTCTCTCTCTCTCTCTCTCATTGTGCAAAATTATTTGTTAAAGAAGCCTGGCACAAAGCTATGGAATTCTGGGATTTGCAGTTTTGTGAGATATTTAGCCTTTTCTGTCAGAGAGCTCTGGTACCACAAAGCAAACTGCAGATCCTAGGAGTCCATAGGATGAAGCCATGGCAGTTAAATCGGTGTCAAACTGCAGTGTTTCTGCAGTGCAAGATTCAGGCTGCATCCATAATGTAGAACTGGCTTCCTTCTCTTTCTTCCCTCGTCGTCTTCTTTCCTGGCTTCCTTCTTCTCCCCTCGTCCTCCTCCTCCCCTACCCGGTGTATAAGATGACCCCCGACTTTTGAGACTCTTTTCCAGGGTTAAACAGTCATCTTATACACCAGAAAATACGGTACCTCTTTACCTTGCCTATCATAGGCAGGCACATATTGTGATAGTGGAATCGGTTAGAGTAGGAACCCACCCTTTCAGTGCTTCTGTAATCTGATACTCACAAGTCAGTATTTCTCCAGCCCCCCTTCACTATCTTCTCAAAGTGGATAATTCTTTTAAAAAAGTTCAGTTAGATAGAGGATGAAGAGGAAAAGGGAGGTTGGGTGGTTATAAAAAGCCTTTGTAAAAAGGGGTTTCGCTGTCAGAAGCATTGTTAACTGAGGCACACTCTATTCAGAAATACGTTACATTGTTTCACCCTTACCTTGAGCCTTTCATTTCACAGCTCTTGGAAAAATGCAGCCCTTTGCTAGCTGGACTTAATTTGTAGTTGAAATTTTGAGCTATCAGATTTGGAAGTAATAGAACAGTTTGGTCCTTGTGGTGAAGAAAAGAGAGAGCATGTTATGTATCACTTTACTGTCCCAGAAATTGAAAGCTGCTGTGTTAGGACTTCCACAATATATATGAGATCCATGGGTATAATTGTTACTAGTAAAATAGATTCCCAGCAACTATACAGTGGGCCCTCCGTATCCGCGGACTTGCCATCTGCGGATTTAAGCATCCATGGACAGTAAGCCCATGGGGGGGTGGAGGAGGACGGAGTGGGAAGAAGAGGGTGAAGAGGGGTGCAGGTGACATCTGGTTGGGCCCTCCCCCCCACAGGTGTTCCTTGGTCTGCATGGGCGCCCCTCCAGGCCTCATGAGGGTTTCCAGGCTTGGGGGGGGGTCTCCAGCCCGGGCAGTAATTTCCGCGGCCCACGCAGCACGTTTTCCCAGCCTGCACACTGCGTGATCGCTGGGTAGGAGGAAGCTGCAGAAGAGAAGGAGCAGGGAGAAGAGGAAGCAGGAGAACTAGCAGAAGGAAGCGGTGACGGCAGAGGTCCCTTGCCACCTGCTGACTCAGGTGAAAGCAGGGAGGGAGGATGCATCAGGTAAAGTCCTATTATCCTCAATGGTGGTGCAGCCATGTGGCCACACCACCATTGAAGATAATGGGACTTGAACATCCACGGATTTTGGTATCCACAGGAGGTGATCCAGAATAGATCCCCCGTGGATACTGAGGGCCCACTGTACTTAAATATTCATTGAAGTGGGCAGGGAGGGATTGCCAACTAGTGGTAGTTGTGAAGTGGCTCAAACTGGTACATAGTTCCAGTAGACCTAGACCTATTCTCTTCATTGGTTTGGGAGGAAGTCAGAAGTTTGTATATTTTGACTCACCTTTGTTCATTACTGCAGAAATGTCAGAGCAACTGACACCTGAAGAAGAAGCAGAGGAGACAGAAGCATGGGCAAAGCCCCTCAGCCAGCTATGGCAGAATCGCCCTCCAAACTTTGAAGCAGAAAAGGAGTATAACTCAGCCATGGCTCAGCAGGCTCCCTATTGTGCCGTCTGCATGTTATTTCAAACCTACCAGGTGAGCAATTTAATCCTATTTGCAGGCCTCTGTAGCACAGGAGCACTGAGGGTTGTGACACACATTAACTGAGTGTTGCAACCAAGTGTATCATTATTACCTCAATTGTATATTACTTAACAACTGGCCATTGCTAGTAGCTGTAAAGTCTAACTGCCAAGGTATCTCCATTGTTAATAGTAATGGAGTTGAAACATCTTTAGACTCTTGTTTCTAAATTGGCTTCTAGCTGCATTTCTCTGGCTTAGATTTTAAAGGTCTTGAACCCCCACATTTTCCAGATATCATTGTGTAAGTAAATCTATTCATTGCCTGAACAATCCACATTGACAGGGTTTTCCCCTTATGCAGCTGATCAAAGCAGGAGTCCAAAGTTCTTTTCTGTTGAAAATGTCCGACTGGAGATTGCCAAAATGTAACCTGGGACAAAGCAGGAATCCGGGTTCAGAGGGTCAAAAATGTCCAGCTGGGCCAGGACATTTTTTAGACCCTGCAATCTGGAATTGTCCCGGTTTTCGAGGAAGTATGGCAACCCTACTTGCAGCAGTCATTTTGAAGCCTGCATTTCAAACATCAGCCATTTTGACCAGGGCACACAGTTCTGGCCACACTGCACCGCCTATGCGTTTTCCAGTGCCTATGCCTTTATTTGATCAAAATACATGGCTTCAGCAGATTTTCTCCATTGTGGCTAAGAAACTGAAAGGGCTGAACCAAGTTTCTCATACTAGTCATGGGGCCACTAAGAGACTCAGATAGGCTCCAGCCCCCCTTCCACCAAGTAAACAATTAACAAGCAGATAGCCTGCACAACCTGTAGTGCCAGTACACTCTTCTTTCAGTCATCCTCTGGGGGCAAGCTTCCAGCATCCTCAATCTGTTCAGGACCCAGATGTTCTTTCATTCTATGCTACTTCTGTGAGAGACACATCTCAGGAGAAGAGGAATGGTTAGACAATGATGAAAAAGATGAACCAGCAAGAAGAAGACATTTTAATTTAGATTATTTGTTCTCTTGCCTAAAGCAGTCGGAGCCTTTGGATCACAAGATGCTGGAAAGGTTCCTTCATCCAATTCTACTTCTCTGCCTACTGATAACACCTCAAAGAGCAAGGCTACATTTCCCAAACCTAAAACCTCTGCTCATGTTGCTCTTCCTCCTACTCACTTTAAAGAACTCATTGAATCTGAATGGGATTCCCCTAAAGAGAGTAGGGAGTATGTAAATATTGACCCAAATTATACACCTTAAATCCTGAGGCAGTGGAAATTCTTAAAACCCATCTTATTGATGGTCTTGTTTCCCCCTTTCTCATGGGTGTTTTTACACCCAAGCAAGGTAATTCTTCTCTTAAAGACCCAAATGAAAAGAGCATCAGTCTTTCTCTCTCTCTGGGCCTCTTCTATTGCCTCCCTGATGGCAACTATACTGTGGGTTCAGGATATTTTCACCAATCAAGAACTAGATGCAAAATCCCTACCTAAATCACTTCAAAATATCTATAAATCATTAGCAGATTCCACTATACAGATTCATTACCATTCTCAGCTCATGCCATCTCTGCAACCACTGTGGAGAGAAGATCAATTTGGCTCAGACTGCATATATAATCCAGAGCAAATGTAGCATCAGTCCCCTTTATTGGAAGTATATTTTTCAGTGAAGATGCTCTTCAAGGCATCCTTATAGAAACCCAAGGACAAGAAAAAGGCCATGCCTTTTCTGCAAAAGAAGGAGATGAAATGTTGTTTAAGCAACCTGCTCAGTCCTTTTGTTCCTTTTCTCACCCAGAGACTTTAGAACTTTTTAAATTATCTGGTCAAGATCACAGTTTTTACTCTGACCACAAGGAGAGTGCAACTGTCTGGGAGTCCTCTACTTCATACCAGTGGATCTTGTGTACCATAAACAAAAGTTATTCCATAGAGTTTCGCCAAACTCCCAAGTCACTGCTTGTTACAATCTCCAACTTTAACAAAGGATTTAGCCCTCAATGGTCCATACCCTATCTCTTGGAATTACGAGCTATGGAGCTAGTTCCTCCTGACTAGTTGTTTTACAGGAGTCTATCCTGCATCTGTGAAGCACACTTTTTCTTTTCTTTCATTTGTGGCCACATCATGGACCCTTTTTGGTCCCACAGCTGCCACTACCTTATGCAAAGAGCCACTACTTCACCAGCCTTCTCTTCTAAAACTCTTTGATATAACCTATCTTGTATAAGGTTTAGTAGCATGGATATTCATTCACACTGTAGATAAGTGTTTCATAAAGTAACAACAAAACTTTATTTACAGTGCAAGTAACAATGTTTCATTTGGTCTTGCTACACTTGTTATTATTGGTTACAGTTACAAATAATAATACTCTAAAACACTCTTTTCTTGGAACACTTTCAATTATCCCCACAGGACACTCTTAGCCCTTCTTTGGGTACCTTTACCACTATTTCTTAACCAGCCTCTTAAGGCTATCAATACCCCTCAGGATATTTTCCTTATTAACTCCCTCACTTGGAGTTTAGGATGGGTATTAGGCCCCTCTCTTCTGGACCTTAACGCTGTTCCAATGTTCAATGTTATACATTTGCTTTCAGCCAATCCTCACATTAAAAGTTTTCTCAGAGTGGTAGCCCTTCTCAGCCCAGCTCCCCTATTATACACAGATGTCCCTCCTGCGACATCCACAAGGTGCTCAAAGCTTTGTCTAAACCACCGTCTGAACCACTTAGATCAGTTCTACTCAGAATCCTTATGATCAAGACCCTGTTTATGGTTGCTACCAGTTCAGCCAGATGGGTTTTGGAACTTGCTGCACTATATGTTCCTCCATCTCACTGTAAATTTGAAACTTCCAGAAGTACAAATTGTAACACTTGACTTAACTAGATTGTCATCCACATCTGTCTCTTTTTTTTTTTTTTTACTAATGCTTCCCTAGAGGAAAATTGCCAAGCAGCCCAATGGACAGTTCACTAAGCATTATAAGCTAGAAAATTTCTCACATCCAGAGCCTTTTTGGGTAGAAGGGTACCACAACAAGTGGTACTACACTAAAATGCATTCTTGCCATTTCCCACCCTAATGCACGGGTCTGCTTGGGTAGATCCGATTAATGGATGGCTCCCTCTCCACCTGCAGAGAATGGCACATTGGAGGACTTGGTTCATTCTTGCCAAGGAGACATCTGGCCCCATCCTGGGTGGCAATATATCAATCTTTTTTGGACATAAGGAGTCTTTTTTATTCTTTCCCACATCTTGTAAAAGAAGTGAAAGGGAAGGAGAAGACAAGGACTAAATAAGATTCTTTTAAAATCACATGATATCTTGCTGGTCTAGGCAGTGACAGGAATCAAACCATTAGAAGTCACATGGATAAAACATAACTAATGTGGGTATCTTTAAAAATTGGCACACTTATTATTTGGGGGTTGCTGTTGTAGTATTTTTAGGAATCTGTGTTAAAGTACATATTAGACCAGTGTGTTGTAAAATTTTATTTTACACTTTGTAGTAGGGGAGGGGAATCTTTCAACCCTAGTGCCAAATTCCAGTTTAGAATGGGGTCAGGGGATGGATTACAAAAGTGTTTGAGACTAAAGTCACAGGATGAGGTCAAGAATAGTATAGCTGGAGTCAGATGAAATCCTTACCAATTTGGACATGTTGCTTGTTCTCCTTGAGACTATTGCAAGAATAAAAAACTTTTTCCAATTTTTGCACTTGGACTATGATAGTACCAAACAGATTGCACACATACAGGTTATATGAAGAGGTGGACTTTTTAATAACTGCATTTTAAGTTTCTTACAAAGCTGTTGTCCTGTAAAATGTTTGTTTGGTTTTTTTTCTCTGGCAGGCAGATTGTGGAAGCCAGAGTTCGCAAGTAGTTCCTGATGCTGCTGGCAAGATGAGAACTAAGCCACTGATTCCTGAAATGTGTTTTACTACCACTGGTTGCAGCACAGATGTCAGCCTTTCTACCCCTTACTTGGAGGAAGATGGCACTAGTCTTTTGATTACCTGCAAGCGCTGTCGAGTCCGTGTACATGCCAGTGAGTACTACGCAAGTCATTGCCAGTATATTATAGTTTGTCTTTTTAAGCTTTGAAGAATACTCAGCAAGACTGAGAAGATATTGAAGGAACTGCCTTCTTTAGACTGCCATTACTTGTATAGTCAGCAGAATGATTATAAATCTTGTTTCTGGATGAATTAAAGGGGAAATTACCATGAAATCTCTAAATCTGTGTCCTAATAGAACTTCAGCATATCAAAGAAATTAAGATATATTTTATACTCCCTACAGTTGCTACGACTGGAAAACTTGAAAACCAAGAAGTATGAGAATTAAGGTTGGGGTGCGGGGGCATCTAATGGACAGTAGCAATATCAGCTGCTGTTAAAATGACCACAGTAAATTTCATAACTCACACTTGGTATGTCATATGTTAAACCACTAGAGCAGGGGTAGGCAACCTTTCCTCTTTAAGGGCCGAGGAACTTCAGCTCCCAGAATCCTAGGAGCTATTGGCCAACATGGGACTATTGGCCAACATGGCTGAGGCTTCTGGGAGCTGAAGTCCCTCGGCCCTTAAAGGGGAAAGGTTGCCTACCCCTGCACTAGAGATTGGGATTTGGAACTGCAGTACAGTAGTATTGCTTGTAGTCTCTTGATATCTAAACTTGGTCAATTACATTTGAAGCAGAGGTGGGAATCATGCAGCTGTCCACATGTTGGACTGTAACTCCCAACATTCTTCACCATTGGCTATGCTATTAGTACTCCTAGGACTTGAAACACAGTAAAATGTAAGGACCCCATGAATACCACCCTAATATAGCATGCTAATCTGATAATAATCAGTGATAGATGTAACCCAGTATGACTTTTTTTACTTGTCAAATAAATTATGAAAAAATTGAGACTTGATAATCCCATGTTTAAAAGAAGGATGAAAGTATGACTATATCAGTAAGTGCTTTTTGACAACTATTGTTTGAATGGATGATAAAATGGCACGTTTGATGCTGCCTCAGCTCATAATCTATACTGTTGACTCTTTTGTTTGTCTTTTACTCTGAATGCTAATTCAATGAGGGGCAGTACTATAATAATCAATAGTCTAATTTATTAATACTAAACTTTGCTGAAACAATATAAAATCTTCTAAGGGAAGAGGTATGAATTCAGAAAGTGCCAATAAATAAACATAAAGAAGCTTGCATAGTATGTTGAAGTTTTGTTCATTTCTCTGTTAGGTTGTTATGGAGTAGCCCCTGAGAAGGCAAACGAAGACTGGAAGTGCTCTAGATGCAAAGCTAATGCTTTAGAAGAGGTAAGAATGTGTTGTGCTCCCTAATACTCTCTTGGGTACATATATGGACCTCAACCTATTTTTGTTGGAGCCAAGATTAAAATAATGTTTGCAACTGTGAGAAGTCTTTTGTAATTGATGCATGTACATAAAAATGCTTCACTAAAATTAAGAGAAATCTCCATATAATTTTAGGATTTAGCACTTGTCATGAAATGAATTGTTGGCATTGTAACCAGGGAAACTGCAGTTTCATTTTCATCCACATGCACTCTAGAAGCTAGTGCTTGGATGTAAAAGTTTACTGAAATAGCACTATCGAGTGCTCTTCATCTTCAGTATGTTAGACTGAGTCTTCACAAATGAAAGTAGTTAATACGCAAGAATTAGCACAGTCTATATCATGAGAATTCTTGTGTATTTAGAAAGAATGGGAACATTATTCTACAAAGGATGAAAGTGAGATTTTGAGATCATCGTGTTTATTGAATTTTTATTTTGGTAGTGGTAAAAATGTTTCTTCTTACTTCTCTGTCAGGATTGCTGTTTGTGCTCACTTCGAGGAGGTGCACTTCAAAAAGCTAATGGCAACAAGTGAGTCTCCAGCAATAATCAAGAAAGCACAGTCTTTTTCTTAGAACACATCAACTATTCACTTAATATCAAGCAAGGAGTGCTCTCGGAGCATGTTGTTTTAATTAATAATTAGTTTAATATTGTTTTAAGGGGTGGGAGGGCTGGATGGGTATGTGATTGTTTTTAACTTCTGTATCTTCTGTATTTTAATTGATGTAACCCGCCCCGATTGCTCCGCAGAGGGGCGGGCTATAAATAAAATTTATTATTATTATTATTATTATTATTATTATTATTATTATTATGGGTTGAAGGAGCACATTGGTCCTTCATGGGACTTTGGAAGGCTCCACTCCTGCCCACTGTATTCTGCTGAAAAAATAATGGGGAGAGGGTTGGATTTTCTTTGGTCCAGAATGCCCCTAAGGGACACATGGGGCAGTTTTGTAACATCTGCATCCTGGGCTGTGTTAGGTCAAGAGAAGACCCTTTTCTAATCAGGAAATAAATCTGAGCTTATGGGGGAGGGCTAAACAAATCAGAGGGATGTGAGGGGTGCAGGGGCCTCAAAAACAGTCTTGTGGTAGTATGTGCAGCCTACAGTCCACATTTTCCCCATCCCTGCTGTAGGGCTAGTTAGGAGGAAGTTTATACAGTGGGCCCTTCACATTTAATGGAGTTAGGGGTGCAGGACCTCTGTGCAAGTGGAGAAAACACAAATTTTAAAACATTATTTTTTTTTTAACCTTAGAGGACACCTCTCTAGTAAGCTCTAGATCCTCCAGTGCAACTTTATGATCAACCTTATCATCTATTGTCTATGGAAATTGACCATACAATCACACTGGAGGAGCTAAAAAGGCCTAGAGAAGTGTTCTTTCTACGAATCTCTAGGTCCTCCAGTGTAACACTGGTCAACTGCTGGCAGATGTTGCGCTGGAGGACCTAGAGATTCCTAGAGAGAACATATCAATCGAATCCACGAATAATCAAATCTGTAAAAGTCAAAGTCGCAAATGTGGAGGGCTGACTTGGTATTACAATCTCTCTCTCTCTCTCTCTCTCTCCTTCATTAATATCAAAATTGTTATATTTCCTGCAACAAAATTGTTTTGTAAGCATGTGCTAATGCCTGCTGGGTTTTTTGTCAGGTGGGTTCATGTTATGTGTGCTGTGGCAGTTCTGGAAGCAAAATTTGTAAACATTGCAGAACGCAGCCCAGTGGATGTCAGCAAAATACCATTGCAGCGCTTCCGACTGGTAAGGAGACAAATGATTCTGTTTCTCTGAATTGACATATGTTTTATGGGATTTGCTTATCAGAATTCATTAGTTGGTACAGAATGCTAGATCAGAAAGATCAGTTTTTTACCAAATAAATACTGAAGCTAAAGGAAGATTTGAGAAGCAGAAGCACTTGTGCTGTAGTAAATATAACAATTGCTGTATAGTATGCCTCTGAGTCTAGGGTTGTTCTCCAGATGGTATTGCACTACAAGCCATAGCAGCCCAAGCCAGCATAACCAATGGTGAGGAATGCCAAGAGTTACAGTACAAAAACATCTAGAGAGCTGTGTTCTAAGTTTTTTGTTTCTTTGATCTGCACAATAGTACTGTAAAGTAAGCAGATAGCCTCCTTATGATTCATGTAGGTGATTAGAGCTACGGAATGAGTTTGATTCTGGTAACCAATCTGTTAAACCCTGTAGTTAGTTGAGGGTTCTCAGCAGCATACAAAGACTGACTATCATAAAAAAATTGTAAATGTTTTTATCTTGTGAGCTGCCTGGGGTCCCTTTCTGGGAGAAAGGTGTCATAAAAATGATATTAAATAAATAAATAAACAAGGGATCATCCTATCAGTGTCCTGTAAAAGCTGCTGCTTGGAGAAGCCAGTCTTTATGGTTTCCCTATTTCTATGTTCCTTAATTATAAGTTCATTAGTTTTATATATTCATTAGCTCTTCCTGGTAATTTTCCATGTCTATTCTTCATTGTTTGCTGCAAAAAAAAAAATTATTTGGTACATTTGTGTCCCACCCTCCTTTCATAAATCTCTGACATACTTACTCTCATATGTCAGTCACACCTACTTCACTTAAATAAAGTTATTGTGTTGTAAATCTTATGATGACTTTTTGGCCCAAGTAGTTTTCATCTTTCTTCTATGTATAAGAAGGATGGATTGTACGTGAATAATTAACATGGTTCTTCAGGGTCCAGAAAGCCACACTAAACAAGAGCAGTCAGGATGCATTGAGATGCAGAAAGTATCTTCCTTGTCAGAGACAGACTGAACACATGGGTTACATTCCAGGCCGTTAGGCTGTTACCCTTTTCCACTGTTTCTGTACAGTCAGCCCACCATATTTGTGTATTTGATTATTCATGGATTTAATTGATATATTTTCTCTAGGAATCTCTAGGTCCTCCAGTGTGACTTTGCTGGAAGTTGATCATAAAGTTGTGCTGGAGGACCTAGACATTCTTAACAGAAAACACTTCTCTAGGTATTTGTATATCTTCCATCAAGATTCTGTGGTCAACTGCTTGCTGATATTGATCATAGAGTTGTACTGAAGAATCAAGAGATTACTAGAAAGGTGTTCTCTCAGGAAAAAAAAAAACAGTGGTTTTTTTTTGTGAAGTCGTAGGCTTTCATGGCTGACATCCATAATTTTTTGTGGGTTTTTTGGGCTGTGTGGCCATGTTCTAGAAGAATTTCTTTCTGATGTTTTGCCAGCATCTGTGGCTGGCATCTTCAGAGAATGCTGGAATGGAAGAGAGTGTGTATATATATACTGCAAGACCCTGAGTAGGGAGGAGTGATTCCCATTTAAACTGTGTATTGTTCTGTTGTTGTTTGTGTATTGTTCTGTGTTGATAGCAGGGCCTCAGGGTAGGAGGATATGCAAACGAGGATTATTGTCTGGTAATTGGTGTTCATTGTCTGCTGGGAAAGCCCCTGACCCTGGGTGGTTTCCCATTTGCATTTGCTGAGTGCTGATTTTCCTATTTTGCAGGACTGGTAGCCAAACTTTGTTTACTTTTAGAGTTTTTTCTTTCCTGTTGAAGCTGTCCAAGTGTTTGTGGATTTCAATGGCTTCCCTGTGCATTCTGATCTGATAGTTCTTGGCATGGTCCAGAATTTCAGTGTTTTCAAACAGCATTTTATGCCCAGGATGGTTTATAATATGTTCTGCTATGGCTGATTTTTCTGGCATGTTCCTTGATTCGTGTTTGGATGCTGCGTTTGGTGGTCCCTATGTAAACTTGTCTGCAGCTGCATGGTATGCGGTAAACTTCTGCGGCTGTGAGGGAGTCTCTCCTGTCCTTCGCTGAGTGCAGCATTTGTTGAATTTTCTTGGTCGGTTTGTAAACCATTTGGAGGTTGTGTTTCCTCACCACTTTCCCTAGGTTTTTTAATATTATTTGCAGTTTGCAGTTTTTCCACTTTCACGGGGGTTCTGTGCCCCTAACCCCAGTGAATGTGGAGGGCTCACTGTATTTCGATAGGTTAAGGCATAGCAGCACATGATTCCTTCAGTAGGCGCTGCTTGTAGCAAACATGACACCAGTTATTCTGGCTTGTTCCCATTGCCCACGAGCCAGAGAAGGAATCCCTTGTTCATTTCTCTTGCCTATTGAGTGAAAATACAAATAAGAGTGGCTGTAGCGTCTGTGTCTAACAGACCTGATAAACCATAGAGTGAAGCTCTACCACTGCAAGCGAAAGTGACAGAATAACATACACCAAAATACTGCTCAGCACACTGCTAATATTCAATAAAGTAGGATTCCTTGGCTTAGTGTTCTGTCTGAAGACAATCTATGTATGTGCTGATAACAGTATGAGCAAAGATAGGCATTTGTATAGGCTAATTGAATATTGTAAATGAGTGGCAATATGTGAAGTTGCCCCTCCATTTTATCTGCAATCTCAATTATTCATGGAGGAGCGAGCCCTATTGGCTAAAATGGGTCTTAAATATATGCGAGTTTCCGTTTTTGCTGGGTGTGTGTGTCCGGAACGGATCCCTCACGAAAATGGAGGGGTGACTGTACTGTTAAGGGATTATATAAAGTGATCTGAGTTTTCACTGGTTTCTAGAGTAATATCATTCATTATGGTTTAGTGGTTTATGCTTTGGATTACACCTCTGGAGACCAGGGTTTGAATCTGCACTTGGCCATGCAAACCCACTGGGTGACCTTGGACAAGTCACACTCAGTCCCAGAGGGAAGCAAAGGCAAGTTCCCTCTGAACAAATCTTGCTGAGAAAACAGCATGATAGGATTGCCTGAAGGTTGCAATAACTCAGGAATGACTGAAAGGCACACAAAGTGTTCCATTAAAGGAAATGGCTGGTTGTTGTGGATTATTATATGCTATTTAAATAAACTGAAGCATAAACTCTACAAAAATATTCTCATGAAGACTCACAGACAAGCATTTTTGAAAGCAGAATATATTTCATGCGGTCATTTCACCTCCTCAGGTGAAAAGTATATAGAGAATTTTTTTCAATATGAACATGTGGAGAGAAAAAACACAAAAAAGTGCCAGAAAAAAATTGGGGAAATCAGCCCTTACCAATTCCTAACCCAAGTATATATCTAGTGAATCTGGAATTATATTTTTTAAAGTAAGAGTGGTGTCCATTTTTAGGTTTAAGAAGGAAGAGATGGAGGTATTTCCTGATCTTCTTCAGCCACTTGACTAAAGCGGTACTGTTATGATCCCTTTAGTCATACTTATGTAAGAGCTGGGGGGAGGAATCCAGCATTTTCTAAGAGTGTCTTCAAACCAGTCTTCTGTGATATAAATTCATAAATACATTATGAAGTTAACTTCAAAAAATTGACATCTAGATTAGAATTCATAATGACTTCCTGCTTATCTAGTTACCTAGACCAGTTGAATTTGAACACTGTGATTGCAATGCTGAACTTACCTATTTACAGAAATGTGTCTTCTGCAAAAAGCGACGGAAGAGAATTGCTGGGTGTTGTGTACAGTGCTCCCACGGCCGCTGTCCTACATCCTTCCATGTCAGTTGTGCACAGGCAGCTGGAGTTATGATGCAGCCTGATGACTGGCCATTTGTGGTCTTCATAACTTGTTTCAGACACAAGATCCCTTCACAAGCAGAGGCAAGTCAGTTTAGATTTGGCTAATATTTTTGCATGTATGATCTTGTAAAAATCTTAATCATCCCAGCTAGCATTAAAAATCAAAGCATCATATAAATCACTGCCAGTTTTATTCTTGTATTTTTGTTCATAACTGAAACAAAAAAACACCCTTGATGATATAATGCTCATATGTTATATTAATAAAGGTTTTTTTAAAATAAGATCATCCTGGCTATGATCTGGTTCTAAGTGGTCAGGTATGCAGTACCAGAAAGACACTGGATTTTTGTGGGGAAGGGGGAATACTGAACTTGGAGTTCTGTGAAAAGTTGATGGAAATACTCCCACTTGTAAATTGACAGCTTTGGGAAAGACTATCTTCCTTTCACATATGGAAAATGCACTAGAAGCAAATTGTTTCCCAAGATAGCTTGGGGTTTTTTTAGGAGCTTAATCTATCTAGATTTTTTTTAGTATAAGGCACCTGATTATAGTTCTTCTCTTCCTCAGAGAGCCAAAGCTGCTTTACAGGATCTTGCTGTGGGTCAGGCAGTTATCAGCAAACACAAGAATGGGCGTTTCTACCAGTGTGAAGTGATCAATCTGACCAAGGAAACCTTTTATGAGGTCAATTTTGATGATGGCTCCTTCAGTGATAACCTATACCCAGAAGACATTGTGGTATGCTATGTAATAAGAAATTTGTTCCCCTAGAGGGTGTATAGTTCAAGGGATATCATCTTACATGGAGTTTGTTCATACTCTTAGTGCTGCTGTTCTGGTTGAGAGAACCTTCTATAAAGCAGAGGTGGAGAATGTGCAGCTCAGTCATTATATGCAGACTCCAACATCTTTCTGTGAACCTGTGCCTGCTTATTTTTTAAAAAAAATAGGTTGAAAAAATGCCCACAAAATGCTATCACAAATGCTACTTTGAGTGTTGTTAAAGCTTCAAAAACTCAGCCCCCAGAATTGATTGTAGTTGCCAGAAACTAGCTGAAAAATCTAGAAGTGGAAACTGGACATTACTTTTGCTGTGTGGAGAAAAATACACACACACACAGACAGTTCTCACTTTGGCTTCTGGATGAACTCTCAATATAGTACTTAGGTTGCTTCACTATTGTATAATAAATCTATTCCCTTCATCTCCCTCAGGGCTTGTTAGGAGTCCTTAGCACCTTTTTTTAAAGAAGCCAAATAATATCAGGTAATGAAGATGTGCTGTCAGTATGAGACATGAGATATTATGTTGTTTGTTCTTAATACTGGATCTTCAGCAGTATCATCAATACAAAGTATAGGATCATAGATATACTCCTGTTGTGATTAAATGGTCAGAACTGGATCCATGATTTGCAACAGTTCTAAAACTAGACTGGAGTTAGAACAACTTGGAAGTAATTCAAGAAGGATGTTCTTCCTGTAAGATGAAGTCTGATAAGTGTGATTACTGTTAATTGGTAATTCTTGTTATCCCTTATCTGAGAATCTGTTGCTTCTCTTATTTCTTTCCTAAAGTGCATACATCCACTCAAATGGTAACCTTGTGCAGAAGCGAATACTCCAGATAATAGTTCTTCAGCTCACTTTTCTGTAGCTAATTTTTACTCTCCCTCAATTTTTCCCCATGTGGACAGAGTCGAGACTGTGTCCAGCTGGGTCCCCCAGCTGGAGGAGAGGTTGTTCAAGTGAGGTGGACAGATGGACAGGTCTATGGAGCTACATTTGTAGCCTCGCATGTCATCCAGATGTACCAGGTAAGGGAGTGGAAATAAAGGGATTTAACCTCTATCTACTCTCTCCCTATCTAATATGATGTTTTTCATGAGAAGTTTTTGGCTTGCTCAGTTCAGAAATCTCTGATCCGCCTGATCATGCTAGATGAAAAGCTAGAGTTTGTTGGTGTTGGTAGAGAAGATCCATATCAGCTTAGTGAGACTGAATGCATGCAGATTCCATGCTTGTCTGCCAGAATTGTACTTGACAGAAATACGTTTGGCTGTCAGTAAGATGATGGGATAATGGATCCCAAGAACGAATGGGGCATGGCAGTGCTGTCTGTAATAGCTTTCTTCTTTTGGGGGAGTTTAGGTTGAGTTTGAGGATGGATCCCAGCTGATGGCAAAGAGGGATGATGTGTACACACTAAATGAAGAGCTTCCCAAGAGGGTCAAATCAAGACTGGTAAGTAAAGAAACAAGGGAGATTGATCTATATAGTTCTTTTCAACAGAGAAACCAAAATGGATCCTTTAGTACTTGGTTATCTTCTGTGTCTGGGATTGTTCTTTTCCAAGTGCCTCAAAGGCACATATGTTACAATTATTAAGTTATGATGGCATACATTAGCTGAGCAAATAGGATTGTCTCTGCCAGGTGCAGTACTAGCTCCAAAGAGGAGATAGCAGATGATGGAGGACAGTTGAGAAATCTTATGGTATTTTTAATCTTCCCTTGCTGGAAAGCCATAGGTAATGTACTCAGTTAAAAATCTGTGTACTTGACTTGAATGAACAGGCCATTTGTGAACTACTGTAGGGGAAAACTGAGAGGAGGGCTTTATGTACTTTATGCTAAAAATAATAAAAATGCCTGTGTTAAGAAAATCAGAATTCTGTGTTAAGGAAATCAGATTCCTATATTTTTATGCAAAATAAGAAAATACTTGTGTGTGTTCTTTTATATCATTTACTGTATTGCTACTAATCAAGTAGAACAGGTAGGACCTATATTAGGCACTGACATCCAGCCTATTTTCAAAGTGCTGTGGCTTATGAAATTCCATGTCCTTTCTAGCTCTAAAAATATGCAGGGAATTCTCACTGATGTATAAGCACTATGAACTTGTTTTAATGAAAGTTGAGATTTTCAAGATGCTGTATCTTGCACTCTGTTCTGAACTCTCCATTTGAGAACGGAATATACTCAATTCTGACTGGAAGCGTAAGTGCATGTGTGCCTCTGTTCCTATGGGTCTCAGGATTCACAATCCAAATTGGAGCACATACTCTTAGAGTTATACAAACACAGAGAGTATGTGCTCCAGTTTGAACTGTGAATCCTGAGACCCATAGGATACAGCATTTTAATACTATTTTCCTATGTACAGTAAGGATATTAAATATGGATTTTTAACATCTATTTTAGATGAAGGAGGCCATTGTACTTCAGATGTAGATATATAAGATTTATTATTGCAGTTGTGTGTATGTATGTGCCTGTTGACTTTTGGCGACCCCATGAACTCCATAGGGTTTAGGCAAAGAATATTCAGAGATAGTTTTGCCAGTTGCTTTATCTGAAATATAGGTTGGAGCATCTGGTATTCATTGGCGGTCTCCCATCCAACTACTCACCATGCTTAGCTTCCAAGATCAGGTGGAATTTGGTGTCTTTAAGGTATTTAGGCCATGTTGCTGTTCTTATGTGCCTTCAAGTCGGTTCCGACTTACGGCGACCCTGAGGCGACCCTATAATTGGGTTTTCTTAGCAGGTCTCTTCGGGGGGGGGGGGTTCATTGCCATCCTCTGAGGTTAGGAGAGTGTAACTTGCCCAAAGTCACCCATTTAGTTTATATGGCTGAGCCAGGATTCAAACCCTGGTCTCCAGAGTCGCAGTCCAACACTGAAATCACTTCACCATGCTTGCTCCATGTCATTACTACTTTTAAAATTTATTTCCTGTCTAGCTCTCACATTTTAGTGGGAAGGAAACTTAACCAGCATTTTAAGAGCTGCACTCTGAAAATCATGGAATTAATGTCTGTCCAAAACTCATCCAAACCTCATTCTGTCATTGTTGTCCTTTGCAGGAAGAATAACAGTTGTCTTGGTTTGTTTCTTTCCAGTCTGTTGCCTCTGACATGCGTTTCACAGAAATCTTCACAGAGAAAGAAGTCAAACAAGAGAGAAAAAGACAGAGGGTGATCAACTCACGTTACCGGGAGGATTACATTGAACCTGCGTTGTACCGGGCCATTATGGAGTAGAATTGCAGTTGCCACCTCCAGGTGGATTCCAGCACTCCAGCACAGCAGAGGCCAAACAGACAGTCTTCACATCCAGATTTTATGTTGGAATTTTGAGATAAACGTACTTGATTCTGCAGCACCTTGACAGTAGTCATATAATGGGATGGATTTTACTTTCCTGATAGACTCCAAGTCTAGAACATGGGAGCACTTCTCTGATTTTCCTTGAACCAGTTGGCTCACATCAGCTTGATGGCTACAGCTTTGGCAGTGAGTTTCTTTATGCATATGAACTCTTCTCTGCCAGAAGCATATGTTTTGAATACTACCCCAGGGAACAACCCAGACAGCAGCAGTGCTCTGGATACACCCCAAAAAATTTCTCCTGGATTGAATGTCTGGTTCTGAGAGTGTTTCTTAACTCATCTTGCCTGCAGAAAGCTGGCAGTGATACTGGTGCTTGACAATGAATTGCCTTTTTATATTTATAACTCTGTTTTTGTCATGAGCACGTGTTTTTTCAGTGTCACCTTCCTGAGATAGAGCCAAGAGAGCTGAAGAAGGGAGAGTGACATGGATTAAGTTTCTTTAGTTCCAACTCCCTGAACCTTTGATCCAGCTTTTGTCCCTGTTTTATATTCAGAGACTTATTTACTCATGTGTTTAATTGTAATAGTATGTGCCTATGTAATAGGAAACTGTTTGGAGCCATTTAGCATAAGAGAATCCTGGGAATTCCCCTCCTTAAGGCAATAAGGACTGCAGGGATTCCAGAGCCCCATTTCTCTTAGGAGAAGGGCAAATGTTTGGCAGCAAAGATACTTTGGAAAGTGATCAGTTTCATCTCATGTGCAGTGGCTCCAGTTTAGGGGATGACTGAGAACAATGAGAGTATTCATAAAATGATGTCAAAAGTCAACATTACCAGTATTTCCATACAGAAGTAGTGTGCTGCTTTTGTCCAGAGCCACACTGCTAAGAGTAACAGTAGGGCATGTATGGATTTACTTCTGTCCTGTTTGGGGGAAGGCCAAGAGGTATAATTTCAGGGTTGGGTGGGCTTCCTTGTTATATAGCCAGGGAGAAATAATTCTATTCAGATGTGTTACAGAAAAAGTGTGACATTTGTTTTCTAATTATAAATGGGCTCTTGTAGCGTATGGCCATACCATCCTGGAAATGCCCCCAGTACATGATCTTGAAGATAATACACTTGTATGTTCACGACTTGCCTTTTAGCAAAGGGTGTGGTGCCCCCCCCCCATATTTTTCTTACTGTGTATAATGATACTTTGTAGCATATTTCTAGTGGGAGGTGACATTGATAGCCTGCAGGCTATAGAGGTCTGTTTTCTTAGGGAGTGGAGGTGGACAGGGCCACTGCTTCTAGATAGCTGTGCTGAAGTCTAAAATGTAGTTTTTAAAAAGGAATTAATTGGTCCAAAATTTGATGGAAGTTGTTCTTCAGTCTGCAGCTATAATTAAGTCCCATTTTATCTGGCTCTTTTTTCCCTTTAATGAATTGGAATCCTAGATGCATCCAGAACAAGAGGTGAGATGCAAATGTTAGTAATCAGTGTTGACCTGTGCTATGTATTACTGTACAGTTTGAGCTGGTTGTTCTTTCTAGGAGTTGCACCTCTTTAGAAGCACAATGTATGGGAGAGCCTTTTTTGAAATACTGTCTGTAATAGAACAGATACACCATCATGGGCATCCTGAAAATCATAAAATAATTGAAGATGAGAGTTCACATTTCACTTCTATCTATGGTTGCCTGGGCGGCACCTCTTAAATTGAGTGAATCTTGCTCTGTGAATATCTTTCTGCTCTCTTTCTATCATGTGCTTGGTCCCATCATGTGGGACTGGTGGACATTTGGGGGCACTTTGGTGTTGGGCAAAAGCCATGTCAATTAATATATACCCTTTGACAGTATTGCTCTGAATCCCTCAGGTATGTTTTAACTGATTAACAAAGACACATTGTCTGAACATGCAGGCAGTTGCTGTTCCAGTTGGCATTTCCAACATCCTGAGTCAGGAAGGATTGTGTTTTCTGGACATCTTGCTCAGCATTTAATCATGAAATGCATTGAAATCCTTCTGTTAGCCTGTTCTTAAATGTGCTTCATTTGTCATTTTGCCTCAGCTTCAGGAATGGGGTTTTTGTTTTGTTTTTTGTATTTATATTAAAACTGAATAATGACTTTAAAAAGCCAAGCTCCAAACACAGGTGACTTTTCCTGTTGTTCCAAATTATCTTTGAATTGAAAATGGGCATATATCACCAAGATAATATGTGCTTGGATTATAACTGTACTGTGGGTCTTTGTACAGGTTTCTATGAATCGATATGAGAGGTTGAATACATCAGTATGAAATTGTTCTTCATCCTGAAATTGTTCTTCATCTTCTGGATTGGGGAGACAATGATATGATATTAGTTTGCTACAGGATAAGTGTAAACCTAAGAATTTAAATAGTGTGCAAACAATATGTAAATGCTTATACACAGTGGGTAATCCAACACAATTTGTGAGAGAAGTCTAAAAGTCCTGTCTAGAATTTACCAAAAGCCTTTTCTCTCCCAAATACCCTTTTCTCTCTGAAGAGTGCATTTGCTGCTTTCATTCAGATCATGCATTTATTTGTCTTGAGTCAGACTATAAATAATAATAATAGCAAACCAAGTTTCTTGTTTTTCACTGGTGGTTGGTTAATTTTATATCTGATGCAATAATGGGGACATTCCTCTTAATATTTTAATAGGCTTTTACGGAGTTAAACTCTAGTGTCTTAGCATCTCTTCCCTTCCCCCCCCCCCAAAAATATATATATATATATATATTCAATGAAGAGCTCTGAATTAAAATACAGCAGGTGCAGCATAATAGCAAAGAACAGGCTGAATTCTATGAGATAGATGTAATCTTCCATGGTGCCCCATCTCTAAAGTGGACTCCAATTTCTTACCTATTTAAAAATGTACTGGTTTTGGAATGCCGATGTGAGATGGATACAATATAGGCAGCTTTTATGTATTGTTTTCATCCTGATCTAGTAATATAATTTTGGACTAGACTCAACTGATTAAATCTAAAACACTTTAACTTTGAAAGCCTTATGTCTTTAATTGTACTTGTAAATCTGATACCTGTCCCAGGTTTTTCCTCTTTTTTGTGTGTGTTGGGTGTCCTAGTGACATGGTGTTTTGGTCACAGTTCACGCTTAATATATTTCTCTCCCCGCCCCACCCACCCCTTCCACCAGACCGGGGGTCAGTCCAGATTTTCAGTTATACACCAGTTGGTTCAATGTGAATTGATCATGTTTTACACTTTGGCAAGTCTTTTGGAAGTTCCTGATTTAGCCCCACAACTCCTGATAAGCAGATTGATTACTGTCTCTCCACATGGACCTTCTTAGGAAGTATGAATGGAGAATGAGAAGGAAGTTGTAAAAAGGGAAAAATTTCTTCCATTTACTCAGTTATCACCTTGAGGATGAGAGATGCATCAAACAAACCAAACTTCCACATAGGAGTATAATCCAGAAACTAAACAAAACTAAGGGACAAAACAGACTGCCCCTTTGCACTGCTGTCCAGGTGGCTTCAGAGTACAGCGTTTTGATGCTGCACACTCTGAAGCTGCCCAGAAGCTAACTTTTCAGCTGCCCACATGTGGGCTGGCTTCTGGGCACTCCAGCAATGCAGTCTTTACACGCCACATGCCGCCAGAACACCATAAAGCCAGCTTCTGTCCGCGGCGGGACGGAAAAGCCAGCTTTTGGCAGGCAAAAAGGTGGATAATCTATAATTTGATAGCACTTATAGCTACAACATAAGGTATTTGTGCTAAGATGACTTACCGTAAGTATCATAAGAATTCCTGCAGGGCTTTTAATGTGTAAGCTGCAGAAGTTGTATCTCTGTATCAACAATCAGTGGATGCCTTGCACCATTCAAATGTTTAAGCAAATCTATATGCAAAAGGCAAAACTCTGAACAAATCTTTCCAAGAAAACCTCATGATAGGGTCACCATAAATCTGTAATGACTTGAAGACACAACAACGTATCTAAGTCAAAAGCATTGCTGATGTATTTACAGTGATCTGATTTCATAGCTTACATTGTGTCTGGTAGGATATGATTTTTTGCCTACTAATCTCTGTTCATCTCAGGGTCACTATAAATCAGAAATTACTCGGAGGCAAACAACACTATGAATCTCAGTTCATAGATTCTATATACTCTTGGCAATGTTTCAAAACAGGTATCGGCTTGAACCATTTTATTGCATAATGTGTTCATTATAACCAACAAGTAAACATTCAGAGGATTGAACTATTACCCTTAAGACTTTTCATATTGTCTGTCTGAACCTGCCCCAAATTGTTCAGGGTTTTAAAAGATTTTCTACAGGATGCTAAAACATTTCCTGTTTTTCATCCCCCCCCCCAGGGAATTTAAGCCAAAAAGAGGGGGCAAGCATGTCCTACTTTACTTGCCTGTCACCCTGCCCCTTTCCAAGAAAACCAAACTATCTTTCTAAAGGAGAGAAAAAACAGGGGGAAGGGCTTACTAGAGATACAAGAGGCACTGTAGATCTTTTCCTTAACAACAAACCATAGTCCTCAGCTCACTTAAAGACAGAAAAGTACACTTGGCATTCTTCATTGCAGGACAGTTATTTATTTATTTATTTATTTAGGTATAAATCAAGTATTTCTGTATAACAGCATTCTGTGCAGTCATGCTGATCAACTGATCACAGAGTGGGTGTAAGAGAGCCAGCATGGTGTAGTGGTTTGAGCATTGGACTATGACTCTGCAGACCAGGGTTCAAATCCTGGTTCAGCCATGTAAACCCACTGAGTGAACCCGGGCAAATCACGCACACTCAGCCTTAGGATGACAAGGGCAAACCCCCTTTGGAGAAATTTGCCAAGAAAATCCCATGATAGGTTCTCCTTAGGGCCACTGTAAGTTGGAAACAACTTTAAGGCACACAACAACTTGGGTAGGGGGTTCCACATTTGAGCCGATGCTACAGAAAAAGCCCTGAGCATGAACATACCCAAGCACATAATTACCTGTTGAGGAGAGGCAGGAAAGGCATCACTGATCTCTGGTATTGCAGTGAGAGTTACTTCTTTACCTTTTTCAAAGTTATGTGACTGGGGAGGGGATGTTCGGGAGAAATGGCAAAGAGGGCTGGCTAAGAGCACAGCAAGCTTCAAGCCATACCTGAATTTGAAAGGGCTGGGACAGGGTTCAACTCGAAAGAGCTTTTCCTAATTGGACCAATATGCATTTTGAATGTTGTGATTTTAAGACTCACCTCTGTCCAGTTACTGGAATGCCTCGAGAGCCTGCAATAGCTGGTGATAAGCAACCATCCCTATCCATACAGGGCTTGCTTAGAGTGAACAGCCAGGGACCTTGAAACTATGGTCAGTCTTTAAAAGGGTGCTGGCCAATTTTTCCTCTGCTGCTTCCATTCATGGCTGGATAGACAGTCCTATGTTTGCCTGCCTTCATTTTCTTCTGTGCCTGTTGCAGTAGAAATGGAAACAGAAAGCAAGCAGTGGGAAGGGAAGCAAGCCAGTGATGTAGGCTTGAGTCAATTGACTCAAATTTATGTCATACTTGAGTCTCTTCATTGACTTAACTTGGACTTGAGTCAGCAATAAAGTATGCACTAACTCAGGGGTCCCCAAACTACAGACTGCGGGCCGGCCCCGGCCCGTTGAGGCCTTCCTACCGGCCCACGGCTGGTCCAGCCGCCACTGTCACTTGCGCCGCCGCCAGACACCATTTTGTCTTCCAAAATGGCATCCGAAGTCGTGCGCATGCACCCGCTGCCAGATGGCATTTTGTGTTCTAAAATGGCACCCAGAGTTGTGCGCATGCGCACGCGCCTCTGGCCCCCCGGAAGATCTGGGGGCCAGCGAACCGGCCCCCGGATCAAAAAGTCCGGGGACCCCTGCACTAACTCAACTTGGGATTTGTATAAATTTAGCAACTGACTTGCTGGCATCATTCACTTTGAGCAACAAGCAAGATCAGCATACAGAGCATAGGGTGCATTTCTTGGAATTTCAATGAGTTTGAGCCAGAAGGATTCTTCTGAAGCTTTTGAAAAATCTTGGGTTCCTTCTGGGGGAAAGATGGCATACAATAAAATAAAATAAAATAGAAGGCTCCTCTGATTTGCATCAGAGACAGGTTGTCAAGCAGACCTCAACCCCCATTTCAATCCCATTGCATAATGTGTTTGCTGTTCCCCTCTGAGAAATGTGCCCTACCTCCCTTTTCTCTCTTAAAAGCTGGGTCCCAGACTTGAGACTTGACTTAAAAGTATCTTGCAAGGACTTGAGATTTGAAAGAACAGAGAAAATACCAAGAGACTGAAGGCCTAAGCAGACTGCCAGAAATAGTACACATTAAATTGAGGCACTGCCCTGGCTCAGTGCTAGGGAATCACATTATTGTATTTTTTATTTTATTTTTTTGTGAGACATTGAGCCTTCTCTGTCAGAGAGCTCTGGTGCCACAATAAATTACAGTTCCCATGATTCCCTAGCACTGAGCCAGGGCAGTGCCTCAATTTAATGTGCACTATTTCTGGCAGTCTGCTTAGGCCCTGAAGGGATGGAAGTAGCGAATGGTGAAGGGAATACATGTTGGTGAGAATGTTAATTGTATGTTATTTGATTGTAATGGGTTGATAGTAGTTGTTTGAGAGAGAATATTTGTATGATTAGTTATGACTATTTTATTTGTATATTCATGTGTATAAAGTTAAATAAAACTTTTTTTAAAAAAAAAAGATTTGAAGGTAGAAACTTGACTTGAGACTTGGAGTAAAAGGCTTGAATATATCTCTGGGCGTTTTCACACGGGGCTTTAGGCGGACGCAATCCTACCTCCGTCCGGCCCCAGTCCGGATCCTTTGCAAAGTTTTTCACACGACGTCGCAGCAAGCCCCGCCCCATCCAGTGCCATCCCCGGCGCTAGCCGGCGTCAGTCCAGGGCCTTGCTCCGTGTGTTCACACGACATCGCAGCAAGCCTCGCCCCCGCCCCGCCACATCCAGCACCATCCCCGGTGCTGGGCGGCATCAGCCCCGGTCTTTGTAATTCCTTTTTTTAAAAGGAATTAAGTTGCTGCTGCCGGAAGCAATCAAGAGGCATTCCGGAATGCTGCTGCTTTCACAGGTCTGAAGCTGCAGGATCCATTCTGGGATGGCTCTTGATTGCTTCCAGGTGGCTTTGGACGTTCAAGTGTGAAAACGTCCACTGGCAAAAACTACACTGAACTGTGAAGGGTGAGCTGGCTGAGGCTTCCTTGCTACAGCCACATGTACACAGAGATGGAATGTAAGAAGCTCATCTGTCTTTGTGCTGCTGTTGGACCACCATTTGCTTCTACAGTCCCATGGCTTTGACTAGTAAAATTAGTTTCAGGAGCACTATTTGAGACAGTGGATGGAGCAAGATTTTATTATGCCTATGCAAGACTTTCTGGGTCATTTTTATTGTAATGTGAAAATTCTCTTTCATAGGAGAAATCCTGTCTTTTGTATGAATCCACAAGTTTTCACAAAGTGGCTGTCTTGAAGCGGTGATGATTTAGCCCTGATCAAAGGGTGGTTTCTTCTGAAGCTTCATCCCACTCTTTAGTATAGACCTGTTTTCTTACCTCTTCACTTACTTTCTGAAATATTATGGGTCCATATACTTGTTTTTTAATTAATATTTTGAGGAGGAAGAATAGAATCATAGAATCATAGAGTTGGAAGAGACCACAAGG
>CM034706.1:203405632-203423072 GCA_020142125.1 Phrynosoma platyrhinos | reverse complement strand
CACACACACACATATGGAATTACATACATACTAAATATTCAAATTATACTGCAATCACAAAACATGCAGGGATAGCTGTGTTGGGCATTTACCAAATTCAAATAAAAATCCACCAAACAGTGATACCTTTATTGGCCAACAGAAATGCACAATATACTTGTTGCAAGCTTTTGAAGCTCCACAGGCTTCTTCATCAGGCAAGATGTTACAAACCACACAGGAAAAAAAATGGAGATGTTAGTAAGATGCCTGCATTTTGTTGTTTCTGTCTTTAATTAAGTTGGTATAGGGAGGATATCTTTTGCAGGCTGGCTCCTCTTCCTTCTGGCCATGTGGCAATTGGGAAATTTTCAAAGTCCAGGAAATTTAAAGTCTATTTGCATATCAACAAGTACTCCTCTCTTGCAATCCAATATACTGTAATCAGAACAAAAACCTTTTACTGTGTACCTTCAAGTCATTTTTGGTTTATGGTGATCCTAAAGCAAACCGATCATGGGGTTTTCTTGGCAAGATTAATTCAGAGGAGGTTTGCCATTAGCTCTCTCTCAGGTTGAGAGAGTGTGACTCACCCAAGGTCACCCAGTGGGTTTCATTGTTGAGTAGGGAATTAAATCCTGGTCTCCAGATTTGTTGTCCAACATGCAAACCACTACTCCACATTGGCTCCTAAGGGTATCCAAATACAGTTAATTGCAGATATGTAGATTACATGTGTTGCTTTCAGAAATAGACTGACAATGGACGTTTTCACACGGGGCAAAAGTAGGACGCTAGCCGGCCTCCCACCGGCCTCACTCCGGCTCCATTTCCCGTGTGTTCACACACACACGGCGGCAAACCCCGCCCCTTCCGGTGTCATCCCTGCGTCCGGCCGGCTTTTCACTCCGTGTGTTCAAACACACGGAGGCCTAAGTCCGGCGTCACTCCGGACGAACCAACGATAACTCCGGCTGAAGCGGCATAAAGGTAATTCCGGCTGTCCAACAGGAATTAGCCTTTCGGCGGCGGAGCCATTCCGGAATCGGCGGCACGACCCGTTCCGGAATGGCTCCACCCGGCTTTAGGAGGACAGTGTGAAAACGTCTGTATAGTGAAAATGACAGTGGATGTAGAAGAGAAAAGGTGTGGGGGGGAGAGAATTGGCTGAGAGGAATGGGCATGTAGGTAATAAAGGAGGATTGAGTAAAAAAAGGAACTAAATAAAGGAACAGAAGAGGTCAGATGTGAGAGGAGCCAAAGCAGCTTGAGAGGAGACCAATATGTAAATAATACCTGAGATAAGTAATTGCTTAAGACAGAAAAGCATAAGGAACAATAAAATGAGGATTAAATGAGACAAGGGGTTACTATGAGGATACTAATTATTCCAAGACAAAAAGGCTCTTCTGCCACAGGTTTGCTATCAACTGGGGACTGGGAGAGGTGTCCTATGTACATTAATGCTGGAGTTGTATGGATTATTCCTTATGATTTACCAATGACTGGAGCAACTTAATACCAGATATCAACTTACAAATTGTAGAAACCAAGTGTTGAGAGACAAAGGGCTATTATGAGGAAAATACAGGCAGTGAGCTCCATAGGGTATGGAACTTTTTGAGAGACTGCCATTATGGGGGGGGGGGGAACCATAGGTTGTGCTGGAGGCAAAGTTCATACAAAAGCAAAAGTCAGGGAGAATAAGCAAGCCATCAAATCTAACTAAAGGTGTGTGTTTAAAGGAACACCATTTAAACAAAGGAGGAAAGGTTGAATTCAAAGGTATAGCCTTGTCAAGTCTGTAGAATCAGTATGTAGAGAGATCTTGTAGCACTTTTGAGACTAACTGAAATAAATAAGTTGGCAGCATAAATAAAGAAGTTGGCAGATGTAGGATGCAGTGGCTCAAGTGGTTAAGATGCTGTTGATTACAAGATGGGCAGGTTGGCAGTTTGAGGGCCAGGTGCAACGTGATGGGGTGAGCTTCCATCACTAGTCCCTGCTTCTGCCAACCTAGTAGTTCAAAAGCATGCAAATGCAAGTAGATAAATAGGTACCACTTTGGTGGGAAGGTAAACAGTGTTCTGTGCAATCAGGCTGGCCACGTGATCACAGAGTAGTCTCTGACAACGCTGGCTCTTAGGCTTAGTAACAGAGATGAGCACCAACCCCTATCGTCAGACACGACTTGACAACCTTGTCAATGGGGAATACCTTTACTTTTAGTATATACATGCATCTGAGGATGTAGACTGAAGTCTCTGAAAGCTCATGCTGCCAACTTCTTTATTTCAGTTAGTCTCAAAGGTGCTACAAGATCTCTCTACAAAGAAGGAAAGGGGTGTTATTAAATTGTTACTGTTCCCACTGTGACAAAACTGTCTGCTAGATTAAAAAAAGGATATTGTGGGCATTTTTCAGGTCTGGAGCCTGAATCTTAACTAGTGATAATACATTCAGCGTATTATTGCTACAGCACTTTTCCCAGCCTCTAATGTACAATGCTATTTACTTGGAGAGCTTTGAACACCTTGTTGATGTGTGTGGTATATGAAGAGTGAAGCTGGGTGGACAGAGAGGGTATTACCGCATTTTCCGGCGTAGAAGACGACCAACGTATAAGACGACCCCCCCATTTTTCCAGTCAAAATATAGAGTTTTAGCACCTCTATCCTCATTATCCTTATATCCGGCATATAAGATGACCCCCCCCACTTTAGCCACAGATTTTGCAGGTAAAAAAGTAGTCTTATACGCAGGAAAATAAGGTAGTCCTCATTTGGAGGTTCCCTGCCTGCCTCAATAGAGAATGAGAGTGATTCCTCTTATCCATGCCAATAGAAAGAAAGCTCACATTACAGTTACAACTCTAAACATAGAATTTGCTCTAAAAATATCCACATTTGTATTGACTCACAGTTTTCAGGTAAAATTGAGCCTTCTGGAGTAAATGTGTTAGGCAATTTTTGCTTAGAAATGATGACAGGAGTTGTTTTCTTGGCAACCATTTTGTGTTGCCACTATTTTGTATATGTACCTTCACAGTCACTGACAACTTATGCTGATTCCATGAATTTCATCGGGTTTTCTTAGGTGAGAAATACTCACAGGTGGTTTTTGTCAGTTCCTTCCTCTGAAATTTAGCCTACAGCACTTGGCATTTGTTGGCAGTGTCCCATCCCAATACTAACCAGAGCTGACCATGCTTAGCTTCCAAGATCAGACAGAATCTGGTGCCTCAGTGATTTTACAGAATGGTTAATTAAACTGAGCTAGTTAACTCTAGGGGCACTGTCTGTTTTTACAGTAAAAGTATGTGGCATATTTCTGCAAGTAACCACTGTATTAAAGTATTCTGCAGTTTGAAAGCGTGCAAATGCAAGTAGATAAATAGGTACCACTTTAGTGGGAAGGTAAACAGCATTCTGTGCCATCATGCTAACAACACTGCTTCTTCGGCTCAGTAACAGAGATGAGCACGGCCCCCCATGGTCGGACATGACTTGACAACCTTGTCAGTGGGGAATACCTTTACCTTACCTTTATTAAACTTCTCAGGTTCCCTGTAAGAAGATCCTTCTGTTGGCCCTGAAGTCTGGGTCACTGTGGGGTTATGGGTTACTTCTGTGGTCATATCTCAGTTACAGTTAGGCAATGGGTGCCGTACAGCTTTCCCAAGCCTACTTGGTGAAGCAGTCATTTTACTTCTAGTCTAGGGTGCTGCAGCAGAAGATGTTCTCAACTATCACCATCCTTTGCAAGGACAGCCTGAAATATCTTGCTGATGAAGACGGCACCCACACCAGTTCAATGTATAAAATCCAACTGGACAGAGAGTTTAATTTTCTTCAATACTGGCAATAGCACAGTATTGCACCTGAAGGCAGCAGAAAGGCACAGGAAAGCTATATAGGACACAACTCTTTCCTCCCAAACATTGCTGTTACTTCCCAGCATCTGCCACCTGAGGTCACCTGTTTCATTCTGCCTAACGGTGCCTTGCTGGTCCCAATTCCTTTTGTAGTTTTAAACCTTTTACAATGATTCTGGTTAATGCTGGCAGGGCATAAAGCTTCACCAGCATACATATACATATTTCCAAGAGGTGACAGCTGCCAGCCAGAGGATGGTATGACAGAGTACTCCCAGCACACATGTAGGCCGATCCGCAGTCATTTGGATCAAGCAATGGACCTGTGATCAGTATCCACTGAAAAGCCTGAGGAGATCCTTGTACAATACCAAAAAAAGAGAAGAGTTATGCTAGCATATACCAGCAAATGGACTCTGGCCACTGCAGCCTTTCTCTCCAGTTCTTCTTTTAACAGTCTCTCATTGTGTTTTATTTCCCAGGATCCCACTCTGAAACCATATAGAGACAGTGCCATATTGTGTATGCTTGTTATCTTTTGTTTGATCTTCTGCACTTTTCCTCAGGATTCTGTGCAGATGAACAGAGCTACATTTTCAGCAATTTAATTCTTGTTATATCTACCAATTTTTCAGACTATTGGTGGTTGCTCCTGTCACATACAACACTGCAGCAGAAGCTTTAAATATCTGATTTGCAGTTGAGCAGAACTGATTTGAAAAATTTAAACTAAAAATTAACCAAAACCAAAAAATAAGCCTTCAAGCCTCCATTACCATCCGATGTCATCTGAGGGAGAGACACTAGACCCAGTACTATCTGCCTAGAATAAGAAGAATCCTTACTTCTTAAAGCATGGATGGGATTCAGGATTTTATGTTCTGTTTAATATATCTGTATGGAAATTGTAATGTTGTAAGCTGCCCTGATTGCTCTGCAGAGGGGCGGTATATAAATAATAATAATAATAATAATAATAATAATAATAATAATAATAATAATAATAATAATAATTATTATTATTATTATTATTAAACCAAATGTTTAAGAGGAAGTTTGACTTTATTCAAATAACAGGCCTTTGTTGGTAAATATATACATAATAGAGACCCGAATCTTCACCACTTGTTGGGGTCCTGAAAAGTCATTTCTATACTGCCTCTTTGCCCATGCTGGGGCAGATGTTTACAGAAGACACCATTGCTTAAATCCAGGGTGGACCCCAAGATGGTCTGTAATTCTGCTAAATGTTCTTTGGCTGAAATCATAGTTCCGCTTGGTTTCTTTACTGGCCAGTTATGTATGATCACTTGTCCTTTATCTGTGAATCTCTTACTACGCATTCCATAATTAGTGGTAGATTTTTTGTGCACTTCTATTTGAGGTGCATAAATGTTTCTCTGCCATCCTCTGCCATATCTCTCAGTCGATGTTGCAATGCAGAGAGAGTAGGGGGCCTACTAGAGCCATCCAAATTCTCATTTATAGATGTCATATCAGGAATTATTCGAGCGGAATTTGATGGAATATTGTTATCTTTTCCTTGTTCAAAGGAAAGGGCAGTGCCTGAGTTCTCATCTACATACTCATCAATAATCTGAAATCTTGGATCAGATGGAGTTAAGCTAAGGACAGAGGTTGATTTTTCAGGACAGAAGCCTAGATCACTATTTCTAACTGGATAAGAGGTTTCACAATTCAAGATCCAGCCCTCCATAATTTCATTAAGTTGTTTTGTTTCAGAATTTAGGGATGGTTTGAATGCTTCAGGCATATCCTCATCATGAGGATCAGCTACACATTCTTTTTCTTCACTGGAGAAACAAGAATGGGGGGCTACTGTCAAAATCCCAAGCTCCACGAGTCCTGCTAACGTTTCAATAGTAGCTTTAAGACCAGAAACTTCCTTTTGCAGAGTGTCCATTCTATTAAAGAATTTTACTGCTGTTTGTTCTGCTAGAAAACATTGATCATGTAAAAAAAAAACATATAAAGAGGAGAAGTTTTGGTCTGTAGATACTGGGTGAAGTTTAGTGCTCTTTTCTCTTAATGCATTTATCATATTTTTATATGAGGAAAACAGCTTATGCTTAAAGGATGAGAAATTAGATTCAGCGAAACCTGGGTCAGTAGACCAATTTGCGGCATTTTCGAAGAAGAGTGGAAGGATGAAGTTTCTGTCTCAATTCTGTTATCTAATACCTCGGCTGTTTCAACTACACACTTTGAAGGGCCAGGGTTATCTATTGGGGACATTATTCCAGCCTCTAGGTTTGACCTCTGCTCCTGTTCTTCATTTACCAGGTCATAATATTCCACTATTGATTTCTGAACTAAAGTGGGTAATGTATTTTGAGCTGAGGCTTTTCTAAGCTGGGCCCGAGTTGAACCCATATTAGTGGGGTGAAACTATCAGGTAGCTTAGGAGAAACTTTGCAGCGGAATAGTAACTTCTACATAGAGGAAGCCCAGACACCCCAAACACAGTTTCTGCTGCTGCGCCACTATTGCTATTAATATAGTTGTGCTGCTGCTGTGTCTCCTAGGCTGAAATCTCTGGCAGGGAGGGATTGACTTTATTTGCCTGCTCTTGCTAGCCATGCCCCCCTCTCTCTCCCTCTGCACTGCTGCTTGCCTAGCTTGGAGGACCAAGTGGAAAAAGGAGCCCAAAGTTCAGCGTCCCCAGTTCTTCTCTCTGTCAGAATGGTTTGCTGCCACACAAATGACAGGAAGTGGATAAACAAGGCACCATGGCTCCATCCTATGGAATCCTGGGAATTTTAGGTTCATGAGCAATTAATTATTCCCAAGATTCCATAGATTGGAACTGATCTATTTCTGCATTTTGAACTTGCTCAAGGACAATCTGGCTGTTCTCCTTATAAGACGATACCAGCTAACACAAGAGGAGGAATACTTAAAATTATTCACAGGTAGTATCTAACCCCCATCCAATGATCCAGAATTACTAGAAATGTCCCACCATTATGCTGGAGGGGTTGCAAACAGATTGGCTCCTATCTCCCTATGTGGATAGAATGCTCTAAAGCCAAAACGTTTTAGATTGCGGTCATAAACTAGATCTCTCTTATCACCAAGCAAACCATCCATTTTTGTCCTGAACTTTTATTACTCCACTTGTATGCCAAAGAAAACACTGCTCTGAAACACAGAAACCTTATTGCCTGTCTTTTGGCTACTGGAAGAACTGAAATAGCCACTTGCAGGAAGATAGAATCCTAGAATCATAGAGTTGGAAGAGACCACAAGGGCCATCCAGTCCAACCCCCTGCCATGCAGGAACTCCCAATCAAAGCATCCCCGACAGATGGCCATCCAGCCTCTGCTTAAAGACCTCCAAGGAAGGAGACTCCACTACTCTCCGAGGGAGTGTGTTCCACTGTCGAACCGCCCTTACTGTCAGGAAGTTCCTCCTAATATTGAGGTGGAATCTCTTTTCTTGCAGCTTGCCTCCATTGTTTCGGGTCCTAGTCTCTGGAGCAGCAGAAAACAAGCTTGTTTCCTCCTCGATATGACATCCCTTCAAATATTTAAACACGCTATCATATCATATCAAATCACCTTTCAGCCTTCTCTTCTCCAGGCTAAACATCCCCAGCTCCCTAAGTCGTTCCTCATAGGGCTTGGTTTCCAGACCCTTCACCATTTTAGTTGCCCTCCTTTGGACACGCTCCAGTTTCTCCACATCTTTTTTTAATTGTGGTGCCCAGAACTGGACACAGTATTCCAGGTGAGGCCTGATCAAAGCAGAATAGAGTGGCATTATTACTTCTCTTGATCTAGACACTATACTTCTACTGATGCAGCCTAAAATTGCATTGGCCTTTTTAGCTGCTGCATCGCACTGGTGACTCATGTTCAACTTGTGGTCCACCTGGATTCCTAGATCCCTTTCACACGTAGTCTCATTCAACCAGGTGTCCCCCATCATATATCTGTACTTTTCGTTTTTCCGCCCTAAGTGCAGTACCTTACATGGGTGATCGAACTCTAGAAAAAATGGTGGGCAAGAGTGTGGAATACATGGTTACTTGAAAAACTTTCCTACACCATCAACTCTTGCTATGGACAAAAAAAAATTGCACTCTTTTCAGTCATCTTATATACTATGTTACCGGTACCTTGCATTTGCCGAAACCACTGTCAGGAGCTGCTGACTTATGGAGGGACACTTTGTTTGATCCCAACCCAAGCATGAAAGACTCTCTCAAAGTACTTTGTGTTCATCCTAATCAGAGGCATACAATGCCACTCAGTTAACTACTCTAATGGAATAGCTTGTTAAGTGTGTCTTATGCATGATTTTCTGTTAACCCATATCCTAAGCCTGTTCAAACATTATCTTTGTTGGAACCTATCCAGAGTAACAGCTAAGTATCATCAGAACTTTCCCTTTTCTTCCTTCTAGTTACTATGAACTTTGCAGAACTCATCTAGGAATAAGGACAACTACTCCCTGAGGCGCCACTTGATCTCTTTGACATTTTGCTAACAATTTAGCCTGCAGGGCTCAGCTTATCACCTGCAGAGCAGCCTTGACTTTCTTAAGTTAAAAAGTCCCTGCTGGGATGCTTTTCTTAGAAACACACCTGGAACAGACTTTTTAGCAACGAGATATTATGAGAAAATTGATGGGACCTATTTGCACATTGATTTGTCTTCTTCCCTTCAACTATATAGTTGATTTCCTTTGATCATCACTCTGCTTTTAAGAAGCACAGGAAATTATCTTTGGAGGAGGATTTGCTGAATAGGATATGTTGTCTTGTCCCCTCAAGAAGTATTAATGGGGGGGGGGGGAGAGAGAACCAAAGTCAGAGAAGCAAAGTCTTCTGCCAGATGTGGTTGACAAATGACAACATCCCAGACAATACTGCTCCCCCTTATGAGGGAGGATATGCTATTTCATGGCTGGGGGATCTTTGGCTATCCAAATATTGATGGGCTATTGTTCCCATAAACCTTCAACACTGGATCAGTTGACACATAAATAGCTGTGTTGGCCATTTAGCAAATTCAAACAAATATCCATCAGTGATACCTTTATTGGCCAACCAAAATTGCACAATATACTCGTTGCAAGCTTTTGAAGCTCCATGGGCAGCTTCATCAGGCAAGATATTACAAACCAAACAGAAGAAAAACAATTGGAGATGTTAGTCAGGTGCCTACATATTGTTTCAGTCTTTAGTGAAGATGGTATATATGGTGAGGAGGATATCTTTTGCAGGCAGGCTCCTCCTCCTTCTGGCCCTGTGGCTATAGGGAGATTTTCCAAGTCCAGGAAATTTAAAATCCATTTGCATCTCAACAGGGGCCCCTCTTTTGCCATCCAATAAGTCTCCATTCCAGTTAGGTTACAGGCCTCTTTGTGGCAGAGAAGTGGATTGGCTGATGAAAGTTGGTGGCAACTGGCATCCAACAGCACCTGGAGGGCTTCCTCAGTACTGCCCAGTGGCTCTCATGTCAGTGGGGTAGCGAATCCACTTTAAATTTTAGTTTGTACTTTAAGGAGGTATCCAAAGTGTTGAATCTTGTCCTGAAAATAGGCTCTGTGTCTTTGGATAGCTAATTTAACGTCTAGTCTAAAACCATGCTGCCCCACCAACATGGGATCCATCTGCCATCATTGACATTGTCCTGTTTCCTGAATCACAGCATGACATATATGCTCACAACTGGCCAGGGCAACCTACGGTAAAAGATTTGCTGTCTGAAGCAAAGGACAAGATATCACCTCCACTCTGTGAACATACTGTGAGTGAAAGCCAAATCTTACCTTAATATTGGCAAGAATATTGCACCTCAGGGAAGTTTAGAAGTCACAAGACAGTCCATGTGTCATGCAAACATTCACAGCTCTACCTCCATCAGAAAAGCCTGCCCAGAGGTCCAAGAGCACAAAGCATAACAGGCTCAGAGGGAGCTGCTGACTAAAGGAAGCCTAGAGCTTTGTAAATAATACAGCTGGGCCTCTGTATCCACAGATTCTGCATCCATGGATTCAACCATCGAGGCCAAATGGATACTCTTTTAGCAAAGTGTAGTTTCTTGTAGCTGTCAGACCATGTGCATGGTTCTGTCATAATGTGTTATGATATGATGAAGTATTGGGATGATGGAGATGAGGAATGTTGAAATGTACTGAGTATTATTTGGGTGCTATGGGCATGGGAATGAATGGGGAGGCAAATGGTGACAGGATGAAAGTTTATGGTTTTATGACCCTGCTTTTCCTGTATGAGGATTTGGCTTGCATCCGAGGGGTGCTTTCCTTCCTTCTGAAGAGGGATTGAATGGAAAGGTTGTTTTGATCAGGATCAAAAGATCCAAGGAGGGTGGTGGTGAATAACTTGCATTCTTATGCTATGGTCCTGGGGAAGAAGCCTAGTTCTGATACAGACCCCGAATGGATGACTGCTGTCTCAATTCCTGAATAAATATCTTTTTGTTTTTCTATCACAATGAGATGTTTTTATGGTTATTGGGAGCTGAGTTAGCCAATCCTGACAGTGTGTCAGAATTCACAGCCTCATATGATGCAGCTGCATTCGGACTGAGGTGCACCCATCCTGGTGGAGCCTTCTGAGAAAAAGCTGGAGGGTGACCAGGGAGATCAAGCCCTGGAAGAGAGCATGGGTCCTGGGGAAGGAGACTCAGATGGCTCCAAGGCATTGAGGGAGGCATGGGGAGTGGAGAGTGGCTTCAGGAGGAGCCCCAACAGGCTGTGCAGGATTAAGCGGATAAATAGTCCCTGGAGGGGAAGGACAGCATGGGGATGGAAGAATGGCTTTGGAGAGAAGCCCAGCAAGACCCACTGGTATGTGTGGAGGAGGATGAATGGTTCCGAACCATGATTCCTACCAGGAGGAGCAGGGAGCGGTTTGGGGAGAGGAGAGCGTTGGGCTGGGACATTGCAGTGGCTGGACCCTCGGGGTGGACTCGCAAAGCAGCAGCAGTGGATGTTGATGGAGAGCACTTAAGGTGAGCCATCCTAGCCGAGGTAGCGAACATACTGGCCAGATTTACAGTGGGACAGCAGGCCCATGGAGCAGCAGGAATCACAGCGAGACAGCCAACTTTTGGAGAGGGAGGAATCCCAGTGGGACAGTCAGCCCATGGAGTGGCAGGGAGTGTGCTGAGACAATCGGCCCAAGGGGTGGGCAGAACCTCAGGAAGGAGCAACATGAGGTGAAGCTGGGGAAGTAGGAGCACCCACTGCACCGGCACCAGTCCCAGGGGCAGGACTGACCCAGGATGAGAGTGATGCTTCCACAAGCTCCAGCGATTGTTCCAGCCCCGGCCCATTGAGTCCAGGATCTGGCGGCTAGAAACCTGGGCATGCTATTTGGCAGGAGGCCAAGTCAGTTCCCCTACTTTTTGGCCCAGGTGGCAGGACACATGAATGAGTGGGGACACACCTTCCCCAGTGAAGGGGCAAAAGTGAGGTGTATGGCCGCATACCTGGAGAGTGAAGTGACAGACTGGTTGATGCAGCTATAATCACTCGGGTGCTATGGGCATGGGAATGAATGGGGAGGCAAATGGTATCAGAATGAAAGTTATGGTTTTATGACCCTGCTTTTCCTGTATGAGGATTTGGCTTGGGTCAGAAGGGTGCCTTCTTCCCTTCCTGAAAGGGGATTGAATGACGGGAGGGAGAAAAGAGAACATGAAAGATTGCTTTGATTGGGATCAAAAGATCCAAGGAAGGGTGTGTGTGGATAACTTGCAATTCTTGCATTCCTGGGGAACAAGCCCAGTTCTGACACAGACACCAGAGTGACTGCTGTCTCAATTCCTGAATAAATATCTTTTTTTTTCTCTATCACGAGATGTTTTTGTGGTTATTGGGAGCCGAATTAGCTGATCCTGAGAGTAGTGTTTTCTGGCATTTTTTGCATGGAGACCCAAGAGGTAATGGAGGATAGTTGAAGATTAAGGCTAAGTTTATGATAGGACTAAGGGAATTATTGGAGCAGTGATTGGTAAGGGATCTTTGAGTTTGAGTTCTTCTGGCTGCCTTCCATCTGTTGCAGGTTCTTTTCTGTGGCTATAGACTTTCCTGAAGGATTCTTACTCTGCCCAATATTAGGAATAGTCTTATACAAGTGAAGTTTTGAATAGGTGCAAACAATGTTGATCTCTGATTACTGGCAAAGAAACACAATTTGATTTTATAGGTCTACTACTCTGGTCTGCTACTGTGTTACACAGCTTGGCACAGTCTCAGATAAATAAATATATAATCTTGGCCAGAATCCCAGAAAGCAATTGTGCTTTGTGAGTGGCTGTGGAAGTGTGCTTCCTGGTGCAGCCAGTCATTTCACAAGCATGCACTTATCCTTCTTTCTTCTTTGACTTGGTGATGGAGTGCTAATTGGCCTATAATGGGTACGTTTAAAGCTGTAGTAGCTGTTGCACAATCATTTGCAGAACTGTGGGATCCAGTGCAACCAAGCTGACATATATTTATGCTGTGCTAAAAATGTATAGGACCTTAGGCCATGATGGTAAATTTTAGTATATATACTCAGTTGAAAAGTGATATTCAGTAATGTCTCCTCAATCAAAGACCCAAAAGGAATGGTTAGAGGCTGGAGGACTCAATCACTCTCATCTCCTCCAGCCAGCTACCTTATCTCCTGGAGATTACAAGTCACATGACTCCTGATGTAGGCGATGACCTGCTTTTGACAAAGGGTGACAGAAACACTTATCCAAAGAGATAAGACCAACAGCAGCAACGTTCCCATTTGTTATTCAGACTGTATTTTCGTGATTCTGGAAACACTACTCCACTCTCTCAGGTGTCACACATGGTAGAAAGATTCCACAACAAAACCAGATTTCCTACAACAAGAATCTAGGAGCTGGGAACAGCCTGTGTGATCAGCTATCTAAATACCACAGAGAAGATTAGGGACATGATTACTGGGTCCCTAATTTCAGGCTTTAATGAGTTCCTGTTTGACACAACACTGTATTTTCAAACAGATGTCAAGCTGGCTGGCACAAAAGAGAATATAACAGCTAGGAAGCAATTACGTTTTATTTAAATATCATTATAATATCTTGCTGCTATTTAAGGAAATGCTGATGCTACAAGCATTAGATCAAGAGTGAACAAGGATAAGGGCCAATGTTGATTGGAAATATACAGCTCCCTACTTTTCATCTCCTACTGCCAACAGCTCTTAGCAGGGATGCCTAAAATCAAGGAAAAAGGAAAAAGTAAGTATTCTATGCTTTCCTCTCAAGAAGTCTGCATGAAACCATGAAGCAGTAGGAACCCTCAAAAAAATGGATGTCTGAATAGGGAAGAAAGTGGTAGAAGTGGGGAAATAGGGGGCAATGACATTTTGTGTAATCCTTTGATGTATTTGTATCCTAGTCTTGTAATATGTTTAGAGTCACACACACAACCTGATAGTTGAAGTTCAAGATAGATTAAGTTCAAGGTAGACAAAATACCACACTTGCACACCAATACAAGAATTAAAAGATATGATACAAGTTGTTGTCTAAAATAAATTCATTAATTTTAATATCACAGATATAGGTCTCACTTTTAGATTAATATGGAAACAAGGAATATAACAGAATTTGTGAATACCTACGGTGATCTCTGAGCTTGTCAAACTATGATTCAACTCCAATCTAATGGGAGGAAATGTAAAAACAAATAAACAAACCAGAAAATACTCTGAAAAGAGGGAAAAGACCTCTGCTTCAATGACAGCAACAGCATTATATTAAACAAGAGTAGGTATTTCCTTAAATAGCAGCAAGATATAACATTACACAAAGAAGCAGTGCAAGTAAAGAATTGGGGATAATAGTCTAGGTACCAACTACAGAACCCAATTATTTACAGATAACTAGAGAAAATAGCAAACTTTACAGAGAAGGACTGTAGCTCAATGTTAGAGCACATGCTTTTCATGCAGCACGACACTCCTGAAACCCTGGAGAGCTACTGCCAGTCATATTACAAATAATCTGAGACTGAGCATTAATTTTTTCTCATGGATTAAAATTTATTATTGAAATGCTTAATTTGGGTTTGACTTTATCATGTTCTATATGTTTATACATCAACTTTATTAGAAACCTTTTTGTCTCTAAACTGCTCAAAAGCAATGCACAAAAGCCAGTAAGACAGCAGCTGTGAAAAACAGAAGTAGAAAATCACAGCACCATATTTAGCAAAATCCCTTGCAATTAAAAAAAAAATTCTTGCCATTGGAAGCTTTTAACAGGGGAGGGGAAGCATCTTTCATGGGAGCAATGGACTATAATGTGATCACCAAGGACCCAACCTAATTGAAATGGTTAATCTGCTTAATTACAAAGAACTGCTAAACTCTACAGCTGAGAAAAAGAAAGAGCATAAATTAAACACAATGAAATCAGCTAAAAATATAGGTCAGCTACTTGCAAGAAAATGCTGCACAAGGAAGTAGCAGTCTCTCTTCAGTGACAAAAGTGATGGAAAATTTGAGATCTACTGCTGATGGAAGGGGAAATACATACAATACCACTGTATACAACTGAAAAGAATAGTGGAAACAATTATAATTGAACTAAAATAAATCTAGATCATGGGTGAGGGAAAAAATCTGAGTGAAAAATAAGCAATTGTTAGTCAACTGATGTAAATGTTAAGTCTGCAACAAGTAGCGCGGGAAGATATGTGATGCCTTAATAACAGAAAAAGAAGGAATCTTTCAGAACCTTAAAATGCAAACATTTATAATAGATACCATAAGTATTTGAAGAAAACTCTCAGAAAGCTAAACAAATAAATACTGGAGAAGTAAATAAAAAAGTATAACGAAGAAAGCTAGTAACACCCTCAAGACAGTAATGAAAGCTCCTGGCAACACAGAGATGAATCAGGGGTGTTATCCTTCAGATGATATTGGCATTAACTGCTGGCATTTCTCACCATTGGTTCTGTTTTTTGTGGCTAATGGGAGTTGCAGACCAACAACATCTAGAAGGTCATACATTTCTCACCAATACGAGTCCTCCCTAAAGCAGACAATTAAAATTACTTAGATTTATTAATCATAAATATCTCAGGTGTCATTCATTTCAGTGGGTTTAGTCTAGGTAGGACTAACAAAGGATGTAGCCCATTAAAAACTAATCTGAAAGTGGAAGAAATTGATAAGCTAAAAGCAATTCTTATGAGTGCCATTTCCTTCAGTGGAATGAATTTAAACGTTTCAAAGGAGACTGCTTCAGCAGTTTTACAATCATGCTATTTTTACATTTAAATTTAAATGGAAGCCATGGCTGCTTCTAGGATGTACAGATTGTACAGGAAACAGAAGAGTCTGTATATGCTTGTGTGTATGAGAGAGATCCTTTCAATTCTCTTAGATTTCTCAATGGCTTTTATGCCCTTCACTAAGGTATCCTTCTGGCTCAGGCATTAAGTGAAGTTGAAGGAGACATTATTACATGGGAAGTCATTCCTATAGGATGGTATTAGTAGACTGCTGTGCAATCTGCCTTCTTCTTGTTGTGTGCCTCCAAGTCATTTTTGACTTATGGTGACTCTAAGGCAAATCTATCATAGGGTTTTTCTTGGCAAGTTTCTTCAAAAGGGGTTTGCCATTGCCATCATTTGAGGCTGAGAGTGTGTGACTTGTCTAAGACACCCCCCAGTGGGTTTTTGTGCTCAAGTGGGGAATCAAATCCTGATCTCCAGAGTCATAGTCCAAGGCTCAAACCATGCTGGCTGGCTGGCTAGTGGTTTGAAATTGCTGAATACTTGCCAGTGCTAGGTGAGATTTGAGCTGTACAGATATAGTGACACATTGTTCTACCTCTCATTTCCACATTTTAATCCCAAAGGGCAGTTCATGTGCTAAATCAGTGCCTGATGTCAGATTTATGGCCACCGTCACAATATTCATCATATTCAATTATCCCATTATACTTCTTACTATGTCCTGTGCTTAAATGCCTGTGGCTTGAAGACTATGGCTGGCTTTTCCAGGACATGCTAACATGAATTAGTTTTAAAGGTGTCACTAGATTCCTTCCTTGCCTTTTTATATTTATATCAGGAGAGGATGGGGGCTGAATGGATATGCAGCTGTTTGGGGTTGGAATACTTGCAGGAATGTGCACTTCACTGGAGAAAAGACATAAATACATAGCAGGATATAAGGAGACAGAAAGGGCTAAGATCCTTTCCATATTTTCTTGTCAGAAAGGGATGGAATCCACATTTGTTACTGAAACACTTTGTTCGTTAGGCTGCATCCACACTGCAAAAATAATCCGGTTTGACACTAATTTAACAGCCCTGGGTCAATGCTATAGAATTTTGGGAACTGCAGTTTGTTGTGGCACCAGAGCAGAGCTGCAGTTCCCAGAATTCCATAGCATTGATCCAGGGCTGTTAAAGTGGTGTGTCAAACCAGATTATTTCTGCAGTGGGGATGCAGCCAGAGACTTCCCGTCAATTCACTGATAGCGTTTCAGTTTCAAATTTAATCTATTAAATGTTACTATAATCTTTTCTTTACAACTATACTCATCTTTCTTCCCATTTTCTGTTAAACTTTATCCACTGACTTAAACTTTGTCCCAACCATTACAGAGTCCCTTTCCCTTGCCAGGGGACGTGCCTCTGTGCTTTGGCCTTGAACCCTTTATTATTTTCTTTTTTACAGAGGGGACCCAGAGATCTGCATCTTGCTGCAGGGTCACCAGACATCCTCCTTTTCCAGGAGCTGTCCTACATTTCCACCTTCTGTCCAGGAGGCATTCCACAATGTCTTCCATTTTCAGCATTTTTGATAAGAAGCATGAATTTACATTTCTAGGAGTGTTTTTAGCTTTTCTTTGGTCAGGTGCTCCATTTTTCTTGCATGTACCTACATTTTTGTGGTGCCTTGTCCTCCTTTGCGCTGAGGATATCTGGTCACCCTGCATCTTACTGGCTTCCTTCCACAGAAGCTCCATGGGCTGCCTTGACACTGCCTGAACCCAGTCTTGCTTTTACTAGGAAGTGGCAGCTTTTGGGGGCCAGATCAGATAAAAAAAAAGGGCAAAGAAATTGCTCTGTCCAGCAAGTAATGAAAGGGCAGGGAGGGATGGAAACAGGATGATGGACGAGAAGGAATTGCATCCCTTGTGGATGATGGTGACTCACAGCAAGTCCACAGCATGCATCTCTCTGCACCCTCCAGCCAGGGTGAGCAGATGTCCTAACCAGAAAGGACAAGGCATCGCAAAATGTAGAACTATGAAGAACAATGAAGAAAAATGACCAAAAAAAAGAGGTAAAAACACTCCTAGAAATGAAAATGCATGCTTCTTATTGAGGCTCAAAATAGAGGACATTTTGGAATTCCTCCCAGACAGAAGGCTGAAATGTAGGATGTGTCCTGGAAAAGGAGGACCTCTGGTCACCCTGCTTCCAGCACTGTCAGTTAGTCTGGGTTTCCAAGCCTGCCTTCTTCCCTGAAGCCCTGTGCCCTTTTCATCCCAACCAAGGGCCTTTGCAGACTGCCAGAAATAGTGCCCATTAAATTGAGGCAC
>CM034706.1:203362368-203378959 GCA_020142125.1 Phrynosoma platyrhinos | reverse complement strand
ATAACAACAATAATCAATATTATCATGGCGGGCGGCGGCAGCGGCAGGTCCGGCATGGGGCCGGTCCAAAGGCCTCAGGGGGCCACATCCGGCCCCCAGGCCTTAGGTTGCCTACCCCTGCTCTACACCTTGACAAGCCAGACTCTGTGGCTCTTGTTGAGAACTAATTTTTTGATTCTGCTGCAGAATAACTACTCATCAGATGCATACCTTGGCCTTTGTAGTTAATTGCTGTTGTTGTTGCTGCTGCTGTTGTTGCCATTGTTCTACAGATGTTATGAGTTTTATTGAAAAAACTCAATAAAAATTTAATTAGGAAAAAAAAGTAAAGGTTCTCTTGGATCTGTCAGAGGAAGGAGTTCAGTAATCATGTACCAGAATGAGTGAATTCCCTGGACCAGAATTTTGGCCTGCAAATCTTCTTGGAAAGATTATTTTCAAAGGGGGTTTGCCCTTGCCTTCCTCTGAGGCTGAGAGAGTGTGACTGCTCAAGGTCTTCCATGACTGAGCAAGGATTCGAACACTATTCTCCACAGTCGTAGTCCAACACTCAAACCACTACACCACACTGGCTGTCATTCTCAACATACAGAGAAGGAAAATGACTATGCCAGTCTCCCTGAACAATGTCTTTAAGATTATATGTGTTATATTTTCATTATGGTAAGGATATATTAACTTTCTAATATGTTAAAACATTTTGCTGTCTCATAAAGTGCTGCTTCAACATTTGTCCAGCTCTCTGAGCATTGAATAAAATTTCTACTTGCTGAAAGGAGCCCTCTTGTGGATCATTTCATAATGAACTTGATCCAACTTAAATATTGCTCCTAACAAATTTTCTGCTCAGGGTTAATAAGCTATGGGAATCTTGATGTGAAAACCTATTTGAAGTGTGGATTACAGTTAGCTCTCTCTGTCCATAGATTCTGCATCCGCAGAATCAACCATCTACAGCTTGAAAATATATCTTTTTAAAATTCCAAAAGGCAAACCTTGATTTTGCCATTTTATATACCGGTAAGTGTTGGAAAATTTATGTATTGCATCCTCCTTTCCCTCCTTAGTTAGCCAGGGACTTCTTTCCTCTCCTCCCTCTCTCATTCTATCTGGCAGTTTAACTGACTCTCTAACCCAGGGGTCGGCAACTTTTTTTGCTGACGGGCCGGGGTGGGAAATGGCACTGGGGGCCAGCATGCGTGCGCTTACTTGCCCCCCTGTGTGGCAACGCCATTTTGAAAAACAAAATGGCGGCCGCTTTCCCTTGTGTTGCACGCGCGCATGCGCATGACAGCGGGGGCCCCCCAGGAAGCTTCCCTTGGCTGCGCCGGGCCTCCGAGAGGCCAGGCGCCACCGCGGGGGCCGCCCAGGAGGGCTCCCTCAACCGCGCTGGGCCTCCGGCATGCCATTTTAGATTCCAAACATTTTTGCACAAGGAAAAGGGCCTATTATTTTGAAAACAAAATTTGGTTCTGAAAGAATAGGAACTTTACAAATCTCAGATGTTTAATATGTTCCAGATTTGCAAGCCTCCTTTTACAGTGGACAAACCACAACCTCAAGAGACAACCATGTCAATTTCAGAAAGCAAACCTGTTTTGGTTTTCATGATAAAAAAATGATTTTTAAAGCAGACTTAGGATCTCATGTATGCTATCAGATGCAGATTTTACATTCATCTGTGAACAGTGTGACCAGATGGAATCACAGAGACTGTTCAACTTTAGGGCATTGCAGATTTGCTCATTGAAGTGTTGAAAATATTAAGAGATTGACAAATCAAGAGCTTTCAAGAGACTTTAAATTCGAAATATGCTCTAACAATGAAAAATGTGTAGAATGTTTGAAAGCAAAAGCTGCAAGAGTTTCACATCCTCCATTTACTGAGACACAATCCAACAGGGCACTGGATCTTTTACATGCTGATCTTTCTGGACCAATGAATCAAAAGTCAGCAGGAGGTAATTCTTATTTTATGACTATTATTGATGATTTCAGCAGATACACCTATACTTATTTTATCAGAAAGGAGGGTCAAGCATTTCAGAAATTGAAAAAGTACTTTAATAATCAAGTCTCTAACAAATTAGGCTACAAACCAAAGAGCCTGTTCACAGACAGCGGCACTGAATTTGTCAATGCTGAATTTGATGAATTTTTGAAAGAATATGAATGGCATTGAGCATCTGACTACATGGGCTTATTCTCCAGAACAAAATGGTGTGGCAGAGAGAATGAATAGAACTTTCAAAGAGATGGCAGTCACTATGCTTTTAGAAGTTAATATGCCTAAACGCTATTGGTCTGAAGCAATGATGACTGCAACAAATCTGTGTAACAGATTGCCAACTAAATCTAAAGATATAACCCCATTCCAATTATGGCAGCACTGAGTTAAGAGTTATTTCACTTCAAATACTTCTCATGCATCATTTTACCTGTCCACCTTGTTTTTAAGCTAATGGTTCTATTGTTATAGTCAAATATTAAACCAGTGTGTTAAGCCAACAAACCAAACTAATTCCAGTTTTAGTTTTTAGAGTATGCAGTTTCAATAGTCTGCAAGATTCAAAGGTTACAAATTAAGTTTTAATCGACTGTATATAAGCAATTTATGGACTAATCCTAAACCTGAGATCTAATAGCTATAAGGATTATAATGGGCAGCTCTGCTGGCTGTCAGAGTATGTGGATCTCCTCCATAGGCTCCATTTACACATACAGAAAGCTCTACCAGTGGGATTGTTTTGCATGTATTGCTTCCATGGATAGTAACTGGAACAGTAGGCCGTGAAACAAGATATTCTGAAGGCTGCACAGAGGCAAAGCAGAGGTGGCTTTGAAATCACTGGATTCAGCATCCCTTTGTTTGCAAGAGAAGATCAAAAGCAGGCCCTTGCTCTACTCCAAATAAAAGTTATGTTAGCTATCCGTACTAAATCAGTTGGGAAAAATAAAGCAACAATCATGTGGGATAGGGAGCTTTCTCTCTTGCTCTGCTCTGTATGAATTGGCAGAACTTTGAAAGCTTTGAAACACATCTAGGGCCAGCATATAGAAGTTGGCTTAGTTCAACTGGTGATGGTGTTATATCACCAATGTCCCTAGGAAGGAAAGCATGCAACTTAAAAAAAGCAATGAAGGCAGTTTTACTGAAATATGTGTTATTGGTGGGATTACAGTCTTTTCAAATTCTGAGAACACTTGGCAATGTGAGGCTGAAGTAGATATGCCAAAATGCCTGATTAAAAACTTCACATGCCTCATTGTTACCAGGAGTACACATGCTGTGGATGCCCACCATAGTGCTGTGAATTCAGTGTTGGTCTAGGACTCTGGGGGACCAGGATTTGAATTTCCATTTTACCATGGCAAGTTATACTTTCTCAGCCTTAGAGAAGGGCAGTGGCAAACCCCATCTGAGCCAATCTTGCAAGAAAACTCCAGCTTAGAGTTTCATAAATTAAATATGAAGGCACACATATCTAAGGCATATAACAACAATGACATGTGCTCTGACCTCATTAAAATGTTTAATTTGTACCTTAAGCTCTATGCTCAACACTCACAACAAGTATGTAATTTAGGGGTGGGGACGATGAGCTCCTGATGTTGTTATGATGGCAATTCTCAGCATTATTTATTTTTGGTTATACTGGCTAGAGCTGCTGGGACTTATAGTCCAGCAACTTCTGGAGGATTGCATGATTATATATCTCACATAATTGAAGATGTGGACAAGTTTCTTGAAGATGTGACAGTCACCATGTGTATTCATTGTATTTAGATTCTGCAGCACCTTCAAGACTAACTGGAAAAAAATTAAGAAGTTGTAAGCATGAGCTTTCATAGACTTCAGTCTACTTCTTCAGATGCTTTTGGTGGAGTGGAAGCCAGGAACAAACAGGAGGGCAGGAGTTCAATGGAAGAAAACTGAAAAAGGATGTTGGCCCCTACAGACCCGGATAGCATAAGGAATAGTGGATTTATGAGTGTAGGACAGCCCTCCTGACGATGGGGTCAGATAGTCTTGAAATGTGTGTAGTGGGTCAGAACGCCATTATCTCTGTTAATTGCTGAGGGACTGTAGTTCATGGATGAACTCCAATTCTTCTGTTTCTCTTTCCAATCTATTTTTGTAGTTCTTTTGTTCAAGGACTGCTGTTTTGAGGTTTGAGATGGAATGCCCAGGGAGATTGAAATGTTCTGCCACCAGTTTTAGGATATTCTCATTCCTAATGTCTGATTTATGTCCATTTATCCTTTGGCATAGTGACTGGCCTGTTTGTCTGATGTAGAGTGCTGATGGAAATTAATTACATAGTGTGGCATAAATCACATTGGAGGATGAGCACGTGAAGGTCCCCCTAATATTGTGGAATGATGTGAAATGTGTGTGTGTATATGAGAGAGTAAGAGAAAGCCCATGAGAGAGAATCTGCAGTGGAGAAAATTACTGAAAATGAAGGGCACCCCCTTGCATGTGTGCCTATTCAAGAACTTCCATAGATTCAGCTGGAGTGGCAGCATGCACAACATGTCTAGAAGAGCCATTTGGAAACTGAAGACCATGGTTACTGGATTCCTAAAGCAGAATGTTAAGCAGACTTAATGCAGATTTCATGTCTCCATAATAGTCTCTTGGTACTTGACATTGAACACTTACATTCTTTTTAATATTATCTTATTACTATTAAGGTGCTAGTTATTGGAAATGACAATGCATTCCCACATGGCTAACTAAACCTCACTTATGCTAAGATCGTTCTAATTGCATTACTGCTTCTACAGGAAATGTGAATAGAGGTGGACTAATTCTCCCTCGAGCATAGCTGATTAATTCTTTCAAACTCTTATTTGTAGCTCTCATTTATTCAAAGAGTTGCCTTATTGCCAGTTATTTTGGCTTCACTTTCACATTTTACAGATTCTTAGATTCTAGTGTTTTCTTTCTTTTTTCTACTTTTAAATACTCAGTTGCATTATGCAGTCAAATCAAGTGGATAAATTGTCACTTTGGAGTATGACTATAGAGACTTTAGCTACCTTGTGGTTAGAATTTTGAAATTCCCTATGTTCACATCATGGACAGATGGTTTGAAAAGGCTTTCTAGAGCAAATAAGTTATTATAGCCACTGACTCTAAAGAGACAAGGAACCATATAGAGAACTGTGCAACTGGAAGCCATCCTTTAGTTACCTGTGACTCTAAAGTCACCAGAGCTTGTCTGGGCTAGGAAGCTAAGCAGGGACAGCCCTGGTTAGTGTGTGGATGGGAGATGCCAATTAATACCAGGTGGTGTAGGCTATATTTCAGAGGAAGGAACTGGGAAAACCTCCTCTGAGTACCGTACTCCTTGCCTAAGAAAGAACCCTATGAAATTAATGGTTACCATAAGTTGACAGGTTACTTGAAGGCACGTATGCATGAGCACACACACACATAGAGATTTATGCAATTTCATTTGGTGTTCCTAATAGTCTTTCAGACATTTTTCTTATTTATACAAGTTATATGCATGTTTTTTCAAATGAAAACTGGGATTCTTACAAAGCTGTTTTCTGTAGCTAACATCTTTTTATAATGCTTTTTCCTTGTTCTGACAGAATTATGACATACATGTTGCCTTGCCTAAAGTTCACTGTAGAACAGCAAGTATAAATTATGTTAAGAAGTCTTTTAAGTGCATGATTCTATAAATGAAGCTTACATTTTGAAATGTGTTTGTGGCTTAAAGGAGATATTTGTTAACCACTTGAGGGCAGTAGATTACTTTATTTACATATTCTCTAGTCTAGCCATTCCCTTCTTCTTCCCTGCTCCAGTAAGCTGTCCTACCTTTGGCATAACAGTTCTTAGTATTCTGCTGTAACATCCTGTTGGTCTGCCAGTGTGTTTCAGGATTTATTTATTTTTAAACATTCTGATTTGCAAATTAAACTGAAGGAACACAGATAAGATGAGAGAGCATATATTGTTACTGCATATATCACACTTTGCTTTTTAGATTCATCTGCCCTCTCTAATGAAACAGCATCTAGATGCTTCTCTTAAGCAACCTTTACTACTACTAAAGTATCTTTAAAAGTGTGCTCTCACCAATATCTTATTAGCCATTTTTTCACATCACAACTCCTTGCTTATAGCAAAATTCAGTTGCCTCTAACTAGGGACCTTATGCTTAGACATCTCAGGGCACCAGCGTAAGGACAGATCTCTATCCGCACTGTGGAATTTATAACCTCCAACAATACTAGTAAGTTACACTTTGAATATTGAAGTTGGAATCTCTTTCTGGATGAAAGAAAGATATATCAATCAGTACTGATATTTATAGTCATGCATTTGCCTGTTTTTCCTAATTTTGTAGACTGATGATTTATGATTAATTGGCATCTGACTGAACATTCATATGAATATGTTTTTTCATCTATACAGCTAAAAAAGATGACTTTCCCAATTGACTTGTCATAGGAGTCATCTTCCCCACTCTGCCTTACCACATGGAGCTCCTGTAAGCTTATTTTTTCAAAAAATCCAGTTTGAATTTTTCTGACTTTGGAAGCTTCAAAATTCAACATCTTTTTATCTGTAATCTGTTCCAAACTGATTGTCAGTGTGTGGATGATGGGTGACTGTATAATCCATCCATAATCCAACACTGATTACCATGGGATTTATCTGCCTTTTGATTCAACTGTAATTTCCTTGGATTTATTTATTTATCTATGCCATTTAAATACATTGGGTGCAATCACAGGGGTGTCACTGGGAAAGCAGGGTGTGTGGACTGTACTCAGCGAGACCTTGAGAGGTGTGTGTGACACCACTGCTCCTCAAATGTCTGCTTTTTTTAAGGCAGAATTGGGCGGCGGTGTTTGCTCCCATCTCTTTAAAACCCTGGAACTCTGAGAAAGAGAAAGCATGAGTGTGGTGAGGCTCAGTGGGCAGAAAAAGGAGAGGCTTCGAGTTAAAAAAAAATTACTCTTAAATTTATTTAAAAAAACATGACATCTTGCCAAATTTTCGCTTTAATCACATGAAACTATGTACATATAAATACATTTAGGCTGTGCTTATGATATTGTAAGTGAACGATATAAATTTAATTTTTCTAGTTGTTTATGTCATATTGTATGAGCCCATTCAGGTTTTAAGATCATTTGGAGAGGCTCCCCTCTCTGTTCCACCATCTTCTCAGGCTTGTTTGGTGGAAACAAGAGAGAGGGCCTTCTCAGTGGCTGCTCCCTTCCCAAAGAGACCAGAATGGCCCTGGCCATTTAACTGGCAGCAGTTAAAATATTTTTGCACCACCAGGCCTTTACAGACTGTTGAGATTGAGTTCTTAATGCTCTGTGGTGCTAGTCTGTACATACCTTATTTTCCTGCGTATAAGACTACTTTTTAACCTGCAAAATCTGTGGTTAAAGTGGGGGAGTCGTCTTATATGCCGGGTATAAGGATAAGGAGGATAGAGGTGCTAAAACTCTGTATTTTGACTGGAAAAATGGGGGGTCGTCTTATACACCGGGTCGTCTTATACGCCGGAAAATACGGTAGTTTTATTTTTATTGTTTTAATGTTTTAGTATTTTAACTGTTTTATTATGTGCTGTTTTAAAGCTCTTTTATCTTTTAAGTTGCATTTTATTTTATTTGTATTTAAATAATACAATATAAAACATAGAAAAGTGGACATTAATTCTATTTTAATGTCCACTTTTCTATGTTTTATATTGTATTATTTCTTAATTTGTAAGCTGCTTTGTTTCCCAGTTGTGAGAAAAAAGCATAATAATAATAATAATAATAGATTCAGTGATATATGGGAATTAAGATTTACGAGTAACGAGTAGGTCAATTGGGGGGTAACACCATGAGTTACCACAATGGGTGATGCCAACCTCAGTGATGCCACTGTGCTGCTAGACATCATGCATGATAAGCTTAAAATCTTTTAGAATTGTGGCTTATCAATGGCAAGCTGCCTGACTGATCCCATTGCAAGCAAGAGCAGCGATAGAAACCACTTACCTTCCTTAGGTAGTTTGTTGGATTGCCTCTCCCCTCACAAACCAGAAAAATGACCCACTGTTTATTGCTGGTTTATGGTTCTGGCTTGTTAGATATTGACACCGATGAGTACTGTATTCATACAACACAGTGAGCAAACTAAGGATGGAAAGCTAATGTTTTGTTCTACTGCTCTTCTAGAACTCTTGTTTATTGTGACATGTAGACTAGGCCAGTAAATTGTAAGCAATAATACTTTTACTGTGATTGACCAATGTCTGGAAATTGTGCATGCAAGATTGAAACAAGGGATGGAGATTATTTGAAGTTACTAATCTTGCTAAGAAAACCTCATGATAAGTTCACTTTAGGATTGCCATAAGTTGGAAATAACTTGAACTGACACAGTAACAACAAACAGATTTCATATTGGCATCACCCTCTAATTTGGACGTTCTAGAATTGGATAGAAGAGGGAAACAGGAAATTATTTGACCACTCAATATTTCTTATCTAACTTATTCCTCTTTTGATTGAGATAATTGAATGGGTAATAATAAACTGAAATCATTAGTGATATCTGTCATTTGCTGCCAGCTGGTTTGCTTCCATTCTCTGTAATGAGGATGAGCTGTAATAGTTTAATGTTCTATTTATTACAGTACAGTTGTTGGATATGGTGATGCTGGAACTGTATTCCTTAATGTTGAGAATCAAGATTGAGCAGATCTCTAACCTAAATGATTTCTGAAAGTTTGCAGAAAAGGTAACAGATCGGACAGCCTTGCTTTTTTTGAAGTGTATTTTAAGGAATAAAGGTTAAAATATTTTACAGTGTTATGGAATAATGTGTAGTAGAGTGCTATAGAACAAGATATTTTAACTGGTCATTTCAAGGCTGGGAATAAAGTAGTTCAGTTGTTCATTACCTGTATCAGTGGGAACTGTGTACTCAAGGATTCCACTTATATTTCCCCTTTACTGTGGAACTGTAGTAAGCAAAGATCTCTACTTACAGATTACTTTTTTGGAGTTAGGATGACTCTAGTTTAGCTGTTGGCCAAAACATGATAGTTGAAATCTTGTTTAGTTGGCCCCTTTGCTGCCTTTCTGGATGCTCAACATGTTTGAGCCACATGTTATCCATTGTGCCTTTCTCCACAATTCACTGGTGGCATGATACCTAGTTTCCTGTATTATCCTGTGCACTTTTGAGGAAAGTTTCTGTGGGGTGCACTGCATATTGTACTCACAGATTGTATAAGGAAATGGAGGCTGAAGGTGCTGTGTCTACCAATTTAAATATCTGTTTCTATTAATATAAAGTTATGAAGGTTGGGCCTCTCACCTTTATATTCTAGAATCATGTATTTTGAAAGTATTTATCCAAGCAAGATTTAAGTAAAAAGAAAAAAAAGAGTCCACTTATTTTCCCCCTTCTCCATCTGGGTTGTTTTAATCTGAATATCTCTCTCTTTCAATCAGTAAGTATTTCACAAACTAACCATTTAGTTCCAGTATTCTCCTCCTGAGTCATCTGCAAATGCAGGTTTTGCCTCATGCTAGCTTAGCTAAACAAATATTTGTCATATGGATTCATTCAGTATTAAACAATTATTGGTATGATTTTTGAACTGCTATCCCAAGTGAATAACTTCAATTCCTACATTTATTAAAGAGGTTAATTACTATACCTTAGGGAAAAACAACTTACTGCTGATGAAAATGAAGAGGAGAGGGCTTGGCAACCATAGTCTGGAAAATTTGCTTGAACAGGAATAGTAGTTTCTAGTCCTGTGCATACACAGCTGAGGTAAAAGCTCCATTCTGCAAAATGGGAGTTACTTTGAGTAAATGAGGATATGAGTACATTGGTGCAATATTACACTTCATCCTGTGTTTTTTATGTTTTCACAACATTTTAATAGATCATCCTCATGTCTCTAATGCACCCAGAGTTGCCAAACAGGAATACATGAAATCAAATATTGTAATCATGGGTGGAGGGAGTTGTTTATCACTGTACAATTGTAAATCTGGTTATGTTTGTTTTTGTATGTTGGAAGATGTTAATGATTAGAAGACAGCTATCATATGTTGCACAAAGAATCCAAATTGACCCATTCTGAAGCTCTTGATCTCTTTGAGTGTTATGCAAACATCAAAACTTGCCTTTACAGCTAAGGCATCATCTGCAGTTCTGAGAAATTTGTATGCTTGATGATTTTACCTTCTGGAGCTTTTTATGTGGCATTTTTGCCTGCTCTCAAGAGTGTCCCAAACTTTGTGATGTGTGTAGATGTGGAGAAGAAATCCAGATTAACCATTTTAAAAACAAATTCATCCATTTTGTAACGTGTGAGACTATTAATTGAAAGCATAAACATATTTCAGTTTCCTGTTATTTGTAGGAAATGACAGAGGTCAGATTTTTGTTTTTGTTTTTGTTTCATATTATACACAAATAAAGTACAGATGGAATTGGGAGAGTTGCTGTGAAACTGAGAGCAAGAAAATTTCACATCTTTTGGTGTTTATAAGAATAGCTACTGATGCAAGGGACAGCATCAACTCTGAAAAAGCCCCTATGTGTGTAACATACTTTATGCAATGGTGTTTTTTAGTAGGGAGGAGGGGGTATTTCCCCTCTGAATTGTGCTCCTTGCTCAGTCCATGAGGCGTGACTGGCCCTTCAATCTTGAAAAGCTGCTAGAGTTTACCGGAGTCTGTGAAGGATCTTTACCAGCTCCGCACCATTGATTCCAGCTTCTGTCACTGAACTTAAAATTAGTATTGCCTGACTAGTTCTCTTTCATGATTATATCAAATTAAGAGGTCATACTTGTCTAGTGGCAAGAATTATTGATTTAATCATAATGCAGAAATTATCACTGAAGGTTTGGAGACCCTCTAGTCCAGGGGTAGGCAACCTTTTTGAGCCGGGGGCCGGGTTGCTGTCCCTCAGACAATTGGAGGGCCAAAGCACCAAAAATAAATAAATAAATAAATAAATAAATAAAATTAAAAATTTAAAAACTATGCATGCACACTCTCTCAGCCCCAGAAAAGCCATGGCAAAACCCCTGTGGAGATTTTGCCAAGAAAACCCCAAGAACAAGTAATAACAACAATAATCAATATCACGGCAGTGGCAGTGGTGGCGGCGGCGGCAGGACCAGCCTGGGGCTGGTCCAAAGGCCTCGGGGGGCCACATCCGGCCCCCGGGCCTTAGGTTGCCTATCCCTGCTCTAGTCAATGGAGCACTAGGGTAATGGCAGCCTTTAAGAGCAGTAATGTCTTTTTGAATACTACTCTCTGCATATCTTTAAAATCACTTTGCCATCTTCTGTCTGTTGTTATTTGCTAAGTTGACTTAGACTTCTAGCAGCCCTATGAATGAGAAGTCTCCAAGAGACCTGGTTATCAACTGCCCTTAACAGACAAACTTAGGGCTGTGGCTTCTTTGATTGAATCTGTCCAGCTGTAGTGTGGCCTCCCTCTTTTCCCACTGCCTTCTACTTTACCAAACATTATTGTTCTTCCCAGCAAGTCAAGTTATGATATGTCCAAAGTGTGACAGCTTCACTTTAGTTATCTTCACTTCCAGTGAGAGTTTAGACATTATTTAGTCTAAGTCCCATTCATTTGTCCTTTTAGCAGTCTGTGGTATCCATAGAACTCTTCTTCAGCACCACGTTTCAAATAAATTAATATTTTTCCTGTCAGTTTTCTTCATTATCCAGCTTTCACAATCATGCAACCATTGGATTTCATTCTGTCTGACTTTGTGTATAATGACAATGCTGCCTTTATAGCAGGAGTAGGAATCTTACACCCCCCGAAATTTTGGTAGTTTTGAAATTCTGAACAAGGTTTACCAGCCAACCTTGCAAGGAGCATTTTACAGCATTTATTTCTACTGTTAGGGTGTCCTGTGTATGCTCCCTATGATGACAGGTCACTGGAAGAAAATATAATTGATTCTAAAGTTGGCTGATTTTGGCAAAAACAAGCAACTTCACACCCTTGATGCAGGGCTATATCCAAAATTATACTGAATGAAGTATAAAACCAGTTCTTTATAGACAGAGGCTCTTTACACACTGTTTCATTCATTAAAGCTGACTTCCACAACTTTTCCACATATTCTTGTACTACAGTTTCCATTAGACCCAAACATCATGGTAAGGATGATGAGACCTGTCGTCCAAAACATCTAGTGAGACCCAGATTGTGGAGGACAGTTTTAACATTTTGTATTTACTTTTGTGCCCCAACCCTGCAAGCCTGTCAATGACGACTTCTAGATTTATGTTGTTGTTGTTGTTGTTGTTGTTATGTGCCTTCAAATCATTTCCGACTTAATGCAACTCTAACGTGGACCTATCACAGGAGTTTCTGAGGTGGAGAATGTGTGGCTTGCCCAAGGTCACCCAGTGGATTTCCATGGTTGAGGGGAGAATCAAACCCTGGTCTCCAGAGTCATTGTCTAATGCTCAAACCACTATGCCACACTTATTTATACTTAAGTGAAAACTGAGTAGAGGTCAGGACTAAATATTAAATGGGAATGATCAGCTTGTAACCCCCCCCCCCTTTAATGTTGTACATAAACCTTGGATTCAAAATCCCTAAGAGTAGAACAGTGCTCAGAATGTGCTTCTGCTGGTAGATGCATTGGTGAGGAATGGTGCTTTTTGCCGATTCTCTCCCTTTATAGCCCATCTGCCCTATATTAGGGCAGTACTACTCAAGTGTTGGTTCATGACCTGGTGCTGGTCCATGAGCCATCCACCTGCCATCTCTGGAGAGTTTCCAAGTAATAAAGGAACAGTTGTTGCCAATGAGCATAAATCTAGTACCAGACCCTGGTAGACAAGAAAAAAAAATTGTCGTACTCCCCCGTCAGATAATTTAACAAGCATTGCTCTAGGGTGTCATGGAAAATAGTTTGTATATGTGGGGCTTATAAAGGAAAGAGGCTCCATGAAAAATGCTTCCTCTTGTCCTGCAGCAGGAGATTTTCATGGTGTGCAGTTCTCTATGTGTTTGGAAGAAACTCATCTGTTTATGGAAGGATACCTCAGGACCTAACCCTTCAAATTTAGTCACTTTCTTCATACAGATACAGTTATTTAGCTGGATTAGGAATGGTATCCACATAGGCATCCCATAGTTTATATTTACTGTGATAATGTTGGCTCACTTTCAAGAAATTAATGCCTACTGATGTTATCTTCAGGATATCTGTGTGGGAGGAAGTGCTCTGCTAGAAATTGGTGTTTCATAACTTTAGGAGAAAGAGAGCAAGCAAGCATCTCTCTGTTCATGGCTTGTACAAGTAGAGGGCACTGTTGCTATGATGAATTATCATACATTTGAAATCAGGGATGACAAGTTGAAACCTGTGAAAAATTGCATACAACGTTTGGGAGTGGGGCTTGAAGGAATTCAGAGCAGTGGACTCCTGTGGTTCCTTTTCAGATTGCTAGAACCTTTCCATTCCTTTCCACTAGCTTGGAAATGATTCCCTTAAGGCTCCTGCAAATAATGCAGGGTAACTTTCTGGTTTTCTAAGGGAGGTATCCCTTTGAAGAGACATACTGATTTTGAGAGGGTGGGTAGACTTCTTATAGCTTAAAAAGGGCAGTGGAATTATTCGGTGTGTGGGAATATTTCCTCCCTCTTCTCTCAGGTTTCTGCGCTTACTCTGCTTTACATTTAGAATCGTATCTTGCCTGTATCTGCTTTACACATTGCTTAATTGTCTTCATCGTGGCATGAACTTAATAACTTTCCCCTCCCTATTGGTTGCTTTGAGGCTCACCTGTACAGTTGTTATGCAGCTGGTTTCTAGGTCTGGAAACCTGTTTCAACCTCCTCAACTAATTCCCAAACTCTTCTACTTTTCCTTTTGAAAAACAATATCCAAGACTTGCTTGTAGTGAGTGAGTTTGTCTAGATATCATTGATCCTTTTTACCACGCCGTGAAACAAAATTATGGTTACATATTATTTGTCACAGAGTACACCCCCCTCCTCCATTCTAAATTATTGGAACGGAGGGAAGATTTTGGTCCAGTCCTCATTACTCTATGTATATATGTTGTTGTGTATCTTGAAGCAATATCTGACTTATGGTGACCCTAAGCCAAACCCATCACAGGGGTTACTTGGCAGAATTTTTTCAGAGTGGGTTTGACATTGCCTCTCTGAGGCTGAGAGAGTGTAACTTGCCCAAGGTCACCTAGTGGCCTTTCATAGGCAAGCAGGGATTTGAACCCTGGTCCTAGACCAGCACTCGAACCACTTTACCATGCTGGCTCTCATGTAACACTAGATATATAGCATACAATTATCTTAAGTTCTGTAATGAATCTGTGGCACCCTAGTAAGTGTGAATTTTTTGCCACCACACACAGCCCAGTAATGTGGTGTATGAATAGGTAGCTAATTGTTTTTGTTAGTACTTGTGTTCTTCTCTAAATGCCCTAAAGGCATCAGATTCTGTCTGATATTGGAAGCTAAGCAGGGTCAGCCTTGGTTAGTACTTGGATGGGAGACTGCCAATGAAAACTAGGTGTTGTAGGCTATATTTCAGAGGAGGGAACTGACAAAACCACTTCTCAGTATCCCTTGCCTAAGAAAACCCTATGAAATTCATGGGGTTGCTGTAAGTCAGCAGGTGACTTGAAAGCAGGTGTGCGCATGCACGCACACACACACACTTGTGTTCCTGGATTTATTTTGTGAAACATAATTTTAGAACCATGATGTTGCATTTTATGCTGCCTTGCACAGCCATATGTAATAACATAGTGATCGTTCTCATCTCTCTGTATTGGTCAGTTACCAGTATCACAGGGCTTTTCTTTATGCAAAAGGATTGAGTTTAGAGCAACAAAGTGTTCCTCAGTCATGTCCATGGCTTTGTGGTGGAAAAAGTGGAACTGGTATTTCTGTTTTGGAATTCAATAGCCATACAAGCTTATCTGTCACATGATTTTTCTCCTTTGATTATCATGTCACACATCGCTTTAAGAAATTCAGGTTAAAATCTTAGAAACCACTAGAAACAAAAGTGTTTTATTTTGTTACTTTTTAATTTCTGTGTATGGATGTGAAAACTGGACAGTGCAGAAACCTGGTCAGGTGAGAATCAACTCATTTGAAATGTGATGTTGGAGGAGAGCTCTGTGGATACCATGGACTGCCAAAAAGACAAATGGCTCAAGGGCAAATCAAGACTGAACTCTCTCCAGAAATCAGAATTACTAAACTAAGGCTATTGTACTTTGGACATATGATGAAATGACTTGACTAAAAATAAAATAAAATAATGCTTACTAAAGTTTAAGGCAGTAAAAAAAGAGGAAGAGCGCACTAAAGGTGGATTGACTTGGTCAAGGAAGCCATGGTTCTGAGTTTGTGAGATCTGAGCAAGGCTTTTCATGAGAGATTCTCTTGGAAGTCTCTCATTTATAGGGTTTCCTAAGTTGAAGCTGACTTCATGGCACATGATTATAATAACAACAAGGAGAAATAATATAGTGGATCCTACTGAGGATTCCCACTTGTACCTAATTTTATTTATTATTTATTTGAAGTATTTCTTTATCACCTCCCAGCCCACAAGGTGTTCCAAGGCAATGAACAAATGGAAACCAATTAAAATGATAAAAAGATAAAAAAACATTTTAAAAGCCACATAGCCCAAAAAGCCCACAAAAATCATTTTAAAAACACATTGAAATGTTTAGAAAGCAGTCTAAAAATAACCCTTGCCTAAAACAATCCATGAGATGCAAGAGGGAAATTGGGAGAGATGAGGTTCAAAGAATGTATCAAATGAAGAGAGAGATCCCCAGTGCTAGGTCCTTGTATTTGGAAGGCCATCTGTTGATTTTTGAAAGAGTAACAGTGTGATCCTATACATATTATTAAATAAAGGCTGCAAAGTTTTCTTGGGCTTGCTCCTAATGAAGTAAGTATGGTGTGGCTAAGTATAGTGTGGGACTGAAGCCCATATCAATTTTGTTTGTTTCATAGATTTGAAAGTATTGTGAACAACAACAAGGAGTAAGCGAGGTGTTTCTTTTAGGTCATAGTGAGAATAATGCAGCCTTCCAGATGTTTCTGGAATGCAACTCCTAGTCTTCCTTATCACTGACTATGTGGCATCACATATGGGGGTTGCAGACTGCCAGAAATAGTGCAAATTGAGTCCACTTTTAGGGTTAGGGTTAGTGCTAGGGAGTCATGGGAATTGGTTTTTTTCTGAGACATTGAGCCTTCTCTGTCAGAGAGCTATGGTGCCACAATAAAATACAGTTCCCATGATTCCCTAACCCTAACCCTAAAAGTGGACTCAATTTGCACTATTTCTGGCAGTCTGCAACCCCCCTTATTTAATTTTTTGGAATTATCAACATACTCTTTTAGAATAATGTAAAAGCACTGATTCACATTTAGTCTTAATGACCAACATATTTTGTATATTCCCCAACACCTCTGAGGTTTCCTGCTTGTTTGTTTGTTTGTTTGCTTGTTTCTCCCCCCCCCCTTCCCCTAACTTTCT